>JAMXBD010000770.1:0-661445 GCA_024138025.1 Combretum micranthum | reverse complement strand
GGGTATGCCCCTAAGAAGTGTAATCGATTATATTTGAAGTTAATTACATTCCTTATATCTTGTTGTATAACTTATATCAATACGAATTGCTATACTTCGATCGTGTCTCCTTAATGTGTTGTACGCCTTGTACATAGTACGGAAGCATTCGCGTGACTGAGGTGGTCATTCTTAGGCTTTAATATTGTGTACGGCGGACTGCCACGTTTAGGTTACCCTTCGGGGCGTGACAGTTTAGTTGGTATCAGAGCGACAAGGTTTTGGGAATTAGGTGGGAAGACATTAGGATAATAGAATACTAAGATATGATCTTAAGGACAGATAGGTAGATACTAGATAACCTTCAAGTATTAAAGAGCCTAGCTTTAACCCCATGACCCATAAGTGTGACCTTTGATTTTAAGGTTAGAATTTTGCCTTGAAGACTTCGGGAAACCATAGGAACAATCATGCATAAGTTCAAGGATTTCTACGAAGATAATAGACAATAGCAAGCATGATACATGGAGAAGTTTTCTAGGAGGAAATAATCAAATCCACCATAGCAACCATAGATTGCAAGGAATACATAACCTTACCTGACCCTTAGCGCAGAACAATAAGAAAATAGTAGGTTTTCGAACGTCTCGTAAGACTACTAGGTGAGTAAAAATTAACCATGCGCTTTCACTTGATTTTCTAAATGAACAAGTTTAAAACCAATAATGAGACAAAATTCTTTTCTAAAACTTAAATAACATATGAATAGGAGGTTAAGCTAATGCGATCGTTTCATCTTACTACTAGGAGACAACCTGAGAAAACTATGCAACAATCGACAGTTCCTCCCGAGGAGCAACAAGAACAAGATATGCCACCACTACAAGACCAAATGCAACAAGTTATAACCATCCTAGGAAGTATAGTGGACATGCTAAAGCTCCACTTGCAACAAGTATTAATTGGAAATGCATTGGTTCAAGTGGAAGGACCCCACCAAGTGGCAACACAAGGAACAGAAACTCCTTCTTCTGTGGCTAGCTCAAGCCCCAAAGTCAAAAGGCCAAGGATGACTGACCTGCCTATCCAAAAGGAACCTCTAAAGAGGCTTAAGGTTCAATGCTGGAAGTGCAAGGAGGACCATTTTCTAAGGCAGTGTCCACAACTGAAGAACAAGTGCTATTTCTGTGGGAATCCTGATCACGAGGTTTTGGACTGTCCAAGGAAGAAAGCCCTGAAATGTTTCTTCTGCAATCAACTAGGACATTATGCCAACAAATGCCCTCATAAGAAGTAACAGTCAAATAGCTGTACCTTCATGGAAGAATCCGGTCTCCTAGAAGTAGTGATAGATCTTTTTATAAGTATTAGAGCGCAAAACCTTGATTAAGTAAACAAAGATGTTTCAAAAAAAATATATATATATATATATATGTGATGCATTGATGTAATGTCTAGCTAAGGATTTGATTCCAATCATGCATTGCATCCTTCTTTGAACTTTATAAAGGAAGATTCAAATCTTCTTTTTGGTTTCATGTAATTGCTTTAATGTTATGGATTTCCTTTTTAGATTTGATTTCAGCAAGATTTCTATATTTCCTCTGTATTATATTTTCGTATTTCCGACAACACCTTTAAGTCGCCATAAACGTTTAAGATTTAATAAAATATATAGAATTCTCACCCAAGCTTAATAAAACCGTAGGAGACACACACAATCGCAACAAGAAGCCGAGGACCAAGGAATACCCCAACCGAACCAAGGGAGAAATGTTTCATCTCTATCGAACGGCCTACCAGTCAGATAAGGAATTACATGCAACAAGCTACGACGGCATCTACACCCAATGCATGTGTGCAAGAAGAAGTGCAAGACGAGCTACCACCACCACAACTTTATCAAAGTCTCTTACCATGCTTCATAAAGAGTAATCGGTACTTTGACGGAGCTTATGGCAAACCTGACGAAGCTGAAGATTGGTTGGCACATATAGAAAGATCTTTTACTGCCTTTGAAATTCCACAACATCTTCAGTTGGATTATGGGACTTATATGTTGAGGTTGAACGCACGGATATGGTGGGAGTCGAAGATGAGGAGCTTGATGCCACCTATCACATGGAAAAGTTTTCGCCAAGAGTTTTTGGAAAATTACTTTCCTGCGAGCTTGAGGTGAGATATAGCGCTGATTTCTTACATATTCAACAGAAGTACAGAACAGTAGCAGAATACGAGACGGAGTTTACTTGCTTATTACAATATGCTCCTGAGTCATTCCGAGATAGCGAGGAACTAAAGATGCAAGTTTTTCTTCAAGGGTTGGATGAGGAGTTAAGAGTGAGATTGGTGGAGTTTGACATGAAAACTTATCGGGATCTGGTAGAAAAAGCTCGAGTCATAGAAGGAGCAAAGAAAAGAAAACCCCAGATGCTTGAAGGGCGAATTTTTGGAAGAGGAATGAACAACGCTATAGTTATGGATTCAAAAGTAAAAGATTTAAGGCTTACCTGGTTTTAGAGGAAACGGAAATGGAAATCCTAACATTGCAAGGACAAACCACACTTGTTGGAGGTGTGGAGGATCACATTATCCAAAGCAATGTTCACTGTTACGGAATAAATGCTATTTTTGTGGTGACTCAGAGCACAAGGTTGGTACCTGCCCAAAGAAGTTCACCACAACTTGTTATGCATGTGGAGAGAAAGGACACCTTGCAAGAGAATGCCCACAAAGGAAGTTCATTGCAGCCAGCCATTTGAAGTGTCAAGAAGGCCAATTCTGACAAGAAGTGGAAATAGAAGTGGAAGCAGTAGATGTGCAACATCACTATAAAGGAAGTGAGACCTTACAACTTCGAAGGACAATGGATGATTGAGAAAGAAGGTTATGAGAGAATGCCCCTAGCAGCTATGGATCAAGGAAAGGAACATGACCACGAACTAGCACCAGGTTAGCTTCATATCCTTAGACTACCAAATGTTCTTTCCTACCAATGAGAATTAAGGAGATAGTTGTTAGCTAGAATTACCTACGAAACAATCACCAAACATATAGTAAGGAAAATCGAGCTCATCAAAAGCTAGTACTAGTCAATGATGAAAACTAAATCGAATTTCAATTAATGTGACAACCTTGAAAACACCCACAGAAGATTTCTAACAAATAAAAGACTTTGAAAAGGAGAGAATGTAGTAACAATCGTATAGGAGCTGAAACTTCAATAACTAAATCTCAAAACACATTATTTTTCCCGATATCATCGGAAACAATAGCCAAATAAACGGAACGACGAGATAAAGGGACATCTTGATCTCAACCCTATCAAGATGATTACCACGATAAAATCCTAAAACAATAACAACATTGTTAAGCAAAAGGTGAATTATGATAAAGCAATATACGGTTATATAAGAATGGATGAGCGAATCTACAACCTTCTTTGGTCAATTGTTGAGTCATGTAAGAGTCAAGTTGTCATGAGTCGTTTAGTGATGATCGAGTTGAGAAAAAAGTCTTGTTAGTATGAGTCATCCAGGGTTGGTCGGGTCAAGTGTTGGTTGTTTGTTGTCTAGAGTCAAGTTCGAGTCCTTTTCAAAGGAGTCATGTAATGAAGGTTGGAATCGCTAAGCCAAATCTTATTGATTTGTATGTGTTAAGTCGCATAAAATGCCAATCACACAGAATTAGTAAAATGTTACAAACCAAAGTATAAACGCATGAGAGGGAGGTAATTGAAATATAATATCTCTTTTTAAACGACCTACACATAACAAGTTTTGAGGACAAAACTTTCTTTAAGGTGGGTAGGTTGTAAGCCCCGGAAAAATTTCAGTAAATAATCCAAGAATAAACTTCAAAGACAAACTCTAAAAATGACTCCAAGTTAAAATCGAACTCTAAAAGGTTCTAAAATATAAACATAAATAAAAATTTTCCTAATCTTAAGAAACTGAGAGCCCTTGAAAATAAAATAGGAACCTAAATATCTTTAGAACCAAAATTCTTACGTAAGATAATTAGTTCATTGATTTTCCACTCGGAAATCAAGATAATATGGAAACTCAATTACCACAACAATAATTTTGAGTAATTTAAAAATTCACCAAAGCCATTTCATAGTTAGGCTTTGGCACGATTAAGTAAGCTTAATTGACAACTTAATCGATAACAAATTAATGATCCTGAAAGATAAGATTATAGAAAGCTCTAATAGACAAACCAAACCTTCGAAAATCATAAAACAGGATCGGGAATAAAATCCCATAACCTTAAGAAGAAGGTCTAATTATTATTATGATAATCAATTCAATCATTAGACCCTAAGTTGAGTACCATAGATTGGAAAGCAAAACGAAAGTTCAACACTCATCCGATTATGAAATCTTTAAGCGAATCAAATCACTCGACGAATCAAAACTCGTAAATCAGAGCAATATAAACCTTTAAAACAATAAAAATAATCCTCGTAAGGCATTAATAAATTCTTAGACTCAATTTCATCAAAAATTATCTCAATAACCAATATTCGGTACGATAATCGAGAAAACCCTATCCGATAACGAATGCGATAAATTTTCAAAACAATAAATCAATTTAAATAATCTCGAGAACTGTTAATACTAGAAAAGATCATCATCAAAGAATTAATGTTATAAGAAAATATGAATTATGAATAAAACTATTCAGTTCTAAGTTGGCAAACCCTGGCCTTAGTCAACGAAAGCCCAAAATCCTAGTTGTTTAGATCCGGCAATCCCGAGTTCTTAATCCTAGAAGTTTAAGAATGAGTTTAGTGTTGGAATAGTGCATAATAATATAAGATAACTAAAAAGTATCATATTGGATCGAAATTAACCTTTTTCGGACCCGATCGGGTACTGCCTCGAAAAGCGTGTCCCGGTGACCGGAATAATAAAAATATTCCGTCAACACCGTAAAACTCGTAATTTTATAAGGAATCATAAAATTACAGTTTCGTAATTTTTCGACTCCTAAAAATATCAGTTATAGCTTATATAAGCGTAATTTGACCGTACCGGTAGCTTATTTGATAAATTACTAAAATAATTTAATTAATTATTTCATTTTAATTATTAAAATTCTGCCATTGATTTTTTTTTATTATTTATAATTATTTCTCTCTTTTCAAAAATCTCATAATAAGACACATACATGTGACCCATACCTTTGTACACTATTGTAATGATTTCTACACCATACCTTGTACTATTTATGTCTTCCAACACTCCATGGCAGCTGCAACAAGCCCCCAAATCTGCCATTTTTCTTTTATTATTTTCATTTAATGATTTAAAAGCTCCTTTTAGTTAATCACATGTGGAAGACAAGTTACATTTTAACTTCAAGTCAAAACCAAGCTAAATCCCTCTCTTTCTTTCCCCAAGATTCACGCCAGCCCCCCCCTTCTCTTGCTGCCCTTGTTTCTTTTCCTTTCTTTTATTTAACTCTCTTTAGCCTCTCTCATCTCTCTATATATAGTCTCTTATATTCACTCCTTCCATTCTTTACAAACCCTAGGCAAAATACTCTCTTATTTTCCTTCTTTCTTGCCTCCTTTGTTCTTGAAGTCTTGCTGCCCCCATAGGAAAAGAAGGCCTCCACACTCATTTCTTGAAGCTTGTTTAAGAAAGCACCCTTCTTAAGCCTCCATTGGTGGTATAGGTATATAATAAAGAGGTTTCATGCATCAAAGGACCTTCCATAATGCCTATGAGCAATGGATGATGATGCCAAGAACATGAAACACTCACTTTGATCCTTGCTTATCTTGTTAATTCTATTTTTGTTGTTATAATGTGTAGATCTCACTTTTGCAAGATTGTTCTTAGTATTTGTTATGTAAAATCTTGGTATATGGATAATGTGGTTGTATGCATGAAGTTGATGCCTATATAAATGTAGATCTTGGTTTTGAACACAAATGAAAACTTTAATTTTCGTATCTTGGCAAAGCTCAAATTTAAACACCCCCTTCCAAGTCTCAAAATGGAAGTTTTAGTTGAGAAAATGAAGCCTTAAGGAGTATATATCATCAAGACTTTATTTTGTAAAAATCAAAGGTGATTTTCAAAAATAAAATTTGTATTCGCGGATTCAAACCAAGACCCATTTTCAAAACATATTGTTTAACCCCAAAATGAAGTTTTAAGCTAAAATATGAAGGGCTTATGGAATAGATATCATAGGGAAGTGATTTTAATAAATTGATGGTGGATATACTAGGAGGAAATTGTTAAACAAGTGATATTTACAAGATAAGAAAATTGATCTTGTGTAAGATTGTATGAATCTCGTATCTAGGGGAAGATGAGATATAAAAACCTATTTTTCAAACTCAAAATGGAAGTTTTATCAAAGAAATGAAGACCTTAGGGTATGGTTTAGTGGGGACTTGATTTCCAAAAGAATAAATGAGTTTTCCTAAAAGAAATCACTTAAAAACCAATCTTGCAAAATTCGGATTTAGAGATAGCTCCTACTTGAACACTATTTTCTAAGTCTAAAATAAGGATTTTTATCAAGAAATGAAGGCCTTGAGATATATATTTAGTTGAGGCTTAGTTTTAACAAGAATGAATAGGTTTCACTATGAAATTTTCCTAAAACAAGTGTAGTTACTCAAGACTACAAAATTATTCTAGTTTAACTAAGTTTCTTGACTTTTTATGAATTTAAAACCTTCTAAGGAAATTCTTGAAATAAATATCAATGAGAACATACGTATAGGAAGATCACAACATGTCATCCATGATAGTAAATCATCCATATTGATTTACATTTGATCTATGATTTAGGAACATCGCAAACATTCACAAAAACAAATTTTCGAAGTGAATTCGTTACTGATCAGAACTGATCGCTTGTTCTGAAGCTGTAACATTTTCAAAACTTAGATATTTTATTAGAATTAAATAGATCTTTCGAAGTAGATAGAAATCGGTATATAATTTGCGAAATTCCGAGTTGAAATGACCAAGTTATGGCCATTTTAAGTTGGAACTTTTGCTTGTTACGAAAATTACGAACTAAAGCGTTATATTTGATAAGTTGGGATTAGATTGTAGTGAAGTACTCATTTGGGTATTTCTTTCGTTTAGGGGAGTTCGGATCGAGGATTTCTTGCCACCGGGCTACTACGATTAGAGAACGGAGTCCATGGCCGAGTGAGTTTCTACTTCCTATTACGTTCCTGATTGTGCATGTAAATTTAGTCGCACTAGATTGATAAGCAAAGATAAAATGAAGATGTATGATGGGTAATTATGGGGTTATGTATGTGTTGATGATGTATTGAGCAAACCATGTTAAGAATATCGAAACCGGGTGATTAATGATGAATGTTTATTGCTATATTATTGATTGTCTGCGTAATTGGTTGATCACTTAAGAATTGGAATAATGACTAATTGGAATGATAAACTAATATGGACATAATCACTTCACGTTGGGGATGGAGCATTAGCATATTGTTTCAGTTATCCGGTATCCATAAAATGGAATATTATGTGAGGGTAACCGTGACCCGAAAACGGAATATTATGTGAGGGTAACCGTGACCCGAAACGGAATATTGTGTGAGGGTAACCGTGACCCGAAAACGGAATTGTTAGTACCGCAGGAGTCGTGAATCTGCTAACCCCGAATAGAGGGCGTAAATCTATTCACATATGATTTCCGGTTGATCATATGTTTTGTATGACTCATGTGTTTGTTGCATTCATATGATTGATTAAATAACTTGCTTGATTGATTGTTGGATGCGTGATTTATGGAAGTTCTCACTCACTAAGCTAGTGTAGCTTACCCTCCCACAGTTATTGAATGTTACAGGTTGATTTAAGATTACGACTCGAAAGACCGAGATATCAGGAAACCCGAATATGAGTTTGAGCCTCCAATAAGGAAACGGTGGACGAGAAGGCCTTAGTCATGTTTTGAAGTTGTGTTATGATAGGTCTTATGTAGTAGTAACCTATGAGATTCTATATATGTCTTTTGTTTAAGGTTGTAGTTGGAATTTTAACGGGGGTATGCCCCTAAGAAGTGTAATCGATTATATTTGAAGTTAATTACATTCCTTATATCTTGTTGTATAACTTATATCAATACGAATTGCTATACTTCGATCGTGTCTCCTTAATGTGTTGTACGCCTTGTACATAGTACGGAAGCCTTCGCGTGACTGAGGTGGTCATTCTTAGGCTTTAATATTGTGTACGGCGGACTGCCACGTTTAGGTTACCCTTCGGGGCGTGACAAAATCTCCTCCTCATCCGTCACCAACTCAACGAACTTATCCTTGCCTCCTTACGACTGTGGATTCTCCTTTAAACTCAATATCCTTCCCATTTACATCCTTAAAATTCCCTTCTTCTCTGACAATCTACCGTGGCTTTACATGTTAACCAACTCATCCCAAGAATTACTCATACTTATTCATCTCCAACACGATCAAATCACTTCTATGGTGTCCCTTGATCTCTAAAGGGCATTCCTTCAACACTCTTGTTTACGACGCTACCCGTGGTTCTTTATCTTAAGCTGGTACGTGTGACTATAGTAATCCACTCTTCTTAGCAAGTTGGGGGTATAAACGAATGGGTAGCTCCGTATCAAACAAGGCGTAAGCACTTGTTAGCACTCGTATACTTCCTGCGTTTAATACCACTAGTTACAAACCATACTATACTTACCTAATTTTTCTAAAGCTTTAGGCTAAAGAGGTATAGGGATTCTATTGCGACAGATTAATAGCGTAAAAGATACTATAAACAAAACGAAAGCTTAAGGTTAAGGCTAACCTGCAACGAGTCCATGATCATAGCCTTCGTCTCCCTCCAAGGCAGCAAACTCGCATCCTTCCTCCTCATCATCTGCTTCCTCGCACATCCACTGGCCCTCTAGGTTGTAGACTCTCATTCCATGCATCGAGGTGCCAGAGCGGTTCCCATTCCCATTGCCATTGTTGGTTCTGACAAGGGCGGATCCTCCCGAGGTGTTGGATGACCTCACAAGGGCATTTTTCCTCTTTGGGCATTCATTCGCAAAGTGCCCTGGCTGTTTGCACACATAGCAGACACTGGTGTTCTTCTTGGACACTCCAAGATTTTATGATCTGGGCTGCCACAAAAGAAACACTTGTTTTGCAATTGTGGGCAGGACTTTGGGTAATGCTTCCCTCGGCATTTCCAGCATGTGACATCTACTTGGTTACCTCCCTGATTGCTTCCACTTCCTTTGAAACTTCCAAAGGTCTTAAACCTCTTATTTTTGAACCCAGAACTTGGTCCTTCATAAGGCTTCCTTCCGAACACAAACACTTTCTTCTCCGGAGCTTTTGTTTTCATCTTTTTAGCCTCTTCAATAATTCGAGCTTTTCCACTAGCCCCTTAAAACTTTTAACATCAAACTCCACCAAGCGAATCTTTAAGTCTTCATCTAACCCATTCAAGAAAACTTGTCTCTTTAGCTCCTCGCTGTGCTTATAAGAATCAGGAGCATACTGCAACAAGCGACTGAATTCGGTTTCGTACTGCTCGATGGTTCTCCCTTTCTGAGTAATGTTAAAGAACTCAGCACTGAACCGAACTCTGAGACTCCCTGGAAAGTAGTTCTCCAAGAACTCTTCTCGAAACATATCCCACGTAACTGGAGCAGGCAATTCTCGCTTCTTCGACTCCCACCATATGCGAGCATTGAACTTCAACATGAATGTCCCAAAACTGACTCTTAGGTGGTGGGGTACTTCATAACCATCAAACGATCTCTCAATTTGGGCCAACCAATCTTCGGCCTCAGCTGGTTTTCCGAAGGTTCCATCAAAGTAGGTATTACTTTTGATGAAATTGGCGAGCAAGTTTTGATGTGATCTCGGCGGTGGTGGTGGTGGAAATGGTGCAGCATGTGACTGTTCGCCGGGTGCTTCTACCGTAGCTTCAGGAGCGTTCTGAGGTGGAGCAGGAGCGGGGTTATTTTTGATTTTGTTGCTGAATCAAAATAGCTAATAACTGGTTCATTTGTCCAATGGCAGCAGCAAAGTCGTTTTGCTGGTTCGGGGCAGGAGCAGGGTTATTCTCCGGTTGGTTACGTGGGGGTACTCCTCGTTCAGCTGGTACGTTGTTGGAATCTCTTTGTTCTCTATTCCTACGTCTTCTTGGACGGCTGTTTAATCGTTTAGATTTTAGTTTCTATTTTACGCTCTACACTCACGTTTACGGAAATCACGGAAATCTCAAATATAAAGACCAAAATTTAAATCAAGGTACAAAACTTAAGGAAATAAATTGACAAAATAGGGATTGATAGGAGTTTAATAAGAAATTATGAAATTCAAATACAATTCAAAGAAATTACAAAGTAAGAAATCAAATTCATGCATGTTAATCATAAAAAGAGGGATAATATAATAAAACTAAAACAAAGGAATCTCATTATCAAGAAATCATTAGGTTACTTTTATTTGTTAAAAACTTAACTACATCTTTTGATTAGTTGCAATTTAATACTAAGGCGTTGCGTCTTGGGTGAATACACGTCTTCTTCTCATCATGGCTCCTTACTTCTGTTCTCGATCCTTTTGTTGAGACTTGAGGGAATCTAGGGTTGGTTTCACCTTTTCTTGTCACCTTCGATCCGTTGATGGCGTCTGCGTGACTCGTTTCCGGCGTTACCTAAGGTTGGTTGTATAGTCTTTTACGTAAACGTATTTTCCTTTTTGTTTTAGAAAGCAAGTTAACTCTGTTCTCTTAGTAACTAAGGGTTGTGTTTTCTTAGAGCTTTAAAACGGTTTGGAAATCCTCCTATTCTTCTTAAGGGTATAAACTAGTCCTAGGGCCACTTACATATCTTAGGTATGGTCATAGAACATGTGGTTTCCCATAAACCCCTACTTTCTATTATTCTAGGATTCATCCTAAAACTCTTATGGCTTAATCTTAAACTTATCCTATTCTTAAGACTTCTATTTCTAACTTACTGTTTCTTTCCCTAATCTTGATGCTCTGATACCAACTTAAACTGTCACGCCCCAGCGGGTACCCTAAACGTGACAGCCCGCCGTACGCAATATTAAAACTTAAGAATGACTACCTCAGTCACTCGAAAGCTTTCATATCGGTACAAGGCGTACATTCACAACAAAGGGAGACCGGTGGAGTAATGCATTTTAAGACATTGGCAGCGGAACATGCAAAATAACATTAATATATATTTCATTGAAATAAAAGTCTTACAACTTCTAAGGGGCATTCCCCCGATAATTTCATAATAATCATGGTCTTGCTAAGATAAGCAACAAAAGCTAGAAGATTTTAGAAGAAATCTACTCTAATACTATGAAATAGAATTCCTCCAAAAGCTTCCCAAAATAAAGATTCTACCCGGGTGGTCAAGATGGTCTCGGGTGCAAAAAGATAAACCTGCAAGGTCAAAAGTCTGTAGGAGTATAAGCATTACTAGCTTAGTGAGATATTCCTTACGCAAAAGTACTCATAACAAACAATCAACCAAGTTTATTAATCAAGCATATGAATGCAATAACCATATGATCAAACATTACATACGACTATCCGGTTTCGTATGTTTGATGGATTTACCCCTCCATCGGAGGTTAGGGAATGCTTTGAACTAGGTCCCGAACGACCTCCTGAAAGTTGCGCGCGTCTTGGGGTTCCAACGAACCGTACTACTAGTCCTCGGGCTTTCCTTACCCAAAGCGATCGATCCGGCTCGGCTACACCTTGAGACCGTATTCCCCGAACGTCCTAACTCTCAAGATTGTAGCAAGGCAGCTTACCTTTCCGGTCCCACGCTGAGGAGTAGTAGCAAAATTTCGAAATGATATTCTAAGTGATATGCATGAGCAATTTATTATATGGGGATTCCGATATGACATTAAATCATTTAAAGCGATCAAACAATATTCGCACACATAACAAATACATACATGGAGACATTTATATCAATCACAAATCGGGTTCCGATATACTTTATTGTTCATTGATCGCACACAACGAATCACATACATAATTCCCATGATATCCCACATGCATATCAATTTTATCTTTTCCTAACATCTAGTGCTCTATTCTACAAGCACATGCGCGAATACATAAGCGTAAAGGAAACTCACTCGTCCATAGCTTTCTTCTAGGAGTCGAAGTAATCCTCTGGGAAGGGAAGATCTTCGTCCTCGACACCTAAACCAAAAGAAATACCCGACATGAGTATTTCATCCACGATCTATCGAACTCTATAATTCGATCTTATTGAATTCGTCAAAAATCGTATGAATGGAAATTCCAATTTAAAATGGCCATAACTTGCTCATTTTAACTCGGAATTTCGCATATTATATACCGATTTCTACCTACTCGAAAGATCTATCTATTTCTAAGGTTATTTTATCAAAGAAGTTATTTAGGTCTCGGAATAGCAGCGTACAGATTTGACACGAATTTTCCAAACTTCAAAACTAGAGTTTTCAAACTTTACTTCACTCAAGGGCTTTTGTACAAAAATATAGATACATTATATGGTTGAAAGAAAATCCCTTGAATACATATATACTCAAACCATATGCATGAATTTGGTGGTGTTGTCTCAACAATGTTCTTGTGGTACAATATGTTTTGAAAGTGTGATAAGCTTAAGTTTTGTAAAAAAATAAGTTTTGTAAAAAAATTAGTTTTGTTAAGAAATTTCTTATTTTACTAAAAGTGAGCATCTCCTTCTTTTAATTCTTTTTCTTAAATAAAATTAATTTTAATCTTTTTAAATTCCTACTACTTTATTTCTAATGTTTTGGAAAACATAGTTTTTCTAAATACTTCATGGGTATATGTTCTATAGCTTTTCTTAGATCCACTTTAAAAGAAATGATCTTTATAAGTAAATTTTTGAAAACTTATCTAGACTTTAGTATTTAAAATGTTGGTAGAAAATTTTGATAAATGTGTTTAAGAAAACTTTTGGTTGAGTAAGGAATGTTTAAAGAAACTTTCTTATTTTATTTGTTTGAAAGAAGAGTTTGTAATAACTTTATGTATTTCTTGATAAAATCTCATATAGTGTTATTACTAAAACTTGAGCTAAACTTGTCTAGCTTTAGAAAAATATTTGTTAAGACAAAACTTTAAGTCTTTATGGAAAAATAATTTCTTATGAGATAAAATTTATTTTTGAGGAGGGTTCTTACTTTCTATTACTAAAGGAAGCTCATTTTCATTATGGTTGAGACAATATCACATATTCATGTATGAATGAGGATAAAATAAAAACAACATAATAAGATAAACAAAATATATAAGAGCATAAAAGTAAAGTCAAGTATTGGGAACCTTAGCTTCATCAAGGTATCCCGGGACTAAGAATAGACTAGTCCTCAAAGAAAAGAAAAGCAAAGAAATAAAATTATTTTGACTTGATATGGACAAGTCTAAGACTAGAAAGACTAGTCTTAATATTTGCATAAAACAAGTAAATAAATAAATTGCAAGACTTGAAATTAAATAACAAGTGAGCGTATATGCTCTAAATAAATATATATACATAATATTATAATACTTATATAAGTTAGGTTAGAAACAATAATAACAATATCAACATAATAGTAACATAAAGAAAATAAGAACATGAACAAAAACAAAACATGAATAAATTGTTGCTTCTTTAACTCAATGAGTCTAAGAAACATACACTAAACTCATGTTAAGTTATATGAACATGATGAGTAAATAAGAAATTTTTACCTAAAGTTTATGTGTTGGTTGAAGAAGAAAAGAATGGGTTGTATATTATGTGGGAATGGTTTTCTAAGGAAAAGAGAACTTGAGAGAGATTTGGGAGAGGATTTTGTGGAGTGATTTTGGGAGAGTTTTGGTATGAATTTTGTTGTGTGAAAGAATGGAAGAGGAAGGGGGTATTTATAGATTTTTGGGAGTGGAAATTAGATGTAATTAAATAATTTGAAAAAGAAAATAAAATTGATGTGATTAAAGAAGTAATGTGTAAAGTGTGATGTGACTAAAGTTGTATGGGGAAGGTAAATTGTAAGATATAGGTATGGTAGAGTGTAAGAAAAAGTAGAAAAAGGTGAATAGTAATGAATAGTAGAAAAGTACTATGAATAGTAGACTAGACAATTAAAATACCGGTAGTAAAGAAAATACGCGTAAAAGTCCTATATCTGTTATTTTTTAGATACCGAAAAATTCTAAAACTGATATTTTGAAAACCTTATATTTTTACGAATCTATTGGTGTTGTCGGAATATTTTTGCTATCCGGTGCTCCGGGGCACGGTTTTTGAAAACTGATCCCGATCGGATCCAAAGGACACTAGAAAAATTCAAATCTGATATTTTTAGACTTCCCTATTTTATTACGAACCATAATCCACAATTATTTCAATTTCGTTTTCTAGGGTTTAAGAACACGGGATTGCCGGATCTAGATTGACTAGACTAAACATAGAACTAGGTTAATTTTAGGGTTTCGTTTCAACTTTCGGTTCTTAGGGTTTACTAATATTATCGAAAAATCTAGGGGCTTACAAAATGAGTTTAGTTTCAAGTTCCTCTATTAAAGAAAAATTCCACTTTAAATGTTGTTGAGATAATATCATTATGAGGATGCATATATATGAGCATGTAATATGAAAATGATGAAAATATAAAAAAAAAGGTAAGAAGCAAGATAATAATAATAATAAGTAATGTAATAATATCAAGTATTGGGAACTTTAGCTTCATCAAAGTATCCCAGTCAAGCATTGGAAGCCTTAGCTTTATCAAAGCAACCCGGTCAAGTATTAGGAGCCTTAGCTTCATCAAAGCATCCTAGGACTAAGAATAGACTAATCCCAAAAAGAAAAAAAAAAAAAGAAAAAGAAAGAAAAGAAAAAGTAATAATAAAATCAATAATAAAAGCATTAAGAATAATAAAAGCAAGTTAGTAAAAGTTAGTATCACGCTCCGAGAGGTACCCTAAATATGGCAGTCCACCATACATAATACTAAAGCCTAAGACTTACTATCTCAGTCACGCAAAGGCTTCCATATCATGTACAATGCGTACATCACAACTAAGGGAACGCATCAGAGTAGCGCAATTTACATTGATAATGATTAAGCAACAAGGCAAAGAGAATACTTATCATAAAACATAAACATAGTAAATTACAATTCTTAGGGACATATCTCTCTATTGTCTTCAAGTCAAAATAAATACACTTAGAAATTTCGAAAACACTAACATAGCATACATTACATATAAGGAACCTTATAAAATAACTTCATCCTATGTTCCCATTGCCTTCATAAAAGTTTAACATTCTTCCATGACTTCCTTAATGTCATGATCTTGAATTTAAGCTATGGGTATACCTATTTCAACAAAATCTATAGGGGTATAAGCTTATAACTAGCTTAGTGAGGTATTTCTTTTCATTCGCATCATGGTTTCAAACAAGTTTATTTAAATTTTCACACATATGCTATGCATACAATATAACAATAATGTGATTACACAAATATATATAGTTATCCACAAACCATATATAAAACGGATTTACCCCTCCGTATCAAAGGTTAAGGAATTGGTGATGAAGATCTGCAACCTTCTACTGCTAGTCCCTAGATCCCCACCCAAAGTGTTTAGTTGGCTCGGCTTTGAACCTAGAGTCGCATTCCCCAGGCGATTTAGATTTTGTAGGAAGGAACATGACCTGTGTCCCAGCATGATAACAGCCAATGCAACTCTATGCGTAGGAGTAGCAGCCTTCTGAAAGAAATGTGACTCGATGGATGCCATGCGTGAGCGTTTTATTTTTCTTAAACCAAACCTTATTAAGGTTTATTAGTGGAGCGATCAATCAATTTAGCAAACAATAAGCAGTAATAAAAGTAAGTAAACAAAATACTTAAACAAATAGTTTGAAGTTGCGATATTCTTAATTCTCATTTCATACATAAGCATAAAATCACATACATACATACTCCCGGACTCTCCCTACATATCCATTTTTATCTTTTCTTTGTATACTTGTCACGCCCCGAGGGGTACCCTAAACGTGGCAGTCCACCGTACACAATACTAAAGCCTAGGAATGACTACCTCAGTCATGCAGAGGCTTCCATATCATGTACAAGGCGTACATCACAACCAAGGGAACGCATCGAAGTAGCGCAATTTATATTGATAATGATTAAGCAACAAGGCAAAGAGAATACTAATCATAAAACATAAACATGGCAAATTACAATTCTTAGGAACATATCCCTCTATTGTCTTCAAATCAAAATAAATACACTTCTTAGAATTTCTAAAATACTAACATAGTATACATTTCATATAAGGAACCTTACTTCATCTTATCTTTCCATTTCCTTCATAGAAGCTTAACATCCTTCCATGACTTCCTTAACATCATGATCCTCAATTTAAGCCACGGGTATACCTGTTTCATCAAAATCTATAGGGTATAAGCTACAACTAGCTTAGTGAGATATTCCTTTTCATTTGCACCATGTTTTCAAACAACTTCATTTAAATTTTCACACATATGCTATGCATACAATGCAACAATCAGGTGATTACGCAAATATATATAGTTATCCAGAAACCATATATAGAACGGATTTACCCCACCGTATCAAAGGTTAGAGAATTGGTGATGAAGATCCTCGATTTTCTACTGCTAGTCCTCAGGTCCCCACCCAAAGCATTCGGTTGGCTCGGCTCCGAACCTAGAGTTGCATTCCTTGGGCAATTTGGATCCTCTAGGAAGAAACATGGCCCATGTCACAGCACGATAACAACCAATCCAACTCTACGCGTATGAGTAGCAGCCTTCCGAAAGAGATTTGACTCAATGGATGCTATGCATGAGCGTTCTATTTTTCTTAAGCCAAACCTTATTAATGTTTATTAGGGGGGACGATCAATCAATTTAGCAAATAATAAATAATCATACAAGTAAGTAAACAAAAACACTTAAACAGGCAGTTTGAAGTTGCGATATTCTTCATTCTCATTTCACGCATAAACAAAGAATCACATATATACATATCCCCGAATTCCCATACATATCCATTTTTATCTTTTCTTAGTATGCTAATGCCACTACTTTACAAGCACAAACAAGGTAACGAAATTAAGTGAAATAACTCAGTCGTCCATTTCGTGATCTTCATAGTCGTAGTAATCTTTATTAAGGGTAATCTCGTATCCTTCGTCACCTAGACAAAAGAAATACCCGAGATGAGTATTTCGTAGAAATTCCACTTAAACTTTCTAATTCTATTTCATTATGTTCGTCAAATTCGTATAAAATAAAATTCCAATTTAAAATGGCCAGAACTTGCTCATTTTAGCTTGGAATTTCGCATATAATATACCATTTTCTACCTATTCGAAAAGATATATCCATTTCTAATGTTATCTTTGTCATATAAGGTCATTTGGGTTCCATTTTCTAACTCAACTTCATTCAAAAAATCCTTTAGTAAAAATATAGGTATATATATATATAAAATTGATAAATCATTTGAAAATAACATAAGCTTACTTTATATGCAAAAATTCTAATGGTAGTGTCTCAACAATTTATTTCATAAAACAATTCATTTTGAGTTGTTAAAACTTTAACTTTGACCATTTCTGTTCAAGTATTTTGAAAAAACTTTATATTTTCATGAGTATATTCTTATTTTATTTTCTTCATTCTTTTTCCAAAAACAAGTAAATTTTCTTTTAATCTTAGTCTTTCATAAATTTTACTTATAGTGATAAAAGATCAAATTTATCAAAAGTGTATTAAGTTGTTGAAAACCCTTTTATAAAATTGTATTTAGAATGGTTTTTAGAAAATGAGTCTTGTCTTCTTATATTTATTATTTAAAATATAAGTTTTTGTTTTCTAAAACTTTTTCTTTTATTTTCTTTGGAAATAATCCTCTTTATTGATAAAATTCTTTGTTTTAAATCTTATCTTATTTATATTCTTTGAAGATAAGTTTCTTCTTTAAAATCATTATTTTTCCTAAGTAGGTTTATAACTTTATGGGTTGAATTCATTTTAACTTTGAAAACTAGTTTGTTTCTTAGTTTTGTTATGGAGTGAAAAAGAGTTTAATCTTAAGCTTTGTGTAAAAGCTTTGAATATTAACAACTTATTTTACTAAAACTTAGGTTACCATAATATATAAAGAAAGTATTTATTTCTTATGTTTCCTTGGTAAAGCTATCTTTGTTATTTAAGAAAACTTTGAGAAAACTTGTATTACTCTATTTCTATGTTGCTGATAATAACTCCATTATGTTGTGATAAGTCACATAATAGAAAATCTAGTTTTGAATTCCTTTAATAAAGTAAAATTCTACTTTTGAATTAGTTGAGACAATATCATTATGTAGATGCAAGTATTATGTGCATGTAAAATAATAACAATATGAGAAAACACTAGAATCAAAATAATAAAAATATCAAGTATTGGGAACCTTAACTTCATCAAGGTATCCTGGTCAAGTATTGGGAGCTTTAGCTTCATCAAGGCATCTCGGGAATAAGAATAGACTAGTCCCAAAAGAATAAAGAAAATAAAGAAAAGATTGTTTTGACTTGATATAGACAAGTCTAAGACTAGAAAGACTAGTCTTAAAGAAATAGCATGAAATAAATAAATTGCAAAGCATGAAATTAAATAAATAACAAGTGAGCTTATACGCTCTAAAGATTATATATAAATACATAAATATATTTAGTTAGATATGAATAATAAAATCAACATAACAACATAATAAAATTGGAAGTTGATGCGCAAGAACAAAACATGAACATATTGTTGCTTTTACTACTCATATGGGTTTCAAAACAACACCATAGTCATGTTAAGTTACATGACATAGGTAAATAAATGGTTGGAAGAAATTTACCTGAAGTGTTTATGTGGTATGATGATGGTAGATAAATGGGGTATTATGTGAGTAGTGATATGTGGTAAATAGTCTGTGCATAAGGAAGGATTTTTGTGAAGAATTGATTTAAGAGAGTTTTGGTAGAGAGAAATTTTGGAGAGAGGATTTATGGAGAGATTTTGGGAGAGTTTTGGTAGTGAAATGAATTGTCTGAAAGAATGAAGGAGGAATGGGGTATTTATAGAATTTTGGAGTGAAATTTAGAAGTAATTAAATTAATTGAAAAAGAAAATAATTGAAGAGAAGAGAGAGAGAAGTGTGGACGTCAATGGGAGGAAAAAGAAGAGAGAAAATGATTAAAAATTAATTTTAGAAGAAAAGTGTAAGAGAAGTTTAGTAATATGTGGTGTAGAATTTTTATGGGAAAAAAATTGTAAGAAATAGGTATGTAAGTGTAAGAATAGGTAGTAAGAAAAAAGAGATAGAGGAATAGTGATGAAGAGTAAAAAAGTACTATGAATAGTAAACTAGACAATTAAAGTATCGGTTGTAATAAAAATACGCATATAAATGCGATAACTGTAATTTTTAGCTACCGAAAAATTCTAAAACAAATATTTTTGAAAACCTTATATTTTTGTGAGTCTATTGTATTTACAGAATATTTTTACTATCCGATGTAGCAGGGCACGATTTTTGAAAACCGATCCCGTTCGAACCCGAAGGACATTATAAATTCGCGAATATGATATTTTTAAGCTTCCCTATATTATTACGAACTATTATTAACAATTATTTTCATTTCGTTATTTAAGGTATAAGAGCATGGGATTGCCGGATCTTAAACACTAGGGTTTGTTTGTAAGCTTTGTTGGCTTTTAGGGTTCCGATTTGACTTCCGGTTTTGTTGAGTTATTCGTAAGATCATATAATTTTGGAGTTTTGACCGTTTTATATTTTTAGTTCGATATCTATGGTTTATCTCATTTTATTTGTGATTATTTAGTACTTTTTAGTTCTCGGGATCGTTTAACCGAGTTTAGGATTATGAGTTGACTTAGCTTGACTTTTGGTGAAAATTAAAATTTCTGTTTTTAAAATTCACTGAGGGTTTTAAAATCTTAGCATTTTGTTGTCGAGTGTTATTTGGATATATCGTTTTAATTTGCGTTTTAGGAAACGGGTAGATGATTTGATTGGCGTACGGATGTTGATTTAACCAATAGTTGGATTTTCTGTTGTTTTTTTTTAGGGTTCTCTTTTCTCAAGATTAAGAATTCCCATTTCTGATCTTACTTAGAATTAAGTTTTAACTTGGGTCGATTTTCGAGGTTTCGGTTTCAGTGTTAGGCTTCTTGGATTATTTTCTAAAAATTATGAAAATTTTCAGGGGTTTACAATACTAATGCCACTACTTTACAAGTACAAGCAAGGTAACGAAATTTAGAGGAATAACTCACTCGTCCATTTCGCAATCTTCTTAGTCATAGCAATCCTCAGGAAGGGTAACCTCGTATCTTTCATTACCTAGATAAAAGAAATACCTGGGATGAGTATTTCGTAGAAAGTTTACTTAAACTTTCTAATTCTATTTCACTATGTTCGTCAAAATTGCATAGGATGAAATTCCAATTTAAAATGGCCATAACTTGCTCATTTTAACTCGAAATTTCACATATAATATACCGTTTTCCATATATTCAAAAAGATCTATCCATTTTCAAGGCTATTTTTTTCATATAAGGTCATTTGGGTTCCGAAATCATAGGGTACAGATTCAAAACGAATATTTCCGGATTTTGCGAAACAATTTTCCAACTCAATTTTACTCAAAAATCCTTTAGTAATATATATATATATATATGATTGATAAATCCTTTGAGTATATAGATGCTCACTTTATATGCAAAAATTTTAATGGTAATGTCTCAACAATTTATTTCATAAAACAATTCATTTCGTTAAAACTTATCTTAACAAGTTTCTTTTCAAGTATTTTGAAGAAACTTTATATTTTCCTAGATTATTATAAATGAATATATTCTTATTTTATTTTCCTCGTTCCTTTTTCCAAAACAAGTAAATTTCCTTTAACTTTAGTCTTTTATAATTTTTACTATTAGTGATAAAAGATCAAAATTATCCAAAGTTTATTTAGTTGTTGATAACCTATTTATAAATTTGTATTTGGAATAGTTTTAGAAAATGGGACTTTTCTTTTTTATATTTCTTTTTTAAAATATAAGTTCTTATTTTCTAAAACTTGATCTTTTATTTCCTCTACAAATTTTATTTGAACAGAATCCTCTTTTTTTGATAAAATCCTTTGTTTTTGACCTTATCATACTTATATTCTTTGAAAATTAGTTCCTTCTTTGGAAACTTGAAAATCATTATTTTCCTAAGTGGGTTTATAACTTTATGGATTGATTTTATCTTAACTTTGAAAACTAGTTTGATTCTTCTTTTTTTATGGAGTTAAAAAAAATTTTAATCTTAACCTTTTTGTAAAAACATTGAATACTAACAAATTATTTTACTAAAAGTTAGGTTACAATATTATAAAAAAGAAAGTGTTTATTTCTTATATTTCCTTGGTAAAGCTATCTTTGTTACTTGAGAAAACTTTGACAAAACTTGTATTATCCTATTTCTATGTTATTGATAATAATCTCCATTATTTAAATAACAAGTCACATAATAGAAAATTTAATTTCAAGTTCCTTTAATAAAGTAAAATTCTACTTTTAAATTTAGTTGAGACAATATCATTATGTAGATACATGTATTATGGGCATGTAAAATAATAAGGATATGAGAAAAATACTATAAACAAATAATAATAAGCAAGATAATAAAAATATCAAGTATTGGGAACCTTAGCTTCATCAAGCTATCCCCGAACTAAGAATAGACTAGTCCCAAAAAGAATAAAGAAAAGAAAGAAAATGTTGTTTTGACTTGATATGGACAAGTCTAAGACTAGTCTTAAAATAGCATAAAATAAATAAATTGCAAAGCATGAAATTAAATAAATAACAAGTGACTTATATGCTCTAAAAATTATATATAAATATATAAATATATTTAGTTAGATATGAATAAGAAATTAGCATAATAACAACAATAAAATCAACATATATGTGAACATAATAACAACACAATAAAATTTGAATTTCATGTACAAGAACAAAGCATGAACATGTTGTTTACTTTTACTACTCATATGAGTTTCAAAACAACACCATAGTCATGTTAAGTTACATGACATGGGTAAATAAATAGGAATAAGAGTTTTACCTAAAGTGTTTATATAGTAGAAAGTAGAAGATGAATATGGAATTATGTTGTTAGTGATATGTGGTAAATAGTTTATGTATAAAGAAAGATTTTTATGAAGAATTGGTTTAAGAGAGTTTTGGTAGAGAAAAATTTTGGAGAAAGGATTTGTGAAGAGATTTTTTGAGAGTTTTGATAGTGAAATGAGTTGTGTGAAAGAATAAAGGAGGAATGGGTATTTATAGAATTTTGAAGTGAAATTAGATGTAATTAAATTAATTAAAAAAGAAAATAATTGAGAGTGTGAAGAGAGAGAGGGATGGACGGCAATGAAGGGGGAGGAGAGAGAAAAATGTTTAAAAATTAATTTTAGAAGAAAAGTGTAAGAGAAGTTTAGAAATATGTGGTGTAGAATTTTTATGAGAAAAAATTGTAAGAAATAGGTATGTAGGTTATAAGACTAGGTAGTAGAAAAAGTAGAGATAGAAAAATAGTAATGAATAGTAAACTAGACAATTAAAATATCGGTAGTAATAAAAATACTCGTATAAATACGATATCTGTAATATTTAGCTACCGAAAAATTCTAAAACTGATTTTTTGGATTCCTTATATTTTTACGAGTCTATTGGCATTAACGGAATATTTTTTTCATCCAGTGTACCAAGGCATGGTTTTTTTAAAATTGATTCCGTTCGAATCCAAAGGACACTAGAAATTCGCGAATCTGATCTTTTTAAGCTTCAATATATTATTACAAACTATTATAAACAATTATTTCCATTTCGTTATTTAGGGTTTAAGAGCAAGGGATTGCCGGATCTTAAATACTAGAGTTTGTTATAAGCTTTGTTGACTTTTGGGATTCCGATTTGACTTCCGGTTTTGTTGAGTTATTTGTAAGATCATAAAATTTTGGAGTTTTGCCGTATTATATTTTCTATTCTATATCTAAGGTTTATCTCATTTTATTTGTGATTATTTAATAGTTTTCAGTTCTCGGGATCATTTAACCGAGTCTAGGGTTATGGGTTGACTCAGTTTGATTTTTGGTGAAAATTGAAAATTTTTATTCTAAAATTCACCGAAGGATTTAAAATCTTAGTATTTTGTTGTCGAGCGTTATTTGAATATATCGTCTTGATTTGCGTGTTAGGAATCGGATAGATGATTTGATTGATGTATGGATGTTGAATTAACCATTAGTTGGATTTTCTATTTTGTTTTGAGGGTTCTCTTTTTCTCAAGATTAAGAATTCTCATGTTTTACCTTATTTAGAATTTGGTTTTAACTTGGGTCGATTTTCAGGGTTTTGGTTTTTGGTATTGGACTTCTAGGATTATTTTCTAAAAATTATAAAAATTTCAGATGTTTACAATTAGTGAGCATTAGGCTCTAAAAATATATAGATATACTTATACTTAATAATATATATATATGGAGTTGGATTAGAAACATAACAACAACAATAATATCATTAATAACAACATATATAGAAGCGTAATAACAAGATAATAAAATCAGAACTTTATGTGCAAGAACAAAACATGAACATGTTGTTGCTTTTACTACTCATATGAGTTTCGAAACAACACCATGGTCATGCTAAGTTACATGACATGGGTAAAAATATTGGTACGGGTTTACCTTTGAGTGTTTATGTGGTAAGAAGTAGAAGATGAATATGAGATTATATGGTTAATGATATATGGTAAATAGTTTATGTATAAAGAATGAGTTTTGTGAAGAATTGGTTTAAGAGAGTTTTGGTAGAGAGAATTTTGGAGAGAGGATTTGTGGAGAGATTTTGAGAGAGTTTTGTTATATGAAATGAAGATGTAAAAGAAGTAGAGGGAGATGGGGTATTTATAGAATTTTTGGAGTGAAAATTAGATGTAATAAAATAATTTGAAAAAGAAAATATATAGAGATGTGAGAGAAAGGGGAGGCACCAGTTCTAAGGGGAGGAGAGAAGGAGCGAGTTGATTTTATTTGTATTTTGTAAGAAAATAATTAATATGTAAAATATGATTTGATATAAGATGTATTGGAAAAGTAAAAGGTAAGAAAATAGGTATATAGGTAGTAAGAAAAAATAGAGATAGATTAATAGTGTTGAATAGTAAAAAAATACTATGAATAGTAGACTAGACAATTAAAATACCAGTAGTAGTAAAAATACACGTATAAATATGATATTTGTAATTTTTAGTTATCGAAAAATTCTAAAACTGATATTTTTAGAATCCTTATATTTTTACGAGTCTATTGGTATTATCAGAATATTTTTTCCGTCCAGTGTACCTAGGCACAGATTTCGAAAACTGATCTTGTTCGGATCTGAAAGACACTAGAAATTTTCAAATTTGATATTTTTAAGCTTTCTTATATTATTACGAACTATTATCAACAATTATTTCCATTCCGTTGTTTAGGGTTTAAGAGCGCGGGATTACCGGATCTTAAACACTAGGGTTTGTTATAAATTTTGTTGACTTTTAGGGTTTCGGTTGACTTCCGGCTTGTTGAGTTATTTGTAAGGTCATAAAATGTTGGGGTTTTTTCCGTATTATATTTTTAGTTCAACATCTATGGTTTATTTCATTTTATTTGTTATTATTTAATATTTTTCAGTTCTCAGGATCGTTTAACCGAGTCTAAGGTTATAGGTTGACTCAGTTTGACTTTTGATGGAAATTGAAAATTTTGATTCTAAAGTTCACCGAAACATTTAAGGTTTTGAGCATTTTTTTTCGAGCATTTATTTGAATATATCATCTTAATTTGCGTGTTAGGAATCGGATAGATGATTTGATTGGTGTACGGATGTTGAATCAATCGATTATTGGATTTTTATTTTGTTTTTAAGGTTCTTTTTTTCTCAAGCTTAAGAATTTTCATATTTGACCTTATTTAGAATTTGGTTTTAACTTGGGTCGATTTTTAGAATTTCGGTTTTGGTGTTAGATTTTAGGATTATTTTCTACGAATTGTAAAAAATTCAGCAGTTTACACTATTCTTTACTATTCCTCTATTTTTACTTTTCCTTACTACCTATTCTTACTACCTATACATCTACTTTCTTACAATTTACATTTCCAATACCACTTTACATATTTCATGTCTTACATATTAGTATTTGTTATTACAAAACAAATCAGTCTCTCTCCCTCATGACTGGCGCTACCCACCTATCTCCCTCTCATTTTTTTTTTCAATTTATTTTATTATATCTAAATCCCTTCACAATTCTCTATAAATATCACATCTCCCTCCATTTCTTTCACACATCTCATAAAACATACCAAAACTCTACCAAATTCTCCTCTCAACTTTTCTTTCTAAAAATTCTCTCTCAAACACTCTCTACCATCCACTTCTCTTTAAGAAAAATATCAAACATATTACCCACTTGTTTCTTCTACTTCAAATCATCCATTAACCTTAGGTAAAAATTTCCAAAATTTCCAAAATTTCTTTTTCATGTCATGTAACTTAACATGATCATGGTGTGTGTTTCCTAAACTTATGAATGTTATGAAAGTAACACTATGTTTATGTTTTTTTCATGTTCATGCAAAAATTTTATTGCTATAATGTTATGTTAATTTATACTTGTTTCTAATCTAATCCTATACGTTAGCAAATATATTTATGTATACATATATTCCTTAGAGCATATAAGCTCACTAATATAACTTCTATTTATGCCCATTCATTTTATATATTATTTCATTCAATTTCATTAAGACTAGCCTTTCTAGTCTTAGACTTGTCCTCATGAAGTCAAAACAAATTTTCTTCTTTCTTTTGGATTTATCCATAATCTAAGTCCGAGGAGCCTTGAAATAAATCTAAGACTCCCATGATTTTCTTATTTGTTTTCTTATTTTCTTAAAGGACTTGTCCATGTCTAAGTCCTAGAAGTATTAATATAAGCTAAGACTTCCCAATAGTTGACTTTTATTATGTGCTTATTTAATTTCTATATCTTTTATCTTTAATAAGAATTATTTTTATTCATGTTGCTTAACTACAAGTTCATATTCATGCATTATCATCTTGTTGTTGTCTTAATAAAATGAAATGATTTCTTTCTTTTATAAAGAAAATAAGAATTAAACTCTTTATAATAAAATGATATTTGTTACTTAGGAAAAATTCCTATTAAAACTAAGATATATATTTTAACACAATTCTTTTCAAAAGTTTTATACAAGTTCATCATAGATTTTAGTGTTGTTATTATGAATTTTTTTTAATTTAACTAAGTAGATCTCTAATCTCATTTCAAACTACCAAAATAAAATTTTCATCTAAAATCTTAAGGTTGATAATTTTTTATATATAAATTTTTCTTAAAAATTTATTTATAAGATTATCAACAATACTTTAATAAATATTAAGAACCAAACAACTTTTCTAAGGCACGTTTAAAATCAATTCACTAGTTAAAAATCCACTTAGGAATAAGTCGGTGTACAACTTGAGGAACTAAGTTTTATGAAGTAAAAAACCATTTTTTTTTAATGAAATTAAGGAAATACAAATAATAGGTTTTTCCAACAAACGTCCATGTACTGAAAAATTGTGAATTTAGAAAAGAGTTATTATGAGAATAAGAATTAAAAACAAACTATTCCTTTAATTTTCCTCATAAGCTAAAATTTAAAGCATTTTTATACAATTTAGGATGAATTTTCCTCACAACCACATAAAGGTTCATGTTTCAAAAAATAATTAGTTAAAAGAAGTTTAACAGGAAAATAAAATATTCATGAACTCAAAATAAATATGGAAACATGAATTTCTTTAATTGAGTTTCACATTTACAAGTCTAAGAATTATAATTTTTTTGAAAGAATCAAACTACACTTGGGTTTTTGTCACAAAACCATGTTATATAAAATAAATTGTTAAGCAAGCTTTTGTGAATAAATATAATACCTTTAAAATACATATATTGAATTATGTTTTTTCTTGTTAATCGAATAACATATTTACAAAATAGCAATTTAAATCACAAAGTCAAAAAATGACACTTCTCTAAAGTCTATCTTTCATAAAAAAATGTTTACAAATTTGTTTTCTAAGACATCACTAGAATCATGCAAATAATATGAGTCTATGTATATATTAAAAGGATTTTTCAACTATATAAATATTTATGTGTTTGCTATAGAATTTTGGATGAAATAAAATTGAGAAAAATTACAAATTAAGGTTGGAATTTAAGTGCTAGAGCTATACCGACTCGTTTTTGAACCCAAATGACTTCAAATGTTCAAAACAACCCTATAAATAGATAGATCTTTTTGAGTAGGTAGAAAACGAGATCTTATATGCGAAATGTTGAGTTAAAATGAGCAAGTTATGACTATTTTAAGTTGGAATTTCATATAATATGAATTTTGACGAAAATAACCAAATAGAATTAGAAAGTCTAAGTAAAACTTCTATGAAATACACATCCCAGGTATTTCTTTTGTCTAGGTGACGAAGAATACGGGATTTCTCTTCTTGAAGATTACTACGACTAAGAAGATTGCGATATGAATGAGTGAGTTTTTCCTCTTAATTTCGTTACCTTGCTTGTGCTTGTAAATAGTTGCACTAGATCTCTAGGTACAAGATAAAATGAACTTGTATGAGGCATGGGTTTATATGTATATGTTCTTATGTATGTATGACAATAAATGCTAAGAATATCATAATCCATAAATGATTGTGTAAGTATATCATTAATATTACATGTTGCTTATGTGTGTATGATGATGTTTGATCGCCTTTAAGTATATCTTAATCATACTCGGCTTCGATATAAATTAAATGGACAAGCATTGCATCCTTCAAGTTACATGTCGAAAGCTGCTACTCCTACAAGAAGAATCAGAAGGTCTAAGGCCAAGATAGCCCAAAGTCATGCTCATTCTTAAGAAACTAAGGTGTATTGGAGATATATTCTAAGGATGAGTCACGCCGATCGATTATTGAGAGCAGAGTGCTTGCGGACTAATAGTAAAAGATCATGAAGACCTGCAATTACCATTCCTTAACCCTTGATACGGACAGGTAAACCCGTTCTATATATGGTCTCCGAATAATCATATATATTTGTGTAATCATGTGATTATTGCATAGCATGCATAGCATATGCGTGAAAATAAATAAACTTGTTTGAAATCACCGTGCAAATAAAAGGGAATATGTCACTAGGCTCGTTGTAAGCTTACACCTCCATAGATCTTTGTTGAAACAGGTATACTTGTGGCTCTATTCGAAGCTTAGAATATTAAGGAAATCACGGATGGATTCTTGAACTCTTGTGGAAGTAGTGGGAACATAAGAAGGTATACTTGTGGCTCTATTCAAAGATTAGAATATTAAGGAAATCAGGGATGGATTCTTGAACTCTTGTGGAAGTAGTGGAAACATAAGATGAGTTCACTCTCTTGTAATTCCTTTATGACTAATTTATGTTATGTTAATATTTTGGAGATTTCTAGGAGATGTATTTTTGTAGTCTTGAAGTCATTAGGGGGTTATGCCCCTAAGAATTATAATCAACCTATATATGTTTAATGATAAGTACTTCTCTTAACTTGTTACTTAATAGTTATCAATGTAAAATGCATTACTCCGAAGCGTTCCCTTAGTTGTGATGTACGCCTTATGCATGATATGGAAGCCTTTGTATGACTAAGGTAGTCACTCCTAGGCTTTAATATTATGTGCAACGGGCTGTCACGTTTAGGGTACCTTTTGGGGTATAACACCCAAGTTGGGGTAGTTCTCAAGCACTTCATTTTGGGCCATCTTGGCACTCTCCCTTGCGAGATTCCTTTGGAACTCAGTCCACTCATTGATCCATTAGGATTTGCTTCTTGGTCGCATTGCTCATTACCTGCTTGCCCTCTAAGCTTGCCACATGGGCCTGTATGCAAAGAAGGAACATACGTAAAAGAAAGAAAAAAGGGAAGAAAACATAATATGTCAGCCTCCTTCTTCAGCCTATTAAGCTCTGAGGTGACCTCCTTCAATTGACAAGACAAAGAATCCTATTGTTGCTTCACATCCTTCCATTTTTTTTCTCAAAGTAATTAGCAGTGACCTTAAGCAAAGACTGATGCTACTTGGCCTTGGCTATCTCACCCTGACATCAGAGGACCTTGACCTCCATCTCATGTAAAAATTTCCTCTTTTTCCTCTAAAGTAGCACTTAGGTCACTCCTTAGCCCAACCCCTTTTTGTTTCACCTTAGTGAGCTCTTTCTCTAGATTGGCTTTCAATCTCCCGAGCTCTTTGGGACCTTAATTAGAAAACATAGAGCTCGATTAGAAAAGAGACCTACATACAATATAACATGAAAAGAACTTAGTGAATAAAATAGTTGACTTACCACTCCCCAGTTTCTTCTTGCATACTACACAGCCTCAAAGATAGCCGCTACTTGTAATACGCAACAATGGAATGAAACCCCTTGAAAAGCTCACCATGACTCAAAACGAAGAAGGAAATTGCATCATACATCTTACGTGCTAAAAAATCCAATGCTTGCTCTGTAAACTTCAAATCACTAAATAGGGTCCGCATTGTCACACCCCAAGAGTATCCTAATAGTAGTATACAATCCACACATGTATGCTATTATCAATTATACCTTCAGGGTGACATATTTTCAAACAATAGGATCTTTTAGTTGCATCGATAAGAAATGACAAGCATATGTAAGCCATAAATTAGTAAAATACCCATCATCATAAGACTTGATCAACATAATATTACAAACCATGTTCCTGTCTCATATGTCTCCAAGTAAATAAACTGATATTCCAAATGTTAATTAATTTCCAATTAGAAAATAAAAGTAAATCTTATCTCAAATATCTTATAATCTCCCGGCTTCTAATTCTTACCGGAGTCATGCTCCTAGTCGCAGTGTCAACTTGAAAGGCCTTTAGGAGTGTGAGCGAAATCACAGGTTCAATGAATATCCAAACATATTACACATCAAGCAAGTTTATTAATAAATCATATGTAATGCAACAATCAATCATATGCACATATATAAGCTTGGATGATCTAGAATCCAAATAGGAAAAAGATTTATGCCCTCTTTTTAGGGTTGAAGAATATTTACTCAATGAACCACCTGCCTTGGAGAGACAAATACTTAAGAAAATCAATGATTTGTCTAATCATAACAATCAACTGGAAAGTCCTCAACGATTTCAAGATCACCTATTTGAGATGAATAAAAATATTCATCAATAAATCATATATTATATAACTAAACTCCTATGAGTGTCTAAGTGTCCTATATTGGTATTTGATTTAATTTCTATTACATGTATTGGTTTTTTAAGGTAATAATCCTATGTTAACAAATTTTCATTATTTAATATTTATTTTCATTTTGCTTGCCGTGATCTTAAAATATATATTTTTTATCGGATAGTTATAAAGTTTGTATTCAACAATTCAAGATTTTATTATTATCATCGTTGTTATTTTTATATCGTTCTTTAATTTAACCATTTTTTGATAACTAATATTATTTTCTATCATTTATTTTCATCATGTTTCTCTTGATCTTACTTCATATTAATATTCTGTTATTTTTAGAAGTCACATTATTCTTAATTATCGCTTATTTACATGTTCCATTCTTGTATATTTACTTATATAAGATAATTATTGAGTAATTATTATAATTTAATTTATTTGTTTAGTATAAAAGTGTTTTTTATTTATAACGATTACTAAGTTTAATTCTTAACAAATATTAATCCTACTAATCTAAAAATATTTTTATATTTATTTACTTATTAAAATTTATCTTATGTTCTCTTATATATATATATATATATATATATGTATATGTGTAATTTGTTACGGACGAAACAGACTTCGTCTAAGGAGAATTTTGCAATACACCGGCATCTAATGCCACCAGCATTGAACTCTAAATTGCCAGTGTTCGTGCAATTTTTACAAATCATATGTTCCAAGGAACGCTAGCTTCGAAGGCCACCAGCTTTACAACGTATACCGTCGGTGATCATGTATTTTTACGTAAAATAAAATTTTACGTAGCTTTATCTAGTGCATACGACCTCGAAAGCTGCTAGCCTATCCCACGTACGCTACTGGCTTTGCCATTTACACCACCAACGTAGGACCGATGTGGGCACCATTCATCTTCTTCCTTGTTTTTCTTCAATTCATATCTTCTTTTTCTTGCATTATGTATGTGATATACTTGTGTTTAAGCTACTTCTAAGTATTTTTCCATGCTTCACAAGTATTATACATGATATATCTTCTCAAATAACACCTTATAATCATCATACTATATGGTTTCCTATCTTCTACATGTATCCTAATGTATAAATAGGGTTAAGTTAGATATTACCTTGTTTGGGGCTACTAGGGTGATGTTCAATTCTTCCTAGAGCTTGAAATGAACCTAAGTTAATAAGGATATGGTTTAAGCTCTTGTTTAACATGTAAACTTAACTTAAAATGAATTTTCACTTACATTCCTTTGTTATCTTCCTAAGATTGGAGCTTGTTTATGGAGCTATTTTTGTTGTTGTTTTTTAGCTTATTTGTGTGTGTTTGGTGCTAACAAAGAGAAGTATTTATAGGTAATAAGTGGCTGAATCTTCTACACATTTCGGCCAAATAAAGAGGAGCTCCATCGCACAAAACAACTTGCATTTGCATGCATTAAATGAGTGTCTTATTTAGGTCATATTGATTGGTTTAAACAATATTTTCTTGACTTGTGTTGCTCTTGTTAATTCCTTTTGTTTCAAATTTCGGCTATACAAAATTTGAGGAAATTTTGGCCACATATTCTCTTCAATTTGCACCGAAATTGTCTGATTATTATTATAATATTATTTAATTACTTAATTACCTTAGTTTTATGATAGTTTATTAAGCTAAACGAGTATATTTAGATCAATTATTTAGGAGTTCTATCTTCAAGAATTTATATAAGGCTTCCATAAATTTTCTAGATTATTTTTAAGTTCAAATTGAGTTTAAAGTTTATGCAATTAATTATTTTTAAGGTTTTATCTTACGCGATTAGGATTTTCTAATCTTAATAGGCCAATTATGGTTTCAGTCTCCAAAACCTTTAGAATTCTCTAACTAGATCAATAGTGTGATTCAAATATTTATTTGAAGTCTAGATGTTAGTTACGGATCTGTTTTTTTTTTTTTTCCTTATTGTGTATTTATAACCTTAACGTCTCATCCTTAAGTTATTATTTTCTAAATATAAGCTTTATTGATTCTTTACTTTCTAATGCACTTGAAATTGTGTCTTGATCATCTCTATATTTTGAGTTTTTGATATCAGCTACAAAATCTTGTCTTTGGTATCTATTATTATCTAGAGGACTTTATTTTAGGGTTTGAAGTTATATATAGGTTCATTATTACTCATAATTCTATTCTAGGGCTTTTGTTGATTTCTACATTGACCTTCTATTTTTTATATTTATATTTCTATCTATTTTTACTAGCACGAAAAATCTCGAAGTTTACACTCATCCTATTTTAGTCTTGCACAATGGCTACCTCCTTAAACGAGCTCCAATCAACAGGGATATCACTTCACTTCATGGCCTTGCCTCCAACGAGGTCGAGCATACCTCCAGTAACAGCTGCATTAAGCCGATTTTTATGAGCTCCTGATCTCACTAAGTTAGCGAGAACATTAGTGCTGCTCCCAACAACCTCAATCCTAGGAGACACTTGAATATTCAGTGAGACAACACATGAGAAGGTCGAGGTAGACTCTGCACTTACAGAGACTAAAGGCAGGGCGAGGTCTACACAGTCTGAGCGCTCAAATCAACAACTAGAGTCTCCATGATCCTTTGCCTATCGGCTTAGGGGTACTAAAGAGAGATGCCTTAATGTTCCTCTTGCACTAGAGCGTTTTGATCTTGCCCATCAAACTAGATAGCTTGCCTCTTCAAATGCGCCTTCTTCTTAGCCTAGGCCTTCTTCCTCTTTTTTGTCAATGGCCTTGCAAGAAGCTCATTTATGTCCCTCATCTCTATCTCAGCAATTAAAACTTGCTAAGTCGAGCTCGAATTGTCAAAAGCCATGGCCTCATCACCAAACAGCAAAAGTGTTCCTCTGTTAGAGCTCAAAAAGATATCCAGGAGTGCCATATCCACACTCAAAGAACCATTCCACACCTCCAAGAGCTGCAACTCTTATCACCTTCAATAATAGGCTTGCCCTTAAATTAATTTTAGACCACGAACCCAGCATCTAGGGGCTTCCCACCTCACGACCTCATAATGTTATAGATGAACCAACGATCCAAGATCGCGAGCCAAGTCAACATGAAGATCAAGTGGCTACGGTTGAAGTTCAAAGAAATTCAAGTCCAATTAACTTACCTCAAGGACCGATCACGAGATCTCGAGCTAAGAAGATTCAACAAGCTTTCAATCAACACTTCCAAAGTTTAATGACGTATACTAGTGATGGATTACATGGGTATCAAAGCTTTGGAACAAGTGGAAATCAAGTGCGGGTCAATATATTTCAAGTGCAAGTGAAAATACATAAAGATCCTTCAATGTTGGGTTTTCTTTTAATATAATAAGGCCTCCAGCCTTTGAAGCTTATGGGCCGGCCTTTCATAGATGAATTCTCTTATTTTATTTATTTTAATAGTTTTGGTAGGGTTTCTTTATGCCTATTTGCATGGACTATAAATAGTCTTGTTGGGATGTATTGAAACAAGTTTTGACATATTTGAATACCGAAAAGCTATTTGCTTGTTCTTTGTGTTCTTGAGAAGAATACATGTTTTTAGGAACATTCAAGGAAGTTTGATCATCTTCTTTGTGGAGTGTTTCGGGTTAGGGCATCATTGTTCTAACTATTTAGATCACCAAGAAAACTAAGACAAACCTATATCTAATCCTTCTTAGGGTTTGATTCCAATAGAATTCGTGGGTTTTCGTATTACTGTGTTGGGGGTCCATAATAATCAAAAGGGTTCTCAAGCGTGATTGCGAGGGTTCTCGTATCATTTGGTATCAGAGCTTTGGCTCTAGATCAGGTTATATCCTTCTTTTTATCTATCTTTTGTTTTCTTTGAATTCAAATTCAAAAAAAAAAATCAATCAAAAAGATTACATCTTTATTTCTTTTAGATCATAAAGCTCACATCTTGATTCTTGTGAGAACAAAAAGTTTGCACCTTTATTCATATTACATCATAAAAATTTGTTCTTTGATCTGATCATAAAGCTCACATCTTGATTCTTGTGAGAACAAAAAGTTTGCACCTTTATTCATATTACATCATAAAAATTTGTTCTTTGACTCTTTTTGGGTGTGATCTATTCAGATCTATAGGGAAACACAAGTTAGGGTTTTCAAATCTTCAAGTCTTGTGATTTGAGTTGAAAAAAAAAATTGCAAATTTATAAAAAAAAAAAATCAGTATTAAGTTTCTATATTATTCTTCCATTAGAATTTGTGTTCTTTGTTAGGTTGAGTTGTCTTTCAAATTATAGTGTGATCATCAAAATTGTTTGTTTTGATCAAGGGATATTGGGAAAATCACCATTCAGACCATTCGAAAACACCTTTCGTTTTGAGCTTCTTGAAATTGTTCTATAGAGTGTGATTCAATTACGAACATATAAGAGCGGGCTTGAGAGTTGTGAGGAAATACCTTGTGTGGCATCTTGATTCGAGAAACACGAGTGAACACCCCATCTTGTGAGTGATAAACACGAAAGGGAGCGCTTGTGAGGAAATTGAACTTTATTATTGCTAACGATTATTTGTTTTGCAGGAAAAGATGTCGGGTAAGGGTGTGATTGAAGGTAGGGACGGAGGTAGTAAAGAAGGGGCTTTGATGCAAGACGCTAGAGCATCTGAGTATAAGCGTCTAATCGAGATGATGATGGATATGAAGGAGTCTCTAGAAAATATGAATTTGAGACTACAAGCTGTTGAGAAGGAGGCGAGTCCTATGGGAGTAAATAGAGGAGTTAGTTCTACCACACCCCAGGTTGATGATGTGGGGGATGTTAATGAGTATCGGGAGGAGGAGTATGATGATAGTCCACCTATGATATTCAATAGGAGAGGTAGAGGTGGTAGAGGCGGTAGGGGTATAGGAAGAGGAAGAATGCAGGAAAATTATCCCGTTGCTAGGAATAGATGGAATGATGATTATGTAGATCGAGATTTGGGGAGTATCAAGTTGAAAATTCCTATCTTTCAGGGTAAGTCTGATCCTGAAGCTTATTTGCAATGGGAAAAGCGAGTTGAGTTGATTTTTGATTGTCACCAATTTAGTGAGGAGAAAAAGGTGAAATTGGCTGTTACCCAATTTCAAGATTATGCTATATCTTGGTGGGATCAGTTGGTAACAAGTAGGAGGAGGAATATGGAGTACCCTATTGATACTTGGCAGGAGCTTAGGGCTGTGATGAGGAAGCGTTTCGTTCCCAAGTACTTTCCAAGGGAATTGATTCAGCGGCTTCAAGTGTTGAGACAAGGTAGCAGGAGTGTAGAGGACTACTACAAGGAGATGGAGATGATCATGACGAGGGCTGATGTGGTTGAAGATGAAGAATCCACCATGGCACGGTTCTTGGGTGGCTTGAATAAAGAAATCGCTGATAAAGTGGAGTTGCTACCATATGTTGAGTTGGAAGAGATGGTACATCTTGCCATTAAAATCGAGAAGCAACTTCATGGCAAAGGTTCAAACAGGTATGTTTCCAAATCTTCTTCAAGCTATAATAATAATTGGAAAGGATATGGAAAGTCTGAGTTTAAGGGAGGAAGTAAGTCTACAGTTGATGTTGCACCTGGTAAGAGTAGTGGGGTTTCATCTGAAAAACCTAAGGCAACTGAACAGAAGAGTAGAAATAGGGACATTAAATGTTGGAAGTGTCAGGGTGTGGGGCACATTAGTAGAGAATGTCCTAACAGGAGAACTATGGTGGTGAGAAATGGAGAGGTTGTTACTGATGATGAGGGAGTTGGCAATGAGAGTGGGGATGATGACATGCCTGAGTTGGAGGATTGTAGTGATGCAGGGAGTGTTGAGGAGGCAGTTAAAGGTGATGTGTTTGTAACTCGGCGTGCACTTAATACACAGTTAAAGGAGGAATGCCATGAGGAGCAGCGAGAGAATCTATTTCATACTAGATGCCATGTCCAAGGGAAGGCCTGTAGTATCATTGTTGATGGAGGGAGTTGTACTAATGCGGTGAGTACATTCATGGTTAATCGGTTGGGGCTGCCTACTATACCACATCCAAGACCATACAAACTTCAATGGCTTAGTGACTGTGGCGAGGTTAAGGTAAATAGGCAAGCTATAATTTCCTTTTCCATTGGCAAGTATAGTGATGAGGTGCTATGTGATGTTGTTCCTATGCATGCTGGTGATATCTTGTTAGGTAGACCTTGGCAATTTGATAGAAAGACAGTACATGATGGCTATTTAAATAGGTACACTTTCACCAAAGATGGAAGAAAAACAATTTTGGCACCATTGTCATCTAGGGAAATATATGATGACCAATGTAAACTGGAGAGGATGAGAGTTGAGGCCGAAAGAAAAGAGAAGGAGAGTAGAAAAAGCACTTTAGAGGGAGAGAACAACAAGAGTGAAAATAAAAAGAGTGGAAAAAGTGAGAAGTGTGAAAAGAAAGAGGGAAGTGAAAAGCAAAATGAAAATCGGCCTAAGAGAAAAAGAATAAGAATGTGAGTTTGATTGCTAGGTCAAGTGAGGTTAGGCATGCTTTGAATGCCAATAGGCCTATATTTGTACTTTTGTACAAAGGGGCTTGTTTGGCCACTAATGACATTAATCCATCTATGCCTAGTGTGTTTTCTGATTTGTTGCAGGAATTTGAAGATGTGTTTCCAGAAGAGATGCCTAGTGGACTTCCACCAGTTAGGGGCATAGAGCATCAGATTGACTTCATTCCTGGAGCTGCCATACCCAATCGACCTGCCTACAGAACCAATCCCAGTGAGGCAAAGGAGATCCATAAGCAGGTTGAGGAGTTGCTAGAGAAAGGGTATGTAAGAGAGAGTCTGAGTCCTTGCTCGGTTCCTGTGATCCTAGTCCCTAAGAAGGATGGGACTTGGAGAATGTGTGTAGACTGCAGAGCCATCAACAAAATCACTGTAAAGTATCGTCATCCTATACCTAGGTTAGATGATATGTTGGATGAATTGTATGGTTCTTGTTTGTTTACAAAAATTGATTTGAAATCTGGTTACTATCAAATACGCATGAAAGTAGGAGATGAATGGAAAACAGCATTTAAGACTAAGTATGGCTTGTATGAGTGGCTTGTTATGCCTTTTGGTCTTACTAATGCACCTAGTACTTTTATGCGATTGATGAATCATGTGTTGCGTGAATACTTAGGTAAATTTGTTGTTGTTTATTTTGATGATATCTTGATTTACTCTAAGTGTTTTGATGATCATGTTATGCATGTGAGATTGGTTTTAACAAAACTTAGAGATGAGAAATTGTTTGCAAACCTTAAGAAGTGTAGTTTTTGCATGGATAGGGTCAATTTTCTGGGTTTTGTTGTTTCTAATCATGGAGTTGAGGTTGATGAGGAGAAGGTTAGAGCCATTAAGGAGTGGCCTAGACCTAAAAATGCTAGTGAGGTGCGGAGTTTTTATGGACTTGCTGGATTTTATAGGCGATTCATTAGAGATTTTAGTTCTATTGCTGCACCATTGAATGAGTTAGTTAAAAAGAATGTTGGTTTTACTTGGGGTGATGCACAAGAACATGCTTTTAATGAACTTAAAGATAAATTGTGTAATGCACCATTGCTTGCTTTACCTGACTTTGATAAAACTTTTGAGATTGAATGTGATGCTAGTGGCATAGGGATTGGAGCTGTTTTGATGCAGGATCATAAGCCACTAATGTACTTCAGTGAAAAGTTGAGTGGAGCGGCATTGAAGTATCCAACATATGATAAGGAGCTATATGCCTTAGTGCGAGCATTGCAAACATGGCAACACTACCTTTGGCCTAAGGAGTTTGTCATACACACTGATCATGAGAGTTTAAAGCATCTGAAGGGTCAAGATAAATTGAACAGGAGGCATGCTAAGTGGGTAGAATTCATTGAGACGTTCCCTTATGTCATCAAATACAAGCAAGGTAAGGAAAATATTGTCGCTGATGCGCTTTCAAGAAGGTACGCTTTACTTAACTCTCTTAGTACATCTTTGCTAGGATTTGAGTTAGTGAAAGAGATGTATCCACATGATGTTGATTTTGCTGGGATTTTTGCTGCTTGTGTTGATGGGACTGGTGTAAATGATTATTTTGTGTCTGATGGATTCTTGTTTAAGAAAAATAAATTGTGCATTCCTAGAAGTTCTGTGAGGGAATTACTAGTTAGGGAAGCACATGGAGGAGGTTTGATGGGGCATTTTGGGGTAGATAAGACCTACAATATGCTGCATGAACATTTTTTTTGGCCTGGGATGAGACATGATGTGCATAAAGTTTGTCAAAATTGCATTACATGTAAGGAGGCTAAATCTAAACTGAAACCACATGGATTATATACACCTTTACCTGTTCCTGATGAACCTTGGACTGCTGTGTCTATGGATTTTGTGCTTGGATTGCCTAGGACTAGGAAAGGTCATGACAGTATCTTTGTTGTGGTAGATAGGTTTAGTAAAATGGCTCATTTTATTCCTTGTCATAAAACTGATGATGCTACATTCATTGCTGATTTGTTCTTTAGAGAGGTAGTGCGTCTGCATGGCATACCTAAAAGCATTGTTAGTGATAGAGATGTAAAATTTTTGAGTCACTTCTGGAGAGTGTTGTGGGCAAAGTTGGGAACTAAGCTTATGTTTTCAACTACCTGTCACCCACAGACTGATGGGCAAACTGAGGTGGTTAATAGAACATTGATTCAGTTGTTGAGGCAATCATAGAGAAAACATTAGGACTTGGGAGGATTGCTTACCATTTGTGGAGTTTGCATATAATAGAGCTATTCATAGCAGTACGCATTGTTCTCCATTTGAGATTGTGTATGGTTTTAATCCACTAACTCCTATTGATTTATTGCCATTACCACCTAACCAGTTTGTGAGTTTTGATGCTAATTCAAAGGCAGATTTTGTTAAGAAGCTACATAAGCAGGTGAAGAACAGGATTGAGCAACAGAATGCCAAAGTAGCTTCAAGAGTGAATAAAGGAAGGAAACCCATGATTTTTCAACCTGGAGAATGGGTTTGGGTGCATTTTCGCAAAGAGAGATTTCCAATTCAAAGAAAGTCCAAGTTGAATCCAAGAGGAGATGGTCCATTTCAGATTCTTGAGAGGATCAATGACAACGCCTACAAAGTCGAATTACCTGGTGAGTATAATGTTAGTGCAACTTTCAATGTTGTTGATCTTAGTCCGTTTGATGTAGGTGATGCTTTTGATTCGAGGACGAATCCTTTTCAAGAGGAGGGGAATGTTATAGATGAACCAACGATCCAAGATCGCGAGCCAAGTCAACATGAAGATCAAGTGGCTACGGTTGAAGTTCAAAGAAATTCAAGTCCAATTAACTTACCTCAAGGACCGATCACGAGATCTCGAGCTAAGAAGATTCAACAAGCTTTCAATCAACACTTCCAAAGTTTAATGACGTATACTAGTGATGGATTACATGGGTATCAAAGCTTTGGAACAAGTGGAAATCAAGTGCGGGTCAATATATTTCAAGTGCAAGTGAAAATACATAAAGATCCTTCAATGTTGGGTTTTCTTTTAATATAATAAGGCCTCCAGCCTTTGAAGCTTATGGGCCAGCCTTTCATAGATGAATTCTCTTATTTTATTTATTTTAATAGTTTTGGTAGGGTTTCTTTATGCCTATTTGCATGGACTATAAATAGTCTTGTTGGGATGTATTGAAACAAGTTTTGACATATTTGAATACCAAAAAGCTATTTGCTTGTTCTTTGTGTTCTTGAGAAGAATACATGTTTTTAGGAACATTCAAGGAAGTTTGATCATCTTCTTTGTGGAGTGTTTCGGGTTAGGGCATCATTGTTCTAACTATTTAGATCACCAAGAAAACTAAGACAAACCTATATCTAATCCTTCTTAAGGTTTGATTCCAATAGAATTCGTGGGTTTTCGTATTACTGTGTTGGGGGTCCATAATAATCAAAAGGGTTCTCAAGCGTGATTGCGAGGGTTCTCGTATCATAATGTTATAGATGAACCAACGATCCAAGATCGCGAGCCAAGTCAACATGAAGATCAAGTGGCTACGGTTGAAGTTCAAAGAAATTCAAGTCCAATTAACTTACCTCAAGGACCGATCACGAGATCTCGAGCTAAGAAGATTCAACAAGCTTTCAATCAACACTTCCAAAGTTTAATGACGTATACTAGTGATGGATTACATGGGTATCAAAGCTTTGGAACAAGTGGAAATCAAGTGCGGGTCAATATATTTCAAGTGCAAGTGAATATACATAAAGATCCTTCAATGTTGGGTTTTCTTTTAATATAATAAGGCCTCCAGCCTTTGAAGCTTATGGGCCAGCCTTTCATAGATGAATTCTCTTATTTTATTTATTTTAATAGTTTTGGTAGGGTTTCTTTATGCCTATTTGCATGGACTATAAATAGTCTTGTTAGGATGTATTGAAACAAGTTTTGACATATTTGAATACCGAAAAGCTATTTGCTTGTTCTTTGTGTTCTTGAGAAGAATACATGTTTTTAGGAACATTCAAGGAAGTTTGATCATCTTCTTTGTGGAGTGTTTCGGGTTAGGGCATCATTGTTCTAACTATTTAGATCACCAAGAAAACTAAGACAAACCTATATCTAATCCTTCTTAGGGTTTGATTCCAATAGAATTCGTGGGTTTTCGTATTACTGTGTTGGGGGTCCATAATAATCAAAAGGGTTCTCAAGCGGATTGCGAGGGTTCTCGTATCATAATGTTATAATGAACCAACGATCCAAGATCGCGAGCCAAGTCAACATGAAGATCAAGTGGCTACGGTTGAAGTTCAAAGAAATTCAAGTCCAATTAACTTACCTCAAGGACCGATCACGAGATCTCGAGCTAAGAAGATTCAATAAGCTTTCAATCAACACTTCCAAAGTTTAATGACGTATACTAGTGATGGATTACATGGGTATCAAAGCTTTGGAACAAGTGGAAATCAAGTGCGGGTCAATATATTTCAAGTGCAAGTGAAAATACATAAAGATCCTTCAATGTTGGGTTTTCTTTTAATATAATAAGGCCTCCAGCCTTTGAAGCTTATGGGCCAGCCTTTCATAGATGAATTCTCTTATTTTTTATTATTTTAATAGTTTTGGTAGGGTTTCTTTATGCCTATTTGCATGGACTATAAATAGTCTTGTTGGGATGTATTGAAACAAGTTTTGACATATTTGAATACCGAAAAGCTATTTGCTTGTTCTTTGTGTTCTTGAGAAGAATACATGTTTTTAGGAACATTCAAGGAAGTTTGATCATCTTCTTTGTGGAGTGTTTCGGGTTAGGGCATCATTGTTCTAACTATTTAGATCACCAAGAAAACTAAGACAAACCTATATCTAATCTTTCTTAGGGTTTGATTCCAATAGAATTCGTGGGTTTTCGTATTACTGTGTTGGGGTCCATAATAATCAAAAGGGTTCTCAAGCGTGATTGCGAGGGTTCTCGTATCACATAAACTTATCGATATCTTTTTTAGCTCTAGTGTCATGAGGTCCCAACATTTATGGCTTTTTAGACTGGATGGAAAGACACCACTTTACCTAGAAATAGAACTTACAACTGGATCCCTCCTTAATGCCAACAATCCAGAGTCAAGTCTTCCAATCTCGCCCATTTGAACTCGTGAGCATCTCAAAGAGCTTGAAAGAGCTCTTGCTTTGCCTTGTAAGGTACCATTACCCCAAGTTAGACTTCTTGAAGGTATAATATCTCAAAAACAAAACTAGAATGGGCCTTATATAAATGCTCAAACACAAAGCCTTAAAAGCCTACAGAATGCGCTTGGCGTTTAGGAGCAGTTAAGCGAGAGATAGCCTATAATGGTAAAAAAACTCCTTCTATAAAGGAGAAAAGGGCATCCTCAAACTAAATTTAAATGTCATATCATAAGCAAACAAACTCAGTCAGACCAAGGAGATATGACATGCCATCCCTCAAGGGAGCCACGCATCTCTTCCCCTCCTCCCCCTCCTTTCAAGCTTCATCGAACCTCATCTTAGTAAGGCTACTGTAGCCTCTATCAGGCCTAATCATCAACGACCTCAGTGTGTAATGGCTCATCAAACTTTACTTCTTCACCATCTCTAGCATATTTGTGCGGAGGGAGCTAATCTAATTTCTTAACAAGTTCGCCATATGAATTGAAGTAGAGGTCAATGCCTTCAGCGTCCTCAATAGCCTCCCTCCCCAACCTGCACATCGCAATCATCCCTTGAGGTTGTACCCTCATTAGATCACTTCCTCTCCTTGCTCGAACTCGAATGCCCTAAGCTAGCACTGGACACCCCCATCGCCTCTCCCCACCTCCTCAGCAACCTTTTGCACCCTACCACTAGAGTTACGAGAAAAAGACTGAAGACAGGGATCACCTGAGCTTAATATTGCGGAGGTATTGGAACGACGTAAGAAAAACAGACATCGAATATTTGAGAAACGAGATCGTTCTTCATGACATAGAGATTTGAGAATAGTTTTGAATGCGAAGTTTATCCTTAAAACTCGAGTATTTATAGCAAATGGAAAAGGACATCGCAACTCCTACCTATCTAAATTTATGAACAAATCTCGACAATCAAAACGTCACAATGACATTAGCACCATCAAATTTCAGAAGACTATCCTTACAACGGTCACATCCCTTCAAATTCAAGAAGCTTCCTGATAGGCCTTATAATCATGAGCCCATCGTGCCTGCTCAACCTAAGATGAAGCGATCTTCGAAATCATGAACTTGGAAATCTTAACATGGATTTAAATAATCCCCAAAGCAATAACTTCTTTGTGAATTCAGGGAAATCAACTCAAATAGCTAGAAGCAACAACTCCCTTATGAGTTCAAGGGATACAGCTCAGATGAAGAAAGAGCTGTGAAAATGTTGATCCCACAAATCGACCTTCCGAGCTGGGTGTAGATCATTTACTCTCCTTATCCTCTCACAAAGAGAGTAGGGGAGACAACTATTGATGGTGGAATATAGGTCACAGCCCACTTGGCTCATTATTATCCCAACATGGATCAAAAAGCCCAAGAAAGGTCTACGATAGGCGAAGTCTCGAATCCCGTCCTGATAGAGGATCCCCAATTCGCATTCACCTCGACTTCAGGGGAAACCTACAAGTTCGCTTCCAAGTTGTCTTTATAAGATCTCCACTTTATCCCTATCCCAACATCAAACCAAGGGAGGACATTATCAATTCAGCCATACTCTATGTAGTGGCAGTCCCCAAATAAACCCCTTACCTCAAGTACCAGGTCAGCTATCAAATATAGATTAACCCTAATATAAAATATTCGGTAGACCCTATTTTGGTATGATAAACCATAAATAGTCTTTCCCTCCACAAGAAAAGGGCAAAACGACTTTTATCTTATCAATATTCCTTTAGAAATTCTCTTAAAAACCCATGGAATTAGAATGGCCGTGCCAGACAATCCACCGGTGCACCATTGACTGTTTCTTTATATTTGCATGGGCAAAATTCTACCGGGAAAATCAATATCCTCACCACAATGTAAAATAAATATATTTTTTAAAATTAATATAAGCTTATAGACTCGCACCGCCATATGTAAAGCAAATCGCCGATTTAACGTGCATAATCACTGGTATTTAAAAAGAGCAGTTCACCTAACGTCAGAACATGAGCCGAGAATAAATAGGTGCTGCTCCATAAAATGAACGATTAAAATTCGGAATATCAGAAAAGGAGTTAATAAATTTATAATGTATAAATAGTTTTATAAAATCTATATGCTATTTATACTGCTTATTTTTAAAAAGAAAACATCGATATTTATCTGCTACTTAATCGGACAAAAAGCATGTAATAGTATCATTGAAAGGAGAGGTTATGCTATTACTGTATACCATCAACATTCGTTCAATCGAAGCGTCATTCAACGGAGAGAAATGAAACCATCATTCTCCCCAGAGCATCTATACATGTTTCCGCTTGGATCATGAGCATGATATAGGGGAAAATTCACTTCTATATACCTATTTAATAGCATTCATGATTTAATCGCACTATGCTCCTTCTATACCCTTTTACGGTGTCAATATATGCAGAATCATCCTTTATCTACAGGAAACTTTACATTCCTAAGTGTGTGCTTTAGCATAATTTCCATCAAGCAACTCCTTCATAGTTGCCCCGCCCACTTAGGTCTGAATGCGAACTTGTTAAGCCCCCATGTTTGCAATTTGTTCAACCAGAACCCTTTTTGGAAGCTTATAGTACCATTTTAGTTTCTTTTGCCTAGCAATGGCTCTCAAGTCCACTAACTTCATATTCTGCAAACTGGCTCTAGATTTCACTTCCACAAGACTAAAATCATTTAGCCCATCAGATCCTGTCATGAATGAGTCCTTATCTACGCAGCCCATTGCTTTTCCACGTGAAACTGAAAAGTCCACTTCAATAGATTCATCTTTAACTTCAACAGGAACCAAAAAGTTTGATGTCTTACTTTTCTTTTGCGACTGCAAAGTAGAATTTTCACTGATATTGATGGCAACAAGAGAAAGGCTACTTTCATTGTGGATGGGAAGCATAGAACTCTTTGATTTAGATTCACATCCAGACCTCTTAATGTTGGGAGATTTTTTTGGTCTGTCAGGCTTTGTAGGGAGTGCTTCAGCTGCACTTTGCAAAGCACTTGATGATTGAGTATCCACTTGATCTGACTGTCTCTTACTATTTTCGTGGTTTTGAGGCATCAAAGGCACCTTTAAGGTGGGTTTACAATTAACAGCAAGGTGATCCTGTTTCACAAATCCAAGGGGTCCGCTTTCTTCCTTTACTAACTGCAACTCCATTACACCTTTATGTCTATGGCCAGGGAACTCCACCGTTGAGGCTAACGCAAAACTCTCATCCATACTTTCTCTTTTCACTTCTGTCCTCAACCACGAGCTTAATGAGTCAGCAACAGCATCAATTGCGGAAATTTCTGTCGTTTTCATACTTCTTGCTGAAGAAATTTCCTGTATAGAATTGCTTGACATCCTTTCTTCATCAGGACTTCTTGCTCTTCCATATAGGAATGTGCCAAAGCAAGGTTTAAATCTCTTTTCACTGTCAATGGGGCAAGTGATGCATCTTAGAGCATCTGTATCAGTTTTCCTGATGGTAGTGCCTGTAGGCTGTTCATGTTAAAAGTGCAGGGTCAGGACTCAAAACAGGTACGAGAGCCTTCATAGTAATTAAGTGTTTAATCGATGTAAGGAAGATGTTAAACTTCTTTACCTTGATTTGTCTACAAGAATTCCCAATAAATTCAAAAGTCAAAGGAGAATATATGATGATGCTCCTTTCTTTATTGGTCAAATTGTGGCGAATATCTTCTGCTTCTCCATCAGTTTCTATTCTAGCTCGCACACCTCAGTGATGCCTTCGTTCTGATCATGTTCATTTACAGGAGCATTTGATATAAAACAATCCGCATTTTGACAACGTAGCTGTTGAATTGAAAGACAAGGGTAAACAATTGAAGGAGGACATTAAATATAATTAAACCATCCACTAAGGATAACATGATTAGATTATAGCCAAGTCTAGTAGTAGAAATACCAAGGCTTCTAAGATTTTATTAGCAAGGTAGACGAGCATCAACATAAAGCAGGAAAAATCAACAAAATTTCCAACTTCCAATATTAGTTCCTACATTTTTATTTCTTACAAGAAAAACTAATATTAATACATAATCTGAATGAACTTTCTATTACATAACGGAAATAAAAAGATGGAATAAGATGCTATTTCTATGGGTATGGTATAAGCTAGGTAGAATAGAAGAGCATCAAGATAAAGCATGAAAAATCCACAATTCTCAACTTCCAACGTTAGTTCCTACAATTTTATTTCTTATGAGTGAAATTAAAACATTATTTAAATGAATTGTCTATGTACATAAGGGAAATAAGAAGACAGAATAAATAAAAAGAACAAAAGAATTAAAATTATAAAACATGCATCAAAAGGGTCCAAATTTTTTTTTTTTTTTGGGTTAATTCAAAAATTTTATTAAACTAAAGGAAGGTATACAACCGCGAGTGTGGGATAGGGCAAGGGCCCAAGAAATACAAGCTCAAAACTAGGATAAATCACCTACACTATTATATCAAACAAGCTATACAAAGTCAAACCCTACACAAAACAAAAGTACAATTCAAAATAAGCCTTGCCAGATTAGAAACACTTGGAATATGTTGTTTCAAATGAATGGAATTCCTTGCCCTTTATATGCAATTGACAATTGCACTAAAACCAGACTTCCATCCATCGATAAGCTGAGAAAATAGGGATTGAGAGAGAATCCAAAGCTCCTTGCCAAGTTAAGAAAGTAGGAGGACACTATAAGGCGCTAATAATCCATGACCAAATTGAACAAGAAAACGGATACATAAAGAATAAGTGCTCATAAGACTCCACACTTGAATTGCAAAAGTGGTCGATGTAATGCCCCATGGAGACAACTTATCAAGTGTATACAATTTTTTATTGATAGCTAGCTAGCTATAGAATAAAGATATGCCTTAGGATAATGAGCTTATTCCACACAACTTTGAACCGGGACACTAAGGAAACTCTAGATTTACAAGTTTGATAAGTACTATTAAGAGAATCTGCCATTAAAAGATCCATCATTAGAGGATAGCCGCCATATTAGTTTATCTTTCTTAGAGGAATCAAGCTGCAAATTTATGAGTATATTAAAATTCCTCCAAAAAGAGGAATCCGAAAGCTCCCAAGACCGGTTATTGATCAGAAACCAAAGCCTTGCATTTAAGGGAAGACCTGACAATGCAATCTCCCTAGTATTGAAGATACCATACAGGGAACCCTACGGGAGCTAAAAGTATGGCCAAAGGGATACGGATAGTCCATTTCTAACTTTCCATCCAAAGAATTGTCGAGTTAGGCTTCTTAAATTCAAAAGTTTACCCCAAGTCCAAGAGCAAAGGGAGGGACATTTAATTGACCAAAAGCTCTTTTCTTTTAAGAAGATGGTATGGACCCAATCCATCTAAATGCCCCTTGCACCTCCACTGTAGAGATGCCAAATGTGCTTCAATTGTGTAGCCTTATTCCAAATTTCAAGTTTAGAGGTCCCAAGACCACCTTCACTCAAAGGGGAACACACTTTTTTCCCATCCCACCTTCGTTTTTGAAGCAATGTTTGGTCCTCCACTCTAAAGAAAGTTTCTCATCAATTGTTCAATCTGTGCCACAACCTTCTTTGGGAGTAGAAAAATAGATGCCTAATATCTTGCATCGAAAAAGATCACTGATCTTAGAAGTTGGAGTCTCCCAGCATAAAAAAGAAACTTGCTAGTTCAAGCTTCAAGGCAAGCAGTGATTTTAGAGATTAACAAATCACAATCTTCCTTCCTTAGTTTAGACAAAATAAAAGGGACACCCAGGTACATATAGGGAGAGTATGTCAACATTCGATAAGAAAACCTTGCTTTTTCCCAGATTTGCATTTAAGTCCCGAAAGAAGCTAGAATTTGCTCAAAACCTCATGAATAGGTTGAATAGAAGGGAGATTGCCTTTGTAAAAAACCAAAAGGTCATCCGCAAAACAAAGGTGAGTGATTTTCTCTTCTTTGCATCTCCAATGGAAGGACAAAGATGGGCATTGACTTCTCCTAAACATACAAGATCAAACTTCCACTGCTAATACAAAGAGATAAGATGAAAGAGGATCCCCTTGGCATAGTCCTTTATGGCTCGAGATATAACCCACAAGTTCTCCAGACAAGTTGAAAGAGAATTTTGGTGTAAAGAAGCATTGTACTAACAGATACCTAAAAAAAAATAAAAATAAAATAAAAGAAGAAGAAGATTAAGAACAAGAACAAGTTGGAAATCCCAAGCACTCAAGAACTTTTTCAAAAAATTTCCAACTCATAATATCATAAGCCTTTGAGATATCAATTTTGATAACACATCTTGGAGAACCGTTATTAAGATGGTAGTCTTGAACTAACTCTTGAGCAATGAATATATTATCAGAGATCTTTCTTCCACGTATGAAAGCTGATTGTTCTCTCCCTACAAGAGAGCTTAAGACCTGTTTGAGCAGAGAAGCAAAGACTTTTGAAATGACCTTGTATAACACGTTACAACAAGATATAGGCTTGAAGTCAATGAGCCTGGTAACATTTGGAACTTTGGGAACTAAAGAGATAACTAATGCTAATTAACCGTTTTAGTGGATGATCAAATTAAAAAATTCTTTGATAGCAACAGTGACCTCTTGTCCAATAATTGGCCAAGCAACTTTGAAAAATTTGGCATTATATCCATTCGGGTCTAGAGCTTTGCCATTTGGTTAGCTAAAGATAACATTTTTAATTCCTTAATTAGAAACTGGGATCTCTAGGAAATTAATCCACGAGTCATTCAACTTCCAAGAAATTAAATTTACAACATTGGACATATTTTGGCCATCTTGCTAACTAAACAGGTTTGAAAACTAAGCAATAATTTCAGTTTTGATTTCTTGAGTGCTCATAGCCATAGAGCCATTCTCTTGCTTTAAAGATTTAATTGAGCTTCGATTATGGTGTTGGACCACAGCTTTATGAAAGAAGGACATATCCTTATCTCTAAGTTTGAGCCATTTGATTCTAGATGTTTGTTTGAAGAAACACTCTTCTGCACTTCTTAGTAAATAATACTTCTGAAAAGTCTCACATTCTCCTAATTGGATGGCTATTAGAGAATCTTTGGCTTGGAGGATTCGATTTGAGATATCAGAGAACCGTCTATTATTTAACTTCTTTAGCTCCACTTTGAGGAGCTTCAATTTACGTAAAACTTGATACGGTTTTGAGCCTGTGATACTAGACATCCAAGTTTGGGAAACTATCTTAATAAAATCATCATCCCCCAACCAAAAGTCAAAAAACTTGAAAGGAGACTTACGCCTTGTAGGGGAAAAATCACCATAAACCATGCACAAACAGTGGTTTGAGAGGATAGGTAGAAGAAAATTTGCTCAAGAATTTGAAAATTTAATAAGCCATTCCTGGCTTACTAAGACCCGATCTAATTTTTTGAGAATAGGAGTTTCCAGTAGCTTGTTGGACCAAGAGTAGAGGTTTCCACTGAAATGAAGATCATCCAACTCAGTACTGTCCAAAAAAGCCTTAAAATCAAACAAAGTGGCCAAGAGTTGTTTCCACCTAAGCTTTCTTGATTTGAACTTGTTGTGTTAAAATCTCCTAAAACAATCCACGGAGAACTTACTGCAATCAAACAAAGACGTAGGAGTTGTTTCCAAAGTTCCCTTCTATCCAAAACAGAGTTAGAGGCATGCACAAAAGTGGCCAAGAAAGAGACATTATCCCTCAAATTTGTGCAAGAGCACTGGCAAAATTAAGAATGCTCCTTTAGAACAATTACATCCCAAACATCAGAATCCCAACATAGCTAAATACGTTTCCTAGTAAGGCTATTAAATGCAAAATTCCATCTATAATTGACAGTTCGTTTAATGGGTAGCTCATTTGAGAGGTTTACTCTAATTTCAAGCAACTCTAACAAAGAAATACCATTTTCAAAACAAACCTTCCTTACATCGACGGCTTTGATAGGATTACTAATTCCTCAAACATTCTAAGTCGCAAAATTCATGATTATACAAAAAAAGAAAAAAAAAATTAAGAAGAAGAAGCTATTGCTATGTGTAGGTGCGCTTCCTATGTTTACTGCTAGTAGAAGAGCTCTTTCCATTACTTGAGGAGGTGCCAGTAGAAAAATCTCTAGGGCGAATTCTGTTACCCTTACCCTCCTCTACTAGAGTCATAGTGAGTGTAGAAGTAACACCATCTTGTACATCAAAAGTCCCCACTTCTTGCTAGTTATTCTCAATATTATTTAAATTAAGAGTTTTTGAAACATGGGAAGGTAAAGGCTCGGTGCTTTGACAATAGTTAGGAATATCCAAGCCTATCTCAATTTCCTTAAGAATCTCAACCTCTTCTTCAACAATCGCCTATCTATTGTCACACATAGGGGTTATAGGTAGATTCCTTGGCAGGGATCTCGTCAAGACAAGCCGATTTCTTTCCTTTCCTCTTGCCATGTGAAGAAACAAGCCTTTCCTCATCTTGAGAAACTGGTCTAGAAGAGCATAAGTGCCCAAAAACTAAGCATTTGGTACAAAAAGGAGGTAACCACTAGTATTCAATAAGAACAAAAGTTGAGTCACCACCTTAACTAACAATTTCAACTTGGTGAACCGATTCCTCTCTCGCATCATTAGCATCAATCTCAATGAGATCTCTAGCTTGATTAGCTCTCTCTCTAGATGCAATAAGGGTGTCTGCTTGCAATGGGATTCCTACCACACTCACTAAATAACTGATACCTTCAGCATCATGGTATTTACATAGTAACTTTGATAATAAAACCCAAGCCAATAAAATGGTGGTTGTGACTTATTAACGGACATTCCTCTTCTCCATTCCTATAAAACCAAGTATATGTGGGTAAAGTACCATGGTTTAGCAAGGATGCAATCCAGATTCGAAGAGGAAGCAAAAGGAAAATAGGAAAAACCATTCTTACTTCCCAAAACATTAATAATGCCATAATCCTTCCAAAATCTAATTACAATGGATTGCACCAAAGAAAAGGGGTCTTTCGATTGAGGAAATACCCTACAAGGGTCGACTCCCAATATTTAGCTCTTTTTCTAGCTGTAACCGAAGGAGGCTTTACTTTAGCCATAGTATCCTTCGCAACTGAAGGATAAAAAGAAAGCTTAAAATTTGAACTCACTATGTGCAAAGAGGTGCTCTGACGACAAACTTCAGCAAAAGACTTTTGTTTGGGTGAAGGAGGATTATCAGCTTCAGCTTTCTCTAAGACACTACTAAGATCATCCATAGTAGAGTTGCCAAAGGAGGGACCAAAGCAATCCGAGCCCAATCTAAGAAAACATTGGGTTGTTTAGAGCAGCTAGGCCAGATGTTTTCTGTCCAAAAGCGAAGGAAGATTGTGGGTCCGCCCAATTTTCAGCAGGCAATGGGTGAAGCACTGAGGAGCTCCATGGTGAAGGATAAACTTCGGTCAAAAGGTGAAGAGAGAAAAAGATGAAGCTAAAGAAAAAAGAGGAGAGAGAAAGAGGGGTAGAGAACAAGGCCACGGTAAAGAGAGAGAGGTGGAGGAGAGAGAAACGGGAAAGAGAGAAGCGAAGGGAAAAGAGGAGAGAGGACGGAAGAGGAAGAGAGAGAGGATGGGTGCAAGAGAGGGAGGGTGCGGAAGAAAGAGGAGAAGAGGGTGGGGAAAGAGGTTGTTGACATACGTGTAATATTATTAGTGTTATATTTCCTATAACAATATAATTAATAGTATGGTAGGTAAGGTAGACCAATAGTCACAAGTTTTTTGTATAAATAGATGTATTCTTGTACAAATTATATATGAAAAATACTTCTCAAATACTTTCTAATTTCATCATGGTATCAGAGCCTCGCTGCCATTTGAGGCGAGTTTTTCTCCCTCCGCAGCATTAGGTTTTAGTTTTTTTCTTTTCCGTTTTTTCTTTTTTCTTTTTCGTTTTTTGTTCATTCATTTTTTAAAAGAGGTCGAGTTTCCTCCCTCTATTTTTGTCACCGCCGCTACAATGAGGAGCATCCCCTGATCGGCCGATCCCAGAAGTCTGACCGCCATCGGAAGCCGCGCGGGGACTCACGTGCCGATCGTTCTTCTGCGGAATTCCTCACGCGCCGACGCATGAGGGCGCGTGGGAGGTCAGAACCACCTCCGATGAGTGGCGTTCGGCTTGACTGCCCTATTCCAGTCGTTGCTCGTCGTTTTTCCACCAACACCACACTTTCTGACGACTTACTGTTCCGACATGCACTATTCCGACGTGCACTATTTTTGGATTGTTCTGGTATCTCCTTTTCTTTTTGTTTCAATATGGAAAGTGATAAGAAAATTGCAATTATTAGTACTGATAATCCTTCACTGCAAATTAGTCCTGTCAAGCTTGATGAAAATAATTACCTTGCTTGGTCACGGTCTTGTTTATTGTTTATCAAAGCTAGAGGAATGCAGGATTATATTATCGGTACTAAAGTCAAACCAGCAACAACTGATCCAACATTCAACCAGTGGGATTCTGAAAATTCGCTGGTAATGTCATGGCTTATCAATTCCATGCAACCCCAAATTTCAAGGACATACTTATTGCTTGACACAGCAGCAAAAATATGGAATGCTGTTACTCTCACCTATTCACAAGTGGAAAATGATGCCCAGATTTATGAGATTCGAAACAAAGTTCATGGTATCAAGCGTCTGATGACTCCCTCTGACTTTTTTTCTCCTGATGAGATTCAGTATCTCAAGCGTCTAATGTCTCATAAAGAATCTTCCTCCGGTGCCCAATCCAACTTTGTGCAATCAGGTAATGCTTTTTTTGCTACTCTTGATACTAATCATTGGATTATTGATTCTGGTGCGAATAGACACATGACGGGCTCCTCAAAAAATCTTCTTGAATACTCACCATGTTTAACTAAGGACAATGTCCGAATAGCCGATGGCTTTTTTACCCCAATTTCTGGAACAGGTTCTGTTTTTTGTCATCCCCATATCAAACTATCCTCTGTGCTTCATGTCCCTCAATTTCCTGTCAATCTGTTATCTGTTACACTTACAAAAAATCTCAACTGTAAAATTGAGTTTTTTCCTGATCATTGTGTCTTTCAGGATCTTCAAACAGGGAAGAGGATTGGCAGTGGTAGATTGCACGATGGCTTATATATGTTGGATGAAAGTCAAGGATCTAGTCTCCAACAGGTTTTTTATGGGGAAAATAAAGATGTTAATCAAGAAATCTTGCAATGACAGGCGTTTGGGACATCCCTCCTTTTTTGTGTTAAGCAAATTATTTCCTAGTTTGTTTTCAAAGACTCAGTTTGATTCATTAGTTTGTGATCCTTGCGAATATGCAAAACATTCTCGAAACTCTTATCCTTTGATTAATAATAAAAGCCAGTTTCCTTTCATGACTATTCACTCTGATGTTTGGGGTCCTACTCAGACTACTTCCTTGTCTGGTAATCGATGGTTTGTCACTTTTATTGATTGTTGCACCAGGATGACTTGGGTCTATTTACTTAAGGCTAAGAGTGATGTGTTTTCTTGCTTTCAGTCTTTTCATAAGATGGTTTGCACCCAATTTGATGCTAAAATAAAAATTCTTAGGACTGATAATGGCACTGAATACATGAATGAAAGATTTGATTCTTATTTAGGGTCACATGGGATAATTCATCAAACTAGTTGTCCTTATACAAGTGCACAGAATGGGGTAGCTGAGAGGAAGAATCGGCATCTTTTGGAAGTTGCTAGTCTCTTATGTTTACCATGAATCTTCCTAAGCCTTACTGGGGAATGCAATTCTAGTTGCTGCATATCTGATCAACGAATGCCTCTTAGGTCCTTAACTACAAGAGTCCTTTAGAAACCTTAACAGGACATAACACATACACTGTCCCTCCAAAGGTATTTGGATGTGTTTGTTTTGTTCATACTAAGGATGCTGGGAAACTAGATCCAAGAGCCCTTAGTGTGTGTTTATTGGGTACTCACCGACACAAAAAGGTTACAGATGCTATCACCCTCCATCTAGGAAGTATTTTGTGAGTATGGATGTTACTTTCAGAGAAACTGAACCTTACTACAATCCAACTCCATCATCTCTTCAGGGGGAGAATAATGCAAAGGAAGAGATGATACCTAGTACTGTGACCCTCATTGATCTTACCCCAAGAAAAAGTGATGATCAGAAGGAGACTATAATCCAGGGGAGAAAATTGGACGTTTAGATAAACCTGATTTGAAGAGGTACTCAAGGAGAAACAAAGACAACAGAAGAAGTCATCGTGCAACCTACTCTCTGCTGCCAAGAATCATCCTCTTCTGGTGAGTTATTTTTTGATGATTTAGATAAACCTATTTCTCAAAGAAAAGGTGTTAGAGCCTGTACTAAACATCCCATTTCTAATTTTGTTTCCTATGATTCTTTATCTCCACCTATAGAGGTTTTGCCTTGTCCATTTCGTCTGTGTCTATTCCACAGGATTGGAAGGAAGCACTCAATGATCCAAAATGGAAGGGAGCAATGATTGAAGAAATGAAAGCCTTGACTAAGAATGAGACTTGGGAGCTTGTTACCTCTCCACCTGGAAAGAAACTGGTAGGCTGCAAATGGGTGTTTACTGTAAAACACAAAGCTGATGGATCAATTGATAGGTTCAAAGCTAGATTGGTGGCTAAAGGATTCACTCAAACCTATGGGGTAGACTACCAGGAAACTTTTGCTCCAGTAGCAAAAATGAACACAATCAGAATCTTGTTATCATGTGCAGCCAATCTTGATTGGGATTTACAGCAGTTTGATGTGAAAAATGCCTTTCTACATGGAGATTTAGAAGAAGTGTATATGGAGATCCCTCCTGGATTTGATACTGAAACAACACATGGGAAAGTATGCAGACTGAAAAAGGCATTATATGGATTAAAGCAATCCCAGAGCATGGTTCGACAGATTCAGCAAAGCATGACTTCTTTCGGCTATCAACAGAGCAATGCAGATCATACTCTATTTATTAAACATAACAAGGGTAAAATTACTATTCTCATAGTTTATGTTGATACATAGTAATGACAGGAGATGATGAAAAGGAGATGGCTCGATTGAAGAAACTTTTGGCCAGGAATTTGAAATCAAGGATCTGGGAAAACTGCAATATTTCTTAGGAATTGAAGTTGCCAGATCAAAGAAAGGTATCTTCATTTCTCAGAGAAAATATATTCTGGATCTCCTGGAAGAAACTGGCATGTTGGGTTGTAAGCCAGCTGAATCTCCTATTGAAAACAACACAAGCTACAAGTTGGAATTGGTGATGCAGTTGATTTAGGGAGATATCAGAGATTGGTGGGAAGACGATATTCTCTCACACACTAGACCCGACATTGCATATGCAGTCAGTCTAGTGAGTCAATTTATGCATGATCCACGAGAATCACACATGCAAGCAGTATTTCGCATCTTGAGATATCTGAAGTCTGCTCCCGGAAAAGGACTGCTATTGCCAAACATGGTCACCTTCAGATAGAATGCTTTACAGATGCAGATTGGGCTGGATCTCCAAGTGATAGAAGATCCACCACTGGCTACTGTACTTTTGTAGGAGGAAATCTAGTAACATGGAGGAGCAAGAAACAAAATGTAGTTGCTCGATCAAGTGCTGAAGCAGAATACAGAGCTATGGCTCAAGGGGTTTGTGAGCTTCTGTGGGTACAAAGATATTAGAAGAATTAAGTCTATCGAGCAAAGATACACTGTCCTTGTATTGTGACAATAAAGCTGCTATTAATATAGCACAAAATCCAGTTCAACATGATAGAACCAAGCACATAGAGATTGACCGACACTTCATCAAAGAGAAATTGACTAATGGTGCCTTGAATTTACATCATGTGACATTTCATAAGCAACTGGCTGATGTGTTCACTAAAAGGTTATGTCACAGGACCTATCATACTTTAGTTTGCAAGTTGGGCATGTGTGATATCTATGCTCCAACTTGAGGGGGAGTATTGACATACGTGTAATATTATTAGTGTTATATTTCCTATGACAATGTAATTAATAGTATGTAGGTAAGATAGACCAATAGTCACAAGTTTTTTGTATAAATAGATGTATTCTTGTACAAATTATATATGAAAAATACTTCTCAAATACTTTCTAATTTCATCAGAGGCAGAGGGGGGAAGGGACGAAAGAGAGAGAATCGAGAAAGGGAAGGGGGAAGAGACAAGATGGTCGGAGACTAAAGAGGACAGGGAGGAGAGAGAGAGAGAGAAAGGTCGGAGGACAAGTGAAGGATAGGGAGGAGAGAGAAGGAAGAAGGAGGAAAACCTAAAAAAAATGGGGCAGGTTTTTCTTAGAGAGAGAAAAGAGCATTTTCTCTCCCTAAAAACTTCTCGAATTTAGATGCTTTTGTAAATTTTTCTACAAAGTGCAATAATTTGTCCCAAAGGGTCCAAAATTTGCTAAAACATTAATCAACAGAAGACCAAAAATTTTGAAATTTCTCAACAATCCCATATTTTCAATAACCTCTCATCCTTTCTCCAAATGTTGCCAGAGCTGCCTCGTAATTCATGTTAAAGGCTTAAAGCAACTAGAAAGTGAAGAATATATTAGGCCAGAATTGCAATTATATTTGCTGATAAGACATTGGTGCAATAGCTCTCATTTCTTAGTTTACACTCTTCCAACTCCACATCAAGTTTTGATGGTAAAGATGGCTATCTTAAAGTAGTCTTTAAAAAAAAAAATAATAAAAATAGGAAAAAAAACAAAACCTGAGACAATCTCTGTAGCAATCAGCACAAAACCTCCAAGGGGCTGTTATGTTAAAGTTCTGGGTTAGACATATATCACCTCGTCAAAATAACTTGATTTCTCATCCAGATATTTTGAAGACGAGTTTTCCCAGGCACAATATACTGAATTCTCATCCTTTTCACATCCTATAATATCTGAGTTTAACTCTTTAACAATGGCTCGCATCAGGAGACCACTCATTTTGCAGGAATTTCTAGACAAGTGATAGTGCATTTGCTATTACTTTTGAAGGAACATATAATGTAAAAGAAACATTACCAAGAAATATAATTAGGGTTTACTCCTAATATCAACAGTAAAATGATGACGCTTCTGTTGGGTACAAAGATTATTCAAAAAAATTATCAGTAAAAAATTACTACACATCAACAAGTGTATCTTGGAATAGTATCTTCTCATCATAAAGGATGATGTATTGAAATGTACTTAAACAGACAAAATAGAGAAAAGGGCAAGTGTTAATCCATTCCAAGCTGTGCCAGATGACTGCATGATTTTGTACGATGGAAATTTATCATCATGCTTTTGTTCATCACAATTCATGCCATTGGTGTTCAAAGAAAAAAAAGAAAACAAAAGAAAATGCTCATTTTATGTGAATGAGAAAGCTTAAACCTTTTCATGTCTTCTTGGATAGTAATTTCTAAGCAGAGTCTTTATAATGACGTGCGGTTTCTCAGCAGGTTCTTCATGAATGATCGAAACAACACCTACATCATCCTCATTCCTACTCCTCAAACTCCTTAACGAGACACTAAGAGAGTCAATTTTATGTTTCAAAGTATTGCAGCAAATCTCAGACCATTCATCATGCTCATCCCATGCTAGTTCGTTTTGAAGAGAAACAAGATACTCATCAAGTTTATGAATTTCAGCATCAGCTTGCGTGATTAATCTTCTTAACACTTGTAGGCAGCATGTCTCATTCAACATGTTCTCCTCAATCAAATCTGTAACAAGCAATTGAACAGAAATCAAATGTCAGTGCCTAACAGAGAAAACAAAGAATTGCAATGAAGATGATCCAAACCCACCAATTTCATCACCAGCTAAGTTATGCTGCCAACCCACATGGTTCTTCTCACTCTCCTCAGCAACTACGAAAACATATATAGAAAAGTCGCAGTATGTCATGATAAGATGCACACATAAATTTCAATTACAACTACCTTGATAGCATGGTGGACCCCAGAGGTCCCGGTCCATAAACTCAAAACTCTGGCTCCTGAAAGAAACAAAGAACCATTTATTTGGTGAGTGAAGTAAAAGAAATAGATGTAAAAGTAATAAAATGAAAGATTGCGCGTGCAAATGAGAAGTACATAACAGTAGAAGAACAACAAACACAATAAAGTCCAATAAAATCTGAGAAAAGATGACATTTTAATATTTCAGGAAACAGAATCTAAAATCCTCGAAAATTCATTAGGGTTCCACCTGTTAATTAATTACATGTAAAAATTTTCACCATACCTACAATTTTAAATTTTTAGATCAGTTAACCGTGAAGGTAAAATCAACATGTACTACAAAAGGACATGGAGACCAGAGAAGATGGCTGTCCATGACATCACAAAAAATACCGACTAATGCACAAGAACAATTGCAATAGGTGAGATGACATTATCCAACTAATGTTTCTAGAGCTTATCACTAAATTCAATAGAAGCCACACCCCTCAGCAATCAAGAAAAAGGTGATATCACACTCTTCTCTAAGGATTTCCCATACACCAATGGATGGCCAGGTGAATCATTTTATTCTTTAAAAAATGATAGTAAGGACCTTGTTTAAGCAATGAAATCCAGTCAAAAAAGATATTTCAGTTGGCTTTATTGAACCTAGAAAATTGGCAGAAAAAGTTGATGGAAGAGAGTAGCATAGAGAAAAATAGAAGGACTTATGGAAAACAAGCTCATTTCCGAGATTTTCAATCAATTGCTATCCTCATCTATTCCAGGAAGTCAGTTGCATATAGCCACAAATATACCAATTGTATGCTAACAGACGCAGCCCTTCATCGAAGTCATAAAAATGGGGATGCAAGCAAAGATAAGAGCCTGTGTTTCCCAAATGATCTGAAACCAATTCATGCTTGTTGGCAAGGATAAACAAGGTAGGGAATTGATGTGTTTAGCGGCTTGCAGTCCAGAGAGGTTCTGCATAGAAAAAGTCACATGCATGCAACACCCAGAAAGGAGAAGCTCTTCTGGTCACTTCATATCATTAATTGGAAATATCAAGAAGTTTATATATAAAACTGAAAGCAGGAAGACGTGAATCATTCAAGTGAGAAACCCATATAGAAAAGCCATAGCCTTCCTAGTTGATGTCCAATTATAAAATTTATCATCCTGTAATCACTTATTCATGACAATATGGATCTACCCCATCATAGATCGCATGATCGAGCTGTAACTGACTCCAACTTTTAAGAAAGCAACCTTCACTTGAGTGTTGGTTCACAAAATTATAATAATAAAGAGGACTTCACTTCACTTCACTTCACTATTTCTGTAATCATAATATATGGAGTCCAGAATGATACTTGAGAAACATCAGAATAATCATCTCTGCTGCATAATGTGCAGAGTCCACAAAGCAGCACCTTACACATTCAGCAAGCTCAACATTACTTGAACTGAATGTCCAACTTCTTTTGGGGCAATATGGGATGCTCAATTTGATGTTTCTCAAAAGAGGAAAGAAAAAAGGGGAAAAAAAAAATGGATATCTAATTTGACATTGGTCTCTCCCCATCAATTCCTACTCACCCATTAAGCAGGCCTACAAAATTTTCTGGCACCACCTGTCTTTCAATAATTTCCCCCATATCTCCATTCTTTCTACAGATTCCTACAGATCCCATTACATACCTCCATAGAATTCTCCTTGCACTGAAGAGCTTCCGCCTCGGTCCACAATGGAGGTTCAATCCCTTGTGTTTGCACTAAATAGAACCGCTCTATGAAAAAAACAGTTCCTCCTCTATCCATGCAGTGCACAAACAGTCAACTGCATGCTCAAACCACTTGCTAAACACAAAGGACTCAATTTAAGAAATTCATTTCTCTGAGTGACAAAAGGCCTCCAAAGATGCATGAACTGTCAATTGTATGCTCAAACCAATTGCTAAGCACTAACAATAGGACTTAATTCAACATTCCTCATGGTAAGAAAAGGTGATACGCCAAAAGTCCATCACCGAACCTAAGCACATTTGGAATTCGGGTTGAATCCGTTTGATAATTGTGAAATTTGGATTTATGGGATTTCGGATAGCAAAAAAGATTCTTTGTGGGCTTTTGTGTTTATGTAGGAGAAATTAAAGATATGAACCATTTGGTGAATTGGATATTACGTACGATTACTATATTGAACTAGAGTTAATTATGAACACAATATTATGTGCAATCTATAATAATCAAAGAGATGATCAAAAGAAATAAGATGCGACGCACAGTTTCTACTAATCAAGGGCCGCCACAATCAAATAATATTGATTAATGAGAAAAATCTGAAATAAAAGAATTGGATTTATTTGATAAACAATTTCTAACAATTTATAATACATAAGAAAACCCTTAAATAGTCTCAGAGTAATTATCAACATAAAAGGGATAAAATAAAATTGTAACAGCTTCGCATAACCATAGAAAGTGAAGCCATTCAAATGGCAAAAACTTCATTCAAGTGACAGGCCATGTCATTTGAAGGCAGTGGTCCATACTTTCAGTTTTTCACCAGTCTTCCACTTCTAGCAACTGGTTCACTTTCCCCACTTGCTCAAGCCAACTTGACTTGCTTCTACCTATTCTGTAACCTCTTGGTTTACAACTAGGATCACAATTCACATCTAAAGCCCTCCATAAATGCTTGACTCATGAAGGAATACATGGGTCATTATAATATGATACATGCCTGGTCATATGAGCATAACTGGCCGCCTTACAGCCTTGATATTAGCATTCATTCTGGGGTTTAGATCCCCATCAATGCATTTCTCAATTACCTAAACAGTGGAAGTTGGATTAAACAATTTATTGGTCTTGTAGCAAGATATACACTGTTGGAGTAACCCCATAATTTCATCTCCTTGCATTTTGTTTCATATGTAATAATATTAAACAGGATTTCTATTCAATGCATCAAGAAAAGGCAAGAAGAGGTACATAATTCACAACTAAAATTAGAGACTTACCCTGTACTCCCCATTGATTTGAAACATGGAAGACTACATGTGGCACCAAGTTTCCCAAAAGACCTGAGCAAAGATAAGAGAAAACAACAAGATAAAGTGTCGCATAATTGAAGGCCATTTCACTAAAAAAATATTTGAACTGAGGATTGCCAGATACACCAAAAACCAGGCATCAGCCATGACTGAATTACGTACGACAGATGTTAACGAAAATGCCAACAAATTAACTACAAAAGTGACACTGCAAATTTTAAACTTTGCAGCAAACAAAATACCTTGAATTATACTTAAAGAATTATTTAAAAAACAGAAGAAGAAGAAGAAGAAGAAGAAGCAGCCATAACTGTCACAAAATCACTGCACTTAGAAATTTCCAACAAAGAAGAGAAATTGTGCACAATTAATGCAAAAGAAAAGTCAATGCTATCTCTAGAAAACGAACTTTCACGCCCAAAATTAAACACATTCACAAGCAAACTAAACATATCCTCATTAACCCAAAAACCCAAGGAAAAAAAAAAACATATTCTCAACTGATAGTTTCCTTAGTCCTTACACATTATACAATGTCAAATGCAAAACCTTAACAAACTAGGGTGCTTTCTCTTGTTGAAAATGTTTCCCAAACTCTTTTTTTTTTTTTTTTTTTGGTCTGTTACAATCTACTATCATCCGCCGCAGAAATGTTTCATTTAATAGTTAATAAAAAATCGTCCATCGAGGTTACCCACCAGAGCTACTTATTTTTAATTTTTTATTACTGCACTCATATTTCACATCATATATATAACATTACAACAATGTAAAAACCCAGCCAAATTATCATAACAAAGCTAGGAATGAAAATTAAGATGCAGACATACATATATGTATAATCAAAACAAAGAAAGCTTCCTTCAACTCCATACAGTACCGATCACTGATCACAATGAGTAAAATCGAAAATGTGTCACATTCTAGGAAAAAGAAAGCACGTAATCAATAGAAATGCCGACTGAATAACATAAAATGAGAGCAATGAGTACCTTATTCTCGAAACGACAGTGACTGGACTGGAGAAGCCTCTTTAGGGTTTTCGAGGTTTCAAGCTGAGAAGAGAGGAGACTCAGAACTGCAGTGGTGCGGTGCAGTGTACTGGGTCTGTGCAGAGAGAGAGAGAGACCGGGGGAATGCCTTGGGCAGTTTTGTTTTGTTCCTTTCAGGTGGTTCGAGCAAATTGTCTAGGGCCCACGATTAAAATTCTCTATTGTACAAGAAGGCTGAAGGCATAGAGATAAGACTGCTTATCTTAGGCATATTATCATCGTACAACGGCACCTCACTTTAAAATAGTTTGTTTGTTAGCAAATTGTAAATATAGATTTTTTTTTATTTTTTAATAAATTATTTATCAAAAAATAAATATAAATAAAAAAATAATTGATAGTTTTTATTAAAAAATTAAATAGATTAAATATAGATAAATGTAAATACAAATCAAATATATTTACATATATCATTTTGATACAGATGATGATATAATTCAAGAGATAAAAGCTGCAATTTTCAGATAGTTGCATATGATTATTTTCAGACCTGTAATGAATACTATGATGAGTTAGTACCAAATATCTTGATTGAGCATGCCACATAAACTCTGGATGAAGGATGGGTTGACTGCAATAGAGAAACCTTTGTTGCAGATGATATGCAAGGGTTTCACGAAAGCATGGCTTAACAAAAGAAATGTGAGCAATGGCTGGAAGAGGAGAGATAGAGGATAGCAGATGAGAGGCTAATTGGACCCCCAAGAACTAAGGAGGAGAAGGGAAAAAAAGCCTTTTTGACGCAAGAAAGAAAGCGCTAAGGCTATATCCAAACAAGCAAGAAGCATCCAGAGGCATTAGAGCAAGAGAACAATGATGAAGAGCTTGCTAGAGAGCTCCAAGAACAGGTGAATAAAGAAGAAGTAGCAGCAGCTACAAAGGGTAAGGCTGTTTAAAAGAATAAGAAAAAGAAGAAAACCTCCAAAAAGAATAAATCCACAAATCAAGAAGAGGGATATATTCAGACAGAAACCCCAATGACTCTTGATTCTACTGAGTTGAATAAAGAAGACCCTCTTCCTAAAGTCCCACAAGGCTCCTTAATAAATCCTCTTGAAGCACCACAAGAATCATCAGACATATACAAAACATGATGAATGTTGTCAAACGTAGGAAGGAGATCTACGGGGAAATGGATCGAGCCAGGCAAAAAGCAAAGAAGCAGTTTAAAAGAATTAAACGAAGACGAGCAAATGATGAGTTAGCTCAAAAGTTGGCTACTCCAAATGAGTTTTATGCAACCTGGAGGATTAAATAGGCTCAAGCTCAAACAGTCTAAGAAACACAGCAACCCAAACCATATCATCCAGAACCCAGAATTTCCTAAAGGAAAGGAGGGGAAAGATGGCAATGACCAGGATTATGATGATAGCTTCTTGGAGAATAGTGCGGATGAGGAAGAACAAAAGAGGAGAGAAGAGGAAATAAAGGCAAACTAGAATAAGAAAAAGTGATGAACTCTTTACGTAAAAACTCCAACAACATTTGAAAGGGAAGCTAAGATGGTCGAAAAACAAAAAGGAGTTACCCCTTCTCAATCGAGCAGACAAATAGTTGATCATCCTCCACAACACAAGCCAATGAAGAGTAGGAAGAGGTGAGAAGAAGAAGAGGAGGAAATAATTATAAGAGTAAAATTAGAAGAGAGCCTAATCTGCCTATGCTAAGAAGAAGGGGAAATGAGTTTAGTAAACCTTGGCAATACTAGTTGGGAGAAAGACAATATAATATCCTTTGTCAATTAATTTATTCTGTTAATCCTTATATCTGCTGTAATTTATAAATTCTTTACATTCTTTGATTCTTTATAATAAATACAGATTCCTTTTTTATATAATTTTTTTGTCCATATCTCTATCGAGGCTCTGATTGAGCCTTGATATTTGCTAATGTTTGTTGAAATTTGTTTATAATAAAATTACATAGGACAATGAAGACCGTGACAATAGTTTGGCCCTCGAGCTTACAAAGAGAAGTTTTTCTTAACTTCTAAATCATTAAATCTTGCTTAAACTTATCTGAATTGTTTTGAATCCCATGTCTCCTTAACATGCTATTAAACATTGAGGACAATGTTTAGTTTAAGTGTGGAGGAGGAATTAGCAAGATTAAGGGTTAAATAGAGTATATACTGACAAAAATCGATTTTCCCCATACAAAATAACAAGAATCAATGAAATGGCTAGAATTTGACCTAAATTTTCCTAAAGATCAAATCCACTAAATGATCAATGAAATTATCATGAGATTGAGCTATTTTTACATTGTTCAAATCACTTTACAATATCCATGTAAAGTAGTTGTATTCGTTATTTAATTTAGAAATTTATAGCTGAAATTAGCTTAAGGTCCTTAGTAAGTGTAAGCCCCTAGATTTTTAGATAAATATAGTAAACCCTAAAATCGAAAGTGAAACCGGAACCCCAAAGTTAACCTAATTCTATGATTAGTCTGATGAATCTAGATCCAGCAATCCCGTGTTCTTAAACCCTAGACAACAAAATTAAGATAATTATGGATAATGGTTCCTAATAATATAGAAAAGTTATAAAAATATCAGATTTGCAATTTCCTAGTGTTTTTCGGATCCGAACGAGATCAGTTTTGTAAAACCGTGCCCGGTGCACCGGATAGTAAAAATATTCCGACAATACTAATAGACTTGTAAAAATATAAAGTTTTCAAAAATATCATTTTAGAATTTTTCAATAATTAAAAATATCAGATATAGGTCGTTTACACGTATTTTCTTTACTATCGGTATTTTAATTATCTAGTCTACTATTCATAGTACTTTTCTACTATTCATTACTATTTCACTATCTCTACTTTTTCTTACACTCTACGCTTACACACTATCATACATATACCTTACAATATACCTTCCATATAACTTTAATCACGTCACACTTTACACATTACTTCTTTTTATTACAAAACAACAAAATTAATCAATTTTTCTCTCCTCTTCCAAGCCTTGCTGTCCACTCCCCCCCTCTCATCACTCTCAATTTATTTTCTTTTTCAGTTTATTTAATTACGTCTAACTTCCACTCCAAAACTCTATAAATTCCTCATTCCTCCTTCATTCTTTCACACAACTCATTTCCTACTAAAACTCTACCAAAATTACTCCACAAACAATCTCTCTCAAATTCTCTCTCAAGTCCTCTCTTCTCTCCATAAAACCATTTCCCACATATTATTACAACCCATTTTTTTCCTCTTCAACAAACACACATTCTTAGGTAAAAATTTCTTCCATATACTCATCATGTTCGTATAACTTAGTATGAGCTTAGTGTATGTTTCTTAGACTCATGAGAGTTAAAAAAACAATAATATATTCATATTCATATTTTCCATTATGTTATTATTGTTATTATGTTGTTGTTGTTGTTGTTGTTATTATTTGATCTAATCTAACTTCTATATAGTATTATGTATATTATGTATATATATTTCTTTAGAGCATATAAGCTCACTTGTTATTTATTTATTTTTATGCTTTGTGGTTTATTTATTTCATACTATTATTAAGACTAGTCTTTCAAGTCTTAAATTTGTCCTTATCAAGTCAAAACAATTTTCTTTGTTTTCTTTTCTTTTCTTTTTGGGACTAGTCTATTCTTAGTCTGAGATATCTTGATGAAGCTAAGGTTCTCAATACTTGACTTTACTATTATGCTCTTGTTACATTTATTTTATCTTATTATGTTGTATTTCACATAACTACATATTCATGTTCATGAATGTGAATATTGAGATTGTCTCAACAAAAATATAAAGAAAATATTTTTTTATGAACTCTTTTTAAATAAATTTTGGTTATTTAAAGAAAGGATTTTCATTCAAAGCTAAGAGTTTTACTTTCATAAACATTTCCCAAAAATTTAAATAAACTCATAACAAGTATTAACAATAATGGTACATTAGAGTTTCATCAAAGAATACATAAAGTAGAATTTTCACATACTCTCTTTTCAAACCAATGAAATAAGAAAGTTTATTTAAACTTAATATTACTAATTCTTCGTCTAACAAAAGTTTTCTTAAACTCATTTGTAAAGTCTTCATCAACATACTAAGGTTAGATAAGTTTTACAAAATCATCAAAGAATAAAGCTTTTTTTTAAAGATGAATCTTACTTAAGAAATAAAATTAGAAGAACACTATTATTTTAAAATGGAACTAACTTTAGGAAAAACTAAGACAAGTGAACTTTAAGAAAGTTTTATCGCTATCAAGAAAACATTTTAGAAACTATATTTTTAAGTCCTAAAAATAAAGTTGTAGGAATCTTAAAAGACTAAAATTACTTTTTGAAGAATTTAATTATTCTCAATGTTAAGAAATGGAGTTAAAAGAAGGAAATACTCACTTATAATAATTTAAGAAAATTTCCCAACAAAACTAAAAAGGAATTTTACAAGTCTTAGTATTTTCTCACTTTTAAGACACATTGTTTTACAAAAATTATTGTTGAGACAACACCACTAAATTCATGCATACAATATGGGTCTACATATATATTTAAAGGATTTTTCAACTATAAATATCTATATTTTGTACAAGATGTTTTGGATAAAGAAAAGTTAGAAAATTTGTGTTTTTGAAAACAGGAATTTTGTAACAGTTCTATACGTCACTCTTCCATGACCCAAATGGATTCTTTTGATAAAATAACCTTAAAAAATGGATAACCTTTTCAAGTAGGTAGAAATCGATATAAAATATGCGAAATTCCGAGTTAAAATGAGCAAGTTATGGCCATTTAAGTTGAATTTCCATTCATGCAAATTTTATGAATTCAATAAGAGAATTACAGAATTTGAGTAATTCTTAGATGAAATACTCATTTCGAGTATTTCTTTTATTTAGGTGTCGAAACCAAGATTTTCTCTTTCCTGAGGATTACTTCGACTCATAGAAGATCACTATGAACGAGTGAGTTTCCTTTACGTTTATGTATTCACGCATGTGCTTGTAGAATAGAGCACTAGATGTTAGGAAGAGATAAAATTGATATGCATGTGGGATATCATGGGAATTATGTATGTGAATTGTTATGTGCGATCAATGAACTATAAGTATCGGAAACCGATCTGTGATTGATATAATTGTTTCTATGTATGTATTGCTATGTATGCAATTATTGCATGATCACTTTAAATGAATTAATGTTGGATTGGAATTACCTTAAACTAAATTGCTCATGCATATCACTTAGAATATCGTTTCGAAATTTTGCTACTACTCCTCAGTGTGAGACCGGAAAGGTAAGCTGCCTAGTTACATCTTGAGGATTTAGGACATTCGGGAAATACGGCCTCAAATTGTAGCCAAGCCAGATCGATCGCTTTCGGTGTGGAAAGCTCGAGGACTAGTAGTATGGTTCATTGGAATCCCAAGACACGCGTAAACTTTTAAGGAGGTCGTTTGGGGCCTAGTTCAAATCATTCCCTAACCATCGATGGAGGGGTAAATCCATCATACATATGAAACCGGATAGTCATATATATTGTTTGATCATATGGTTGTTGCATTCATATGCTTGTTTAATGAACTTGGTTGAATGCCTGTTATGAGTACTTTTGCGTAAGGAATATCTCACTAAGCTAGTTAAACTTATACCCCAATAGACTTTTGATATTGCAGGGACTTTATTTCATACCTGAGACCATCTTGATCATCAGAGTATAATCTTTATTTTGGGAAGCTTTTGAAGGAACTTTGTTTTAAAGTCTTAGAGTAAATTTCTTTTAAAATCTCTAGCTTTAGTTATTTATCTTAGTAAGACTATGTTGTTATGAAAATTATCAGGGAATGCCCTTAAAAGTTGTAAGACTATATATTTCGATGAAATATCTTAAGTGTTATTTTGAATGTTCCATTGCCAATATCTAAAAATGCATTACTCCACCGATCTCCCTTTGATGTGAATTACTCCTTGTACCGATATGGAAGTTTTCGAGTGACTGAGGTAGTCATTCTTATGTTTTAATATTGCATACGACGAACTGTCACGTTCAGGGTACCCGTTGGGGCATAATAGTAAGGCTACTCAATTTTCTTATAAAAGCTTAAATGATATGTATGTTTTTCAATTTCTTATAAAAGCTTTGATGTGAATATACTCCTTGTACCGATATGGAAGTTTTCGAGTAACTGAGGTAGTCATTCTTATGTTTTAATATTGCGTACGACGAACTGTCACGTTTAGGGTACCCGTTGGGCGTGATAGTAAGGCTACTCAATTTTCTTATAAAAGCTTAAATGATATGTATGTTTTTCAATTTGATCATTCTGAGAGCCGTTTTAATCTCTAGTGAATGTTCAAATGATGAACATAACTTAATGATTTTCCTTGTGCTTTGACTGAAAAACTAAAAACAAAACAAAACAAAAATTAGGAAAAAAAATGAAAACCAATGCGCTTAGGATTGACTTGGGCATGGATTGGTCCCTCAGAAGAGCAATTGCTTGTCCCTCTTTCAATTTTAAATAAGCGAAAAGAAGCTGGTAAAAACCTATCTAGAGGAATTGAAAAGAAGAAGACAAAAACCTTCCCCTCTAAAGCTGTAAATAAATAAGGACAAAAATAAAAAGCACAAAACGAGGAAAAAGATTCAGGGGATGAAATGATGTATATGCATTCATTTTTTATTACTCTGCTCAGAGAAGTGATTGAGGAATTACATCCTTTCATGTATAAGGGGACAGAAGTTACTTGAGTTTCTTTTTTACTCTAATTGATCTTCTGAATAATATTTGCTTTGGAATTCTTTATTGAATGATGAGGTTAAAGGCTGATACACATAGATAAGTTATTTGATTTTTTTCCAAAAGTAACTCTAGTACAGTCAAATTGAATTTTCGAAGTGCTGAGATGATTTGAGTTTTACAAGTTATGATCAATATCTATTCATGATTTGTTTTCTTATTAAGCCTTGTTGGTTTGGAATGAATTTTCTTGAGGATAAATAAAGGCTTAAGTGTGGGGGAATTTGATAAGTCTTATTTACTACTCCATCATTTCCATGGGAATTTGGATTAATTTTGCTTTGATTTTAAGTAGATTCCCATAACACTTGTGCTTTAATGAAAATTATTGTTTTATAGCTCCTTAAATCCAAAGAAGTAGAATTTAAGTGATCATATCAGATTTGGAGTAGAAACAACAAACAAAGTCAAAAGAAGAACAAAATTGAGTCCTACAAGAATCACTATTGAGGCCAAACAAAGGAAGAAAAACAAGGAAAAATGGTCTATCGCACCTCAACTTCGAGCCCTTGACATAACCCTCGACTTTGTTTAAAAAATTAAGCATCATTTTGGAGAAAAAGCTTTTGTGAGCCTTAGAGTCGAGCCTTGTATTCGACCCCTGACAGTTGCCTTTTTAAGATAATTTTCTGTCCATTTTTTGCCTCGAGCCTTAGCCATATGAGCCTTGATTGCCTCAATTCCACTGTCGATACAGCAATGGACAAAAACGCAAGTGTTCTTAAGCATTTTAAGTGTCGAGCTTGATTTCTTCCTTTTGCGAGCACTCAACCATAGCTCCCATGTGACCCGCGACAATTAAGGGCACGACGTAGACACGCATGTGAATAAAGAATTTGCTATCCGTTATGTAGAACCTGCCACGTTAGTAATAAAATCTTCATGATTTCCGTGCCCTGAGCCTATAAATAAATGTGCAAAGCACGCAATAGAGTATACAGTTTACATACGATAGAATAGTACTAACATAGTATAGAGAGAGAATTTCTAGAGCGAAATAATTTTATTTCTTCTTACTTTAAAGATCTCTTAGTTTTCTGGGTAAAAATCATTTTAACCCATTGTTTGTAATTTTTGCAAGACTCTGTCTCAAATTGCAATATCCTCTGATTAATCTCATTTTAAGTTTAAATCCATGGAGAAATAATCTCCTACAGCTTAGGTTTTGCAATTCCAAATCCTGATTCACGTGAAATCAAATGCACTTTCAAGTTAATTGACTGAGTATTTGTGACTAGTAGTGTAAACCTTAAGAATTTTTAAGACTAGAAAAAAATAATAATAATTAAGTAGTAATAATAAAATAGTAAATGCACCATATATATTGGATTTGGGACCTAACAAAAACTTTAATTAAAAACTTTAGAGTATTATAAGTTTGTTCTTGACCTAAAATGCTAAATAGAAAATTTCTAGATATTAAAAGATATCAAAGACAAGATTTCGTAATCGGAATCAAAAACCTAGAATGCAAGTATAAGTAGCCTAGAATTTCAAGTGCATTAGAAAGCTAGTAACTTATAGTATATATAGAATAAAAATGATAAATTAAAGATAAATCATTAGGATTATAAATACATAATAGAAGCTATAAAATAGATCCGCAACTATTAATCTAGACTTCAAATAAAAGTTAAGATTGTACCATAATTTTAGTTAGGAAATCTAGAGTCTATAGGTATTAATTTCATATTTTGACCTATTAGGTCCCAAAACCCAAATCGTGTAGGACAAAACTTTAAAAATACTTAATCACGTGAACTTTAAACTCAAAATTTGAACTCAACAATACTCCAGAAATATTTTAGAACCTCAAATAAATTTTTGGGAATAAAACTCTTACATAACTAACATAATTATGTGCATGAGCTAGATTTGGACAAAATTAATTAGATATTTGGTCTTGGATTGTTGTACACGAAAATTTTTTACAAAACACGGTAAAAGAGGAGGACACTTGACCAAACTTTATCCTTGCAAACGTGTCTTGCTTGAAGTTTGGCACATGGGAGTACAACAAAGTCAAATTAGAGGCCACATGAACCAATTAAAATGCACCAAACGAACCTTAACATAAAAGCAATTGTGATGACTCAAAAAAAGAGTGACTTGTAAGGATTAGTTATCCTTATTTCACCACCAAGAAATAGCAACAACAACAATTAAATACAAATGAAACTCCTCTCATTTTCACCAGAAATATATTAGGAGAAGTTAGCTTGGACTAGTCAATTTTACTCTTCCCTTTTCTCCTTTTGTTTTTACGTATCATGGACATAGCCCACAAAGAAACAAATTGACAAACCCAAATGCTCATGTCTTCACCGTGATCTTCATTTCTAAAAGACAAATTAGAACGAATAGTCCAATTTTCTCTCAAGTCTATCGTAACCCACCATAAACAACAACCAATAAAACCAACCAAACAAAAGCCAACAATTCTAATCTTCCCTTCAAAACTACTAAGAAAAAGAACAAGACATCCAAGGGAACCAATAAAATTATAGGAGTCATTATCAAAGGTAAATAAATTATATTAATTAAGATATTATGTCTTCAAAATTTTAATAAATTATCTCCATATGTTTCCAATAGGAGTTGGTTTACAATAGGGAGAGAAAAGGAAAGAAAAGCTATCACTTTGTCCTATAACCAATTGAGGTAATATCTAACCCATTTTTTATTCCACATGTGTAAAAATTAGAGAAAGTTTAAATATTAACCTATCATGAAATTTCTATATATATTTAGTTTTCTTAAAAGTAGTAATAATACTCTATGACAGTTGATCCCAAAAACATATAATGCTAATAGCCTTAGAAAGTACTTTGCTTAAGTTGTTTAAGCTTTGTCTTCTTTTAATTCCGTTTTCCTTATGCAATTTTCACTCCCATTATAAATACTAATGTTTGCTATGAAAGCACAATTGTTATTTTCTTCACATTTCTTAAAAAAATGATTTTTTTAGAAACCAAGCAACATTAGCTCCTATAAAAAAAAAACCCCTAAGTCTCATGCAGAAACACTCCAAAAGCGAACTAAATCTTAGGGACCTAACCAAGTTGCCTATGTTTAGCACTCATGTCCCACAAACCTTGAGTCCCACGTGGAAACACTCCAGCAAGCAAGCTAAATCCTAAGGACCCTATTGAGCTGCCTACATTTGATATTAGTGTCTTAGAAACTCTAAATCCCACGAGGAAATGCTTTAACAAGTGAGTTAAATCCTAAGGACCCAACCAAGCTATCTACGTTCGGCACTTATGTCCCAAAAACTCTAAGTCCTACGTAGAAATGCTCTAACATACGAGCAAAATCCTGGGGGACTTGACTGAGCTGCCTAAGTTTAGCACTCATGTCCTACAAACTTTGAACCCTATGTGGAAATGCTCCAACAAATGAGATAAATCTTAAGGGCCCGACCCAACTGCCTATGTTTGTCACTCATGTCCCAAAAGCTGCAAATCCTATGTGGAAATGCTCCAACAAGTGTGCTAATTCTTGAGGACCCAACCGAGCTTTCTACGTTTGGTTCTTATGTCCTACAAACTTTAACTCCTACATGGAAGTGCTCTAACAAGGAAGCTATATCCCAAGCACCCCACCTAGTTGCCTATGCTCAGCACTTGTGTCCCACAAACTCTAAGTCCCATGTGGAAACACTCTAACAAGCAAGATAAATCATGGGGACTCAACTAAGCTACCTGCATTAAGCACTTGTGTCGTAAAAGCTCTAAGGTTTCAAATGGAAGTGACTTTGAGTATAGGCCAAATCCTGAGGACCTAACCCAGTTGCCTACATTCAGGACTCACGTCTCAAAAGTTCTATGTTTCAAAGGAAAGTGCTTGCAAAGCTAGGTTAAATCCTCGCAACCCAACCAAGCCACATCCTCTAAGTAATGATGTAAAAGCACATTCGAAAGAGCATAAGAATACAAAGAATGTATCAAAGCAAAAGAAAGCAAAATACGTAAAGCAAATGGAATATCAAATGAAGATTTTATTATTATGGGAAAATAGTGTAGCAGTTTTAATTGACATCTTACCTAAAAATTACGACCGTAACAACTAACTCTGTTACTACTTTCTCCTAGCCTTGACAAATCAGATAGTTGCTTCATAAGAGACCTTAACGAATCATTCACGCCCTAAAGGGTATCCTAAACGTAACAGTCCACCGCATGCTAAACAAGACTTAAGAATCACTACCACAGTCATTCAAAAGTCTTGTATTAGTATACAAGGCATTCCTTTACGACAATTGAATACATAATTAGTTGGAGATAGATAGTTCAATTTGATAGGATAAGCATAAAAACATAAACCATGGATACCTCAGGATCATTTACAAAATACTAAAGGGGATTCCCCTACTAAACAAAAGTCTAGGTATTATCTTTTGAGTAAAACCCGATCGTTTAAGGTTTACTATGAAAAAATATACAGAACTAATCATAAACTTCTAATGGGAAACACTCCTAACATCGCATTACCTAATTTGCCAAGTCCGGGGATGCAGCCATATGTATGGGAACTGTATCAAAAAGAAACTATGAGGGTATAAGCTACGCTAGCTTAGTTAGTTCCACTTCAAAAAATTAAATACTTCATCAATCAATAAGGCAAGCAAGTTATATTAGACAACCATATGAAATGCACAAGTACGTGAGCATATAATACATAAGACTTTCCAGGAGTCCTATGTTGAATGGATTTACGCTCTCCATTCGGGTTTGGTGTTTCAGGCCCATACGACTATAGATTTCAATTTTTCTCATTTATATAGTGATTGATTCAGGTGCCCACCCACTCACAATTTGTGTAGTTGATACAAGTGCCTACCACCATTACCATTTTAATTCAGGCCATCATGCCAACATTCGAGTTTGCAGGCCCCTCGTTGCCCAGCTATTACACCTTCTTCCCACAAAGGTATAATAACAAATGCAATGTGATTCAATATATGGTATACATGATCATTTTAATTATAAGATAATGGCATATTAATAAATGAATTATGGGCGATCATAGATATTGCAGGCACTTCAATTCTATATTAAATCATACAAATATTTACAACAATTCCCATTTCAATATTCTTATCATCGATTCAATCAAATAGAATTCACATGCGCATTCAAATTTTATCTTATCCTAAATCTAATGCCACTATCATTACAAGCACAATCATAAACATATAATTTAAAGATAGTGAACTCACTCGGCCATAGACACCGATCTCTAATGGTAGTGATCCAGAAACAAGAATTTTCCCCTCGATTTAAAACCACATAAATGAAAGAAACACCCAAATAAGTATTTCATAACATAACTAATTCTAACTTATTAAATAAAACTCTTGAGTTCGTAATTTCTATGATAATTGGAAATTCCAAGTTAAAAGGGCCATAACTTGGTCATTTTAACTCGAAATTTCACAAATAAGCTATCGATTTCTATCTACCTTGAAAGATCTACCTATTTATGATGTTTTTCTTAAGTTTTGAAAACATTTAGGTCTCAAAATGCTCAGATCAGATCTGATCAGTAGCTAAAACTTACATTTCTGAAATTGTTTTGTGAAATTTACTTTATTTCTACCAAGTATATTATACGTGCATGCAACATCTACAAGTTATTATCATGAATGACATGATATGAGCTATCTACATGTAAATCCTTAATGATTTTTTATTAAAAAGAACTTTTTTGGAAAACTTTTACTTTGTAACAATTTCAAGAACACTTGATTGGGAAAACTAGCTTTATCTCTTTGAAAATCATCCATATTTTTACTAAGATAAAGCCTTGATGACCTACATACCTAATACCTTCATTATCTTAATAAAATTCTCCATTTAAAGGTTGGAAAATAGAAGTTTAAATGTGGGTTTTGTCTAGTGACGAAATTTACACAATTTTTGAAAATGAAAATGTTGTTTGCTCCTAGTTTGGAAACCTTTCTTTTGTTTTAGGTTTATACTTTGATAAAACATATTTACTCTTACAAAAATTAAGTCTTTATTACATCTATTCCCTAAGGCTTCTATTTTTCTATTAAAATCCTTATTTTGATAGTTGGAAATAGGTGTTTAAATGGGAATTATTTTTAGATCCGAATTTTGGGAAATTGTTTTTGAGATTATTTCTTATAAAAAACTCATTTAATCTTTCTAAAATTAGGTTATAATCAAACCTACTCCCTAAGGCTTTCATTTCTTTTTTAAAAAAATCTTGTTTTAGGGTTGGAAAATAGGTGTTTTCTTAGCATTTCACCCTAGTTACGAATTTCAACATTTTTGTTGGTGTTGAAACATAGATCTAACTTAACTTTTGTAACCCTTTTCTTGTTTTGAAAATTTCTCTTAGTAAAACTAAACTCATCTTATAAAAATAACTCTTTTATGATACCTATCACCTAAGCCCTTCATTTTACATGTATGATCTTCATTTTAAAATTGGAAAATAGGTTTTTTAAATGGTTGTTTCTCAAGATTCGAATTTTAAAAATCACTTTTTGATAGAAACGAAATGGATCTTTGAGTTTTGGCAACACCTTCATCAAGACTACCAAATTACAAATCCTTTATGTATGTAAAACTAGTAACTATGGAATTTAAAGGATTCTAGACAAATAAATCTACTATACCACTCATGTTATGGATATAAATGCAACAATAACAATATGTAGATGAGAGTGATAATGGAAATTATGCACAAATTTCCATAAGAACAATATATAACAATAATATAGCAAAATACTAGTATATCAACTTTAATAGCAAGATCTACACATTGTGATGGCAAGGATATCATGTTTTGGTATTTCCACATCCCTAGCATAAAGGTCATGGGGATTTTTGGTGGAACCACACATGTATGATCTTGCCATTACATGTTTTTATAGTGGTAGGGTCAAGATCTATTACCTATTTAGTATTTGGAGAAGGAAACTTGAAAAAAAAAGTTGTGTGTGTGAGTAAGGGAGAGGAGTCATGGCACATGAGAGGAGGAGAGGAAGAGAAATTTGCTTTCCAAAGTTTGATCTTTTGAAAAAGAAGAGAAAGTGAAAAGTGAAAGGTAAAAAAGATATTATATAGGAAAAGAATTTAGGGTTTTGTATGATTAATTAATTGAAAAAAAAATCAAACAAATGAGAGAGAAGGAGCAAGGGAGGGGCGTCGGTTCATGTAAGGGGAGAGAGAGAGAGAGATATTTGAATTTGTTTTGTGTAATAAAATTCAAATTTAATAAGTAATTTAAGTAATAAAATGTATTGGAAATGTAAACTTGTAAGGAAATGATGTAAAATTATAAGAATAGGTTGTAAGGATGTAAGAATAGGGTATGGATGGTTGTACTTGGTGAATAGTATGAAAGAAATCAATAAGTTAATTAGACAACTAATTTACCAGTAGTAATGAAAATACGATTAATAGGCTATAACTGTAATTTATAATAACTTGAAAAATTATTATAGATATATTTTTGAATTCCTTATTAAATATCAATTCTAACGAGTCCTATATATTAATTTTCTATTTCCGAGTCCTGGGGACCGGTTTTCGAGAACAAATCCTGATCGGGTTTGAAGCAAATGAATTGTTCCAAATTCTGACCTTTTATGTTTTAATAAATTATTTAGGGCTATATTCCAGAGTTAACTCGTTTTTACTGTTCCGGGTTTTGTTTTCGAGGTTGCTGGACATAAGGTTTTTAGATCCAACTGGTTTAGGGGTATTCTTTTAGGGTTTCGGTTCCCGGTTCAAATTTTCGAAACTGAATTCAAATTGCTAAGAAAGCAAGGGCTTACAAATTAGATAGTCACATGCCTCCATCCTAGCAGACCCAATAGATTGTCCCCACAATAACGTTGTAGTTATGGCCTTGAAACAAAGTAGAGGAAGAGGTGGTGAGAAAGCCCGATCAACTAGACCTTTACTCGAACTACAGCATGCGACGAGCCACCAAAAGCTCCAAGATAAATTCCACAAGTATCCTATGAGAACTCAACTTGAATGAAATCCCTTGCATGAGAAGCTTGAGATGGAGAGACCTTAGTAGCCCATAAACCTGCTCTAATGGAGCAAATGAACTACTAATCCCCTTGCACGAGCCCTCCATGGGTGTGTAATATGCCCTCATTGGAGTCCGATGTAGTCTAACTTAAGAAGATGAAGGAAAGCTCGGTAGAGGTGACACTCATAGCCAAGTTAAGGGAAGAAAAGAAGGGATATGTTTAGTAACTTGCTTGTCAGCATAGCTTATGCCCTGTTGAACCTCTTCCTTCTGCCCTCTTAACATAATCTGAGATAACAAGACTACTGGTCCCTATTGTGCACCATAGTGCAACACTAAAGGCCTTATAGTATGATGTGACTACAAATTTATTTAGAGACAAGTCTTTAGGAAAACTTCAACTCACCTGAGTGTTTAAATGAACAACACTTTTGGGGCTTGACCTCTCTAAGTAGAGGAAATAGAAGAAGATCATAGCTACAACCAAAAAGAAGAGAACAAAATAATGTGAAATGTAGAAAAATAAGCAGAAAAGACTAGAGTTGATAGAGAAAAACTCCAATGTTCATGCCTATTTATAGATGGAAATTTAAAAGGATCGATATCTATTGATGAATTAAACAAAACTTCAAAAGATCATCCATCACAGGCCCCTAACCATTGGATATGAGTAAAAACATATGCAACAGCTACTAAAGAAATTGGGCTATAGAATGTGAATAAATGCCATAGCATGAATATTAGACCCACATTATTACATGGCATGAAGTTTAGCAATCCGGTGCACACAAGCATATTAGGTAATGGACCTGTCATCCATCTTTTCGCATGACCTAGCCGTACCATATCAGATCCGAGCCACTATAACTATTGAAAATGGAAATCGAAAGCAGGGTTTTCCATGGTGTCCCTTAGTAACTAATTGGTTTGATCATGGTTATAAGGACTAAAGAACATACAAAGTTGGGCAAAAAAGAAAAAAGCAATAAGAAGGGAAAACAAAACAAGGAAGATGAACACAAAAAATACTTCATTCAAGTTGCCATCAAGGCCTTTACATTAAGAGCAATCAACATCCTAGCTTAGAAGTACAACGAAAAAGATGAAAACAAATAACACCACCATAACGACCAAGGTGGAAGGAAATAAGACCAACCAACAAATTCATCATTTAAACATCCTTGGCAAGATTGCACATCTCTTTTATCATTAAATCGAGCTCCTATTAATTCACCTCAATGGATGCTATAAGGATTAGAGAAACATCGTTCGATACTCCATCAAAAGGCTTGATTGTAACAATAGCCATCTTAACCCTTAGATTAACTATAGCTTCTTCACATAACGTAAGAGGCTTCTTTGAGGGTTAACGATATCTGCTATCAATGTTAGACTAATAAACAAAATCTGTGAACCCCAAATAAGAAAACACGAGAGTCATAACTATTTTTCTCGATCAGATCTAGAATTGTTCTAGATAGTCCTAGAACACGAAAGGCCATACAGAATAATGCAAATATTTATGGATCTTATGATCTTGCATAACTAAATCCAAATGAAAAAAACCAGTATGAATTTGCACACATCTAATTCAACTACCAATTAATAAGAAAATAGTCATAGCAGACTAACCTGGAATAATGTATCCTAGCATTCAAGCATCACATCTAACTGCACAGTTCCATTTTTAAAATAATGAGCTCCTACTTGAAGAAAATAATCAGAACAATAAAAGGATACAATTTAACTAACTTGCTAATAAGTGTGACCTGATTACTCGAAGGATCCGCCAGCACAAGAGATTGTGCCTCAAAAATCTATCCAGCATAAGAGGCTGCTCCCTCATCTTTGAAGTAGGTAATGTAATGCCCAAGTTGTTACCCTTATGTTAACCAGCCAACCCAATCTCCTTACTAGCATCCCTAACATATGGCCCACTATTGCCTTCAACTTGTTCTCCCTCATCAATATCATTATATTCCCCCTACTTAAGATAATCCTAAAACTTCTTACAACCAACTCCATCATAGATATACCTATTGCAAATATACAAATGACCTCACTGATTACGCCTTACTCAATCTCTAACTTTCTCTTTGCTTGAGCTTCATTGTTGAAGTATTCATCTAATGAGGCTTCCGACTTTCTAGATCTCAACTTAGCAACCTCAACCTCCAAGGACTTAATGCGATCATTTAGTTCATTGGCCTTTATCTTGTCCCTTTCAATAGCGTCCAACAATTTGTCAGTGTCCAACTTAGTCCTATCCATCGACTCGTGTTGATGGTGCATCTCCAATAATAATTTTTTCTCCCACTTTTGGGCCCTTTCCTTCACTGATTACAACTTAGAATGACTATCTTTCAAGTGGCTCAATCCCTGAACCTTTGACCGAAGCTCCTCGTTCAACTTACAAAGCTCATGCCTGTCATCATCTATGCGGTGAAACTTAGCCTGAGAAACCTCGTTCCAGCCTTTAAACTACTTCTGTAGGTCCTTTACCTTCCTTTCAATAGCAAGTTTCTCCTCTTTATGGTAGGCCATAATATTGTCCCTTATTTAGATCCTTTACTCAAGAATAGTATCATCAATTTTAAGCTAGGCCACAACTCACAATAATTCTCGACCTTATGAATGAAGAACTAGTTAAGTACATGAGTTAAACCTACCTCAGAAAACCACCCTATTGTAGTCAACATACTTAACTTTATTTCTTAGCCTCCTTTTGCAAATTCCTACATCTTACCACCACTTTGACTATTTTTTCGACGACTATTTGTATAATGGACATTACTATTACAAACAAAGCATATAAAACAACAAAAGTGAATAGCTAGAAAACGTTACTCACATGTGCAAATACCTCAAGAATTATTTATCCCACTTGGATCCCCCATTGGGAATATTTGCCTCCCATATCAAAGCAAACTCAATACAATATGATGACCGTTATGTCTCAGAGGCAGCATGAAACATAATTATCCATCCAACCGACTCCTTAGTGGTTATAGGAATTGCTACAGTCCCCTTGTGAAGACCGCCTAATTCCAAATCAATCGAATCGTTTGCTCTCTGCCCTGAACTCAAATAACTAGTTACTTTGCTAGAGCGACCATGGCTTGTTGACCATTAATGTTAGCAGACTAAAAGCCATTAGGCAAAAGTACTTCTAATGTTACACTTTCTTTATGTCGAGCCCTTTTAACCAGGGTTTGTGTGTAACTTGACCTACTTTACTCAACAAACCTCTTCTTTTATGTAGTCATGACATCAGGGTAGACGTCTCCTTGGCCTTCCCCTTTCAAGAAGCGAAGCCCTTAAGGATCGGATGTACAATGTGCTCCTCCTACCCATCCCCAACCCTTCTCTAAGCACTTTATGGATCCTAACTACGAGCCTTGCTTTTGCCCGACTTTACTTTAAACATCCTTTAGGCACCTACAGTATCCCTCCTACCTGTAAGTCCTACAAAATGAGTAAAAGAACAAGTAAATCAAAGAATTAGAAGGAAAAACAAATGAACCCATTCTAAGCATACTCTAAGAGATCACCCTCATCAACAAAATCCCAAAACCCAAGCACCTAGAGAAAAACTACTTGAATAAGAAATACTTTGAGCATCCCTCCTCCTCTCCTCAAAGAAAGCTTGGGGTACAAAGCAAAGTCCCCACTCTAAGAAGAATTGGACGACCTTTTTGGCATCCAAAGGACCAATGTCGACTGATTAATGCCACTCCCTAAATAACCTTAACTCCTATGTAGTCTCTCGATCATTCAACAATAACTTCGATTGACCATATATCTAAGGCAACCTAACTTAGCAAGTTATCAACAGGGGCATTATGATTGAGCTCCACAATAATAAATCTCTCCTTCTGCTTTTTCACCCATGATTCCAAACTAGTAGATAATGCCTGTTCCTTCCTTTGTTGGAGATTAGCCCTTCATCCTTTAAGCATTTGATAGTAGAAAGGTACTAGACCAACTGTGAAGTAGGCCTCTAACATAATCCTATGCAAAGGGCTTCAAAGGTAACCAACAATCGCCAGGAAAGGAATTAGGCATCAACCGACTAGGACTTTAGTTGAAATTGATTAAATCCTCCTGAAAGTTGGTTAAAGGGAAGCACAACTTGAAATTCATGCATTTCATATATACATAACATACAGTATTGTATACTAAGGTAACTCAGTCATTAGGACTAGGAATGGTGGTGATGTTTTCACTAAGGGTCCTCCTAAAGAATTGTTATCACCTCCAAAAGAGGCTTAGTAGGATTAATCTAAAGTTATCATACCACATGTGCACCGTAGTATGATAACCGTCTTGCAAGTCAAAGATTGCAAGACTTTATTTGTTTATTTATATTTCTACTTAATTGATACATATACATGTAATAGTATTATTGAGATTCAACTATGTAATCCGATTTTTCTCCTTCCATCAAGATCGCAGAGAATTGGTATTCCCTACCAAATAGTAAAAAATGGGTTTCAAACCTACAACATAGAAATCTCAATCATTTATACAATTTATCTAATTTGCATTCTAACTTTATCATAACCTACATTTCTATCTTCAATAAAGTCTGTTGGAGAAGCGCTCTTAACACATTCTTAACCCGATCCCAACGAGTATTGTTCTTGCATAAAAACTGTTGGGGAATGAGTGAACCACAGACTCAATGAGATAACCTGACCAGACCACACATCAAGCAATAACAAACAATTTTAATTAGCAAGCGTATGCAATGCAATAATCAACCATATGTACAAAGTACTATGATTAGTAAACTAGACAATTAAAATACCAGTAGTAAAGAAAATATGCGTAAACGGCCTATATCTGATTTTTTAGTTACTGAAAAATTCTAAAACTGATATTTTTGAAAACCTTATATTTTTACAAATCTATTAGTGTTGTCGGAATATTTTTACTATTCGGTACACTGGAGCACGGTTTTTGAAAACTGATCTTGTTCGGATCCGAAAGACACTAGAAAATTAAGAATCTGATATTTTTAAGCTTCCTATATTATTACGAACCATATTCCACAATTATTTTAATTTCGTTTTCTAGGGTTTAAGAACACGGGATTACCGGATCTAGATTCACTAGACTAAACATAGAACTAGGTTAACTTTAGGGTTTCGTTTTGACTTCCGATTCTTAGGGTTTGCTTATATTATCGAAAAATCTAGGGGCTTACATGGCCACCTAGGAATAAGAGAATGACAGTGAGAGAATTTTTGAGTATGTTTGTTAGGAGGGATGATGGTAGTTCTTCTAGTAGAGATCGACCTCTGACCCCTACCCCGGGAGAATCCCAAGAGTGAAAGATGTAGTGGTGATAAGCATGACTCGAAACGGTCCAACCAAAAATTTTGTAATAGGCAATGAGGAATGCTAAATTGCCTTAGTGATGTCTTTAGGGAATCTTAGTATGTTATGTGTGTAGTTTCTTGTCTTATGTTTTCCTTTCTCGGCTTAGCAAGAAATTGTAATTCTGATAGGTCTAAATCAGTTGAGTAGCATGGTTTTCATATTTTGTAGGTATAATGTAAAAGACTCAGCCGAATGTATGACCTTGATATGATCTAATGAAATTTAACATGTACTTATATATGGAAGAAAGTTTCATTTTCTTAACCAATAATGTGATCAAGCATGCATCTAATATGGAACATTTTATGCATTATGCTCTTAGGAAACCATAATTGAAAACGGACCATTGCATTGTTATGTTTAATTTCTTTTGCTTGATTTCAAGATTTGAATTATGAATTCTATTCCACAATTTCATATTACCAAAATTTCCTGGCTTGAATTGCATGGTTTGAAACTATGATGACTTATTGAAATTTCGATTGATTACTCAATTTCTGCAATTTACGATTAAGTGTTTAAGGGATAACGTAATGGAAAACCTTGAAATCTAAATGGCAATGTACGAGCGGGTGAATCCAAAGAAATTGAAACCACGAGTAAAGAAATTCCCTAGTATAAGGAAATAACCAACCTGCGTTACACCAACATGACTAAGGATTGCACCTTAGAGCCAGCAAATGAGCTTTATAAGTACGGATCGATAACTAGCCAATCTTTTAAACATTCATCCAAAACCCAAACAAAAATGAAACCTAAAACAAGATCCGAAGTGTGCAAGACCCCACATCACCACTACCGCCATCTTACCAAAAAACCCAGAAAAGCTTGATACCAGACTTTTGAAGACGTAGCCCGTGTCTTGGCAGAACTTTTGGTGAAATTGATAAAGAGAATTGTTTGGCTTAGATTGGGAAATCTTTCGTGGCTTAAGAAGTTATATCATATTTTTAGTGGATTATGGGACTTGCATTCATGGATATGATGTTGAAATATAATGGAAATTAAGGAGAAGGAGTTGATGCCCTTAATTACTTGAGAAGTTTTGTTAAAAAGTTCTGGGAGACTATTTCTCTTTAGTTGGAAGGTGAGACATAGTGCAGATCTTCTTCTCATAAGAGGTAGAGTGGATAAATAATGTGAAAATAAGTTCAAATACCTTCTACAATATATATCTGAACCTTTCAGAGATATCAAAGAAATGGAAAGACAGGAATTATTTGGAGGTCTAGATAGAGATTGGATAATTAAGTTGGAAGAACTCGGAATGAAAGTGAAAATTTGAAGATTGTAGAACAAGGTTTGGATAATTGTAGGAGCAAGGAAAAAAGAAAATCTCAAATGACGAAAGGAAAGATGTTGAGGAAAGTTCATTTAATATTCAAGTGCAAAATTCAAAGGCAAAATATGTAAGTCTTACTATAGATTCTAAAGAAATGGAAGTGTTGTGTCGACTCGGGAGACGTCGAAAGTTTGTTCGTTGAAAATAACAGAACACCTCTTCAAAAAGGAGAGCTGACAGTGTTAGAAATAAGTAAGTACGAAATCATTCTTAGTGTAAGCTGGTAACCACAGTTTAAGCTATTGTGGGTTGTTTAAAGAAAATAGTAAGCTTTTTGTGAACAATATGGAAAAAGGCGAAGTTGTTAAGATAAACTGTGATACCCTAGGAAAATAAATTAAATTCTTGTGAAATAAGGATGAAGGATGAAGACATAATGCCCATTGAGGATACGTTGGACAAAGAAGAATCATGTGAAAAATAGAAGATATACCAATGATGGATAAGTACTCAGATGTAATCCCAGAATATTGCCTAGGTTGACCCATAAGGTAAAGATTGATTTTGAGAGTTGGTTGGGCCCTCATACATAACTGATAAGGAGGATGTGGTCAGAAGGAAAGGATGGCTATATGTAACGGAGGATTGAGGAATTGAGAAGGAAGGTTTGAGTAAGGTCACTACTGATGGGACAGTACGAAAGGGAATATAGCGAAGTATGTCATGGAATGTATAGCTTGCCTTTAAGTGAAAATAAAACACCAAAGATCATGAGGAATGTTAAGGCTTTTACCTATCCCAAAATGGAAATGGGCCCAGACATCCATGGATTTCAAGAAATGTTACCTCAAAGACTTCAAAGGGTTGCGATACAGTATGGGTGACCTTGGATCGATTAATCAAGTCAGCACCCTCCTTGCTAATCAACGTCACACACCCTAAGAGCAAGCTAGCCAAGTTCTGCATCCGAGGAATAGTGCGACTACAGGATGTACTCGCGAGAGTTATACTAGATCGAGACCCAAAATTTATAGGTCTTGGATGAGGTTACAAAAGAGTTTGGATACGAGATATAGCTTAGCATCGTTTATCACCCTCATAACCATGAACAACATGTGTTTCAAAGGTTCAAGGGGAACTAAAATAATCGCATACTGCCAATTGAGACTTGCTTGTGATGATAGCTATCACCCGATCAGTTGGGTGCCACTCTATGAAACCTTAAATGGACGGCGTCATAAGATACCTCTGTTTTTGGATGACATAGAAAAGCTTAACAATGAGTCAAGCTTAAGACATAGAGGCAGTTAATAAAGCAAGAACGGTACGGTAAAAGAAGGAACATGCCATGTGTCTTATGTTTTGGCACTAAGGGAATATGTACTAGGCCTGAAAATAATCATGGAGTTGAAACCCATTCAGTCAAAAGCAACCTTACTCACGAGGAACATCCAGTGCTAGACATGGATGCGAGAACGCAAGGATTGCTTAATCAAGGACTCGGTAAGTGAAAATATTAAAGAAGAACCATGAAACTGAGGAGACAATTTGAGAGACTGAAGAGGAAATTCGGAGTAAGTATTTTGAGTTGATTTAAAAGGGGATATGTAAGTTTCAATTTTGCGGACAAAACTCTGTTTAAGGGGTGTAGGTTGTAAATCCTCGTTTTCTTAGCAAACTTGAGTTTGATTTCAGAAAACTTAAAACCGGAAACCGAAACTCTAAAAGAATACCTCTGGACCAATCGACTTAGAAACCCTATGTCCGGAAATACCAAGAATGAAACCTTGGAAGATTAGAAACAAGTTAACTCCAAAATAAAACCCTAAATCAGAAAGTCAACTGAAAATCCTAAGTCAACAAAACCTCAAGAAACCTTAACAGTTTGGATCTGGCAATCCCGTGTTCGGAAACCGAGAATTCGGAATATGAGTGGAAGTATAGATTGGCTCGTATTAATTTAGAATGCTTAACAATATTAGGTGAGTGGGTTTTCGACCTATTTCAAGCCCGATCGGATACAAATCTTGAAAAGCATGTCCCAGAGCTCGAGATATTAAAAATATGATATTAGTACCATTAGACTTGTAATTTCATAACATTTCTAAATATATCAGTTATATAATTTTTTGGGTTATAAAAGTTTTTGTTATAACTTTTTTATTGTATTTTCATTACTACCGGTAATTTAATTATCTAATCAACTTTTTGTCTTCTTTCATACTATTCATCAAGTACCACCACCCATACTCTATTCTTACATCCTTACAACTATTCTTACATTCTCACATCATCTTTATTTCATTTTCTTTTCCAATACAACTTTTATTACTTAAATTACATATTAAATTTGAAAGTTATGACACCAAAAAAATAAAACACTTCCCTCTTCCCTCTCTCTTAAACCGGCGTGAACCCACCACCCCGCCCTCTTCCCCCCCCCCCCCCCCCCCCCCCCCCCCCCTCCCCAACAAATTGTTTTTTTTTCTTCTATTAAATAATCATAAAAAACCCTAAACTCTTTTCCTATATAATATCTTTTTCACTTTTCTTCATTTTTTACAAATCAAACTTTTGGAAATTTTTCTCTCCTCCCTCCCTCTACTCTTTGCTGTGAGCTTCATTGCCCACACACACACAAAAAACTTTTTTTTTTCTTCAAGTTTCCTTCTTCAAACACTAAATAGGTAATAGATCTTGACCTTACCACTATAAACACATGTAATGACAAGGTCATACAAGTGTGATTCTACTAAAAATCACCATGACCTTCATGCTAGGGATGTGGAACTACTAGAACATGACATTCTTGCCATCACAATGTGTAGATCTTACTATTAAAGTTGATATACTAGTATTTTGTTATATTATTGTTATATATTGTTCTTATGAAGATTTTATGCTTATATTTCCATTATTACTCTTTTCTACATATTGTTTATGATGCATTTACATTCATAACATGAGTAGTATAGTGGATCTATTTGTTTAGAGTAGTTAAAATGACATAGTTACTTGTTTTTCATGCATGAAAGACTTGCTACATGATATTCTTAAGGAAAGTGTTGATCAAAACTCAAGATCCATTTTGTTTATATCAAAAAGTGATTTTTTAAAAATTCGGATCTTGAGAAAGACCCATTTAGAAAACATATTTTCCAACTTCAAAATAAAGGTTTTACATGTAAAATGAAGAGCTTAGGTGATAGGTATCATAAAGGAGTGATTTTTTAAAGATAAGCTTAGTTTTATTAAGAGAAATTTTCAAAACAAGAAGAGGGTTATAAAAGTTAAGTTAGATCTATATTTCAACAGCAACAAAAATGTTGAAATTCGTAACTAGGAAGAAATGCCAAGAAAACACCTATTTTCCAACCCTAAAATAAGAGTTTTATTAAAGAAATGAAAGCCTTAGGGGGTAGGTTTGATTAAGACTTAATTAAAAATTAAATGCGTTTTTCACAATAAACCATCCCAAAAATAATTTCCCAAAATTCGGATTTAGAAATGAACCCCACTCAAACACCTAATTCCAAATGTCAAAATGAGTATTTTAATGGAAAAATAGAAGTCTTAGGGAATAGATATAATAAAGACTTGATTTTTATAAGAGTAAATGTGTTTTATCAAAGTAGAAACTAAAAACAAAGGAAAAGTTTTCCAACCAAGATCAGACAATATTTTCCTTTTCAAAAATGTGCAAAATTTGTTACTAGGCAAAACTCACTTTCAAACATCTATTTTCCAACCTTTAAATGAGGAATTTTATTAAGATAATGAAGGTATTAGGTATATAGGTTATCAAGGCCTCTTCATAGTAAAAATATGCATGATTTTCAAAGGAATAGAGCTAGTCTTCTCAAACAAGTGTTCATGACATTATTGCAAAGTGAAAGTTTTTGCAAAATTCATTTTAATAAAAAATCATTAAGGATTACATGTAGATAGCTCATATCATGACATTCATGATCATGACTTGTAGATATTGCATGTATATATAATCTACTTGTTAGAAATAATGGAAATTTCACAAAACAATTTCGGAATTTCAAATTCAAGCTACTGATCAGATCTGGTCCGAACATTTCGAGACCTAAATGTTTTCAAATTTTAGTAATAACTTCAGAAATAGATAGATCTTTTGAAGAAGATAGAAATCGATAGCTTATTTGTAAAATTCCGAGTTAAAATGACCAAGTTATGGTCATTTTAAGTTGGAATTTCCAATTACCACAGAAATTACGAATTCAAAGAGTTTCATTTGAAAAGTTTAGAATTAGTTATGGTATGAAATGCTCATAGAGGTATTTCTTTCGTTTAGGTGATTTTGGAATCGGAAGAAATTCGTGTTTTTGGATCACTACCATTAGAGACTGGAGACCATGGCTGAGTGAGTTCACTATCTTTAAATTATATGCTTGTGATTGTGCTTGTAACATTGGTGGCATTAGAATTAAGGCAAGATAAAAATTTGATTGTGTGTATATGAGTTATGCTTGGGTGAATCGATGCTAAGATTATTGAAATAAGCTTGTTGTAAATACTTGTATGATTTAGTATAAAATTGAAATGTCTGCAATATCTATGATCGCCATAAATTGTTAAATTAATATGCCATGATCTTATAATCAAATTGGCCATGTATACCATATGTGAATCACATTGCATAGATTATTATACTTTTGTGGGAAGAAGGCATAATGGCTAGGCAACAGGGGGCTTGTAAACTCAATGTTGGCGTAATGGCCAAAATTGAAAATATGTGTGGGTAGGCACCTGTATCAACCACAATATAAATGAGAAAAATTGAAATCTATGGTCGTATAGGCCTGAAACACCTAACCCCGAATGGAGGACGTAAATCCATCAAACATAAGATTTCTGGAAAGTCTTATGTATTGTATGCTCACGTGTTTATGCATTCATATGGTTGTTAATATAACTTGCTTGATATATATATATTGTTTGTTGAGCACTAAATTTTGGAAGTTAAACTCACTAAGCTAGCGTAGCTTATACCCCCATAGTTTCTTACTATTGCAATTTCTGTACATTTGGCTGCATCCCAGGACCTGGCCAAATCAGGTAATGCGAGACTAGGAGTTATCTCCTTAGAAGTTTACGATTGATTTTGTATAGTCTTTAGTAGTGAACCTAGAACGATCAAGTTTTACCTAAAAGATAATACCTAGACTTATGTGTAGCAGGGGAATACCCCTCAATGCTTTGTAACTGATCCTGAGATATCTGTGGTTTTATATTTTTATGCTTGTCCTATCAAATTAAACTATCTATTTCTAATTGTTTATGTATTCTATTGTCGTAAGGAAACGCCTTGCATACTAATGCAAGACTTCTAAATAACTGTGGTAGTGATTCTTAAGTCTCATTTAGCATGCAGCGGACTGTTACGTTTAAGGTACCCTTTAGAGCGTGACGATGTTGGTTAAATTTGATTGGCTTATGTCTTAGTCAATCTGACTTTGTTGGAGCAATTTAAAGCAAGTTGTTGATGGTTTTCAACTGCTATAAGTTGGGAGTTTCTCAACCATAAATCATGCTATTTTCCGCCGAATATGATACTATTATTATAATATTATTTAATTAATTTATTATATTAGTTTGAGGGTAGTTTATTAAGTTAAACGGGTACAAATATGTCAATTACTTAGGAGTTTTGTTTTCAAAAATTAATTTAAAGTTTCTATAAATTTTCTAGATTATCTTTAAGTTCAAATTTGAGTTTGTAGTTTACGCGATTAAGATTTTCTAGGTTCGGTAAGCTGAGTTAGGATTTTAGTTCTTATAGGCTCAAAATTTCCTAACTAAAACAATTGTGTAATCCAAATATTTTTATGAAGTCTAGATTATTAGTTATGGATATGTTTTTGTTTCCATCGCGTATTTATAATACTAGCTGTTCATCTTTTATTTATCATTTTATAGTTAATATGTTCTATAAAAGGGTTGTCTTTTATTGTTTTTAAAATATAAAGCTACTTTTAATTATATCTTGAGTTATTTGCTCAACATATGAAATCTTGTCGTTGGTATCTACCAGGGTCAAAGAATTTTCTATTTAGAGTTTTTAAGTTTTAACTAAGTTTATTATTACTCATAGGTTTATTCTAGAGTTTTTATTTGGTCCTTTGTTTTGTATTTATTTTACATTTTTTATTTTGTTTTTTTTATTAGTTATAAAGATTCTTGGGTTATAATGGTTAAATCAAGATTTCCATCTCTATAGACAAGATTTTCTAACTAAAGTATTGATATAATTTAAACATTTAATTAAGGTTTAAATTCTTTAGTATTGATTAGTTTTTTATCTTTTTGCCTATTTTATAATTCTAATGACTTATCTTTAAATTATCTTTTTATAACCAATAGGTTATAAAAATTATTTGTCTTTTGTTGTAATTGATATTTAAGGTTAACTATGATTATTTGTTGAATTATTGATTCTTATCACAAAATATTATCTTTTACTATATATGAATTATTTATCCTAATTATTAATAATAGTAAATTTTCTAATGCTATTTTATAGTTTTAAAATATTATAGATAATTTGAAATTCATTGTATCTTATTTTTCTAAGTATTGAACTTAAGGAAACTGATTTTGAATTTTACAATAACGATTGGTTTATCATCGATCATTATTTGTTTAAAGTTATGGAAGTTATAATTTGCATTTTGAAATTTTATTGGCAAGGATTCTAATTTCTTTAACTATAATCAAATTTGTTTATACTTTAATAATTTTCAATTTGCAAAAATTTGGGAGTGATTTTCGTGACTTTTTATTATTGTTATTCATGATTCCACGTTATATGTTTAATAATTATTATAATTGGGTTATGTAAAATTAGGGTGATTAAAATTGTTCCTACAATTTATGCAAATCCTCTTCGATAATCTCACTACTAGAATGGCTAGGCCCTTTCCTAGCAATACGCGAAAAAGGGCCTGATACGAATCAAGCTTCGGAGGAGATCACAGCCTCCATAATACCTGTAAACTCCGGAAGTTTTACGATTAGTTAAGCTCAAACCCTAATTAGAAGGTTAATCGGAAACCCTAAAGTCAACAAAACCCTAATTACATGTAACAGTTTAAGTCTGACAATCCCGTATTCGTAACCCTAAGAGAGTAAGTAAGAGATTAGTATGTGGAATAGTTTGTAATAACATAAGAAAGCTTAAAAATATCATATTAGCCAAACTGCAATTCGTTTTGAACCCGAACGGATATAGTTTTGGAAAAACATGTCATGGGGCTCAAAATAGTAAAAATATTCCAGATATGCCGTTAGACTCGTAAAAATATAAGGTTTTAAAAAATATCAGTTTTATAATTTTTCAGTAACTAAAAATATCAGATATCGCATTTATACGTGTATTTTCATACTATCAGTACTTTATTAGTCACATCTACTTTATATTATACTATTCATTACTATTCTACACTATTCATCTATCTCTACTTTTTCTACCACCTACTCTTACACTCTACATACCTATTTTCCTTACTTTTTATCTTTCTCATAATTTTATATCGCATCTACTTACATATTATTACTTTTAATACACAAAATACAAAAAAAAAAAAAATCACATCTATGTCTCTCTTCCACCTACTTGGCCGACGCCCCCCTCTTCTCCCTCTCTCTTATTTTTTTTTAATTTTTTATTAATTAAATCACTCAAATTTCACTCCTCATTTTCCTATAAATACCCCCTTCCTCATCCTCTCTTTCATTTCTTTCACACTTTATCTACCCATAAACTCACTACCAAAACTCTCCAAAATTCTCCTCTAAAAACTCTCTCCAAATACTCCCTCCAAAACTCTCCCAAAATACTCCTAAACTTTCTACACAAAACCCATTCACACATACTACTCCATCTTCTCTTTAGGTAAAAACTTCTTTCCATATTTTTACTACTATGCCATGTAACTTTATATGACTATGGTGGAGTTTCCTAAACTTATTGTTATGAAAACTACACTATGTTCATGTATTGTTCTTGTTCATGAATATCTATTTCTATATTTTTATTGTTGTTATTATGTTTTATACATATTATCATTGTTATTATGCTAACTTTATATCTAATTAAATATATTTATGTATCTATATATTCTTTAGAGCATAAGCTCACTTGTTATTTATTTATTTTCAAGGAATGTAATTTATTTACTTTCAAGGAATGTAATTTATTTACTTTCATGCTATTTTAAGACTAGTTTTTCTAGTCTTAGACTTGTCCTTATCAAGTCAAAATAATTTTTATTTTCTTTTCGGGACTAGTCCATTTCGTAGTCCGAGAGCCTTGATTCAAAGCTAAGACCCTCAATAGTTGACTTATATTATTTTGCTTATTATTTTGTTGTTATAATTTTGCTTGTTATTATTCCCATATTCATGCAAATAAAGGTTATTGTCTAAATTGCCAAAGTTTAAACTATACTCTTTACAAAAGAGATTTTTGTCACCAAAGGAGAGTTCTAAAAGAAATTTAGAATTTTTAAATAAATAAAAGGAATCCATTTTTCTCAAAGCTTTAGAAAGAACTCATTATAATTTTGGAAATACTATTATTTTGAAAGGATTTTATAAAACCATAACCATGGTAGAAATAGAGTTGTTTTCTAAAAATTAGGAAGATGATTCTTTGTTACCAAAAATGTTTTCCTTAAAAACATAATGTAAAGAGAACCCCATAAAAAGGAAATGAAAATATTTAAACTAATAAGAAAAATGACTCTAGTGTTAGAAGTTTCAAAAAGAAAATAGGGAAATTCATTTTTTTTGAAAAGTCATCAAAGAAAATAGTAAGATAAACATAAAATGCTATTTGAAAATAAAAGAATCAAAAGCTTCATTTTTAAAGAATCTATAAAAGGATTTCTTATAAATTATGACTTTTCCAAACTTCTAGTTTACTTCGTTTTTACTAAAGAATTTTGTTTAGACAACAAATACTTGAGCATGTGTGAAATATGAGCTATAAATCTGTAAAAAGGAATTTTTCAATCTATATTGATAACTAAGTATTTATCAAAGAAATTTTTTGATAATTGGATGATTGAAACAAATGTTTTCATGATGGGAATTTTGTGGTGAATTTGATTGCCACTGTTTTGGAGCTCATATAACCTAGTTTGATAAAAATAGTTTTGGAAATGGATAAATCTTTTCGAATAGGTAGAAAACGATATATTATATGCACAATTCCTGTCACGCCCCAAGAGTACCCTAGTAGTAATATATATATTATGATACAGCCTGATGACCCAAACAATATTAGATACATATATTATTACTAAATCTACTTTGGAAAATGACATAGTTTTAACAAAACAGGATGTTTTTGGTGCGTGATAAGAAATGATGAAAGCAAATAAAATTACAATACCATAAATAAAACTTACTGTTTGAATAATAACTATTACAAATCATGAAACATATCTAAGTTCTCAGATAATAAAATTGATGTTCTAACATCAATTAACACATATATGTAGTAAAACTATTCTCCCTATTTCCAAGACTATTCTAGCTTTAGAAACATACCGGTTCTAAACTCCTAGAAGCAACCAGCCATGGCTTTAACATCATCCTGTAAGGACTGTAGGAGTGTGAGCATAAACCACGGACCCAGTGAATAAACAGAACTTATCACACAAAAAGCAAGTTATTATCAATCATATGTAATGCAACATTCAAGCACATGAACAATTACAAACTTGGACAATCTGGAATCCAAACATGTTATGCCCCGAGGGATACCCTATATGTGGCAGTCCGCCGTACATAATACTAAAGCCTAAGAATGACTACTTCAGTCATGCAAAGGCTTCCACATCATGTACAAGGCGTACATCATAACTAAGGGAACGCATCGGAGTAGCGCAATTTACATTGATAATGATTAAGTAACAAGGTAAGGAGAATACTTATCTTAAAACATAAACATGGTAAATTACAATTCTTAGGGACATATCTCTCTATTTTCTTCAAGTCAAAATAAATACACTTCTTAGAAATTTCCAAAACACTAACATAACATACATTTCATAAATGGAACCTTATAAAGTAACTTCATCCTATGTTCCTATTGTCTTCATAAAAGTTCAACATTCTTCCATGACTTCCTTAGTGTCATGATTTTCGATTTAGGCCACGGATATACCCGTTTCAACAAAATCTATGGGGTTATAAGCTTACAACTAGCTTAGTGAGGTATTCCTTTTCATTCGCACCATGGTTTTAAACAAGTTCATTTAAATTTTCACACATATACTATGCATACAATGCAATAATCACGTGATTTCACAAATATATATAGTTATCTGAAAACTATATATAGAATGGATTTACCCCTCCGTATCAAAGGTTAAGGAATTATTGATGAAGATCATCGACCTTCTACTGCTAGTCCCCAGGTCTCCACCTAAAGCGTTTGGTTGGCTTGGCTCCGAGCCTAGTTGCATTTCCCGAGTGATTTGGATTCTCTAGGAAGGAACATGGCCTGTGTCCCAGCACGATAACAGTCAATCCAACTCTACGTGTAAGAGTAGCAGCCTTCCGAAAGAAATGTAACTCGATGGATGCTATGCGTGAGCGTTTTATGTTTCTTAAGCCAAGCCTTGTTAACGTTTATTAGGGGGCTATCAATCAATTTAGCAAACAATAAGCAGTCATATAAGTAAGTAAACAAAACGCTTAAACAGGCAATTTGAAGTTGCGATATTCTTAATTCTCATTTCACACATAAGCATAGAATCACATATATACAAATTTCTGGATTCCCCATACATATCCATTTTTATCTCTCTTAGTATACTAATGCCACTACTTTACAAGCACAAGCAAGGTAACGAAATTAATAGGAATAACTCACTCGTCAATTTCGCAATCTTCTTAGTTGTAGTAATCCTCATGAAGGGTAATTCCGTAGTCTTCATCACCTAGACAAAAGAAATACCAGGATGAGTATTTCATAGAAATTCTACTTAAACTTTTTAATTCTATTTCACTATGTTCGTCATAATTGCATAGAATGAAATTCCAATTTAAAATGGCCATAACTTGCTCATCTTAACTCGAAATTTCGCATATAATATACCGTTTTCTACCTATTCAAAAAGATCTATCCATTTCTAATGTTATTTTTATCATATAAGGTTATTTCGATTCCAAAACTGTAGGGTACAAATTCAAAACGAATATTTCTGGATTTTGCGAAACAATTTTCTAACTCAACATCATTAAAAAATCCTTTAGTAAATATATATATATATATATATATATGTATATATGATTGATAAATCCTTTGAGTATATAGATAAGCTTACTTTATATGCAAAAATTCTAATGGTAGTATCTCAACAATTTATTTCATAAAACAATTCATTTTGAAGTGTTAAAACTTAATTTGACAAGTTTCTTTTCAAGTATTTTGAAGAAATTTTATATTTTCCTAGGTTATTATAAATGAGTATATCTTATTTTATTTTCCTCATTCCTTTTTCCAAAGCAAGTAAATTTTCTTTTAACTTTGGTCTTTTATAATTTTTACTTCTAGTGATAAAAGATCAAAGTTATCAAAAGTTTATTAAGTTGTGAATAACCTATTTATAAATTTGCATTTAGAATGGTTTTAGAAAATGAGTCTTTTCTTCTTATATTTCCTATTTAAAATATAAGTTCTTGTTTTCTAAAACTTGGTTTTTTATTTCTTCTACAATTTTTATTTGAAAAAAAATCCTCTTTATTGATAAAATCATTTGTTTTTTATCTTATCATATTTATATTCTTTGAAAATAAGTTTATTATCTAGAAACTTGAAAATCATCATTTTCCTAAGTGGGTTTATAACTTTATGGGTTGATTTTATCTTAACTTTGCAAACTAGTTTGCTTATTGGTTTTGTTATGGAGTTGAAAAGAGTTTAATATTAAGCTTTTTGTGAAAACTTTGAATACCAACAAATTATTTTCCTAAGGCTTAGGTTACCATATTATGAAAAGAAAGTGTTTATTATTATATTTCCTTAGTAAAGCTATCTTCGTTATTTGAGAAAACTTATATTATTTAATTTCTATGTTGTTGATAATAACTCCATTATTTAAATAACAAGTCCCATAATAGAAAATTTGGTTTCAAGTTCCTTTAAAAAAAATTCTACCTTTAAAGAAAAATTCTACTTTTAGTTGAGACAATATTATTATGTAGATGCATGTATTATGAGCATGTAAAATCATAAGAATATAAGAAAGATACTAGAAGCAAATAATAATAAGCAAAGTAATAAAAAAAATATCAAATATTGAGAACCTTAGCTTCGTCAAGGTAATCCGATCAAGTATTAGAAGCCTTAGTTTTATCAAGGCATCCTAGGACTAAGAATAAACTAGTCCTAAAAAGAATAAAGAAAAGAGAGAAAATGTTGTTTTGACTTGATATGAACAAGTCTAAGACTAGAAGGACTAGTCTTAAAATATCATGAAATAAATAAATTGCAAAGTATGAAATTAAATAAATAACAAGTGAGCTTATATGCTCTAAAGATTATTATAAATACATAAATATATTTAGTTAGATATGAATAAGAAGTTAGCATAATAGTAACAATAATAACGAATAATAACATTAATAACAACATGTATAAAAACATAATAACAAGATAATAAAATAGGAATTTCATGTGCAAGAACAAAACATGAGCATGTTGTTGTTTTTACTACTCATGTGAGTTTCAAAACAACACCATAGTCATGTTAAGTTACATGACATTGATAAACTAAATGGTTGAAAAAGTTTACTTAAAGTGTTTATGTGGTATGAAGATGGTAGATGAATACGGTATTATGTGGGTAGTGATATGTGGTAGATAGTTTGTGTATAAAGAAGGATTTTTGTAAAGAATTGGTTTAAGAGAGTTTCGGTAGAGAGAAATTTTGGAGAGAGGATTTGTGGAGAGATTTTGGGAGAGTTTTGGTAGTAAAATGAGTTGTGTGAAAGAATGAAGAAGGAAGGAGGTATTTATAGAATTTTAGAGTGAAAATTAGATGTAATTAAATTAATTAAAAAAGAAAATAATTGAGAGTGAAGAGAGAGAGGGGGTGGATAGCAAAGGAAGGGGGAAGAGAGAGAAAAGTGATAAAAAATTAATTTTAGAAGAAAAGTATAAAAGAAGTTTAGTAATATGTGGTGTAGAATTTTTATGGGAAAAGAAAATTGTAAGAAATAGGTATATAAGTTGTAAGAATAGGTAATAAGAAAAAGTAGAGATAGATGAATAGTAATGAATAGTAGAAAAGTACTATGAATAGTAGATTAGACAATTAAAATACCGATAATAATAAAAATACGCGTATAAATGCGATATATGTAATTTTTAGCTACTGAAAAATTCTAAAACTGATATTTTTGAAAACCTTATATTTTTAAGAGTCTATTGGTATTAATGGAATATTTTTGCCATTCGGTGTACCAGGGCACAGTTTTTGAAAACTGATCCCGTTCGGATCCGAAGGGCATTAAAAATTTGTGAATCTGATATTTTTAAGCTTTCCTATATTATTATGAACTATTATCAACAATTATTTCCATTTCGTTGTTTAGGGTTTAAGAGCACGGAATTGTCGGATCTTAAACACTTGGGTTAGTTGTAAGCTTTGTTGACTTTTAAGGTTCCGGTTTGACTTCCAACTTGTTGATTTTATTCGTATGATTATAAAATTTTGGGGTTTTGCTCGTATTATATTTGTAGTTCAACATCTATGGTTTATTTCATTTTGTTTGTGATTATTTAGTATTTTCTAGTTCTCGGGATCGTTTAACCGAGTCTAGGGTTATGGGTTGACTTAGTTTGACTTTTGGTGAAAATTGAAAATTTTTATTCTAAAATTCATTGGAGGATTTAAGGTCTTAGTATTTCATTGTCAAGCATTATTTGGATGTATCGTCTTGATTTGTGTGTTAGGAATCAGATAGATGATTTAATTAATGTACGGATGTTGAATCAACCGATAGTTGGATTTTCTATTTTGTTTTGAGGGTTCTCTTTTTCTCAAGATTAAGAATTCTCGTGTTTGACCTTATTTAATTTGGTTTTAACTTGGGTCGATTTTCAAGGTTTCGGTTTTTGGTATTAGACTTCTAGGATTATTTTCTAAAAATTATAAAAATTTCAGGAGTTTACAACCTACCCCCTTAAAGAAAGTTTTGTCCTCAAAACTTGTTACACATATGTAGACTTGCAAAACTTGATGAGAAATTTTATGTTGTATTTCATTAGCATTCTTGATATATGGGATTTCATCGTACTTTTATTTGTTAAGTCTATTTAAGACGGAATTATGATTACATTATATTGTTTCTTTGTCTCATATATTTGATACCTTTCATTACTTTCACGAAAAGGGTTTGGAAGTTTATCGTGGTTTTAGTATCTCTTCTTTCGTAATTTCTATTTCTCATTTATTCTTAGTCGGTGGCATTAGAAATTTCGTTGATTCTATGCGTTTAATATTCTATGCAATATAGTATATATAAAATCAATAAGATTTGGTTTTAGCGATTTTCAACCTTCACTTTACTTGACCTTCTTAAAGAGTCTCAAACTCAACCAAGACGATAGATAACTGACGACTCGACGCTTAACTTGACTCGACTCTGGACCATTGACGACTCATCATGACATGACACTGGCACATTCACTCAACAAAGGAAGGTTGTGAATTCGCTTTTCCATTCTTATGTGAGTATATATATGACATGTACATATAAAATACGCAATGTTCATAATCATTCCATTCTTAAAGATATTGTTGTTTTGTCATTTACGTGATCATCTTGACAAGGTTTGAGATCAAGATGTTTCATCATTTTTGGAAAAATTTGGAAATTGTATGTTGAAGGAAAACCGATCTATGAATCACCTACCTAGAAGGAACTAGGTACACAGGAAAGCCATTATCCTCTCAATAATTACCTATGTATGTTACTGTTGTTTAAAGCACTCATTTCCTATTTTAAGCCTTATAAATTCCACTAAGTGTTAGACATTTCATAGCGATACCATGTGCGGCGTCCTTCATTACTAGTTAGTTTCCATGGAACTGACAAAACAAAGGTAATCTTGAGTAGAACTAATATCTCTTGCCTAGAAAAACCAAGCATTTCCAAGGAACCGAAATTCTAACACGTAGTAGGCTATCACATAATTATAATGTAGTATATGCAATTTATGCAATGCATGTCTATTTTATTTATAATGCTAATATTTGTTAGTCAAGTTAAAGGTGCTCAGACTTCACACAAACAATCAACATGCGATGCACTCAGCAAATTCACAAGCATTCCATTATCATTTTTATTCAGTATTGTTTAGCAATCAAGTAATTCTAAACAGCTGGCAATACCCATAACCCATATACACACAAGTTCATTATTATTATTCTTGTATTATAATGCAGCTAAACTACGACCACAAACAATGTAATAAGTCTGAGTTAATAATGAGGATCATCTACCATCGAGAATTCAAGAGCTAAAGTCTAGTGATCCACTCCATGGCATTGGAGGACCAATGACAAGAGCTAAAGCTAAACAAATGAAAGAAGCTTTGCACGGTCTAGTGATGGAAGTGATGGAGTTGCAAGAGAAGGAGTCAAACTCCACAAAAGAAGAACCGACATTAATTCACATTATTCAAGCTTCCAAAGAGATGGTCAAAGGCATGGAGAATCTCGAGATGAGAGTTACATTGAATGTTGAAGACTCCAAGAAGTGTGATAAAGCTTCTTGGACCGGTTATTAATATTTGGATTTGTCCAATGCGACTTTTAGTCTTCAGCATTATTTTTAAGTTATTTTATGCCAGGTTTATTATTTGTTTTGGGAATTGTTTTATGTCGACATTTTGGGTCTTTTCCCATGTTTCTTTTAGTATTTTTTTCTTTTATTATATATAGACATATATGGTTGTAAACAGTAGAACATCATTGAATGAAAAACAGAATTTTGAGAGAACTTTCTCTTTTGTTCTTTGCAAAAGAACTCTTATTTCTATTTCTTCAATCTAAGCGCTTGGGGAAATAATCTTGATAACTCAGGTTTCAATCAATAGGTGTGGTTGGGGTTTAGTTCCGAATCCAATCTTGTTCAAGACGATCTTTGGGGTTTCGATTTCAAATTACGATCGCCGGGTTCTAAGTTTAAAATACCTAGGGTTCGCATCATTTGGTATTAGAGCTTCGGCTTCTTGAATGAAGTAAATCTATCCTTTATCTTAATTATTCTTTTGAATATTTGTTCTTATTTCATCTCCTTGGAATCATATTAAAAAAAAAAAAATCACTTTTCAAGTTCATAGATTTGCTATTGATTTCTGTTCATCAATATTTCGTTCGTCGAATATATAGTTTTGTTGAACGTCGAATCGATTTTTGAACTCCTTTTTAAATATCAATTGTTTAAATTCTCCTGTCCATTTGCGGAATTCTTTTCAACCATGTTCCCTTGAATTCCTTTCGTTTGTAAAATTGAGAACATTGAATTCGCCTGTCAAAACCGTAAAAGTTGCTCCTTGATTTCCTTCACAGGACCTTTTGTTTTCTAGATTTGCAAAAGTCTGATGAGGAATCTTCCAATTCGTAAATTCGAATTCTGACCATATGTTTTTTTTAAAAAAAAATTGACTTTGCAACATTCTAGTTGGTCGTTCCAGTTCGCAATATTTTTTTTTTCAGATTTCGCAAATACAAAAAGAAAAAAAATGAGAAATTAGTCCAAAAAAAAGAAGAGAGAAGATTTCGGTATATTTTCCTATATCGTCTTTCTATTCTGGTTTATGTCATTGTGTATTTGTTGGAGTCCTTGTTATCGTTTTTGTTCATCTTTTGTTGATTTAGAATCATTTGTTGATTAAGTTGAATTCCCTTAGTGATTTATACTAAGGAAAGTTATTAAAGAGAGTTCTTATCAAAGAACCTATAGGAGCGAGTTGAGAGGAACATCTACTTGTGGAGTGAAACACGAGTGGATCCACATCTGTGAGTGTAAACAGGTAAGAGAGTGAATTGTGAGGTATATATTATTTGTGTTATTACTAACCTTTTTGTTGCAGCAATATGACTGATCAAAGTCCAACTGACGAAGAGAAGGGAGAAGTAGATAATAAATTATTGATCGAAGCCTTATTGGGTGAGATGAGAAAAATGTTAAGTGCTGAAATGGAGCAAGTCCATGAGAGGATGGATAAGATGGAGCAGAGTAAGGAATCATCAAGTAGCAATTTTGTAGGGCGAAGAACCGATAGGCCTTCAAGAGGGGGAGTAAGGTTAGAAGAGAGGGAGGATACTGATTCAGGGGAGTATGGTTTCATGAGAGAGAGAGGGAATACCCAAAGGCGAGACAATAATTTAGGTAGTATTAAAATGAAAATACCTTCCTTTCAGGGGAAGAATGATCCAGAGCTGTACTTGGAGTGGAAGCGAAAAGTGGACCATATATTTGAGTGCCACAATTACATTGAGGAGAGAAAAATTAAGTTAGCTGCAGTTGAGTTTTCTGACTATGCCAATGTATGGTGGGATCAGTTGGTGCGTAATAGGCGAAGGTATGGTGAGAGGTTTATTAGTACATGGGATGAGATGAAGATGGTCATGCAGAAGAGATTTATCCCTAGTCACTATTATAGGGATTTGCATAGGAAGTTGCAGGAATTGAGACAAGGGTCCAAGAGTGTAGAGGACTATTTTAAGGAAATGGAGATGGCAATGATTCGAGCTAAGGTAGAGGAGGATGATGAGGCTACTATGGCTAGATTCATCAATGGGCTAAATAGGGAGATCTTTGATATAATAGATCTATAGCATTATGTAGATATTGAGGAGTTATTGCATAAAGCGATCAAGGTTGAAAAGCAGCTGAAGTCTAAGGGAACTTCTAAATCTAGTACGACTTCTAACTCTTCATGGAAGTCAAACTGGAAGAAGAACACTACAGACTCAAAGCTAAAAGAGGATGTGAAGGCCAAGAGCCCAGTTACTTCTTCTAAAGGTAAAACTGACACTAAACCATTTTCTAGAACTCGCGATATTAAGTGTTTCAGGTATCAGGGGTTTGGACATATCGCATCTTAATGTCCAAATCAAAGAGCCATGACCATGCGGGATAATGGAGAGGTGGAGAGTGTTAGTTCCAGTGATGATGACATGCCTCCATTGGAGGATTGTAGTGATGTGGATATGGAGGGACCCGTGAGTGGGGAATTGTTGGTCACTAGGTGAGTCCTTAGTACTCAGCCTAAAGATGAGGGTGAAGAGGTACAGTGTGAGCACATCTTTCATAGCCGGTCCCATGTGCAGAAAAAGGTATGTACCTTGATCATTAATAGTGGTAGCTGCATTAATGCTGCCAGTACTTTACTGGTTGATAAGTTGAGGTTGAAAACTGTGAAGCATCAAAAACCTTACAGGTTACAGTGGTTGAATGAGTGTGGAGAGATGAAGGTGACCAGGCAGGTTCTTATTTCCTTTTCCATTGGGAGTTATCATGATGAGGGATGTGTGATGTAGTTCCCATGCAGGCTAGTCATCTATTACTGGGTCGACCATGGCAGTTTGATAGGAGGGTGACGTATGATGGGTACAAGAACCAATATTCATTTGTTCTAAATAAAAGGATTGTGGTTTAACTCCCAGAAACCGTGGGAAGCTTGAGGACCAGGTGAGGATAGCAAAAGAGTTTAAAGAAAAACACCTGAGTGTAACAGAAAAGAGTGAAAAAGAAAGGAAAAGTGAGACAAACACTGGTGAGCCAAGAGAGAGAAGGATCCAAAACACTGAGTGAGAAGGAAATTGCAGAAGAGAGTGGAGTTGCAAAACAAAGTGAAGTTAAGAGCGCAATAGTGGCTAGGAAACAACTACTTGTACTCATGTACAAGGATGTATATTTTACTACTACTGACCTTAACTCTTCTTGCCAAGTTGTGTCTCTTTTGTAGGAGTATAAGGACTTGTTTCCTGAAGACGTACCAAGGGGATTGCCTCCACTAAGAGGCATTGAGCACCAGATTGACTTTATCCGAGGTGCTTAATTCCTAATCGGCCAGCTTATCGAGCCAATCCAAGGAAACAAAGAGATCCAGAGGCAAGATGATCTGATAGAGAAAGGGTTTGTGAGAGAAAGCCTCAGTTCATGTTCAGTTCCTATCATCCTGGTTCCAAAGAAAGATGGAACATGGCATATGTGTGTCTACTGTCGAGCAATCAACAAGATCATAGTTAAGTATAGACATCCCATTCCTAGACTCGATGATATGCTTGATGAGTTGCATGGTGCTTGTTTGTTTTCCAAAATTGATTTAAAGAATGGCTATTACCAAATGCGCATGAAGAGGGAGATGAGTGGAAAACAGCTTTTAAAACTAAGCATGGTTTATATGAGTGGATGGTAATGCCTTTTGGATTAACAAATGCGCCTAGCACGTTTATGAGGTTAATGAATCATGTTCTTTGCGCTTTTATTGGAAAATTTGTTGTTGTATACTTTGATGACATCTTAGTTTACAGCAAGACTTAGATGAACATGTTCAGCATTTACAACTTGTTTTCGCTATGTTGAGAGAGAATAAGTTGTATGCAACTTGAAGAAGTGCACTTTTGTATGGAAACTGTGGTTTTTCTTGGGTTTGTTGTAGGTGCAAATGGGATTGTTGTTGATGAAGAGAAGGTGAAGGCTATCGGGAGTGGCCAACACCAAGGAATGCAAGTGAGGTCAGAAGTTTTCATGGATTAGCAAGCTTTTATAGGAGATTTGTTAGGGACTTTAGTTCTATAGCGCTCCTCTAAATGATCTTGTTAAGAAGAATGCTGAGTTTAGATAGACTGAAGTGCACGAAATGCTTTTAATGCTTTGAAAGGTAAGTTGACTAATGCACCATTACTTATTCTACCTAATTTTGAGAAAGCTTTTGAGATTGAATGCGATGCTTCTGGAAAGGTATTGGTGGTGTTTTGATGCAGGATTCCAAACCAATCGCTTACTTTAGCGAAAAACTCAGTGGTGCTGCATTAAACTACCGATCTATGACAAGGAGCTGTATGCTTTAGTGAAGACCTTGCAGACTTGGCAACATTACCTATGGCCTAAGGAGTTCATCATTCATTCAAATCATGAGAGCCTAAAGTTTTGAAAATTCAAGGAAGTTGAACAAGAGACATGTAAAGTGGCTGGAGTTCATTGAAACATTCCCTTATGTGATTAAATACAAGCAAGGGAAGGAGAATGTGGCAGTTGATGTACTTTCTCAAAGGTATTCACTCTTGACTTCTCTACATACTAAGTTGCTTGGGTTTGAACTCATTAAAGGATTGTATGAGACTGATGTTGATTTAGTCAAATTTGGGCTGCTTGTGCTGAATCTCGTTATGCTGATTACTTTAGGCAATGGTTATTTGTTCAAGAAAGATAAATTGTGTGTGCCTAAGAGTTATGTGCGTGTGTTGCTTGTTAGAGAAACACATGGGGTGGGCTAATGGGACACTTTGGTGTTAAAAAGACTTTGGATGTATTGCATGAGCATTTCTATTGGCCTAAAATGAAACATGATGTCCAAGCTGTTTGTGACAAGTGCATTACATGTAGACAGGCTAAATCAAAGTAATGTCTCATGGAGAGTATACCCCATTACCTGTGCCTAATCAACCCTGGACTGACATCTCTATGGATTTTGTGTTAGGGTTACCACGATCTCAAAGTGGTAAAGATAGCATATTTGTTGTTGTTGATAGCTTTAGTAAGATGGTTCATTTCATTGCCTGTTCTAAAACTAATGATGCACAACATATTGCTGATTTGTTCTTTATGGAGATTGTGCAGTTGCATGGCTTGCCTAGATCCATTGTGAGTGATAGGGATGTGACATTCTTAAGTCATTTCTGGCGTAAGGAATAAGTTAGGCACTAAATTGTTGTTTTCCACTGTTGCATATCCTTAAACATATGGTCAACGGAAGTAGTCAATAGGACTCTTTCAACTTTGTTGCGTGCTGTGATTCATAAGAACTTGAAACAATGGGAAAAATGTCTGCCACATGTTGAGTTTGCATACACTAGGACTGTGCATTCCACACATCTTATTCTCCATTTGAGATTGTGTATGGTTTTAACCCACTGACTCCATTGGATATTTCACCTTTGCCTGCTAATGAATGTGTTGATCTTGATGGAAAGAGAAAGGCAGAGTTTGTCAGGGAGTTACATGCCAAGGTTTGGACTAACATTGAGAAAAAGAATGAGCACTATGCTTACCAGCCAATAAGGGTCGTGTGAAGATTGTCTTCCAACGGGAAATTGGGTATGGGTGCATTTGAGGAAGGAGAGGTTTGCTGCTCAAAGGAAGTCTAAGTTGCACCTAAGGGAAGATGAACCATTTCAAGTGTTGGAGCGCATCAATGACAACGCTTACAAGATCGACTTACCAAGTCATTATGGTAATGTAAGCACTACCTTTAATGTTTCTGATCTCTCTTTGTATGATGCAGGTGATTCGAGGACGAATCTTCTCTAGGAAGGAGGGAATGATGAGGATCATCTACCATCGAGAATTCAAGAGCCAAAGTCTAGTGATCCACTTCATGGCATTGGAGGACCAATGACAAGAGCTAAAGCTAAATGAATGAAAGAAGCTTTGCACAGTCTAGTGATGGAAGTGATGGAGTTGCAAGAGAAGGAGTCAAACTCACACAAAGAAGAACCGACATTAATTCACATTATTCAAGCTTTCAAAGAGATGGTCAAAGGCATAGAGAACACCGAGATGAAAGTTACATTGAATGCTGAAGACTTCAAGAAGTGTGATAAAGCTTCTTGGACCGGTTATTAAAATTTGAATTTTTCCAACGTGACTTTTAGTCTCCAGCATTGTTTTTAAGTTGTTTTATGCCGGGTTTATTATTTGTTTTGGCAATTGTTTTATGTCGACATTTTGGGTCTTTTCCCATGTGTCTTTCAGTGTTTTTTCTTTTATTATATATAGGCATATATGGTTGTAAACAGTAGAACATCATTGAATGAAAAACAAAAATTTGAGAGCACTCTCTCTTTTGTTTTTTGCAAAAGAACTCTTATTTCTATTTCTTCAATCTAAGCACTTAGGGAAATCATCTTGATAACTCGGGTTTCAATCAACAGGTATGGTTGGGGTCTAGTTCTGAATCCAATCTTGTTCAAGACGATCTTTGGGGCTTCCTTTTCAAATTACAATCGTCGGGTTCTAAGTTTAAAATACCTAGGGTTCGCTTCATTTGGTATCAGAGCTTCGGCTTCTTGAATCAAGTAAATCTATCCTTTATCTTAATTATTCTTTTCGAATATTTTTCTTATTTCATCTCCATGGAATTCATATTAAAAAAATCGCTTTTCAAGTTCATAGATTTGCTGTCGATTTCTGTTCGTCAATTTTTTCATCGAATATATAGTTTTGTTGAATGTCGAATCGATTTTTGAACTCCTTTTTAAATATCAATTGTTTGAATTTTCCTGTCCATTTACAGAATTCTTTTCGTCTACGTTCCCTTGAATTCCTTTCGTCTGTAAAATTGAGAACATTGAATTCCCTGTCAAAGTCATAAAAGTCGTTACTTCATTTCATTCACAAGACCTTTTGTTTTCCAGATTTGTAAAAGTTTGATGAGGAATCTTCCAGTTCATAAATTCAAATTTGACCATTTATTTTTTTAAAAAAAATTGCGACTTTCGCAACATTCCAGTTCGTTCGTTCCAGTTCATGATATTTTTTTTCCAGATTTGTGCAAATACAAAAAAGAAAAAAAAAAGAGAAATTAGTCCAAAAAAAGAAGAAAATTCATCCAAAAAAAAGAAGGGAGAAGATTTCGATATATTTTCCTATATCGTCTTTCCATTCTGGTTTATGTCATTGTATATTTGTTGGAGTCCTTGTTATCGTTTCTGTTCATCTTTTGTTGATTTGGAATCATTTGTTGGTTAAGTTGAATTCCCTTAGTGATTTATACTGAGGAAAGTTATTAAAGAGAGTTCTGATCAAAGAACCTATAACGGGTTGAGAGGAACATTACTTATGGAGTGAAACACGAGTGGATCCACATCTGTGAGTGTAAACAGGTAAAGGAGTGAATTGTGAGGTCTATATTATTTGTGTTATTACTAACCTTTTTGTTGCAGCAATATGACTGAACGAAGTCCCACTGGCGGAGAGAAGGGAGAAGTAGATAATAAATTGTTGATCAAAGCCTTATTAGGTGAGATGAGAAAAATATCAAGTGCTGAAATGGAGCAAATCCATGAGAGGATGGATAAGATGGAGTGGAGTAAGGAACCATCAAGTGCTTTCGATCGTGTTACCATCCTTTCACCTAAGGATAATAACCCCATGTAATGTGACTCACTATGTGGTATGCATGAATCAATTCATTTGAACTATCGTAGCATCATTATTGTCGATTTTAAGGTGATCATAGAATTTCAAACATATCAAATTCTATACTAAGACAAGCAATTCTTTACAATCAATTCAAGCCTCGATATGCTTAGTATTATTTCTTACAACTTTACATACATAGCATTTTGTCTTTCCTTAATTCTAATGCATCTATACTACAAGCACAATCAATGACACAAGTTAAGGAAATAAACTCACGTTGCCATGGCAATACTTCTTCTCAATAGATGAGTCGATCAAACAATCCACTTAGTCAAGATAGTCCTCAGGATACGGGTATTCTTCATCGAGATCACCTGGTCAAGAAAAATACCCATAATGAGTATTTATTGATAACTCTCTTGGAATTTGACAAAACTATGTCATAAGAACGTCAAAATTCATGTAAAAGATAATTCCAACTTAAATGGTCATATCTTGGTCATTTTAACTTGGAATTGTAAACCTCGAGATTTTTCACAATAGTATACGATAATAAAATAGAAAATGTGAATTAGATAGTGAATTTAGAACCCGATAAAAAAATCCTAGAATAGATCTATGGGTTGTAATAAAATCATTCCTAGTTTGAAAAACCCGAATAAAAATTTCTTTGACCTTAATAGACACAAAAATCGAGATTTCGTATCTTGAATTGATAATTTAAAATATAATTAGAAGTAACTCTAAATTTTAAAACCGATAAGATATAGTCTATTAACAAAACTTATTGGTATAAAACAATAATCTAAAGATGAATTACTAGGATCATAAATACATAATAGATACTAATACCGATCAATAATTACTAATCTAGATTTAAAATGAAAATTTCAAGACCCACTTTTATACTTGTTAGGGAATTCTGAATTCATTAAGACTTAGTTCCTAATTTAATCTATAGGATTTGAAAAATTTAATCACATAAGTTAAAATACTAAAAATAATTAATCGTGTAAACTTTAAACTAAAAAATTTATACATATAATCAATCTATAATTTTTATAGGAATTTAGAGAATTTTATTTCTATAAAACTCTTATCTAACTGTTACAAACATATGTTTATAAACAAATATTTGTTAAAATATTTTAGTTAATTATTAAGCAAATAAGGAATATAAAAAAAATTTAAAAACTGAAGCAAATAAGCAAAGCACGGACAGAGGAGAATCACGTTGACCAGGGGAGTTCGGTTGCAGCAATTCTCCAGCAATCACGTCCAGTTTGCATCCAATTTAAGCTCCCAGATTCAATATGAAAATGACCTCCAAACCAATATAAGAACTCCACATGTGATAAACATTAAATGAAAAAGAATTTCAGCTTAAATTCAAGTGAATATTAGTTGCAATTTGGTCCTTCATCCACCGTGCAGCAGCCTCAACCCTTACACCCATTCCAGCTCTGTTTTGACAAAAATCATAGGCCTTGTTTGAGTTTTTTTTTTTTTTTTATTAAATGAGCACCAATAAGAGGCTTCTAAATGGACACTTCAAGTACCAAAAATTAGTTAACAACTAAACCAAGAAATCAGTCCAAAAAGTCTAGAAAAGTTGCAACACATATCAGAATATTTACACCTCTGTTTTAATGTGAATTTCAATTGATTTTTTATCCAATTTTAAGCAAGTTGAGCCCCAAATTTACACATATAAATGACATTAATTAACTATCAAACAAATACAATTAATGCCCACACAAAACAGCCACAAATCTGTCAAAACAAAGCTAAAAATCGTCATCTAAAACTGCCATAATTGCGTCTGAATTTTCTAGCTGCAATTTGCAATTTTCTCAAGCCCAAAACACCCTCCTTAGCCTCCTAACTTAGCCTAATCTTAGTACATATATATATAGCCTTAAGTTAGCCACAAAATCAGCTCATAACTCCATAAAAACAAGCTGAAAATATAGCTACAAAAAGATATACGAACTGCCACTTTCATACACCATTTTCTTCACTTAGACAACCCTTAAGGAGCTCTAAAAGGAAAAATAACCCTTGTTTTACTTCCTATATCATATCCAAGTATCAAACACATCCAAAAACACCCATTCCCTCTTTCAAACAACAACAAAAACCAAGTTAAATAGGCCTTGGTTTGCCATAAATCCAAGTTAGAATCTAAGCTCAATAAGGTAAGAAGTCTTGGTTAGAATTAGTTCCTTCTAATATAGTTTAAAAAAAAAAAACTTATCAACTAACCTTTGTTATAGGTTTGATTCTTATTAAGGGGGGGTTAGGAATCTTTTTCCACTTCAAGCAAGGTAACTCCTAAACTATCAACACATGCTTGTTACATTTATATGTAGACATTAGGTTGAAATGTGTAGCATTGGAGAAAGGTTATGTGATTGGGGGAAATAGTTATTCCATTGATGAATTCAAGTAGATGAAGTTTTGTTGTATTAGAAATGCTTAAATGTTGATGGCCAGGAAGATGATCAACTTAGAAATGTTATGAACTTAGGAATAGTAAATTCGGATCTAGGAAGGAATGAGCCAAAACCATACTCAAATTTCATCTAAACTAGTTTAAATTCATATCTAATGCTCCTAGACCTTATATGAACATAAAACTTGATGGTAGTTTTGTTAAGGTTTGAGAAGTATATGTAAAGTGTGAAGGAGGGAAGGGGTTTTTATAGATAAATGTAAAGGGATTTAGATATAATAAAATAAATTGAAAAAGAAATAAAATTAGAGTGAGGAAGGGGGAAGTAATGCCGGCCACAAAGGGAAAGGAGAGAGAGAGAGAGAGAGAAAAAAATAATTTTGATAAAGAAATGTGATAAAGTGTAAGAGAAGTTTAGTAAAAAGTTGTATTTGAAATGTAAAAGTGTAAGAATAAGTATATAGATTGTAAAAAGTAGGTTGTAAGAAATTATAATGAATAGTATAAATTGTACACTGAATAGTAGGCTAGATAAATAAAATACCGGTAGTAATAAAAATACGCGTAAACGAGCTATATCTGATATTTTTAGTTATCAAAAAATTATGAAACTAATATTTTTAAAATCCTTGTATAATTACGAGTCTTTTGGTGTTATTGAATATTTTTACTATTTCGAGCACCTAAGCACGTTTTTCTAGAATTGATCCCGTTCGAGTTCAAAACGAATCCAATTTTGACTGATCTTTTTAAGCTATCTTATATTATTACAAACTATAATCCACCATTAACTCATTTTTATTGTTCTTAGGTTTCGAGCATGGGATTGCCAAAGTTGAAACTGCTAGATTGTCTTGATCTTAGTTGACCTTTGAAAATCCAATTTGACTAGGCTTAGGGTTTATTCCAACTTTACCTTGGAAATCAAGGGGTTTATAGGTGCACTGTAAACCCCCGTTTTCTAAGCCCTAAACCTTAAGCCGGAAAGTCTACCAGAGACCTTAAGTCAACCGATCTTGAGTAAAACCCTACAGTTTAGATCTTGAAAACCCGAGTTCGTAAATCGAGGAGTCGAAAAATAATTAAAGTGTTTAGAATAGTCCGTAATAATATTTGAATTATTAAAAATATCAGATTGGTTCATTTTCGGCTTATTTCGAACCCGTTTGGATACTGCTTTGGAAAGCGTGTCCCGGGGCTCGGAAAATTAAAAATATATCTTTAATATTTTTAGACTCGTATTTTTATAAGGATTTCAAAAATATCAAGTTTAGAATTTTTCGGATTCTAAAAATATCAGTTATAGCTCATATAAGCTTATTTTACTCTTACCGGTAACTAATTGTTAAATTTCTAAAAATAATTTAATTGATTATTTTATTTAAATCATAAAAATTCTGCTACTTAAATAAAAATATTTTTCTTAATTTATTTTATATTTTTCTTATTCAAAAAGCCACTTTATCACAAGTACACATACATTATCATTACTACACATTATTATGTCTTCTTTTGCTTTTTCTTACACTTCCATTTCCCAAAATTGCAGCTGCCCATTCCCCATAAAATTAGCCACTTTTCATTATTTTTAATTATTATTTGATATTTTAAAAGTTCTTTTAGTTAATGGATGCAAGTTACACTTTCAAAATACAATTTCAATCAACAAAACACCCTACACTCCAAAATCACGCCAGCCCCCCTCCATGCAGCTGTGTTTTATTTTTTTTTTAAAATTATTTAACACCATTTATCTCTATTTAAACATCTCATTCCTTCCTCTTTCATTTACAAACCCTATATTTTTCCTCTCTCTTTTTCCCTCTCTTTTCTCTTCTTCCTTGCCTTGTCTTCTTGAAAACAAGCTGTCCCATTTTTCTTTCTTGCTTCCATATATTTCTTGCAATTATTTGAGGTAATCTTTCTCCTTTTAGCTCTTATAAGATGTTCTAGGATGATACCATGGATGTTTCATGCATCAAAGGACATTCCACAAGCTTAAAAGGCTATGGATGATGATGCCAAGAAGTGAAACACTCCTCTAGATGATGATTCTTTTGTTCTTAGTATTTTTGTTATATGGAAGGCTTGTTTATCTTCTTGTTTTGTGATAGCTTGTAGATCTAGAGTTTTATCAAGCTTTAGTTATGTTTATGTGTAGATCTAGGAGTTCAAGGCTTACTACTAAGTTTTTCTTATGCTTTCATGGTTATATATTGAGTAGATCTTAGATTCAAGTTGGAATGAAAAAAAAAAAATTCGTAACTTGTCAATGCCCTATTTTAAAAACCCTCTTTCAAGTCTTAAAATGGAAGCTTTTGTTAAGAAAATGAAGGTTTGATGGATGTATATCATCAAGGCTTCATCTTGCAAGAATCAAAGTTGATTTTCAAAGTTTATTTTCAAAAACAAAAATTGTATTTTCGGATCAAGACAAAGATCCAAAATAAAAACATGTTTTTCAACTCACAAATGAGGATTTTATTCAAGAAATGAAGGGTTCTTAGGATATAATATGTAATGGGTTGTTTTTCATGAGTTTTGATGAATTTTCTCAAGAGATATGTCCAAAATAAATTTATGAAAATTCGGATCAAGACCAAGACCTATTTTTGGAACCCATCATCAACTTTAAAATGAAGATTTAGACAAAAATATAAGGGCTCTTGATATAGATATCTTAAGGAATGGATTTTCATAAGTTTGAATGGGTTTTCCTAAGAAGTATTGCATAAATCAAGTGCTTTGTAGAAGACAATTTAGGTCTTGTTTTCATTGTAAATTTCAAAGTGGAAATTCGTAATTATGGGAGACCAATTTTAAAACCTTCTTTTTGATCTCAAAACAAGTATTTTATATTGAAAATGGAATGCTTTGATGATATATATATAGGAAAATTATTTTCATTGAACTAAGTAAGTTTTAGTAAAGGAATTACTCAAAACAAGACAATGAGTTTCAACTTGTGAATTTCGGTTTTATGAAAATGGATTCTTAGAAGTTTCATTTGAACTTTATGTTTGGTATTAGATAAGTGTGTAATCTCTTAATTTTGTTTGAGGAATCTCCTTGCAAGCTTAGGACTAAAAAATTGGTCTAAGTAGTTAAATAGAGTAGATATGGCAATTTTTCACAAAGGCTCAAATCTGGAATTTTCGCAACCCTACTGTACAGTACGTTTCCGACCCTTAAATGACCTTAAATGTTTGAATTAACTTTAGAAATGGATAGCTCTTTCGAAGTAGGTATAAATCGGTATATTATAAGCTAAATTCCGAGTTAAAATGAGTTAGATATGACCTTTTTAAGTTAAGGATTCAACCTAGACGGAAATTGACGAACTTAGTAAATAAAATTGTTAAGTTTAATAGAACTTCATAAGAGATACTCATTGAGGGTATTCTTTGTACCTAGGTGAATTGGAGGACGGGTTACCACTTCCCGAGGACTATTACGACTAGTGGATTTTCACTACATGGACAAGTGAGTTCATTTCTCAATTAATTATGCTCTTGGATGTGCTTGTAGTAGTAGTGGCATTAGACTTAGGAAAAGAAAAATTGTGATTGAATGGTGATCTAAACTTGCATGAATGAACGATAAGTATATCGAGGCAAGCTTTGTTGTAATAATCTTGTATGAGCTAGTATAGATTTGGAATGTCTGAAAATTGTATGGTCACTTTAAATTATCTAAGTAATATGTCATGATTATATGAATAAATGTACATGCATATCACGTAGTGAGTCTTATATCATTGTCGAGTATGTCTTTGGTGGGACAAAGGTGTACTGGGAGGCAGCGGGTCTTTAATGAAGGGGACTAGGGTTGCATGACTTATGGACCACCCCATTCGAATAATGAAACTATGGTTGCATGACTTATGACCAACATTAAAAATTGTGGTTGCATGTCTTATGGACCACCCCACTTAAGATTGGGACTATGGTTGCATGTCTTATGGACCAATTTGGAATTGTAGTTGCATGACTTATGAACTACCCCAAACCCCGAATGGAGGGCGTAAATTCATTCACTTATGACTACCGGAAAGTCATATGCTTGTTGCTCATATGCTTGTGCATTCATATGGTTGCTTAATTATAACTTGCTTGTATAGATATTTTAGCTTGGTCGGGCATGTTACTTGAAGAAAATGAATCTCACTAAGCATTAGCTTATACCCCAACAGTTTTTGTTGCAGCGTTCCTATTTTTGGATGTTCCGAGAGGACATTTTGTGCAGGTTTATCACATGGAATTAAAGAGCTTTTGAGGAAGTCGGGACCTAGTGTAGGCGTGGACTTCTAGGAAAATCTCTTTAATGTAATTCATATATTGTAATTGGAGCTAAACGATGTAGACTCCTATTATTTTGGCGGGGGTATGCCCCCTTGGCTTTTGTAAAGTTTAACTGTTTATCTTGTTGTGATTTATATTCTTAATGCTATGTATGCTTTCTTAAGACTACTCGAATCAAAGTGTGATCCTAAAAGTTGTGAAAGTACACCTTACATCGATATGTAAACTTATGGGATGACTAAGGTGGTCATACTTAAGTTTAAGTATGCGTGTGGTGGACTGTCGCGTTTAGGGTACCCTTTTGGGGCGTGACATGCACAATGTATAAATTCATATTCAATCATAAGCTTGATCACATGCGTCTTCTCCATCACGACCATGAAGGTGGGTGTGATCTCCTTTATCGATGAATTCTCAATACTTAAGCACATCAAATTAGATCCTACTCTAAAGTGCATCATATATCCTCTAAGAAAGCTTAATTGATTATCATTCAGATCATTTGTAAGGATTCTGTAATATACAAACAAATAAGTTATGAAGAAGGATAAAAGTGTCAATTGATATATAAAAAAGAAGGTTTTATGGTCAAAATCTAAATATAATTGTGTTGTGATCACATGGCAGAGACATGATTGAAAATGGAATTTGGCAAACTGTACACCGACTTCAATGTCGTCGGTGTAGGATTCAATGCAGCCAGCGTATATTGTTGTGGCTTAAGCAGTGAAAAGCTGGTGTTGGATTGAAGAGGAATCGAGTAATTTTAAGTACGCCACCAGTGTTGGGGTCTACACCGCTGGCGTATATGCCGACGTACGTTGAATGAGAAAAATGACCCAAGACGAATGGCAAGCTACTGCCAGTTTAGCATTTACTCCGTTGACTTCAGGCTACACCGCCGAAGTACAGTTTGAAACTACCGGTGTATGTTGCGCAAAAGGCTAAAAGTTGCATGAAATCCCAATATCTATTCCTTTGTTTCCTTCTCCAAGAGAAACCCTAAGCCTAGAAATACCCTCTGTGAGTGTTCCTAACAAGCCAAGGAGATTCAGAAGTTTAGATTAGGTTATCATATCACTATTTCCTCTTTAGGATTTTCTTTATCTATTAGTTTTCTTAGGGTTTTTCTATTTGTTTTGAAGGAGAAGTTGAAGAAACTCTAGTTTTCTTGAAATTTTGGATTTTTAGATGATCAAAGCGAAATAAGAATTAAATTATAAGCAAAATTGGTAAATCTTTAATGTCATGCCCCAAGAGGTACCCTAAACGTAACAGTCTGCCACACTCAATATTAAAGCTTAAGTATGACAACCATAGCCACTCCCAGAAGTTTTGATATTAAGTGTAAGGCATACTCTTACAAATTTAGAGGACCATTCATGGAATTATAAAGCTTAAGAAGATATAATAACAATTTAAGAATCATTTGTTCATTTCAATAATCTTACAAAACTTAGGGGCATTCCCCAGTCACAAATCTATTACAATAATATTTCTACGTCTTATCCAACACTAAACTTTATCTAGAAAATTCCTTAAACCAAATGGAAAATACCTGGCTGTAGAGTCCACGTGGCCTCAACCACAAATAAGTGAACTGCAAAAGATATCTATAAGGGTATAAGCTAATAGGCTTAGTGAGAACTATTTTCATAAATAACTTCTTGTGTAAAAGAATTCAAACAAGTTATTTAAGCAGACAAATGAAATGTAACATACATGTGGGCAAACAAGGCATATAATTTTCCAGAAACTAAATGTTGAATGGATTTACGCCCTCCATTCGGGATTTGGTGATACGTAATCTCAAAACAAGTAGCTTCACTTAAAAAGATTTATGCTTTCGACCAATATCACCAAGCATATTAAGTCTACTTGAATTGAGCCTAGCTTTCGGACTTTTCGCCAAGCATTTCTTTCATGTTGCCAAGCAATCGCTTTCGGTTACTCTGCCAAGTGTTGCTTTCGACCTGAGCTATAATCCTTCTCACCCAAGGATAATAACCCAATGCAATGTGACTCACTTCATCGTATACATGAATATCATAGCATCATTATTATCAAATTTAAGGTGATCATAGAATCTCATACAAATCAAGTGTTATACTAAAACAAACATTAAATCAATTCCGGCCTCGATATTCTTAGGATTCTTTCAAAGAATTATCTTACATACATATCCATTTTGTATTTTCTTAATTCTAATGCAACTAGATTACAAGCATAAACAAGTAAAGCATTTTAAGGAAATAAACTCACGATGCCATGTCGATTATTCTTCTACACGGATGAGTCACTCACACAATCCTCTTAATCTAAATAGTTCTCGAGGTATAGGTATTCTTCTTCGGAATCAACTAGCCAAAGAAAATACCCAAAATGAGTATTCTTTGATGATTTTCTTGAATTTTGATAAAACAATGTCATGAGAACATCAAAGTTCGTATAAAGGAGAATTCTAATTTAAAATGGCCATAACTTGGTCATTTTAACTCGGAATCGCGCATATAATATACCAATTTCTACCTACTCAAAAAGATCTATCCATTTCTAAAACTATTTCTTATCAAACTAAACCATTTAGGCCCCAAAACAGTGGTGATCAGATTCACCACGAATTTTCTAAGTCAAAAACAATTTTGTTTCAAACTTTAAATCATTCAAAATTTGTTTGATAAATGCTTAGTTATATATATAGTTGAAAAAATCTCTTTTTATAGCTACTTAGCTCATATTTATTCATGCTCAAGTGTTTGTTGTCCAACCATGTTTCTTGAGTAAAACAATATCATTTAGGAGTTTTAGAAAAATATAGTTTATAAGAATCCATGTTGTAAATCCTTTTAAATGAATACTTTGATTCTTTTGTTTTTAAAATAATTACTTTATGTTTGACTTATTATTTTTCCTAGATGACTTTTCGAAAAGTAATTTTCTTCTTTTCTAAATTTTCTATGTTAGTGCTATTTTTCCTATTTATTTTCTATATAATTTTTCTTTGACTATTTATTTGAAAAGATCTTAATTTGAAAATTCTCATTCCTTTCTCCTAAGATTTCCTTTATATTATGTTTTCATAGAAATCATTTTTGTATCAAGAATCATCTTTTGAAAAACAAAGTGATATAGAAGTGATTTAAAAGCTTTTCAAAACAAAAATAGTTTCTAAAATTGTAGTGAGTTCTCCTTATAACTTGGAAAGGAATGACTTTATTTTTTTTGTTAAACCATAGATTTTATATTTCATATAAACTTATTCCTAAGTGATAAAATCTCCTTTTTATTAAATATTTTTAAACTTGGAAGAATTTGGACAACAATCTTAATGGCTGATCTTATGAAAATTATAATAGCAAGCAAAAATAACATAAATAATAAAAAAGTCAAGTATTGGGAGTCTTACTTCTTCAAGGCGCCCGGGACTAAGAAGCAGACTAGTCCCAATATAAAATGAAAGGAAGAAAAATTTGTTTTGACTTGATGAGAACAAGTCTAAGACTAGAGACTAGTCTTAAAATAGTAAGAAATAAATAACTTGCAATGAAAGAAATAAATAAATTACTTTGTATAGAAATAAATAAATTGCAAGTGAGCTTATATGCTCTAAAAAAAAATATATATATAGATACATAATACTTAGATATAGTAACAATAATATGAACAAAATAACAACATAAACATAAATAGATTTCCATGAACAAGAACAATACATGAACATAGTGTAGCTTCCATAACATTTAGTTTTTGGAAACTCACACCATGGTCATGTAAAGTTACATGACATGAGGAGAAGAAAATAATCAGAAAAGTTTACTTAAAGAAGGTTTTCGGAGTGTTATGTGGTTATGAGTTTTATGTAGGTAGAAAGTGGTTTTGGGATTATTTTGAGAGAGTTTTGGAATGATATTTAGAGAGAGTTTTGAGAGGAGAATTTGAGAGAGTTTTCGTAGAGAATTTGTGAGTAGCAATTGTCGAAAGAAGTGAAAGAGGAGGAGGGTATTTATAGGAAAATGTGGATTGATTATTGAGTGATTTAAATAAAAGAAAATTGAAACAAAATTGAGAGGGATGAAGGGGGAGGAGCGCCGGCCATGATGTAGAGGAGAGAAGGAGAGTTTTATTTTTTTGTTGATTAAATGAAGTATAAGTAAGGTAGATGTGAAATAAAGTTATGTGAAAGGTAAAAAGTAACGGTTATAGGTTATGGTGTTTGTAAGAGTAGGTGTAAGAAAAAGTAGAGATAAAAGAATAGTGTAGAATAGTAATGAATAGTGTAATGTAAAGTAGATATGACTAATAAAGTACCGGTAGTAAGAAAATACGCGTATAATTGCGATATCTGTTATTTTTACTTACCGAAAAATTATGAAATCGATATTTTTGAGAACCTTATATTTTTACGAGTCTAACGGTATATTCGAAATATTTTTATTATTCCGAGCCTCGGGACACGTTTTTCAAGAACCATGTCCGATCGGGTTCGAAACGATTCGCGGTTTTCTAATCTGATCTTTTTAAGCTTCCTTATGTAATTACGCACTATTCTACATACTAAGCTCTTACTTACTTTCTCTAGGCTGCTTATTCGGGATTGTCGGACTTACGCTATTACGTTTGACTGAGGTTTTATTGACTTTAGGGTTTCGGTTGACTTTCGGATTAGGGTTTTAAACTAAACCGATTCCAAAAATTTGGGGGTTTACATTTAACCTTTATTATATCGTAGTTATATTTTCTATTGATTTTAGTTTGTTTGGTGCTGAATCGTACTCTAGGGTTTTATCAAATTATTGAGTAGAGTGATTCTGTTAGAGAGTTGTGGTGTTTCAATCAAGGAGAAAGCTATGGTTTTGATAGTTTTTGGAGATTACAGTTTTAGGAGGATAGGTTTATTTGATGGTGTATATTATTAAAGTTGATTTGATTCAAATTATCAGGTTTTGGTGAATTAGGATTGTGATTCTAAAGGAGATTTGGTGATTTTGAATTCTGTTTCTTGAAATTTGATTCAGGTACAACCATTCCTTATCTGTTGTTTGTGCTTGTAGGTTTAGATTTGTTCAATGAATCTAATTATATTGAACTTTTAATTATATTGTTTGTTTTTTGTTCTTGGTTGCTGTTAGTAAAGACCATGCAGAGGGTGATACTAACGTTGGCAACCTAATGATCTTTGTGTGGCGTTGACCTGAGTGGAGTTGCACCTAGAGATTATTATGGTAGATTAGGAATCGTGCTAGCTTAATTATGGTATGCAACGATGTTTGGGTAGTACTCAACATCACTATATATGTATAAAAGTATCTTATATATAGTGTTGTTATTTTTGGGGTCATGAGTTACTCCAGGCTTAGTATTATTTGTAATCAGTCCTAAACTGTGCTGTCTACTTCACTAATCAAAGTTAACAACATATGTGTGCTGCATTAGTTTAGGATTGTATGTGAGATTTGTATGTTGCATGTTCATGCGTTTTTGTTTGTGGGTTAGCATTCTGGGTGATTTTTCTCATTCTTTATCCTTTTTCAGGAGCAGCTGAAGATCATGTATACTATGACTTGTCAAGATTTGATGTTTATGTGGATTACGTGGAGGACGATAGTGGACCAGACTTCTGTGCTGATATTTAGGATATCTAGCTTGGATTTAGAATAATATGAAAACTTTATTAGATATTTATGTTTTTATGAATTTAAGATTATTTAAGAGTTTTCTTTTATGATCATAAGTTTTATTATTGTTGGCTATGATTTATGCCAACAAGGATATTTGAAAGTTCAGTTTTGAAGATGTGTTAAACTGGTACCTTTTATGTGAGTGTTGGAGATTTTTGTTATTGCTTATTTGTGGTGTAGAGTTTCATAACCTTGGTATGTTTTTATAAGGAGAAGAACACATGGAGGGTTGTAAAGCCTTTAGGTTAGGGCATTACAACTTAATTGGTATCAGAGGATTAGGTTTTGATCTTATTAGATATAGGTTATGAACTCTTTAGGATGATGAGCATTGATGAATGGGGTAGCAAATGGGTAAGTTTGCTTAGTATATATGTTGTGATCTTGTATTATTTGATGTGTTGATCCTTGATGAATATTTTACCTTCAAGCGTAGTTTTTAATTTATAAAGGCCCGTTCTTAATTCGCTACAAAGGCAATAGGCAGTGTACCTATCTTGAATGTAGTATAGCTTCTAAAATCGGGATCATCCTCAGGAATAAGCAAGTACTAGTACTAAATCGTATTCTACTATCTAACTGAACAATTTTGATGTTTTACTATTTTATCTAATTTTCTTAAAACAATATTAACACAGCTCCAACAAACAAACAAGATTAATTAAGAACGAATGATCCAGGTTTTGTCTTACCTCCAATTTATCATGTGAATCCTTGGCAACCCATATCAGATAATTAAGATTTTAGTTCTAAGCTATAGAGCTCCTTGAGCAAATTGTTAATTCTTTCGAATCTAACAATTTATCTAAACCTAGGTTAATCAATTAGGATGTCTCCTCAATCAATAGCAACCCAAATTTGCATTAATAATATGAACTCATTTTCATTTTCACATATAGAAGATTCTTGTTATTCTATGTCTAGAATTACAAGCAAATCTCTTCAATTGCATAGATCAAATCATAAAAGCAATCTTTCAATTAGCTCAAATGGAAATCATACATAAGCTTGCATTCCAGATATACAAACTTAAGAAACGGTTAACAAACATGCAATTGAACAAAAGAACTTCAATCTTTCATTAAGAACAAAGCCTCAACGCATGATAAACATGGAATTCAACAAAACCCAGATCTACAAATTCACTCTTCCATAGTAACTAATGATAATACATGAAATTCAAAACAGAAAATTGAAATCATGATACCACTCGAAAAGATTAAAGCTAAAAAATTTCAGATCTTCAATCCGAGATAATCTTGACTTGTTGTTGGAATTTCCAAAACTACCTTCTCTTGGAAAACTCTAGTCTTCAAAACTTTCGTGTGTGTTCTTTCTTTCCCCCACAATCTCCTTTTGTAATCATCTTCAATTAAATGGAATTGATTTTTCATGATGAGGAGAAATGAAAAGTTTCGAAAGTTATGAGTCTCTTGGCTTTTCAAGTCACACTCCTTCAACGCCCAAAATAAAACGTTTCTTTACTAAATAAGAGGTTATTGTAGTTAAAAAGCTGTTTACACATTGAATGACTCTTTGTTAAATCGACAGGGCTGGTGACAGGTCGTGTCAGAGAAATGTCCCTTGCAAAGTTGAATTTCCAAATTGACATGGTTTGGGACAGGTCGTGTCAGAGAAATGTCTTCCAAAAGCTTGATATTTAGCCCTTAATTTTGCTTCTTTCTTGTCATGGTTGAAAGACATGGCTTGTTCTTGTTATGTTGAGTTCTTCTTGATCTAAACTTTGCATTTTTGACCCGTCTTCTCTTTCTTTGAAAAATATCTCCTTTAAAGACCTGAAAGCTTAACTCCATTAATTCAAGTGCTAAATTCCCAATATTCATCAATAAAATGACCATCAAACATATGTTTTAGCACTCATAAAATAGGAATAATTTTGGTTCATCAAATTCCCCTACACTTAAACACTTGCTTTTCCTCAAGCAAACAATTTGAGAACAAAGAAAAAACCATCATCAAATATGCTCAGAATTTTTCACAAGTGAAAACTTACATAGCATTCATAAATCATTTTAGATCATAAGAACTTGCTTTTGTACCTATTGCTCAAAGCTATCATTTATATGTAACTAGCATACTAAAATCAAAATTCTAAGGCTAATCCAGGTAAGTTGAACTTTACCCTCACCAATTAAAAATAGCTTCCAAAGTCATAAAATAAACACGAGTCAAACAATAACAAAAGAGACCCAGTTATACTTCACCATTTATTAACAAATATATAAACTCTTCAGCTACTTCTCTAAGCACAACAATCTAAAGTGAAGTAATTGCATCTGTTCTTCCCTTGGATTTTCTACCTTTATTTAAAATCTCTTCAAAATTTTTTTTAGCCTTTAAAGGGATGGGTTTTTGCCCGCTTCTTTTCTTTTCCTCTGGACAGGGTGTAGCCTGCATCTTTTCAGCTCTCTTTTTGAAGTTCATCTAATGAACTTTTGCCTTTCCGCCCTTCTCATTATAGTGAGTTCATCGAGTCGGTACATCCCGGGCTCATCACCCAAGTGACCAGGTTTTAAAGGGACCCCATCGAACTCTCTACTCACTAACCTTCAAGTTAGGATACTCATAACTCAAATGCTTAAGTCATTGGAGTATAGGCCTTTTGATTTTTTCATCAATTGTATATAAGAAGCATGTTATTTGTATTCAATTTAGCACAACAATTGATTATTTTCAAAGAGATTTATTCTAAAAAGGATCACCAAGTGATGAACTTCATATGCTCTTTCACCAAAGATTAGGAGGGCTCTCAAAATATTTGAAAAGAAAATACAAATCAACAAGCTTAGAACCACAACCATTTAACTTTCAACTAAGGACTTCGATCCACTTTTAGACTCTAGATTCCATCCCTAATTAGCAAGTAAGTATACCACACTTAGATTTCATCTTAAAATTCCAACTAAGTATACTAATCACAAAATAGAGCAAGGTACTACAAGTCTTTTTTTTTTTTTTTAAATTTCATGAATGCTGTTTCTAAACATTTTTCTAAGTATATTTTCAAGTACAATAGCAAAATGTAAAGTGGGGTTTTTTTTCACATTCAAAACAAGCACTGAAAACCAAATATTCCCATCTCAAGAGTATCCCTCCCCCATACTTAATTGGGACATTGTCCCCATGGTGGCCAATCTATAGGAAGGCGTACAAATTCTTCTATTGCCAAAAAGTCAGCTAAATAAAAACCCATAGCCTCACAGATTTCACGAATAGTAACAGTGTGTTCTTGGCCATTAACCCTAAAAGTGATGCTATTGTTTATTCCCGAGTGTTTTGCTTGACTTTCAATCCGAAATGTGGAGAGGAACTCAAGTGTGAGCTGCCGATACACTCTTTCATTAACTTCAAACCATTTATCCCAACCATTGTGGCAAATCAAAGAACGAATCTCATCTGCCTTGTTATACTTAGCCAATCCTTTCCAATTGAATAGCATATTACCAGCAAGTTGTCTTCCTAAAAGCACATTATATCGTTCTTGCTCAATCCTCGACATTGGTTGGGTCGGTCTTGGAGGATCCGGAGCTCGTCCAAGAGACTGGCGATGGGAAGAAGATTTCTTTCTCACTATTTGCTTCTGCCGCATCTTGAAATCAATCAAGAAATGAGAACACATTTTAAGGAATTGAAACAAGAATGGAAACTAATGAGGACAACACAACCATATGACAGGGCATGACACAAGTATTACGATCAAAAGTTGAAACAACAACGTGAAGAGAACCAAAATTCCAGCACAAAACGACCAAAAGACAAGGCATGTTAGAAGTCGTGTCCTTTGTATAGCCCATATTCTGCTTCCCAAACTCGTCATCCATTCTATCTCAACCCAAGCTTCGATTAAAACATTCTTTTGTTTTTTTTTTTTTTAAACACTAAATCCCGATTCTCCTTAGTAGCCCCAAATGATATCACACATTAATCGGAATTGATCAATCCTAAATTAGAAAATTAACAAAACATGCTTGGATTCCCAAAAAAAAAAAAAAAAAAATAGACCATGTACATAACAGAAATGTGCAAGACAATGGATTATTCTCGCTTCAACCCCCAAATTTCATCTAATAATCTTACTTGCGAATAGCCTAAACGATGAAATCACACACACAACAAAACAGCCCCAAATCACGCATGACAATAATCCACAACAGCTCCAAATAGTAGAACACTAGCATCATGATCACATTGCAACTCATAATCCTAATATTTCAAAACACAAAAATCACGCATGCAAAAGCTCACGCACGAAAATTTCAGGACACCAATGATCACGCATGCTTTAACCCACATATTTTTTCGAGTTATCACACTCAAGAACAAACCCACACCATGAACTCACACATGACAGCCATCCATTAAAGCTCAAAATTTCAGAACACATCAATCACGCATGACAAAAATTTCATACGATTCGTGCGAATATTCTCCATAAAAAACGAATTATCAACAACAAACATGATTTAAGATGACATGCAATAAGAATCAAAACCCTAAAATCCTAAATCAAACCTTCAATGGAGCCATGAAAGCGTAGACATTTAAGAAAGAAGAAAGAGAGAGGGTGAAAGACTTACTTGGTTTTACCTTAATTTTGCTTGGTGAAATTTTGCGTGGATGATGAAGATGGAATGAGAGGATTTTGTTTTTGCAGCGCAAGCTCCTTTGTTTTACAAACGCACAAATGATATGAATGAGGGAAACAATTAAAAGGCATGTGTTTTAATGAAGAAGGGCAATGAGTTACACGGCCTATTGACAGGCCGTATCCAATAAATGTCCCATAACGTCCCCTTAGCACAGCAAGTTACACGGTCATTTGATAAGCTGTGTCCCTTAAACGTCGAATTGAATCCCTTACCTCAGTAGGTTACATGGTCATTTAACAAGCCGTGTCATTGGCCGTATCGACCTGGAGATTGTTGATATTGGGAAAACAAGTGACATGACTAAAGGACAAGTCATGTTCCATGCGTGTGATCAAAAACTCATCTCCACAAATTGTTACACGGCCTAGGGACAGGCCGTGTCCCTAAAATGCCATTCCAAAACTTCAAGAAACACTTTAGATTAGTAAGGGACACAACTTATGACAAGTCATGTCTCAAAAATGTCGTGTTGACAGCAACTTTTCTAGCCTTTTTCTACCTTGTTTCCTCTCCAATGTCCATCTTTCCTTTAAGATCATTGCTCAAGCATCCTAAATTGTCAGAAAATAATAAGATCATGAGTTCAAAAACAAAGAAATCAAACAAAAGAAAAGAAAAGAAGAGAGTTAGACATGGGTTGCCTCCCATGAAGCGCTTTTGGTTATAGTCGTTAGCTCGACATCTTGCCATGATTCAATCAAAAATCTGGTGAATGGAGCTAAAACTCCTCACAACCTTCTTGTGCAAAATCAACTCCTTGATAGAGCTTCAATCGTTGCTCGTTTACTTTGAAAATTCTACTCTCAGAATGTTCCAATTCAACAGCACCATGTGGAAAAATTCTCTTGACTAAGAAAGGACCAGACCATCTTGATTTCAACTTTCCAAGAAAAAGTTTTAAACAAGAATTAAACAACAGCACCTGGTCTCCTTCTTTGAAATGCTTTGGATGACGGATCCGCTTATCATGATATTGCTTGGTTCTTTCCTTTTAGATCTACATGTTCTCATAGGCAATCATTCTCCAATAGTCCAATTCATTCAGCTAAAGCTTTCGTCTCACTCCAATGGAATCCAAGTCAAAATTGACTTGCTTAATCGCCCAATAAGCTTTATGTTCAATCTCTACCAGTAGATGGCAAGCTTTACCATAGACAAGCCGGTATGGTGTGGTTCCCAAAGGAGTCTTATATGTAGTCCTGCATGCCCATAACACATCATCTAGCTTTTCTGCCCAATCCTTCCTATGATGCTCCACTAACTTCTCCAGAATTCTTTTCAAGTCACGATTTGAAACCTCGACTTATCCGTTGGTTTGAGGGTGATATGGTGTTGCAATCCTATGAGTTACCCCATATCGTTTTAACACTTTCTCAAGTTGATAGTTGCAGAAATGCGTCCCTCTATCACTTATGATAGCTCTGGGGGTTCCAAACCTTAAGAACAACTTTTTTAAGAACTTGGTAACTACCCGGGCATCATTGGTAGGCAGTGCTTGGGCATCTACCCACTTTGAGAAATAGTCTACCGCCACCAAGATATACTTGTTTCCAAAAGAATTTGGAAACGGTCCCATGAAGTCGATACCCCACACATCGAAAACCTCACACTCTAAAACATAATTCTGAGGCATCTCATCACGTCGGGAAATATTCCCGGTTCTTTGACATCTATCACATGGATTAACAACCTTATGGGCATCTTTAAAAACAATGGGCCAATAGAATCTAGCCTTTAGAACTTTTCGGGCCGTCCTATTTGCATTGTGATGACCTCCTATAGGACCAGAATGCCACGCTTGCAAAATTTTCCAACCTTCTGCATGAGATACACAGTGGCGAATCAATTGATCTGCACCAACATGGAAAAGAAACGGTTCCTCCCAAAAATAATACTTCAACTCAGAAAGAATTTCTTCTTCTCGTGGGAAGTCATGTCTCGGGGGAGGCTTTTAGCAACAAGATAATTTGCAAAATTTGCAAACCAAGGAGTATCAGAATTTCTTACCTTCCGTATTGTAAACAACCGTTCTTCCTGAAATTCATCATTGATCTCTTTCTCCTTCAATTCCTCCGAACAAGGGTTCTCCAAACGCGACAAGTGATCAGCTGCAAGATTTTCTGCTCCCTTTTTGTCTCAGATTTCCAAATCAAATTCTTGTAGAAGGAGAATCCACCGGATGAGGTACGGTTTTGTATTTGTTTTTGACAAAAGGTATTTAAGAGCAGAATGGTCAGTATAAACTATTACCTTTGATAGAATCAAATATGGTCGAAACTTGTCAAAGGCAAACACCACAGCCAACAACTCCTTTTCCGTGGTGGGGTAGTTTTCTTGGGCACTGTTGAGAGTCCTACTAGCATAGTAGATGGGTTGAAAATGCTTTTCTCTTCTCTTGTCCCAAAACTGCCCCAACAGCATAATCACTTGCGTCACACATCAGTTCAAATGGTAAACTCTAATCCGGAGCTATCATGATTGGTGCACTAATCAGATGCTTTTTGAGGAGGTTGAATGCTTCAAGACACTCTTGGCTAAACTCAAACTGTACATCCTTTTCCAAAAGCCTTGTGAGAGGTCGGGCTATCTTGGAAAAATCTTTTATGAACCTCCTATAGAAGCCTACATGACCGAGGAAACTACGAATTGCCTTGATTGATGTTGGAGGAGGGAGATTGGAAATAATCTCAACCTTGGCTTGATCAACCTCAATTCCCTTGTGAGATACTTTAGACAGAGAACTATTCCTTCCTTGCACATGAAGTGGCATTCCTCCCAATTAAGCACAAGATTAGTTTGTTCACACCAGATCAATACTTTCTTCAAATTTTCTAAACAATTGATGAATGAATCTCCAAAAACGGAAAAATCATCCATAAACACTTCCATAATGTTTTCCACCAGATCATAAAAAATGGCCAACATGCACCTTTGAAATGTGGCTGGTGCATTACAAAGCCCAAAGGGCATTCTCCTATAGGCATAAGTGCCATAGGGACAAGTGAACGTAGTCTTCTCTTGATCCTCAGGAGCAATTGGTATTTGGAAGTAACCAGACATACCATCCAAATAGCAATAAAACATGTGACCTACAAGCTTTTCTAACATTTGATCAATAAAGGCAAAGGGAAATGGTCCTTGCGAGTAGATTCATTATGCCTTCTATAATCAATACATACTCGCTAACCCGTGACTGTCCTCATCAGGATCAGCTCATTTCTTTCATTTGGGACCACAGTCATCCCTCCCTTCTTAGGTACCGCTTGCATTGGATTACCCAAGAGCTGTCAGAAATTGGGTAAATCTACCCGGCACCCAGTTACTTCTTTCTTTCCACTTCTTTCATATTTGGATTCAACCTTCTCTGGGGTTGAACAACTGGTTTGAATCCTTCTTCCATCAAAATTTTATGAGTGCAAAAAGAAGGGTTTATACCTTTAATGTGGATATCTTCCAGGCAATTGCTTGCTTATGCTCCTTAAGAACTGTCAATAATTGCTCCTTTTGTTCACTGTTCAAATCTGAGGTGATGATCACCGGTAATTTTGAATTCTCTTCCAGAAAAGCATACTCCAAATAGTCAGGAAGTTGCTTCATTTCCAAAACCGGTGGTTCTACAATGGAGGGCTTCAATTTTGCCTCATCTTCTAGTGATAATTTCTTGAACCCTTGTTTCTTTGTCAGCTCCTCATGCTTCTCTAATTAAGCTGTCACATCTTGCATATCAGGGTTCAACACTTCTTCTGCTTCTGCATAAATCAAACTTAACTCCAAAACATCTTTGCATAAAATATCCTGCATAGAATCCACCACAGAAGTATCAATAACATCAATGCTAAAACAAGAATCATCACATACTATGGGTTTTTTCATCACTATTGGAATCTGTACTATAAGCTCTTCATCACCAACCCGGAGTGTCAACCTTCCATCTCCAACATCTATGATAGCTCTAGCGGTAGCTAGGAAAGGCCATCCCAAAATTAGAGGCACTTCCCCATCCTCATCCATCTCAAGAATCACAAAGTCAACAGGGAATATAAAATTCCCGACTTTCACCAACAAATCCTCAATAATTCCTTTGGGTAGTTTAATCGATCTATCAGCTAATTGCAAACTAATTCTTGTAGGACGAGGTTCACCTAAACCCAGCTTTCTAAAGAATGAATAGGGCATTAAATTGATGCTTGCCCCTAAGTCCACTAAAGCTTTTTCAATAGAAAGTTCTCTAGTGACACACAGGATTGTGAAACTACCCGGATCTTTCAATTTAGCCGGCAACTTATTTTGAATTATTGCTGAACATTCAGCCCCAACTACAACAGTAGACACATCCTCAAGCTTCCTCTTGTTGGATAATAATTCTTTAAGGAATTTGGCATACTTTGGCATTGAGAAAGTGCCTCCACCAATGTTGATGTGAAGTTGCTTAAAAAGCTCCAAGAATTTCCCGAACTGTTCTTTGTCGCGATCCTTATTCAAAAAGTAGGATAAGGAATAGGAGGAGTATAGACTCTTACCTCAAAGGGTTGTTCCTTTGGAACCTTCTTTTCATCAGGATTTGAAATTGTTTCTCCTTCCGGTTCCTTCCTTTTCCTTGATTCCACTTCCTTTCCACTCCTCAAAGTGATTGCTTTTGCCTGTTCCCTTAGATTTGCCTCTGTATTGCTAGGAAGTGACCCAGGATGCCTCTCAGATAGCATCTTGGCAAGCTATCCAATTTGGTTTTCCAGAGTATGGATGGAGGCTTCTTGGTTCCGATGGCGAGCTTCTGATATGGATAAATTGGGTCATCGATTCTTCCAAGCTAGGTTTCTTTTCTTGTGGAGGTGGTGGTGGTAATTGTGGAAGCTGTGTGGAGGCGGGAGCTGTGGCTTTTGAAATCCGGGTGGAAAATTTGAAAAATTTTGCCTTTGCACATTTTGGTTGTTGGCATATGAAAAATTTGGATGATTCCTCCACCCTTGGTTGTATGTTTGACTATATGGATTATTTTGATATTGACTGTGTGAAAGCACTAAGTTTATAATTTGTAAATCCTTTTAATTCTAAATTCATACAAAGCAGTGTACCTATCATGTAATATAGGAATTAAATCGGAATCGTCTCAGGGAATAAGCAAATACTAGTAATTACTTCAATTTATACTATCTAACTAATTAAATTAATTGAGTTTATACTAATTTCCTATTAATTAATTATTATTATGGAGAAGCAAAATGAATGAAAATTCTAATCAATGAACAAGATTCAATTAAGTCTAATAACCTAGATTTTTTTTTCTTCTACTATTATGTGAATCATTGGTACTCAACTCTGAATTTTTGGATTGAATTCTTTAAGCTGTAGAGTTCTTTAATTAAACAGATAATTCTTTCAAATTTATCTATTTATCTAAACTTAAGTTAATCAATTAGAATGTCTTCTATATTAATATAAACTTAAGTTTGCATGAAGGTCGTAACTCCTTTCTAATTTACTATTCACAGAAAATTCTTGTAATTCTATGTCTAGGATTACAAACGAATCTCATCAATTTCATAAATCTAATCATAAAAGCAACCTATCGGTTAACTTAAATGAAAAATCAATTTAATGTTGTACTCCGGATATACAAAATTAAACACGATTAAGAACAGGAAATTGAACAAAAATACTTCAATCCTTCATTATGAGTCAATTTCTACACATAATAACGTTGGAATTAAACAAAACCCATATCTACAAATTTACTCAAACATAGTCATTAATGATAACAAATGAAATCTGACAAACAAAGTAGAAATCATGATATCAGCCTTTGAAAATTGAAACCAAAATCTTGCGATTCTTTCCTCTAGAGTAGTCTTGACTTGTTGTTGTAAATGGGTCTTCCAGAATCTTGCCTTCGTTGTATTTTTTCTTCTTCTTCTTGACTCTCTCTCCCTCTTCTGATGTTGTGTTTCTTGATGTATGATATCTGGTATCCTCCGTTTCTCTCCTTCCTCTTCTATTTATTTTGAAATTTTGAGGTAGAAGAGTTGTAATAGTTCATGAAGATACGGGTCTTTTGGCTCCCAAATGGTCTCTTTGCAATGCCCAACCATTGTGTTTTTAAGAAGTAAAAAGTCACCATCCTTCGTAAAAATCGTGTCTTTAAGGATGAAAAATCTGTCAAAAAGACAGAGCAAAAAGACAGGGCGTGTCAATGTGTGTTGTCCTTCCTGCACTCCTCTTCAAAAGACAGTGTGAATTGACAGGGTGTGTCTTTCTGGTGTGTCCTTTCTATGTGTCTTTTCCTTGCTATTTTGAGCACTTTTTGTCTTCCATCTTTGCATTCTTGACCATGTTGCTTTCTTTTTATAAAGTTTCTCCATTAATATCCTGAAAGCTAAATTAAAAAATTTTAAGTGCAAAATTCATAATATTTATCAATAAAATGATCATTAAAGTATGATTAAGCACTTATAAATTAGGAGTAAATTTGGTTTATCAGATATCTTCCTTGGTTTCCCACATAATCCACTTGCTCCAGAGCTTCAAGAAAGTAATTTTCAGCAACTAAATTTCCAGATCGTACTGGAATTGCTTGTGAGTTCTTTGCTTCCATTACCTGTTTACTCAAAACATCCATTTTAGCAAGTAAAGTAGTCATTATATCAACTTCATGCATACCTGCCACTTTTTGTTTCCCCTTGTTGTTACCCCATTGATAGTTGTTCTTCGCCATATCCTCAAAGAGCTTAAGCGAATCGTCGGGGGTCTTGGAGTTCAAAGTACCACCAGCTGCAGCATCAACCAACTGACGAGTTATTGTATTCAGACCATTGTAGAAGGTCTGCACTTGCATCCAATTTATTACCTGATGATGAGGGCATTTCCTTAGTAAATCCTTCCACCTTTGCCATGCATCATATAAAGTCTCAGAATCCTACCGATTGAATGACGAGATGTCATTTCTCAGTTTAGCGGTCTTAGAAGGTGGAAAATAGTTGTCAAGGAATTGCTCCACCATATCGTTCCATGTTGTAATGGCTCCCAGACCCAATGAGGATAACCATTGTTTGGCTTTTCCTCTCAATGAAAAAGGAAATAGACGAAGTCTCACTGCATCATCTGTTACCCCATTGTTCTTGAATGTCTCACAAATTTCCAAGAATGTATGAATATGAGCATGTGGGTCTTCATCAGGTAAACCATCAAATTGACAGTATTGTTGCAGCACCTGAATCACCACACCTTTAATTTCAAAATTGTTTGCCGCAATGGGCGGTTTCACAACAGTTGGGCCAGTACCATCTAGAGTAGGTCTAGCATAATCCAAGTTGGTTTTGGGAGCTTCTTCATTGTTTTCAACCATGAGTGGATCTTTTTCTTCTAGCACTTCTTTTTTAAAAATCAATTCTCTAGCAACTTCTCTTGTGTTACTCCTCGACCTTTTGTGGAATGTTCTATCTATCTCCGAATCAAGATCAAGAAGTCTTGAAGAGGAACTTCTTGTCATGCACTGCAGAATATCAGAGATTGGAGTTAGATTTCTTCAAAATATGTTTAATGAAGAGAAAGAAGAATTTTTTCATACAAAGAAGAGTTAGATTAGCAGAAAAAAAGTGTTTCTAATATTGCCCGCTTCCCCGGCAACTGTGCCAAAAAGTTGATGAATATTTTACCTTCAAGCGTAGTTTTCAATTTATAAAGGCTCGTTCTTAATTCGCTACAAAGGCAATAGGCAATGTACCTATCGTGAATGTAGTATAGCTTCTAAAATCGGGATCGTCCTCAGGGAATAAGCAAGTACTAGTATTAAATCGTATTCTACTATCTAACTGAACAATTTTGATGTTTTACTATTTTATCTAATTTTCTTTAAAACAATATTAACACAGCTCCAACAAACAAACAAGATTCAATTAAGAACAAATGATCCAGGTTTTGTCTTACCTCCAATTTATCATGTGAATCCTTTGCAACCCATATCAGATAATTAAGATTTTAGTTCTAAGCTATAGAGTTCCTTGAGCAAATTGTTAATTCTTTCGAATCTAACAGTTTATCTAAACCTAGGTTAATCAATTAGGATGTCTCCTTAATCAATAGCAACCCAAATTTGCATTAGTAATATGAACTCATTTTCATTTTCACATATATAAGATTCTTGTTATTCTATGTCTAGAATTACAAACAAATCTCTTCAATTGCATAGATCAAATCATAAAAGCAATCTTTCAATTAGCTCAAATGGAAATCATACATAAGCTTGCATTCCGGATATACAAACTTAAGAAACGGTTAACAAACATGCAATTGAACAAAAGAACTTCAATCTTTCATTAAGATCAAAGCCTCAACGTATGATAAACATGGAATTCAACAAAACCCAGATCTACAAATTCACTCTTCCATAGTGACTACTGATAGTACATGAAATTCAAAACAGAAAATTGAAATCATGATACTACCCAAAAAGATTAAAGCTCAAAAATTTCGGATCTTCAATTCGAGATAATCTTGACTTGTTGTTGGAATTTCCAGAACTACGTTCTCTTGGAAAACTCTCGTCTTCAAAAGTTTCGTATGTGTTCTTTCTTTCCCCCAATCTCCTTTTGTAATCATCTTCAATTAGAATGGAATTGATTTTTCATGATGAGGAGAAATGAAAAGTTTCAAAAGTTATGAGTCTCTTGGCTTTTCAAGTCACACTCCTTCAATGCCCGAATAAAATGTTTCTTTACTAAATAGAGGTTACTGTAGTTAAAAAGCTGTTTACACATTGAATGACTCTTTGTTAAATCGACAGGGCTGGTGACAGGTCGTGTCAGAGAAAATGTCTTCCAAAGCTTGATATTTAGCCTTAATTTTGCTTCTTTCTTGTCATGGTTGAAAGACATGGCTTGTTCTTGTTATGTTGAGTTCTTCTTGATCCAAACTTTGCATTTTTGATCTTCCCTTTCTTTGAAAAATATCTCATTTAAAGACCTGAAAGCTTAACTCCATTAATTCAAGTGCTAAATTCCCAATATTCATCAAAATGACCATCAAACATATGTTTTAGCACTCATAAAATAGGAATAATTTTGGTTCATCAATCCTTATAGTATGTTATATCCTTGTTCTTTTGTGTTTCTGTTAACCTGTTAACATGCCTCAAGAAGAAGATCACCTGATGTTGGTTCCTCCAGAGCTAGCGAGGAGGATGTTAATGGAAGACCACCTGTGGATTAATCACCTGAGAATCACCTTTAAACCAGTTGCCTTAGAATTTACAACACTGCCACCTCTACCTATAGAATAACAAGTGCCTCTACCTACAGGACAACAAGCACCTATAGATGTTGCTCAGCTGATGCAAGCGATGAATACTTTTCTTAGTATGGTGTCACAATAGCATCAAATTATGAGGCAGGATGTGGATCTGATATAAGCTAATGCTAAGGCCTGGACGCAAGAAAATCAGAGGAGTAATGGAAATGGAGGAAATGGGGCCAAACATGCATATGTGTTGAGCTTTAACAAATTTGTAGACCTGGTACAAGTTTGAGCCCGTGCTAAGGAAACCATTGGATGCTCAGCTTTGGATGGAAGAAGTTGAGAAAACTTTTGCTGCTCTAAACATACTAGAAAACAAGAAAGTGGAATAGACCTCATACTTGTTGACTAGGAGGGAAAATAATCGGTAGATGAGCACCAAGTAACATATGGCTGGAGTGGTCAGATGGCAAATGTTTTAGCAAGCTTTCTATAGGGAATTCTTTCTTGATAGTGTAAAGCAGAAGATGCTTCAGGAATATTATACTCTGCAATAGGGTAAGATGTCTATAGAGGAGTATGAGGCGGAGCTGCATAGATTGATGAGATTCCTTCCCGATCCTTTGAAGGATAGTGAAGAGGCTGAAGTTAACAGATTCATCACTAGGTTAAAGCCTGAAATTCAATATCAGGTGAATCTGATGGACTTAACCAACTACTCGACAGTGGTCAACAAAGCTAAGACTGTGGAGCAGGGTTTAAACAAAATTAAGAGTCATGAGCGCCAGGGAGGTCAGGTTTACTTGGGGAAAAGACCAGCTTCTAGTGTTCTGACTCAGGGCAGAGGAAAGAGACCTGTTATACAGCATGTTAGATCAACTGTTCAAAGTACTAAAAAGAAGTGCAGTCGATGCTTTAGACCTCATGACCTGAAAGATTGTAAGTGGCCTAAGAACGCTTGTTTCTCTTGTAGTAAGGTAGGACATAGCCCTGGATTCTGCACTGAGAAAGTCCTTTTACAAGTTTTCTACTTCAAATGTGGACAGAGAGGGTACCGAGAAGTTGATTGTAAAGAAACTGGAACACAAATAATTCCAGGAGTTCTGTTGGTCCCAAAAAGATAACCAAAAAGGGGAAGAGGGGGGAGGGGGATAAATTGGTTATAAAATTTTACTTTTAAAATTTCAAACAAAATCACATCGTTTGATTATTCAACTAAAATGGCTCTGAAACTTTCTTAAAACAATAAACTTTAACAAATAAAAACTTTGAACAAGAATTCGTATCAAAATGATTTGCTTAAGCTCATGAAAAATTAAAAGTTAATTCAAAACTTTTTACTTCCAGACTAACGTTCTGACTAACTCTCTTATCAAGAAAATATATGCCAAACACTCTCTGATCGACTTTCTAATTAAGACAGTATAAACAGGTTACTCTATGATAAACCTTCTGAGTATATATCACAGATATAAACACAAAATAAAATTGCACGAATTAAAAAGATATAAGGGAGTAGAGAGTGCAAAGTCGAATTATAGAGGTTCCGCCTTAAGCGTCAATTCTCTCTTTCAGCTCCAAGCCAGGGTCTCGGTATTCCACACTGGTTATGTTCCACTATCTAATCAATTCAACAAAGTTACAAGAAGTTCTTGCTAAATTTCTTTGGTTACAATTCACTCAGCTTAACTCTCTTAAGCAATCAATCTACTAAGCCTACTTGTGACTCTCAAACTCACCCTAATTGTATAAAATCAAATCAGAGGAATAAAAAATAAGTTTCCTTACATATTTCGTTCAAGAAAGAACATTAAAAAATATGACAGTATTTGCACGATAAGAATGCTTTGATCACTGTTTACTTCTTTGGTTTTTCTCGCAAATGTTATTACTCTCTGTCTTGTTTTTCTCTTTTTAATCTTATTTACTCCAACGCTAGAAAAGAAAATGAATAACTTCGTTCCAGATCTTACGTGAAATCCGCTTGTGTTTATCCAAAATCTGTCAAACATATCAGCTCGTGTTTATCTTGTAATCCGTTCAATTTGAATTTTGATTTCTTGAAGTAATCTTGAAATTTCTACTTCAAAGGATTATCCTAACTATCTAACAACTTGTATGTTTATCTTGATCTTTGTTGGTCCCAAAGTATAATCAAGAGGGGGGGTGAATTGATTATACAATTTAAATGTAAACTTTTGAAATTCTTTTCCAAATTCACAAACTTGATTAAATGATTAAAATGGCTTTTTATTTTCACTTGAAAGAAGACAAACCAATAAACAATTTCGTTAGTTGAAATCTGAAAGAGAAACAAAAATATCTAAACTTGTGAAGTTTATATATCAAAGAAAACTCCCAAATGTTAGTTCCCTGATTTAGTTTCTGAGCTATGATCAACACTCTCTAAATAGTGTCTGCATTCAAGTTATATCACATATAAACAAACATTATGCACGAAAATTAAAGAGATAGAGTTTAGAAGAGTGCAAACAATTTATAGAGGTTCCGCCTTGAGCGTCAGTCCTCTCTTCCAGCACCAAACGGGGATCTGGTTGTCTTTACCGGTATGTTCCACTATCCAAAAACAACAAGTTACAAGTTGTCTTTTGCCAAAGCACTTGGCTATAATATGCACTCAGCTTGATCCTCCTAGCTTCACAAGCTTCAATCAATCTACTGAGCCTACTTGTAACTCTCAATCTCATAAGATGTAATAACAAATCAATTTGAGGAATTAAGTAAAATGTATCCCTCTAATTTCAGTACAAAAAAAATATGTGAAACAGTATTTGCTCGAATAATCAAAATTGCTTTGTATTCATATCAGATTGGTTGTTCGATCTCTATTTCTCCCTTCTGATCTTCGTATATTTATTCTTTACCTTCAACGTCTTGAAAGGAATTAGTCCCGGATATTTTCAATAAAATCGGATAGACTATACTGTTCATTCTTCTTCTTCCTTCAGCTTTGGATAGATATGAATCCCGTATTTCTTGCTGGTTCAGATCTTTTGAATTTCGATATAAATCTTCTTCTAACGTTCTAATTTGAATCAGCCTTTGTTGTTGTAGATAAACTTAAAATAACATTTCTGGTTGCATCTTTATCTTCCACGGAAATAGCAAATAACGCTTCTGAAATTTAAAATTTGAATTCAATTGATTTTTGGATAAACTTGTCCTTGACGTCTTTTAATATCATTATCCTTCTGATGATGTCCAAAACGAATCTTAATATGGAATATCTGACACTATTATATTCGTCTGGTGCTTCTTCAATCCATCTGGTAATAATTTGAAAAATTCAAACTTTAATTCAAATGAATGAATCCCCTTTGGATAATTGAACCAACTTTGTGAAACATAATTGAATGTATTTCCCAAATACATTCACTTTGGTGTTGGGTCTTCAAATATAATTTGAAAGAGATCCGTTCTTTAATTTTGATAGTGAATCTTGCATGTCTCAAGTCTTTTTGAATTAGTTTCTGAAATACCTTCTGATAAATATATAGATCTCATAACATGTGATTTTCTTCTGAATGAGTTTTCTGAAAACTCTAAATCCCTTGAAAAATCTTTCTGAACGCTTCCTAAATAAGTTTCTGAAAACTCTAAATCCCTTGAAAATCTTTCCAAATACTTTCTGAATTACTTTCTGTTTTGTATTCTTTTGCTCAAACAATTTCACAATACTTACTTACTGCACATTCAATAAACTTGTTAGTAAACACTTAACTCTTTTTTATATCATCAAAATCCTTATTGAGAGAAATCAACAATCTTGAATTCGAATTTGAAACATCCGTTGTTGACCAAATCCTCCGTCTGATACTACTCATGCTAACATTCGAATTCTCCATGATTTTCGAACTTCAAAATTCCTTGGACAACCTCCTTAAAAATCCGAAACTTGTTTTGTAATTACTTCATATTATGCACACTAACTTTCTCCTCAAATGTAATTCAGATTAAATTAAATTTCTAAGTTTGAATCATCCTTCTTCAAAAATGCAGTTTATGAGCTTCCAAAAATTTGATCATTAATTCAAAATTAAATCCATGTGGATATTAAACCAACTTTGTGAAACACATTGAGTATATTACCCAAATTATACTCAATATTAGAGTTAGGTCTTCAAAATTTCGAATATTTCAAATTAGTTCAGATTTGAGGGCTGTCAATCATTCTTTAATAGCTTTTTATAAATAATACATATAAACTCTCTAAATTTCCTTCTAACGGTTTAAAATAAAATTTGTATTCCATTGAAAAACCTTCTGATTAACAATCTGATATGTAGATTTGTTCTTTAAAAGATATTTCCATCCTTCTAATATACATACTGATAGGAAATGCTGCAAACTTAACAAATAATAAGTAATCACTTAATCCTTTTTGTTATTATCAAAATCATCATTTGAGAGAAACCAACAAGTTTAGATAAGTAAAACTCATTATTCTGGTCAAGGACATAAAGCACCAGCAAAAGTATATGCTCTCCAGCACAGAGACAAATCTATTATTGATACTATTACAAGCACGTTACCTATGCTCCTACATAGTGCTTATGCATTATTTGATATTGGTGTGAGTTTCTCTTGTATATCTAAGATGTTTATATCTGTTTGTGGTGTACATGTTGAGCATATGTTTGAATGTTTTTTTGCTAGTACATCCTTGGGAAGTGGATCTGTATTAAACAGGATTTGTTGGAATCTAGTAACAGAGACAATCTATTATTGATAGAAGGTAGACATTTACCTGCGAATCTTGTAGTGTTGGATATACTAGATTTTGAAGTAATATTGGGAGTAGATTAGTTGGTGAAATATCAAGCTGTAATAGATTGTTGGAATCTAGTAATAGAGTTTAGTTTGGAGGATGGAGATCAGTTTGTTTATAAAATTGAAGTGCAAAGACCTCCAAATTTGCCTACATATGAGTTGTGGGGAAGATCACCTTTGGAAGCTATGGTGATAGAGGATAAACCAAAGAAAGATCCATCTCAGATGCCAGTTGTGTGTGAGTACCCAATTGTTTTTCCAGAAGATTTACTAGGATTACCACCAGAGAGAGAAGTTAAATTTTGTATAGACTTGGTGTTGGGTACTACGTTTATTTCCAAGACACCATATCACATGGCTCCTATAGAACTTGCAGAGCTTAAAGTGCAATTAGATGATTTGTTGACGAAGAAGTTTATCAAACCCAGTGTTTCACCCTAGGGCGCATAATTCTATTTGTAAAGAAGTAAGATGGAAGCATGAGATTATGTATAGACTATAGGGAGTTGAATCATGTGACTATCAAGAACAAGTACCCTCTGCCCAGAGTAGATGATTTGTTTGATCAATTGGTAGGAGCAAAAGTATTTTCGAAGATTGATTTGAGATCAGGATACAACCAGCTGAGGGTTAGAGTAGAGGATATTCAAAAGACAGCATTCAGGACCAGGAATGGACACTATGAATTTGTTGTCATGCCTTTTGGTGTCACCAATGCACCAGCAGTTTTTATGGATCTCATGCATAGAGTCTTCGAGACTATTTGGATTCATTTGTGTGTGGTGTTTATTGATCATGTGCTAGTGTATTCTAAATCGAAAAAAGAACATGAAGAATATCTAAGGTTGGTTCTGACCAGATTGCAGAGTGAGAAATTATATGCTAAATTCACAAAGTATGAGTTCTGGTTGGAATAAGTTTCTTTCTTAAGGCATATTGTAAGTGGAGATGGAATATCAATTGATTCTAAGAAAGTGAAAGCTATTGTTGAATGGCCAAGACCTAAGAATGTTGTAGAAATAGAAGTTTTCTAGGAATGGCAGGATATTATAGATGATTTGTGGAAGATTTTTCCAAGATTGCAAGCCCATTGACCAGACTGACATAGAAATGAGTGAAATATGAATGGAGTGAAGACTGTGAAAATAGCTTCCAGAAATTGAGGGACAAACTGGTATCAGCTCCAATGTTAGCCTTACCAGTATGTGGTGACGAGTCTACTATCTACTGTGATGACTCTATACAAGGATTAGGTTGTGTGTTGATGCAAAGAGGTAGGGTGATAGCATATGCTTCCAGACAATTGAAGCCCTATGAGAGGAATTATCCTATGCATGATCTGGAATTAGCAGTGGTTGTTCATACTTGGAAGATTTGGAGATTTACCTATATGGGAAGAGATGTAAGGTATACACAGATCACAAAAGTCTTAAATATATCTTTTCCTAGAAGGAGCTGAATATGAGGTAAAGAAGATGGTTGGAACTTATAAAAGATTATGATGTAGATATCCAGTACCATCTTAGAAAAGCAAATGTTGTGGCAGATGCTTTGAGTAGAAAGAGAGTGGAGAATCTTGTAACTGTGATCACATCTTAACAACATCTAATAGATGATATGAGAAAATTTAAGCTGGAAATAGTAACTAAACAAGTGGGTGCAAGATTAACAAACCTATGGCTTTAGCCTACTTTTTTTTTTTTGAAAGGATCAAAATGGCACAAGTGGAAGACCCAAGCATATTGAAAATAAAGAAAAGAATAGAAATTGGCACAGCACCTAAATTTCATGTTGATGAAGAAGGTGTTATAAGATACAAAAGGAGACTGTGTGCTAGAGCAAAGGGAACTTAAGAAGGAATTACTGAAAGAGGCGCACTATTCTAGTTACTCCATTCATCTTGGAGGGAATAAAATGTACCAAGATCTGAAAAAGTTGTACTTGTAGAATAACATGAAGAAGGAAATAGCAGAATATGTCTCCAAATGTTATACTTGTCAAATGATAAACATTGAACATAGAAGATCGGTAGGTGAATTGAAGCTTTTGCCAATACCTTAGAAGTGGGAGCACATAACGATAGATTTTGCTTTTGCTCTACCGAGAATAAGAGAAAGACTGGATTCGGTATGGGTAATTGTTGATAGGCTTACCAAAGTAGCTTACTTTATACCAATCAAAACTGAGTGTGCCATGGAAAGGTTATCAAAGCTGTACATCAAGGAGATAGTAAGGTTACATGGAATACCAGTAACCATTATGCAGATAGGGATACCAGATTTGTTGGAAGATTTTGGAAAAGTCTACATCAAGCTTAAGGCACCTAAGTTGTTTTCAGCACAACCTATCATCCTCAGACAGATGGACAATCTGAGAGACTATTTAGATTCTAGAAGACATGTCAAAGGCATATATATTGGATTTTAAAGGCAGTTGGGATGAGTATTTGCTATTGGTGGAGTTTGCTTACAACAATAGCTATCAAGCATCGATTGGAATGCCTCCATATGAAGCTCTATATGGTAAGAAGCGTAGATCACCAATCCATTCGGATAAAGTGCGTGACAAACAAGTTTTGGGACCATAATTGGTGCAAGATGCTGTTAACAAAGTCAAGTTGATCAAACAAAGGTTAGAAGCCGCCCAAAGTCGTCAGAAAAGCTATGCTACCAAGCGAAGAAGACCTTTGGAATTTGAAGTGGGAGAGTACGTTCTGTTCAAAATATCACCAACAAAAGGCATTGTTAGATTTGGCTTAAGAGACAAGTTAAATCCTAGATATGTGGGACCGTATTAGATTCTAGAAAAGATAGTGTAAACCCTAAATTTTTGGAATTGGTTTAGCCTAAAACCTAAAATCGAAAGTCAACCGGAACTCTAAAGGTCAACAAAACCCTAGTTAGACGTAATAGCTTAAGTCCGGCAATCCCGAATAAGCAACTCAGTAAGAGTAAGTAGGAGTTTAGAATATAGAATAGTGCGTAATTACCCAAGGAAGCGTAAAAAGATCTTATTAGTAAAACCGCAACTCGTTTCGAACCCAATTGGACACAGTTCTTGAAAAAGTGGCCCAAGACCCGGAATAGTAAAAATATTCCGAATATACCGTTAGACTCGTAAAAATATAAGGTTTTCAAAAATGTCGGTTTTATAATTTTTCGGTAAGTAAAAATAACAGAAATCGCAATTATACGTGATTTTCTTACTATCGGTACTTTATTAGTCATATCTACTTTACATTACACTATTCATTACTATTCTACACTATTCTTTTATCTCTACTTTTTCTTACACCTACTCTTACACACACCATAACCTATAACCTTTACTTTTTACCTTTCCCATGACTTTATTTCACATCTACCTTACTTATTATCACATTTAATCAACAAAAATACAAAAATTAAATCACTCCCTCTCTTCTCTCCATGATGGCCGGCGCATGCCCCTCCCCCTCTCTCCTCAATTTGTTTCAATTTCCTTTTTATTTTAATCACACAAAAATCACTCTACATTTTTCTATAAATACCCCCCTCCTCTTTCACTTCTTTCACACATTTACTACTTACAAATTTCCTACAAAAACTCTCTCAAATTCTCCTCTCGAAACTCTCTCTAAATATCCTCTCAAAACTCTCTCAAAATAATTCCAAAATAACTTCTACCTACAACAAAAACCAAAACCACATAATACTACCAAAGTCTTCTTTAGGTAACCATTTCCTATTGTTTTTCTTCTTCATGTCATGTAACTTTACATGACCATAGTGTGAGTTTCCAAAGACTAAATGTTATGGAAGCTACATTATGTTCATGTATTGTTCTTGTTCATGAAAATCTATTTATGTTTATGTTATTATTTTTGTTCATATTATTGTTACTATACTAAGTATTATTATCTATATATATATATACATGTTCTTTAGAACATATAAGCTCACTTGCAATTTATTTATTTTATGCAATGCAATTTATTTATTTATTCCATTGCAATTTATTTATTCATTCCTTGTTATTTTAAAACTAATCTCTAGTCTTAGACTTGTCCTCATCAAGCGAAAACAATTTTTTCTTTCTTTCATTTTATTTTTATTTTGGGACTAGTCTACTTCTTAGTCTCGGGAGTCTTGAAAAAGCTAAGACTTCCAATACTTGACTTTATTATTTATGTTATTTTTGTTTGCTATTATTTCTCATAAATCATGTTCATTTAGATTGTCGTCCAAAATTTCAAGTTCTAAAAATAATTAACAAAAGGAGATTTTACCACTTAGAGATAATTTTATGTGAAGTATAAAATAAAATCTATGATTTAATAAAGTCATTCTTTTCAAGTTACAAAAGAACCCCCTACAATTTTCAGAAACTACTTTTGTTATGAAAAGCTTTCTAAATTATTTATTATCCCACTTTGTTTTTTCAAAAGAAAATTATTTTTGATACAAAATGATTTTTACGAAAACATAATATAGCAAAAACCTAGGAAGCAAGAAGTGAGGATTTTCAAGTTTAGATCTTTTCAAAATAAAAAGTCAAAGAAGGAATGAGTAGAATATATATAGGACCAACACAAGAATTTAGAAAAGAAGAAAAAGTGTTTTTCAAAAGTCATCTAGAAAAGTAATAAGTAAAAAATAAAGTAATTCTTTGAAAACCAAAAGAATCGAAGTATTAATTTCAAAACCAATCACAAAATGAATTTCTTGTAAAACTATAGTTTTCTAAAAATATTTATTTACTCAAGAAACATGATTGGACAACAAACACTTGAGCATGAATAAAAATGAGCTATGTAGCTATAAAAAGAGGATTTTTCAACTATATAGATAACTAAGTATTTATCAAATAAATTTTTGGATGTTTGGACCAAAGTTGTTTTTGAGTTGGAAAATTCGTGGTGAATTTTATCGCCACTGTTTCGGGGCCTAAATGGTTTAGTTTGATAAAAATAGTTTTAGAAATGAATAGATCTTTTTGAGTAGGTAGAAATTGGTATATTATTTGCGCGATTCCGAGTTAAAATGACCTAGTTATGATCACTTTAAATTGGAAATTTCCTTTATATGAACTTTAACGTTCTTTTGACATTGTCTTGTCAAAATTCAAAAAATCATCAAGAAATACTCATTGTGGTATTTTCTTTAGCTAGGTGACTCCGAGGAAGGATACCTATATCCCGAAGATTATTTCGATTGAGTGGAATGTGTGAACGACTCATTCGTATAGAAGAATAGTAACATGGCATCGTGAGTTTATTTCCTTTAAATATTATACTTGTTATGCTTGTAATTTAGTTGCATTAGAGTTAGGAAAAGACAAATGGATATGTGTGTAAAATAAATCCCCTGAAAGAATCCTAAGAATAGCAAAGCCGGAATTGATTTAAATGTTTATTGTAGTATAACACTTGCTTTGTATGAGATTCTTTGATCGCCTTAAATTTGAAAATAATAATGTTATGATATCATAAATAAATGGATTCATGCATACCATGAAGTGAGTCACATTGCATTTGGGTTATTATCCTTGGGTGAGAAGGATGGTAAGCTCATGTCGAAAGCAACACTTGGCGGAGTGTCCGAAAGCGATTGCTTGGCGACGTTAAGGAAATGCTTGGCGTAAGATCCAAAAGCAAGGCTTAATTCAAGTAGACTTCATATGCTTGGCGATATTGATCGAAAGCATAAATCTTTTTACTAAAACTACTTGTTTGAGGTTATGTATCACCAAACCCTGAATTGAGGGCGCCAATCCATTCAACATATAGTTCCCGGAAAACTATATGCCTTGTTTGCCCACGTGAATGTTGCATTCCATTTGTCTGATTAAACAACTTGTTTGAAATTTTGTTACAAGAAGTTATTTATGGAAATAGTTCTCACTAAGCCTGTCAGCTTATACCCTCATAGATATCTTTTGCAGTTCCCTTATCTGTGGTTGAGGCCACGAGGACCTTGCAGTCAGGTAATTTCTTTTTGGATAAGGAAAATTTTAGATGAAATTTAGTATTAGAAAAGATGTACAAATATTCTTGTAATAAATTAGTGAATTAGGGAAATATCCCTAAGTTTGTAAAGATCATTGTTATAAATAAATGAATATTATGAATCATCTTTTCTTAATATGTTATTATATCTTCTTAAGCTTCATAATTCCATGTATGGTTCTCTAAATTTGTGAGAGCACGCCTTACACATAATATCAAAGCTTTTGGAGTGGCTAAGGTTGTCACACTTAAGCTTTAATATTGAGTGTGGCGGACTGTTACGTTTAGGGTACCCTTTGGGGCGCGACAGAGAGGCGATGTGGCATATATATTAGCTTTACTGCCTAATTTGGAAGGAGTACACAATGTGTTTCATGTATCTATGCTAAGAAAGTATGTTAAAGATCCTAAAGTGATTGTAGCTTTGGAACCATTGGAAGTACAGCCAAATCTATCTACAATCGAAAAGCCAATGAAGATTGTAGATGTCACGCCCCATAGGGTACCCTAAACGTAACAGTCCACCACACTCAATATTAAAGCTTAAGTATGACCACTTTAGTCATTCCCAGAAGCTTCAGTATTAAGCGTAAGGCGCTCTCACAAATTTAGAGAACCACACATGGAATTATGAAGCTTAAAAAGATACAATAACAATTTAAGAAAAGAGAATTCATAATATTTATTCATTCTTAATATTTGTCTTACAAGTCTTAAGGGCATTTCTCGCCAAAATAACTATAATCTATTACAAGAAATTTCTATGAAATCTACATCTTATCCATCACTAAACTTCATCCAAAAATTCCTTAACCAAAAGGAAAATACCTTGCTGCAGGGTCCACGTGGCCTCAACCACAAATAGGTGAACTGCAAAAGATATCTATAAGAGTATAAGCTAATAGGCTTAGTGAGAATTATTTCCATAAGTAAACTTCTTGTGTAGTAAAATTCAAACAAGTTATTTAAGCAATCAAGTGAAATGCAACATACACGTTGGCAAACAAGGCATATAGTTTTCCAAGAACTATATGTTGAATGGATTTACGCCCTCCATTCGGGGTTTGATGATGTATAATCTTAAAATGAGTAGTTTTAGTTAAGTTATGCTTTCGATCATTACTGCCAAGCATATAAGGTCTACTTAGGTTGAGCCATGCTTCCAGACTTTTCGCCAAGCATTGGTTTGATTTCATGTCGCTAAGCAATCGCTTTCAATCATAACCGCCAAGTGTTACTTTCGACTATGCTACTACCCTTTTCACCTAAGGATAATAACCCCATGTAATGTGACTTACTTCGTGGTATATATGAATCTATTTATTTAAGATATCATAGCATCATTATTATCAAATTTAAGGTGATTATAGAATTTCATACATATCAAGTGCTATACTAAAACAAACATTTACTTACAATCAATTCCGGCCTCGATATTCTTAGAATCCTTTCAACAATTTTTCGCATACATATCAATTTTTCTTTTCTTAATTCTAATACGACTAAACTACAAGCACAATCAAGTAAATCATTTTAAGGAAATAAACTCACAATGCCATGTCAACACTTCTTCTAAATGGATGAGTCGCTCAAACAATCTACTTAGTCGAAATAATCCTCAGGGTACGAGTATTCTTCCTCGGAATCACCAAGTCAAGGAAAATACCCAAAATGAGTAATTCTTGATAACTTTCTTGAGACTTGTCTAAACTATGTCATAAGAACGTCAAAGTTCGCATAAAAGATGATTCCAATTTAAAATGACCATAACTTGGTCATTTTAACTTGGAATTGCGCATATAATATACCGTTTTCTATCTATTCGAAAAGATCTATCCATTTCTAAAACTATTTTAATCAAACTAAATCTTTTAGGCTCCGAAACAGTGGTGATCAGATTCACCACGAATTTTCCTTTCCCAAAAGCAATTTGTTTCAAACATTAAATGATCCAAAAATTGTTTTGATAAATACTTAGTTATCTATATAGTTGAAAAATTCCTTTTTTATAAATACATAGCTCATATTTTATCCATGCTTAAGTGTTTGTTGTTCATTAAAATTTCTTGAGTAAAACAATATTAATTAAAAGTTTAGAAAACTATAGTTTACAATAAATCCATTTTTGTAACTCCTTTTAAAATGAATATTTTGATTCTTTTTCAAAGAATTATTTCATGTTTATCTTACTATTATTCTTAAATGACTTTTGATAAGAATAAATTCCTTCTTTTTGAAATTTTTCAATATTAGTGTCACTTTTCCTATTTGTTTTCTATACTATTTTTCTTTAACCATTTATTTGAAAAGATCTTAATTTAAAAATTCTCATTACTTTTTCATGGCGTTTCCTTTATATTATGTTATTATAGAAATCATTTTAGTATCAAAATCATCTTCTTTTTGGAAAACAATGTAATATAAAATTAAAAAGCTTTTTCAAGTAAGAGTAGCTTTTAAAATTGTGGTGAGTTCTTTCTAAAGTTTGGAAAAGAATAAATTTACTTTTGTTAAATTATAGATTCTACATTTCATATAAAACTATCCTTAGGTGATAAAATCTCCTTTTTGTTAAAATGTTAATGGAGCTTTAAAGATTTGGACATCAATCTTTATGGGCATAATTATGAGAAATAATAACAAGCAAAAATAACATAATAAATAAAGTCAAGTATTGGGAGTCTTAGCTTTTTCAAGGCTCCCGGGGCTAAGAAGTAGACTAGTCCCAAGAAGAAAGAAACAAAATAAAATAAAGAAAATTGTTTTGACTTGATGAGGACAAGTCCAAGACTAGAGACTAGTCTTAAAACAACATGAAATAAATAAATTGCGAAGAAAGAAATAAATAAATTACTTTACATGAAAGTAAATAAATTACAAGTGAGCTTATATGCTCTAAAGAATATATATACATAGATACATAATACTTAGTTGGATATAATAACAATAATAATATGAATAAAGTAAAGTAACAACATAAATATATAAATAGATTTTTCATGAACAAGAACAATATATGAACATAGTATAGCTTCCTTAACATTTAGTTTTTTGAAAACTCACACCATGGTCATACAAAGTTACATGACATGAGAAGAAAAAAATTGTAAATAAATGTTTACCTAAAGAGGGTTTATGGAATATTATGTGTGAATGGGTTTTGCGTATGTAGAAGGTGGTTTGAAAGTATATTTTGGGAGAATTTTGAAAGGGTAATTGGAGAGATTTGGTAATAAATTTGTAGGTAGTAATTGCGTAAAAGAAGTGAAGGAGGATTGGGGTATTTATAGGAAATAATGAGTGAATTTTTGTGTGATTTAAATAAAGAAAAATTTAAACAAAAATGAGAGAGAGAGAGACAAGAGGGCACCGGCCATTACATAAGACAGGGAGAGGGGAGTTTTATTTTTTGTATTTTTGTTGATTAAATGTAATAATAAGTAAAGTAGATGTGAAATAAAGTTATGAGAAAGGTAAAAAGTAAAGATAATAGGTGTATGGTGTTGTAAGAGTAGGTATTAGAAAAAGTAGAGATAAATGAATAGTGTAGAATAGTAATGAATAGTGTAATGTAAAGTAGATATAACTAATAAAGTACCGGTAGTAAGAAAATACGTGTATAATTGTGATATCTGATATTTTCACTTACCGAAAAATTATAAAACTAATATTTTTTAAAACCTTATATTTTTATGAGTCTAACGATATATTCGGAATATTTTTACTATTCTGAGCTCGAAGACACGTTTTCCAAGAACTGTATCCGTTCAGGTTCAAAACGATTTACGGTTTTACTAATCTGATCTTTTTAAACTTTCTTATGTAACCACGAGCTATTTTACATACTAACCTCTTATTTTAATTCTTAAGGTTGCGAACACGGGATTGTCGGACTTAAACTATTACGCCTAACTAGGATTTTGTTGACTTTAGGGTTTCCGGTTGATCTTCCGATTAGGATTTAAGCTAAATTGATCACAAAACTTTGGGGATTTACAGTAGACACTAAAGAAAAGATTTTGAGAAGGAAAGTGCTCAAGTATGTAAAGGTGCAGTGGACAAATCAGTTAAAACGAGAAACTACTTGATAACTGTCACACCCCGCCCCCCACTACCGAGGTTCTGGGTGTGTGATGCCAGGGTAGAAAACTGCCACAGGCCCCTTAATGATAATGGTCGATATCTGCCCTCAGGCGAGACCCCAACCAACGCATGCCCTATAGGATATCACAGGCACTATAGGTATTGTTATCCTCAGGTGAGTTGACCCCCTATCTGTAACTTGCAGGGATCGAACCCAAGACCTGAGGCTTTTGCCTATCCTAAAGGCAGCACCTCTCACCAATTGAGCTGTAACAATACCTATAGTGCTTATGATACCCTCCGGGGCATGCCTTAGTTGGGGTCTCGCCTGAGGGTGGATGTCGGCCATTATCACTAGGAGGCTAGTGGTAGTTGTCTGCCCTGGCATCACACGCCCAGAACCTTGATAGTGGGGGGCGGGGTGTGACAGTAACTAGAAGAGGAAATGAAAACAAAATACCCAAAGCTTTTTTAAATAATTCAGGTAGCTTTCAACAGCGAAAGTTTCTTTTTAGGAGGGAAGAGATGTAATATACAAACAAATAAGCTATGAAGAAGGATAAAAGTATCAGTTGATATAAAATAAGAAGGTTTTATGATAAAAAACTAAATATAATTGTGTTGTGATCACATGCAGAGATATGATTGAACATGGAATTTGGCAGGCTGTACACTGGCTTCAACATCGTCGGCGTAGGATGCAATGTAACCGGCGTACGTTGCTGTGGCTTAGGCAGTGTAAAGCCATTGTTGGATTGAAGAGAATTGAGTAATTTTAAGTACGCCGCTAGTGTTAGGCTCTACAATGTTGGCATACATGGTGACGTTCATTGAATGAGAAAAATGACCCGAGACGAATGGCAAGCTGATTCATCACTAGCTTTAGCATTCATGCCGTCGGCCTTCAGGCTACACCGCCAGCGTACGATTAGAAACTACCAGTGTATTCTAGGGTTTTGTCGAATTGTTGAGCAGATTGATTCTGTTAGAGAATTGAGGTGTATATTATTAAAGTTGATTATATTCATATTATCAGGTTTTGGTGAACTAGGATTGTGATTCTAAAGGAGATTTAGTGATTTTGAATTCTGTTCCTTGAAATTTGATTCAGGTACGACCATTCCTTGTTTGTTATATGTGCTTATAGGTTTAGATTTGTTCAATGAATCTATTTATATTGAACTTTTAATTATATTGTTTGTTGTTTGTGCTTAGTTGCTGTTAGTAAAGACCACACAAAGTGTGATACTAATGCTAGCAACTCGATGATCCTTGTGTAGCGTTATCCCAAGTGGAGTTGTAACTGGATATGATTCTGGTATATTAGAAGTCGTGCCAACTTAATTATGGTACACAACGATGTGTGTGGAGTACCCAGTATCACTATATATGTATAAAAGTATTTTATATAAAGAGTTGTTTTCTTCAGGATTTTGAGTTACTCCGGGTTTAGGATTATTTGCAATTGGTCCTAGATTGTGTTATCTGCTTCACTAATCAAAGATAACAATATGTGTGTGCTGCATTAGTTTAAGATTTTATGTGAGGTTTGTATGTTGCATGTTCATGCATTTTTGTTTGTGGGTTGGCATGCTAGGAACAAGTGAAGATTAGGTATACTATAACCTATCAGGATTTGATGTTTATGTGGATTATAGGGAAGATGATAGTGGACCAGAATTCCCTGCTGATGTTTTGGATATCTAGCTTGGATTTAGAATAATATGAAGACTTTATCAAATATATATGTTTTTATGAATTTAAGGTTGTTTAAAGAGTTTTCTATTATGATTATAAGTTTGATTACTGTTGGCTATGATTTATACCAACAAGGATATTTGAAAATTCAGTTTTGAAGATGTGTTAAACATGTATCTTTTATGTGAGTATTGGAGATTATTGTTATTGCTTATTTGTGATGTAGAGTTTCATAGCCTTGGCGTGTTCTTATAAAGAGAATGACACGTGATAAGTTGTAATGCCTTCAAGTTATGGCGTTACAGATTCTTTGAGCTAATTCAATAGTCCCCTAGCTTTAGCTTGGGTTATTGGTCCTAGTGACCCACAATTCCTATCAAGTAAATTCTTTGTAGTTAAAAGATTGACTTAAGTTTACCTTATCTTATTTTTGGTAGGGTATCCGTTCCTCTACAGTCCTTGTTGTTTGTGGAAATATTAGTATCCAAAAACCATGTTCTCAGTAAATTTATATATGTATATCATAGTGAGAGAATAATTAATTAGAATCTTGCAAACTCTGACTTGTAAGGCGGTCCTTATGTTATGGTTACGCATGTGTTGGTATTTCTAGAACGTTGTGGATATCTTGTTTGTAGACTTTAATTTAAATATCAAACTATGGTTTTGCATTAGATTAAGAGAGTGTGACATGCTGTTTATACTCGTTTGTGTACTGGGCTTGGTAGCTCATTTTATTAATTTTTCATGTTCTACTTATGATTCCATGGGGAATGAGAGATGCGCAGGATGACCGATTAAATGACGATGTACGAGACTTTGGTTTTATGAGTTTTCCTGGAAGAGTTTTATTGTAATCATGTTTTGTAAACTTGGACGACTATAATGAATTAAATATCAAATACTTTCGTTTGATTTGATATGGACCTTTAAGTCCAAAAGTTTTGTATTTTGGTTATAATTTCTTAATGGGCCCTATGGGCAATATTTATAAATGACCATTTGTGATATGCATTTTCTAAACAGGTCAAATCTAATAGGTTTTGATAAACCTAAACCATGGATAAATAGATGGTACTCTGTTGAAATTTTTATAAAGATTTATAATAATTTCTTAAATTGAAACTTAATTAGAAACCTACTCAACAACAGAATGCCTTGCACATATTGCTTGGAGGTGATGTGTGCGGCAAAACAACCATGCCTTTGAGCACCTTAAGGGCGAGGTCACTTCAATTCAGGTTGTTCTATTTTCATATGACTTTAGTTTATTACATGTTACATTGATACTATTAGGGTAACTTATGGGGATGTGACATCTGCACTAATCAGAGCCTGCCACATGTTTTTTTCACTTAAAAAAAGAAAAGTTTCTCCTTGATGTTGCGTAGAATTAAACCTTTGACCTCTTGTATGTGTGTGCATATATCTTTCCAATAAGCCAATTGGCTTCTTTCTTATCAAAATGTGGGCACAAAATAACTTTAAAGCTTATAATATAGGATCACACAAATTAATTAATTAAATGAATCCTAAATTAAATGCATGTTAAAAATTATATTATATTAAATCTAAACAATTTTGATAAGGCTCATGAAATTAAATTTTTATGCCATTTCTACTTGACATGTGAATTTTTTTTAGGTTTAATATGACATTTTATTTTCATCATATATTAAAACATATAAAAATTTCTATTTATATATTTTTAAGCTTAAATTGAGCAAAAATGAGGAGCATACGTAAGGTAACATATAACACGATGCATACTATACACATGTGACCACTACAATTGAATATTTTATAGATATTTTTTTTATTATTTTATTTTATTTTATTTTATTTTTTGGGACTTGTTTCTTGGAAGTTTGACTAAAAAGAACCATCATAAGCCAAACCAAAAATTTGAGAAACTAGAAAGGAAAAAAAATTGAGAAATGTCAAGTTCAAATCTCTCTCCCTACGTTGTAATGGCATATTACAAGAAAAAAAGGGGGGAAAATTAAAACAGAATGCCCGCAAAAGGAAAATGACATTTCAACATCAATAACAAGTAATGTGATGCAATGGCATTAGATAAATATAAATAAGATAAGTTCGTCATTGTGCCAATAAAATCGCTGTTTAATATGAGAAGGGTGCTCTCCGTGTTCGAAGACATTTTAAGATATTCAATGGAATTGTAATCAAATCATGAATCACTAGCTGCTGACGTAGTAATCGAGAGTATTTATGGCAAAAAAAAAAAAAGTCGAGAGTAGTTAAACTGCTACACCCACTAGCACTCTCTAAAATAATAATAAAAAATAAAAAATTATATTGCTATTTACAAAAGGCCCGGTGCTCGACTAGCCCACTCTAACCCCCATTCACGACAGCCTCGTCAAACAAAATGATAAGTTACGTTTGCAATCCCAGTTTGAACAAAAATTATCTAGATATCAGGCCGAATTCTGCTGATGACTTCCCATGTGATGTGAAGCTTGCATCCGAATAATCCCATCCCTAGAACGATGGCAGGCCGAAATTTGCTACTAACTTCCCACCCGCTGAGGAATGAAATTGGAAGGCGATAATTGAAATGATCCCATCGAGAATCTAAGATTATTTAAGGGCACTGCCCATGTACTCCATACATACCACACTTCATATTGTGAAATCGCCTACATATTGGCATCCACATATACTGGATTCAACTATTGCATAACAGATACTAGAATGAACACTCCGGTTGACCATTCCGGCTCTTTTGACAAATTTCCTCGTGAGCCGCATCATACCTTCCTCAAAGTTTCCATGTATTGAAACACTGTGCTTGTAGCCCAAGCCATGCACCACCTCTGAGAAATAATCTCACTTCGAAACACACTTACAAAATAGCTCTTTCCAATGCAAATGGATCAAATCGATTTACAAACTATTCAAATTCAGCATGATATTTATTCAAATTTAATTTAAAAAAGTTAATTCAAACTGAAACTTAAGCTACTCGAATAGTTTGATAAACCAAACCCAAGCTTTCTATATTTAGCTCTATTAGCTGGCGAACCTACTCGAGCAAGAGTCATGTATAAATGTTAATCAAATTTAAATTGAGTTTAAACAATAATATTATTTTAATTAGAATAAGAAATATATTTATTAATAAATTAAAAATAAGTAGACTTAATCGAGTTGAACCCAAGATTATTTAGTTTTACTTCAAGCCAAACTTGAGCTTAAAATTTTAAGCTTGGCCAAATTTAAGCCGACCTCACGCTTTAAAATTTCAAGTCAAACTCAAGTTCAACATTATACCGTATTGAATTGACTTGGCTTGTTTGCAACCTAATTACTACTTTACACAGTCTGCCTTTCGTCTCTCTGGTGTGATCAGCTTTTGCCGGATAAATTGAAGAAAAGTCTTCGTCTAAGATCCCCATGCCCAAACCCCCACCCCCAATTCTTTTCTTTGTTGGGATGAATAAAAATGATACCTCAAATAATCTAGAATCAAAAGATGCTACGGCTTGATTATATTTAAGTGAAAAAGATATACAGCTGGTGACAACAAAGATAATAAAACACTCCGCTGCAAGCCGCATTTGTTGCTCTTACATTAGATACCGCTTCACGGACTGCAGAGGTTCTTAAGATCCTCTTCCTTGGCATACCAGCTAGGAATTATTTTGGAAATATGGGGATAGAGATCCTTGTATGAGTTTCTGATCGTTCCTTCCGCAACTCCAGTTGCAAGTGAAATATCTGCAGACGGATTAGGTCAATTGCAAGCACAATTGCAGCCACTAGGGGAGGTGCATCATAATGAACGGAAACGACATAGAAGCAGCAACAATGCGATCATATTATAATAGATTAGCTCGCCAAGATATCTTGGCAAGAAATGACACACCCAAGAGTGACAAATCACTTGGTGTAACTTTGTGAGCAAGAGCCAATTAAATTAAATGTATGGTGGTTTTTAGCCATACTCATGGCAGATTTTCATTAACCTTAATTATATGTCAGACATGTCCCCTGCTGACTCCTAGACAGTCAACAAGGCATACCATTACAAATGGATCTTTCTTTATTTTATTTTATTTGTTTATTTTACATTATTTTCCCCCCAACAGCAGAGAATTTCCTGGAAAGACAGTACATTACGTTGCAGCACAAACTTAAATGCAACATGATGTAATGAGAATCTATCCAACAACTCTTGTCAAGGGATTGCATTCTCCTATCTCTTAAATAAAGCATTTAGAAGAGAATTGCATAGATTCAAACCTCTTAAAGGCTTCTTGTCATCGGAAAGCTGAGTTATAATGTAAATAACTGCCGCTGCTATCGAAATGGGACTCCTCCTGTGTTTTCAAGGCGAATCAAAACAGAGAGATGATGAATCTGTTAAGACACAAAAACAGTGACAGCCTAAAGATACCAATATCTGAAAAAAAAAAAAATATGTAAAATAAATTATAAAATATAAAATAAATGAGAAACCGTTGATATCAATATAATGCAATTTTTTTCCCCCCAAAAATGAAGATGCATATGCAACAGGCATACCCATAATATGAAACGATATATTAGACTTGGGATCACTGCAAGAACGCCTTTACCCAATTTATATAATATTTCGTTTTACCAAAGATAAAAAGTTGACGCAATTATGCACAACTGGAGAAGAAAGATTATCATCTGCTAGACAGATTCTATATAAAAAGCCACATACTATACCTTATATCAAACTCCTCAGATTTCTGCACAGCTTCCTGGGCAGCTTTGACAGCTTGATTATTCATACCAACATTAGAACAAAAACGCCTCTGAAAATAATGAAATGTAATTGTAGTGAAAAATAAAAGGGAAAAAGAGAAAAGGTTTAAGTACAATCTATTATGTAATATAGGATCCTCCTTTTTGTCTATATGGGGCAATACCCCTGTTTCATTGTGAATATAAGATCATCCTTGTGTGAATATAAGATCTACATAAAATGAAAACTTTCACAAGAGAAGGAAAAAAGAAATAAGACGAAGAAAAATCACACCATGAAATCTGCAGCATGTATTGTTCCCATTTCCACTGACTGACCCTTCTCCAACCCCAGCTGTTTTATTATGTATTCCTTTGCTCGACCTATTTCCTTTTTAGTGGCTCCATTAGCCACAGAACAAATTTCTAAAAGAGGAATCCAAACATTAGGGTAACTTACAGACAGAAAAAAATGATAAACCACAAAATTCAACTTCCAAGAAGAAAAAAGTTATACCTTTCACAGTCCGTGGCTTGTCTTCTTGTCGACAAGCAATATATAGACAAGCAGCCAAGAGAGCATCCTGATTTCTTCCCCTACTAGACTTTTGATCTTCGACCTTCTTATAGATCTCATTTGCCCGATCCTTCAATTTGACAAAAAATAATTGGGTGTGTCCATATTTATTATAAGATAACAGGGGGTTAAAAGAGGCACAGAGGCAATCAAACTTTCCAGAGGATGTAAGAGACAAGAGATATCAATTATAAAAAAGTCCAATCGAAAAAACCCTAGCTACTCTTGAATGGGCTTGATTATAAAAAAGTCCCAAAAATTCTTAGAACTCAAAAATTTTAGAATTTCTTGGAAGAATATAGGCTTTTATTTTTCCGTGACATTTCTGCCATTTTGAAATACAAAACAAGTAACAATTTTGCAAATGCCACCATCTTCCCTCCTAGTGCACGTATTTCTTCTCCTAGTCACAACTGCTACTTAACTCCCGCATATCTACCCACATTTTAAATTCAAACACGTGACAAAGTAATTAATAGAATACAACACACACCACTAGTGAATATACACACAGCACTACTTTATCACACCTGATGCACTTTCACTTTGACACATACACATACACGTGTTCTATACACATGCTAACTAACTCATATTGTTACTGTTTCCTAACATTACGGCCCCTTAGAGACGTGGCTGACATCAGGCGCAATTGTCATCTTGCTCCCTCGCCATCTTCTTCTTTGTTGATCTTTTTAGTTCATCTCCATCCTTACAATCATCAAAATCATGCAACTATGTGGTGTTATCAATCTTGAAGATAATGATGTATCTTCTGTAAATTTTTTATCTCAGCATCTAATCAAACAGCTGTCTCTCCTTCCCTACTAATTCAGCATGGGTGAAACTGAACTAGTAGAAGTTCAAAAATCAAAGATAAGTACCGTGATGCCTCAACTGCAAGCTAATTGGTCCCATGTAGAGATCCTTCCTCAATTTTTTGTAATCCTTTTTCCTTCGCTACAAATTTTCACGTGCTCACATCCCTAGTGATCCTTTTGCTATATATTGCATTATTTGACATAACTTCTTCCAGATCTATTTCATGAAAACCATACCCTAAACCTGCAAATCATCACCTTTGCACCAGCTGATGTCATGCTCAGATTGCTCCCAGCATTCAAAAGGTCTGAAGCAATTGAATGTAGCCACGAAGCCAATCCCATTGGAACAATCTGGAGGCAACTGTTTACACTTCATCATCCATGCTGCTTTTACTTCTAAGAAGCAAGGAAGTCTCCTCACGTAACATGACAACAATATTCAAAGATTGTCAGAAGCAATCACACTCATCGACATCCAGCACAAAATTCTTGAGAGGAAAGTGAAGATTTCTAAAGAAGAATTAATCTTATTCAAAAGTTAATGGATATTACACCTTAATATGCATGATTTCCATCTAAAATAGTAATAATCTTCTATATTTACGACAAGGAAATTACTACCCTAAAAATAAAAAAGAATAAACTGGGTTCCCTAATTCCCTAATTTCGTCATATACATAATTACAAGATAAAATTAAATATGGTAACTTTGAAGAAATTTCAACGCTTCCCCTTAGGCTGGCTTGTACTTATTACATAGTTCCTCAAAGTTAGTCCTAGCAAAGACTTTGTCAAGATATCTGCAAGCTGCTTTGGAGATTAAGTGTAGACCAATAGCACCCCTAAGTTCCCGATTTTTTCTAAGATAAAGTGTCAATTGACCTCTACATGTTTAGTTCTGTCATGATGAATTGGATCCTTTGTCACACTAATAGTAGCCTAATTGTCACACTCGCTGATTCGTATTCCTTCACAAACAGCTACTGCTAAAGCTTTTAGCTCAACCTCAGCACTACTTTTAGAAACTACAGGCTACTTCATACTTCTCCATGTTACAAAGTTTCCCCAGACAAATAAGCAATATCCTGATTGATCTCCTATCTCTCCAACTCCCTCCTAGTTTGCATCAAAGTATAAAACTAAATCCACACTCTTATTCTTCCTGAACAATAATCCTTTCCCAGGAGTCATCTTTAGATACCTAAAAATTCTAACACATAGCCTCCATGTGTGCCTCTATAGGATTGTTCATAAATTGGCTTACAACACTTACTGCAAAACCGATGACAGGCTGAGTATGTGAGAGATAAATAAGTCTACCCACTAGACATTGATACCTTCCTTTATTACTGGAATTTGGTCCTCTTTACTTCCCGGTTTTCTTTTAGGGTCCATAGGATGTGAAAGAAATAAATCTCCTTACTAAACATTGACATCTTCCTTTGTCTACTGGAATTTGGTCCTCTGTACTTCCCAATTTTCTTTTAGGGTCCATAGGAGTGCTTGCAGGTTTACATCCTCGCATGCCAATCTCTTTGAGCAAGTTCAGGGTATATTTTCTTTGAGAAACAAATATCCTCTTTCTTGATCGAGCCACTTCATCCCCAAAAAATAGCATAGAGGACCAAGATCTTTTACTTCAAATTCTTCTGCTAAGGACTGTTTAATCTTCAATAATTCTTCCTCATAATCTCCAATTAGAATGATGTCATCAACACACACACTAATGATAGCCAATTTACTCCCAGGAGAATGTTTCACAAAAAGTGTATGGTCAAATTGACACTGACTAAAACCATGTTCTTTTACTAATCATGAGAACCTGCCAAACCATGCACATGGAGATTGTTTTAGTCCATACAAGGACTTCAATAACCTGCACCTTACTGTTGCCGTTGCTTATTTGTAGACCTGAAGGAATTTCCATGTAAACTTTCTCTTTAAGAACTCCATTAAGAAAGACATTCTTTATATCAAGCTGATAAAGAGGCCATTCTAAGTTTGCTGCTAGTGAAAGGAGTATTCGAATGGTATTAAGCTTAGCAACTGAAGTAAATGTCTCTTGGTAATCAACACCATAGGATTGAGTAAAGCCCTTCGCTACTAATCGAGCCTTAGGTCTTTCTATGCTTCCATCTGCCTTAGTTTTCACGGTAAAGATCCATTTGCAACTCACTGCTTTCTTTCCTAGTGGAAGTTTAGTAATAATCCATGCACCATTCTTTTCCAAGGCCATAATCTCCTCTTGAACAACCTATTTCCAGCGTGGGGGACTTACAGTTTCTTGAATGCTTGTTGGAATTTGAACATTATCCAGCCTCAAGGTAAAAGCTTGATAGGATTGACAAAGTCCTACATATGAAATAAAATTCTCGATAAGATGTTGAGTACATGTGCGAATACCTTTCCTCAAGGCAATCGACAGTTCGAAGTCATTTACCATTTGAATCTCCTCTAAATCTTTCTGCTCCAGCTCATTTTCACCTACTATGCTAGTTTTTGCAATCATTTGGTCTGGTTCAAATTGTTGGACAGGTGTGAGATGTGCCACGGCCTTAATCTCTCTTTGATGTTGTCTCTTCTTCCTAGAATATACCTTAAAGTTCTTTAATTGCTGACGATGGCTAATGAGAATCAGAATCAAGCTCACAAACAATATCACATCCATTGTTTCAAATACCCTTCGTGTGTTAAGACAAAAACACTTATATCCTTTCTTGTTTGTGGAATAACCAATAAAGACGCCTTTTTGTGGATCTTGGGTCAAGTTTACTCCTATTTTGTGGGTATATATGAACAAAAGCAGAACACCCAAAAATTTTAAAAGGGAGATCAAAGGGAAGAACATGAGCATGAGAAAATATTTTAATGAGAGCTTGTCGTGGTATTTCAAACTTTAGAGCACGAGATGGCATGCTGTTGATCAGATATGCAGAAGTAAGAATGGCTTCCCCACAGATATTTTGGAACACCAGTAGAAAACATAAGAGATCGAGCTACTTCCAACAAATGACGGTTTTTTCTTTCTATCACTCCATTTTATTGAGGTGTGTTTACACATGAGTTTACTTAGACAATTCCCTATCTAGACAAGTATTCACATAGAACAGAATGGAAATATTCCCTAGCATTGTCAGATTTCCGGATTTTGATTTTGGTATTAAATTGTGTTTGAACCATAGAATTGAATGGCTGAAATATTCTATCAACTTATGACTTTTCTTTCATAAGAAAAGCCCAAGTAGATCGTGCATGATCATCTATGAATGTTATAATCCACCATGTTCCATTGATATTTTCTATTCTAGAGGGTCCCCAAATGTCACTGTGAATTAAGGCAGATGGTTTTAATGGATAGTAGCGCACACTTGGATATACAAAACGAGTGTGTTTTGCAAGCTGACATATCTCACAATTAAACAATTTTGGATTTCTATTGATAAATAAATGAGAAAACAACCTTTCAAGATACATATAGTTTGGATGACCTAATCATAGTGCCATAACATAACTTCACCATCTTTATTGATACTTGCATTGGAAACAGACTTAAGACTAAAATTATGAAATAATTGATTCTTAGATAAACCACTTCTTCCAACTAGGATGAGACGTCTTGAAGAGATAAAGTCTAGAGCACATCTCAACACTGCCAATCTTCTTCCTTGAACCCAATCCCTGAAAAACACACATATTTGGGAAAAATTTAGTTAAGCAGTGATTATCACGAATCAACTTATTGATGGATATCAAATTGCAGGACATGAAGCACGGATTTTAGAATAATTCTAGATGAGAGTTGGACCAATCCAATCCTAGCCACCATGGACAGAGAACCATCAGCAATCCGTACAATAACTTATGTGTGACAAGGTTGATAATCATGAAAAAGGGACTCATCTCCCGTCATGTAGTTTGATGCTTCTAAATCGATAATCCAATGTTTTAAGCATTTAGCCCATGAATTACTTGATTCTGTGTGCATGTTAGTGGATGGAGTAGAGACGGTGTGCTGAGAAAGTGTATTACTTAGAAGCCTTTTTAGCACCTCAACTTGTTCCTTGGTGAAAGGACTTGACTCAGTAGTGGTAGATGGTTCCTCTACTACCTTGGCTAAGTTTGGTCTGGTTTCCATGTTGTAATTGACCATAAATGATGGCTAGGGATGGAGACTAGGGTTTTTTCTTAGAGAGCCTGTGCTCTGATACCATAGATTTCTAAAAAAAAATTAATCTTACTCAAAAGTTAATGAATATTACACCTTAATATACATGATTTCAATATCTAAGAATAGTAATAATCTCCTATATTTATGACAAGAAAATTAATACCCTAAAAATAAAAAAGGAAAAACTAGATTCCCTAATTCCCAAATTTCCTCATATACAAAATTACAAGATAAAATTAAATATGGTAACTTTGAAGGAATTTCAACAGAAAGGGTAGTTCAGGCATAGTTCTTCCAATGCTAATGATGGTATCAATCTCATCAATTGCATGAGCCGGGTGTTGTTGCTTCAAAACATCTATGTTGCCCTTCTGCAGCTCTTCCGCATCATCCCAAACAGGTTTATTTCCTTCCTCTCCTCCTTTACCATACACAGATTTTCTTTTCCTTTTTTTTCTCCCTTTTGATTGAATCCATACAAAGAATTTGGTAACCCAGCATTTTCCTCTCTAACAAAATGCATGCTAGTTGCAGAAGAGTTTACAAAGAACATAGCAAAAGTGCCATGAACCCCATTTTGCACTTGCTCATCTTCATTTGCTTTCCAAATTCCACAAGAGAATTAACTATTAAGCGACCTCTACAAAAAATTCTCCAGTTTCTCCATTTCCTTTACCACTTCATCATCCATAGGCTTATCCTTCCCTAAATCATCTGCCTCAGAGTTTTCCTCATTATCCCTTGAAACAGGTGTATCTTCTTCCCCTCCAACAATGGCTCCTGCCACTTGGATTTTCTCTTGCTTCTACCCATAGCCCATCAATCAATCCTGGCATCATAACATCGCATATCAAAGACATAAGTTGGCCTGCCAAATGTCGTTGGTGTGTCACAATGAGCTCTATCCACCTTTTATATGGCCAAGAAAGGCTTCAAATTGTTGTTACAAATTTTTAAATTCTTCCATTAAACATAGCTCTGATACCATGTGTTACATGATTGTATAAACTAGGCTAGGGCTCGTTTAGAGAAAATCTTACCATCTTGAATGGGCCTGATAATAGAGAGAACCCAACAATTTCTTAGACTCTAAAATTGTAAAATTTCTTGGAAAAAAAGATACGCTTCATTTTTCCCCTACTGCATTCTCGCCATTTTAAAATACAAAACAAGTGGCAGTTTTGCAACTACTGCTATTTCCCTCCTTGTGCTCCTATTTCCTCTACCAATCACAATTGCTACATAATTCCCACATAACAACCCAACATTTAAAATTCAAACATATAACAGAATGATTAATAGAAACACAACACCATTGGTGAATATACACATTGCACTACATGCTCACACCTATGCATTTTCACTTTGACAGGTATACATGCACGCGCGTGCGCACACACTCTCTTATGTTCTGCACACACACTTACTCACTCCTATTGTCCTGTTTCCTAACACAATCAATACTCACATGGCTGAACTACAAATATCCTCACTAGATACCACCACTATTTCTATTAGCAAACAAATGCACTAAGCAAAGAATAGCCGACCTATTACTGTTTTTTGATAAAAGAGATAACAAGGTGTTTTAGTTGTTTCTGAATGAAGTTTAGAACATGTAGGAGAAAAAACTGAATATCATACCTTGATTGTTGCAACAAGTCCCAACCTGAATCAGAAAAAAGCAATGCATGTAATCAATCAGAAATTTCAAAGTAAAGGGAGAAGTTGAAATGAGGGCTTTAGTTAAGGAAAAGATAAGGAATACGCATGCTTTGAATGGAGGCATCAACTTTATTTTAAGAAGAGGGGGGAGAGAGGAAGGGAGGGGAAAAGGAGAAGGGGGGAGCAAAGAAGAGACGAGATTTATTTGGTATTAATACTTCTAAATATTAATTACATCCTTTCTATGAGAACATGAGGATTATTTGGTATTAAAATAAGTTGTAAAAAAGCCATCAGAGTTTTCGGATTTGAAAACTGGAAATAATTAGTGCTCCTAGCATACATCCAAGGGGGATTATTTTCAAGTATTGTTATCAAACAAATAGGTTATAGGTGATGTGATGAAAATGAAGCGTGCTCAAATGTAGAAAAACAATATTTATAGCAAATGAACTAAGTTTTAGGAGAGCATAAAATGCAATTTAGTAGGGAAAAATAGATTTATTAAATATTACACACTATTTATATAGATAAATGGCGTGTAAATACCTATCAAATTTCCGTACATATACTAATGAAATAATTACCACCCATGATTTTCACACTTATATGTTAAAATTTGATTGATGTTTTAGGTCATGTGTATAACACTTTTGCGTAATATTCTTTAAATCATTTCTCATAAATAGGAAATAATATAATTGTCTAGATTGAGGAACATATATGATCGAGCAAAACATCATAGCCTATTAATTTGAATAAGTTTTTCCCATGTGATCTTATACAGTCTTACTTAATGAGATCCTATATGGATTGCCTTTTTTTGTCTTTTGGGTTGGGGTTTGGGTTGGGAGCAAAGGAGTTGCATAGATTAAAATAGTAAACTTCCATAAATTATCATATAATCATTGATCTATTGATTTATCAATTAAAGTAAAGCCCTAATTTATATACCTACTTTTATAATAGCTATAAGGGTAAGCTTATCATCTTTATATGGATTATAATACTTGTAGTTTTTTGGGTGGCTATTATTCAAAAGCTCCCCTGAGAAGTGCCACTAGTCTTATTCTTTTAGCAAGCAATATTTGTCCCCTGCATATGATTTGCATGCTTGCCCTATATTCGTCACATATTTGAAAAATTCACATAAGAAGTAAAATCAGTAATGCTCTAATTTACTCTTCAAACTAGTCAGCCAATGAACTTGGTTCTCTTATCTAATCTCACTCAACATCATCCATAGAAACTTGGTTTACCTTTCCAAACTGATCCCACTTCTGAGTCCAAAATACTACAAAAGCTAGTTAACATTTCTAATCTATTTAAGGTATTCAGCCTGCTCCCATGATCTAATAAGAACAGGGTATTTAATCAAACAAAAAAAATAAGAACAGGGTACCAAAAGTAAGCCACGATGCAACAAAGATTGCAGCACCAACAACTTCACATACGAAATACAATTTTCAGGAAAACAATAACTTTTGCATGCATCCCAGTAAGAATGCTGCTGATAAAATTTGACCAAATCTTTCTTAATTTATCGGTTTCCATCAAGCACGATCTAGAAAAATCAACCTAGTCAGTCATCTCTAGAACTTACTTAAAATTAAGATCATCAGAGGAGAATAAAACAACATGAACCACATGTGCTAGAATGGACAAAGATTGCACGACGACCACCATCAATACCAAGAAACTTAACTAACTAAGCCCTACTCCCTCTCCATGTCTGCAATTCATTCTTCAACACAGCAAAACATAACCTAACCGCAATCTTAAGCAAATAAACATTCAACTTCTCTGCTTTTTCCCCTCACCTAAACAACTTGATTGGCGTCCACACCCCGGCAGACGGATCAGACTGAAAAGAATTCCATAACAAGCATGTCTTTCTGCACTAAGTAGAATGTCATTCTACAGTAACTATTATACTCAACCACCCACCCCACCCCCCCACCCACCCCCCAAAACAAAAAAAAAAAAAAAAGAAGGTATTCTACGAAAAGTATTCATACTTATTGATTGTCATTGAAACACAATAAAACAATACAAAAACTATAGAGCTAAACCCTCACCTATCTGACATGGTTGCAATCGTTTTAAATGCAAGAATCAATCCACGATCAGGATTCGAACCGCGATTCTGCCACCTCCCTAAAGACGACGACAAGAACTCACCGGAAGTACCATTCTTAGATATTACGGTAGAAAGCCCACCGTCGGTGAGCAGAGGGTTCGTCGGACCACCAACACGAACGGGGTCGTTGTCGTTGGACTCATTAGCAAGGTTCTCCACTCGGAGGTCTCGTCGATGGAGTGCGATTCGAGAACGAGTCCGCATTCCGAGCAGACCGTGTCTCCGGCGGAGTGATCAAAGACGACCTCTGTTTGCCTTTTGCAGTCCGTACAGAACGCATCGACATCGTGTCGTGATGGTGAGTCAATTAGGGCTTTTTCTCGCGGCGTTGGTTGAGTTAGTTAGAGGGAGAGAGAATGGTGCTCGGTCCTTCTTCTATGCTATGATTTGGTAAGAGAGAGAAAGAGCAGAGAAAAAAAAAAAGGGATAAAGGAGAGGAGTATTTATAGAGGCCAGAGGGCGTGGACAATTCTACGACGGTCATATATCTTTTGTTGATTGGCAGTGGTTGTGTGCGTCGGTTGGAACTTGGAAGTGGTGCTTATGATTAACAAGGATGTAGATAGGCTTAATCTAGTGTATAAATTGATATATACAATGATTTTATCTATTATCTATTACTATTATTATGGTAATTCTCCCACCCTTTTATATTTCACAAACTTTTAGGATTAGCTCGTCAATCCACCCACTCTTTTTGATATTTCATGTTAAAGTTACCATTGATCACGGTTACTCCATTTGTCACTATCTTCTTGTGAACTTATGCGAGCACTAATCTTCTCTCTCCTCTCCACTTAAACTACTCTCCCTCTTTCTCCGAGAGATGTAACTACTTTTTGAAAGTCCATTATTTGTTTTGCTTTCCTTTTGTTTTTGTAACTATTTTCAATCCATGCCGTTCTCTCTCACTAATTTATATGGTAATGTCACGCCCCAAAGTGTGTCCTACACATGACAGTCCGCCACACTCAACATTTAATCTCACGTAAGACAACCCTAGTCTCCCCATGAGCTTAAACATCGAGTGTAAGGCTCGCTCTCAACATTTATAGATCATACTTTGCTTCGTAGTAGCTTAAAGAGGTATACACAGCAGCAAGAATGTAAATCATAATCGTCGTACGGAGAATTATTCTATTACATGATCTAGGGGGTATACCCCCGATAACACCAGTTACCAATTCTCAATCCCCACAATTCCTTACATTGCCCTTCAATTACCGATTCAGAAAACGGAATTAGAGTCCATTTCTAATCTTTAGACCCCGGCCTCATCAAAAGCTCCTTAATATCTAAGAGCCGTACCTGGTGTCCACGGGTCCTCGGAGATAGCCAAAGGTACTCATACTGCAACAGGAAACTATAGGGGTATAAGCTACACTAGCTTAGTGAGTGGAACTTCCGAATCACAATTAATACAAACATTCAAGCAAGTAATTAGTCAACCAAGTGAAATGCATCAATAAGTGAATTCAACAAACATATGACCAGCCGGAAATCATATGTGGATGGACTTACGCCCTCCATCCCGGGTTAGCAGATTAACGAATCCTGCGGTACGACGCCGTTTAAGCTCACGGTCAACTGAACAATATCGTTTTATGGATCACGATTAACCAACAAGTATTCGTTTTATGGATCACGATTAACCAACAAGTATTCGTTTTATGGATCACGAAAAACCACCCAATGATAATGCTCCATCCCCATCGTGATATGAATGAATCCGATTACAATTGAGTCAGATATGCATTAGTTCAATTCTTTTAGGTGGCCAACAAATATTCGCAGACATTCAATATAAAACTAGAAAATCAATCAATAGCTTAACACCCGGTTTCGATATTTCTTAAGTTCCATTTCACACATCAACAGCAGACAAATATAGGATTCCCATATACCCCATTATACATAATCATCTTTTTATCTTTACCTAGCAACTAGCACGACTATCATTACAATCACAAGTAATAATTGAAATCGGAAGAGGAACTCACTCGGCCATGGTACGCCGGTCTCTTATCAATATGGTAGTCGGGTGATACGGTATCGTCGTGTTCAGGTTCACCTACCAAATAAGAATAGCCTAATAAGAATCTCATCACTAAACTAATTCAAACCATGTATCTATACTTCACAAAATCGGAATTCTCGCTATTTGCGGAAGTCCCAACTTAAAACGGCCATAACTTGGTCATTTTAACTCGGAATTTCGCAAATTTTATATCGATCTCTATCTACTTCGAAAGATCTATCTATTTCTAGTATTATTTTCAAGTTTTGAAAATAGCAAGGCCACGGAACAGTGGGGTCAGTTCTGTTCTGTCACTTTCCCGATTTCGAAAAATTGTATCGCTTTTGATAAAAATGTTCCTAGTTGATGATTCATGCATGAATGGCATAGGAATGAATTACTAACATGAATGATATGTAATGGACTTAATATATGCATGGTCATGATGATTTTGGGATAGTAAACTCTTATGAACTCCTAAGTGTTAGAAAATTCCATAAAGGTTATTTCTAAAAAAACTATTCTTCTACTTTACACTCCTTAGGGTTTCTTTGGCTTTTAATCTTGTAATCCACTTGTTTTCTAACTAAAATTAAGTTCTCAAAGTCTATATTAATCATGGCCTTCATTCATGTATAAAAATTCCCATTTTTCATTTAGTGAACATGTCTTTGAACAAGCTTTTTGTAAAAATCCGAATTTCACTTTCTTGCATTTTTCTTAAAGAAAAAACTTGTCTAATGCATTAAAAATTGAAGCTCCAATATATATATTATCTAAGGACTTCATTTAGCTTATAAAACATCCAATTTAGACTTAAATTCTAAGTGTTCTTGTAGGCATGAACCTAAATTACGAATTTGACTACACATTCATATTTCAATATTCTTCATTCCAACTTTACTCCTTGTTTTTACATTTTTATCATGCCTAAACTCATCTAAGCTTGTGAAAATCATTCCTTCAATATACCCATTACACATACCCTTCATTTTTCATGAAAAATATAAGTTTTGAAGTGGTTTTGGTGGCTTTTAAAATAGGGTTTCAAGGTCATCCGAATTCTCAACTAAGCTTTTCTAACAAAATAATTTCTTTTTCAAGTTTCTAGTCTTCTATACATGTAGATCTATCATTTAACATATCTATAGATAGGCAAGGCTACACTTTTATAAGCATCAATGCATGAAAATCAAATTAGACACATGAATATGGAGGTAGATGAAGATGTGAATATCTAAACACTAGATCTACTAAAAATAATGCATGAATCATGAGTTTCATGGCATGAACATAAAGATCCATGCAAGATTCCTACTTTACATGCATGAACATGATGATATTCCAACAAAACTCCTTTAAACACTAGATCCACTTCTTGAGATGGCTTGATATTCTTGTAGTAGTGTTTTCATGTCCCTTGCTCATGCTCATTGGCATTTAGATGAGAAAACACACAAGAATAATCTTGCCATAACAAGATTTAGGATGAACAAAGCTTAAGATCAACCTACCAATGGAGGATCAAAGAAGAAATGAAGAAGACTTGTGTTGAAATTGAAAGGGAAGAGGGAGGGGGAAGCTCTCGGCCACTAGAGGGGAAAAGAGAGTGTTTTTCACTCTTTACAAATTTTAAAACAAGAAGAAATGAGGAGAGAGAGAGAATAATATGTATATATATGAAGGCATTAGGGTTTTAGTTGAATAAAAGAACAAAAATAAAATAATTGAGAGGGAAATATGGGGGAGGGGCGCCGGCCATAGGGGGGGGGTTTGTGTGTGTGTGTGTTGAATTTTTGAAAATTGTATTTTGTGTAATAAAATGTAATATTTGTGTTAATTAATTAGGAAAAAAATTTCTTGGAAAAGAAAATTGTAATGAGTAATTGTAAGGATGTAAGAATAGGGTATGGGTAGTGTGTAGTATAGGTTGTACTTGTGAATAGTAGACAAGACATCTACTTTACCGGTTGTAACGAAAACACGGGAAAAAGCTATAACTGTAATTTTTTATAGCTCGGAAAATTATAAAATTGATATTTTTGGAATCCTTATAAAATTACGGTTCTAATGAATATTCCGGAACATTTTTCTGAATCCGTGGTCCGGGGCACGCTTTTCCGTAATTGAGCTCGGGAAGGCCCGGAATTGAAAAATTCCCGAATTTAAAACTTTCAAAGGTTTAAAATGTACTCTAGAACAATAATTCAAATTCATTTACTTTGTAAAATTTCTTTTATTATGAAATCGAAGGAAAGCCGGATCTAGGGTTTCTAGGCTCCTATCACTAAGCTGGAATCGGACCGATATAGGGTTTCGTTCTCCGGTTCCCAAAGTTCGCCGATTACTATCCGATCATCAGGAGAACTAGGGTATACCCTATAATAATAATAATAATAAACAACAATTTAGGTAACTAATAATATTAATCGTACTGAAAAACTCACTAATTACTAGCAGCAACGAAATACAAAAACTGTAAGATCAGATAATTCTAGCTATTTGAAAATTTGTAAAACTAATAGCTTAGAGGTCCTTTAGAAATATACTTCTAAAGGCACTAATAACATGTTCTCAACATTTGCATCCCCAGGGCTCGCTTTTCGAAACTGGCACCTGATCAGATTGGAATAGGTCGGAATTTCACTGATCTCACCTTTCCAGGGTATCCTATACTTAATACGAACCAATTACACTTTTTCCTCTTGTTCCAACTCCTGGGTTTAGGAACACGAGATTGTCGGATCTAGGTTACTGAGTTTCTTGAGAGCTCTGAAGACTCAGGTTTCCCGGTTAACCTTCCGGTTTACACTATTGTCAACACAAGAACCGATATTCCACACTTATATGACTTGTCTGATTGGTGAGTTTTATTTTAAGGTCCACTCTCATAAGTATCAAATATCTCACCACATTCTCGGAATTCTTTTGGATTGAGTTTTATTCCCGAAGCCAGTCACTATTCATTCCTTAACAATTTGTTTTAGGGCTATATTTTATCCGGATTTATAAGTCGGAGTTAAATAGGAAGTTTATCGTACATAAAGGTTTCGGAACAGAAGTATTTTAAGTTGCTATTTTATTTCTGAGATTCCTTATGTTCCTCACAATTCAGAATTTTCCGAATTCGTTCGGAGTTTGAGACTTGTCAAAGTTCGGTTTTAACTCGGAGTGACTTTCAGGGTTTTATTTCCTAAGTTCATCTTTAAAATTATTTGTTGAAATTTTCCAGGGCTTACAGGTAATGTGTCCATTTTTTTTTCAGGTAGAGAGTTACTTCATGGACTTCGTGTTCGTGCTTCATTTCTTTGGGTCTGAGAGCAAGGAAGTTTTTTATAAGTAGAAATTTCTTTTTTTGTTTGCAATGTAAGGGTTTGCATATTGATTTAAGGTACAGTAAAAAGTAACTGACTATTTATCTTTTTTTTTTTGGGTAGAGAGAGAGAGAGAGCTAGATAGTTCATCGTCTTTGCATTCGTGCTCCATTTCTTTGGGTGAGAGAGCAAGTAAGTTTTTTTCAGATAGAAATTTAGTTTTTGTTTGTCGTTTAAGGGTTCTCATACTAATTTAAGGTTTCTTTTTTTTAACAAAAATGTGATTGGTTTAGTTGTGTATCTAGAAAGAGAGACTTAGAGAAAGTGCGTTTTTTCTTTATTTCTTTAGATCATGTCGTTAGTTCATGCTTCATTCCTTTAGGTCTGAAAGCAAATAAGTTCTTCATCTTGGTAGATTTGATTTTATCATGAATTTTAAGGAATTTGTATAGGTTTTTTTCATTTTTTATTTTGAAATTTTTTAAGAAATATTTGGTTTTTGTAATCAATTCGAGGAATTTTGATTTCAAGAATTTGTATAGGCTTTTCTTTCATTTTTAATTTTGAAAATTTTTAATGAAATATTTTATTCTAATTTCAAGATTCTATTGTGTAGTTTAGTTTATGCTATAAGAACCGTTGTGGGTAGTTCCTTTTTAAGGTTTTTAGATAGTTTAATGTTCTTGATTCGACAAAATATGTGTTTTTATCTAAAAATTTGTAGTTTTTTTAATGTATATATGTATTTTATATGGTTGCAATGATGTTACTGTCATTGAATCTCTAATAGGTTTTTATTTTTTTTAATTTTTTTGTTATTATATTTGATGGCTTATAGTTTTTAATATTCATTGAACATAGGAAGAAAGGAAGCGTTTTTGTTTTTTCCCCCTTTATTTTTTTCTTTTTTTTTTTATATATGTGAACATGGTTTAGTAAAATCAGTCAATGTGACTAAGCAAATATAAGAAAATTATTTGATGTCCAATATGCTCTTCTTATGAAAAATTAGATAGTAGCAATGGAAAAAGAAAACAATCTAATTGCAATCGATTAAATCAAATTGAATCAAACTGTTTTATTGATATTGTTTAAATTAGGTGAAGCCACTGCATTTCTAAAAAAGAGAAAACAATCTTTGTATCATATTTAAAAAAAAAGGTCTATGTTGATAGGAATCAGGTGTCGTCTATGCATCCAAGTTTGAATCAAGTTCAACAATCCTCCACAAGGTCTATTTACATGAGTTTGGGATCAGGGGAGCACGATAAGATCATGAAGTGGACAAATATGCATGGGAGCAAGCCTGGCCAGCCCTAAGCCGCCAACCTACATGTCAAAGCTATTGGCCTACATGTCAAAGTCGTCGGCCATCATGCAAACATCACCAGCTTTCAACTCGTCATCATCAGGCGGCTTTTAGGGCAACACTAATGGAACGCCACCTGCCTTCTTATGCTACATCATCGGTGTAGAGGCCTAAGCGGTCGGCTTGAAGGCCAGCGTATAACATATGTTTGTCTCATAAATTAATTTCATTTAAAGGTTGTTAGCTATTCTTAGACGAAGATTTATTTCCCTTTTTAATTTTTAGAATAGTTATGACAGTCAAACCATTTATTTCCTTTATTAAATATGTTAACAGCCAAAGCATTTATTTCCTTTTTATTAAATATGTCTTTTAGGTTTCCTTTGGAGGTTTATATATAGACCATGCTTTGTAACAAAACAACATATCTTGGATTTTATTTTGAATACAAATTGAGAATTTTTCTCTTTAGAATTCTTAAGTGAATTCGTTTGAACTTATCGGATTATTCCGTGGCTTTCGTTCTAGACTTATCAATTGGGTTTTCCATCCTCGATTGTGGCATCTTCACATATATACCAAGGTTCTTGCTTCTTAATAAGCAACGGGTCGCGGTTTCCATCGACCTTAATCCGATCTTGGGATTTAAATCTAAGCCTATTGGTACCGGGTGTCATCACAGGTTTGCAGGGTACGTATCAGTTTGGTATCAAAGCTCAGATTTGTTTGAGGTTTGCTTATCCAGTTCGATTTCGGAGTTAATGTTCAAAATCGTTCATATCCCTAGTTTTTTTTTATTTGTTTGAAATTGTTTATTGTATTAAAAAAAAGTTAAGGTGTTAGGGTTTGGAGTTTTCCTATTTTGTGTTCCACTGTCTGTTTAATTTGTTATTCATAGCATCTATTTAAAAAAAAAAAGAAGAAGAAGAAGAAGAAGGACTTTGAATTATTTGATTTGATTGAAATTTTGGCAATATGTCGGGCAAGAGTACATCTGAGGGTGTAATCGAAAGGTTTGATCCAAAATTAATTTTGGATGCTTTGTCGATGGAGATGAGACGAATGTTTAAAGAATGAATGGAACAACTCTATGAGAAGGTAGCAAATAGTTTATAGCAATCACACAGGAGGGAGAGATTGCCCAAGAGGGTTGGTTTTGATGAGGATTCCGATAGGGATTCTGTTGGTAGTGCAAGAAAGTATGGAGAGAGGTTTAGAGAACATAGGAATCGAAGATATGATTATCTAGGGAATATTAAGATGAAAATTCCATCTTTTCAAGGGAAGAATGACCCTGAGGCATACCTGAAGTGGGAGAAAAGGGTAGAATTGATCTTTGAATGCCACAGCTATTCTGAGACTAGGAAAGTGAAGATTGCTGCCATTGAATTCTCAGATTATGCCATAGTCTGGTGGGATAAGTTATTGTTGAGTCGAAGAAGAAATGGAGAGCCACCAGTGAAGACATGGAAGGAGATGAAAAGAGTAATGAGGAAGCGGTTTGTTCCAAACTACTTCTACAGGGAATTGCACAACAAATTGCAAACTCTTCGCCAGGGAAACAGGAGTGTAGAGGAGTATCATAAGGAAATGGAGGTTACAATGATTAGGGCAAATGTTGTGGAAGACCGTGAAGCTACTGTGGCTAGGTTTTTGGCTAGTTTGAATCGAGAGATTCAGAATGTAATGGAGCTACAACATTATGTGGAGTTGGAGGATATGGTTCACATGGCCATAAAAGTTGAGAACCAACTCAAGAGGAAGGGTAGCTCGAGTTCATTTAGTGGGAAGTTCGATCTTTGGAAGAGAGATGAGAAGTAGCCTATCACTAAGCTAAAATTTAATTAGAAAAATGAGGTAACCAACCATGGAAAGCAAGGTAAATCTGATTCATCTGTTGCTTGAAATCAAGATATTAAATGTTTTAAATGTCAAGGCAGGGGTTATGTAGCAAGTGAATATCCAAACAAGAGGGTGATGGTGATGAGGGCCAATTGTGAGATTGAAACGGACTCAGATCATGATTTTATGCCTTCATTAGAAGATGTTAGATGACGAATTGCCTGCTAAAGGTCAATTGGTAGCCACTAGTCATACTTTGAATGTGCAATCTATAGAAGATGTTGATGAGATTTAACGGGAGCACATTTTTCACACCAGATGCTTAGTAAACAATCAAGTATGTAGCATGATGATTGACAGTAGTAGCAGCACTAATGTTGCTAGTACTTTGTTGGTAGAAAAGTTGCATTTACCTATATTGAAGCATCCTAATCCATATAAGCTGCAATGGTTTAATGCTTGTAGAGAAGTTAAGGTGACAAAGCAGGTGTTAGTGGTGTTTTCCATTGGTAACTATAAGGATGAGATTCTTTGTGATGTAGCACCAATGCATGCTGGACATATTATTTTGGGGCATCCATAGCAATTTGAAATGAGGGCTACATATGATGGCTACAAGAATAGCTATTCCTTTGTTATAAACAAACGAAAGATGAATTTAGTACCTCTCAAACCATGCAAAGCACATGAGCATCAACAGATGATATTGAGTCCTTCTAGAGAGAAAGGAAAACACACGAGCGCTCAGGGCAAGAATGTGAGTGATATACTAGCGAGGAATGAGAAAACAAAATCAGAGTGTAAAACTCAAACACCAGTGAGTGATGTTAATGGTGTTTTGTTTGTAAGACGTGTTGCAATTAACGATCTTAATTTCTCTATTTCTACAAGAATGTTTCTTTATTACAGGACTTAAAGGATAAAAAGATGATCATATTAGACAAGCAAAGTAATCAGAAGGCCCAACAACACATCAAGAAGAGAACGAAGCCATATGATAAGGGGCGGAAGCATAATGCAAGATTTTCACAACAACGGTGTTCCGGTTTGCATCATAAAACACATGATTCGAGATCGAATCTTTTCACAGAAAGGGGGAATGATAGGAATCAGGTGTCGTCTATGCATCCAAGTCCGAATCAAGTTCAACAATCCTCCACAAGGTCTATTTACATGAGTTCAAGACCATGGGAGCACGATAAGATCATGAAGTGGACGAATGCACATGGGAGCAAGCCTAGGCCGGCCCAAAGCCACCAACCTACATGTCAAAGCCGCCGGCCTACATGTCAAAGTTGTTGGCCATCATGCAAACATCACCAACTTTCAACTCGTCATCATCAGACGGCTTTTAGGGCAACACCGGTGGAACGCCGCCAGCCTTCTTATGCTACGTTGCCGACGTAGAAGCCTAAGCCACCAGCCTTGTTTGTCTCGTAAATTAATTTCATTTAAAGGCTACCGGCTATTCTTAGACAAAGATTTATTTCCCTTTTTAATTTTTAGAATAGTTATGACGGTCAAAGCATTTATTTCCTTTTTATTAAATATGTTTTTTAGGTTTCCTTTGGAGGTCTATATATAGACCACGCTTTGTAACAAAGCAACATATCTTGGATTTTATTTTGAATACAAATTGAGAGTTTTTCTCTTTAGAATTCCTTAGTGAATTCATTTGAACTTATCGGATTATTCCGTAGTGTTCATTCTAGACTTATCAATCGGGTTTTCCATCACCGATTGTGGGGTCCTCGCATATATATTAAGGTTCTTGCTTCTTAATAAGCAACGAGTCATGGTTTCCATCGACCTTAATCTGATCTTGGGATTTAAATCTAAACCTATTGGTACCGAGTGTTATCACGGGTTAGTGGGGTTCGCATCAGATGTGGTGTTGTGTCTTTCACTATTTTTAGTAATTTGGCTGGCTAAGGAAAAAAAAGACCATGTTTCACTTTTTTAGCATTCTATTCTTCTTACAATTTCTTTTTCCACTTCATTGATAATCGTTTAATTAACACCTTTGTTCTTCTTGCTTAAGTAAAAAATTATAACTCCCTCAACTTTCATTTTTTTAAGGTTTGTCAAATTGTTAATTCATCTTATTGCATATATTATCATTCACTCTTAAATTGGTTTTTCACACTCTATTTTCTTTCTTTTAGTTTTATAAGTAACAAATTGTTGTATTATGAGCTTAATAATATAATTTACTAGATAATATGAGTTATCATAATCATCTTATACCAACTTTTTAAAACAAGTTTATAATATTAACTAATCCCATTTATCTTGTAAGTGCATGTCCACTTCCTCCACGCAACACTCCATTTTCCAATTTTAAATTGTAAATATTCTTTCATGATTGGTTATATAATTTTTTTTTCTATCTTATATGTAACTTGCAAATGTGGCAATTTCCTTTACTAGCTTCTGATGTCGCAAATTTTACCGTAAATTCTTTTTAATTTTTGCACATGTAATGTAGATAAGCCAGCCGCTAGTTACTTATTATCCATCTATATTATTAAAGTGTTTTTAGATTTTATTGTTAAAATTTATTTTTTTACTCCTCATCAGATTGCAATTCGTATATTTATTTCTTCAATTTAAGTTAGTTAAACGGGTCAAATTACATTTTACATATAGAGCGGTTTTTTCAACCACTATTAAAGTTGGTTTTTTCAACCAATGGGTAGGTTGATTTCGGTTTTACTATTGATCCGCGAAAAAATCGTTTTGAAAACGAGAACTAGAAATTAACTTGAGTCCGGGGGCTAACCTATTAAAACCTAAACGATTACCACTTTAGCTTTCCAATTTTAAATTGCTTTCTTTTAAACCTTAATTTCAAAAGCTAAACTAATTACAAGGCTCTAATTATTTACAAATATGTACAAATTTACTTAAACTAAGAGAAACAAACAAAATCATAAAAATAAATTTTTTACATGTTTTGAGTCACCCATGTAGGTGCCTATGTACCCATTAATTGGTATCAGACCATACGTAGTTCTTTAAGAAAAATTTAGTTTGTTGGTTAATTTTAGTATTTTAAAATCTTATCACTTTAAGTTCATTAAGTTTGATTTAATAAAAATTATGTAATTTTATGTGATTCTTAAATCCATCAAATTAATTTTGAACAAATTTATAAAAATCAAATTTTTCTAGATGTCAAAACGATTTTTTTTTTTAAAGCAAACAAATCATCATAATATCAATCATCACAAAAACTCATGTAAAACTATCACAATTATTTATAAACACAAACTTCACACTATTATCATATATAACATCAAAAAAATATTACTATGATTAATATTATTAAAACTTCAACTAATTTCACTTATTAATCTATTTCTATGAAAACATATATTTATTAATAATTATTTATAATCTATTATTATTATTATATTATATATACATATACACATATATGGTAAGGAAAACTTACCTGGATGAAGATGGCTCCGCGTGCAGGAATTGAAGACAACCAAGGATGAAGACCGTGACAGCGTGCAGAGGATCGACGAGCGGATGAATGAATGACGACTCGCGACGACCAGGATCAATGACGATGACCAAGAGCAGTCCGGCGATGGCAACAGCAACGGCGGAGGGTCGACGATGACGTGGTAGTGAGGCTCGACGATGACGTGGCAGTGAGGGTCGATGATGATGTGGCAGTAGACGACCAACGAAGGCAGATCAGCAAGGATGGGAGATAATTGATTGAGGGCTTTTGAAGTCCTCACGATTCCGAACAAATCAATGTAAATTAATTGTTCTAATTTTCCCTGGAAGACAAGAAATTTGACGATTAGAATTGAGAACCCTAAATCAAGAACAACTTAAGAACAAAAATCCGAATTAAAATTAAATCGGACAGAGTTTTGAGAAATCAGACCTTCCTCCTTCCAAAACAGAAGATGAGGAGGGTATTTATAAGTTTTAATTCGACCAAAACCTCCCTAATCAATCAATCCCGAACTTAAGGCTTGTAAAACACGGTTTAGGCAAAATTTGAATAATCTGAGTCAAAACCGATGTAACTTTCCAATTTAATGCAATAAATGACGTGTACCTCCCATATTGTAACGTTCCAAATCATTAAATTGTCTAAAAAACAACTTTCACACGTTTTTGAATTTTTTAAGAAAGTACCAAAAACGAGTTTTTCCCAAATTTGAAGTCTGGATTCGAAAGACTAATTATTGATGAAAACATGTGATTTTTATACCAAAACAAACTATCCCATGCTTAGTTTCCAAATCTGCCTTCGGTTGGTAGAAAAAAAAAAAGGTTCGGAAGTGGGCCGAAAACGGGCTCAAAGTGGGCCGGTTGGGCTGCCCAACGAAGAAGATGATGAACAATAATTTTTTTTTTCAGATTATAAAACTATATTATATACATGTATATTACATCCATTATATTTATTTTCTTCAATTTGATTTATTTTTCCTAATTTTTATTTCTAATCATAATGCTCAAAAATGCAAAAAAATCCTTCAATTTAGCCATATTTGCACTAATATTAACATTTTATTATTAACAAATTGACAAAAATAAATTGTCAAAATGAGGTGTCTACAGGATTCTAAGAGCTTCAAAACAACATTAGTTACCAAAAACATAAGTTTTACAGGATTTTATCTGAAATTCTTAGCAAAATGAGCTCAAAATCTTATAACAAATATAGAGTAAAAATTGTAAGCCCCGGAAAATTTCAATAAATAATTTCAAAATGAACTTCGAAAATAAACCCTAAAAATCACTCCAAATTAAAACCGAATTTTGACAAGTCCTAAATCACGAATGAATTCAAAAACTTCTCAATCTTGAGAAAATGAAAATCTTTAAACAATAAAATAAGAACTCAGTGGTTTTCAAATTCAAAACCACGACGTACGAAAAATTTCATATTTAGCTCCGGCTTGTAAAATCGGGTAATATAAAGCCCAAAAACAAATTATTAAAAAGTAAATAATGATTAACTTTCGGAAATGAAACCCAATTAAAGAATTCCAAAAACATTAAGAGTTATTAAATACTTACAAAAATAAAATTTAAAATAAATTTCTCAAATTAAATATGTTATATAAACATAAATATCAGTTTCCAAATTGGCAAAGGTCTAAACCGGAAAATCACCCGGAAACCCTAACCGGAATACAATAGTGTAAGTCCGGCAATCTAGTGCCCCTAACCCTAGAGGTCGAAATGTAGTTTAAATATATAGAATAACTCATAGTAATATAAGTTCGTTTATAATTATCAGATTGGTAAATTTTTGACCTATTTCGAACCCGTTCGGATACAGACTTTGAAAAGCGTGTCCCGGGGCTCGAGATATAAAAAAAAATATACCACTAGTACCGTTAGACTCGTAATTTTATAAGATTTCTAAATATATCAGTTATATAATTTTTCGGGTTATAAAAGTTACAGTTATAACCTTTTTACCGTATTTTCATTTCTACCGGTAATTGATTATTCTTTTGCACTATTCATTTTATTTCATTACACAATTTTATTATTATTTTATAATGTATACCCGGTTTCCTAGTAATCGAAAACTTCGAAAACCAGAAAATGAAACCCTAAACCGGTTTAGTTCAAAGCGTTATGAGAAAGACCTAGAAACCCTAAATCCGGCTTTTCCTTGATTTCCAAATAAGAAACTTTTATAAGCAAAATTAATTTTGAATATAGTTCTTGATTATATTTCAAACCAAGAAAAGATCAGATTTTGAGAAAATTTCAACTCCGGGTCATCCCGAGACCCATTATAGAAAAGCGTGCCCCGGAACTAGAATTTCAAAACTTTCTTTATGAATACTCATTTGAACCGAAATAAAATAAGAATTTCAAAAATATATTTTTCATAATTTTCCGGCTTACGAAAAATACAGTTATAGCCTTTTTATTCGTATTTCATTACTACCGGAAATTAAATTGTCTTGTCAACTATTCACTACTATTCAAAAAGTACCACCTATACCACCTAGTCTACCTATTTGTACACTCTACAATTTCAACACTTACCATCACTCAAATCACCCTCTTTTCTAAATACTTTTTGTCCCCTTAAAATCAATACAATTTATGACATTTGTACATAATTCAAATCAAAAGCAAATCAATCAAAAAAATCAAAATTTTCCCTTCCTCCACAAGCATTGGTTGGCGTGAAATGGCCCCCCACAAGCTTCATTTTACAATTTTTTTTATTTATTTTAACCCCATTTAACCTAATTTCATATGCTATATAAACTACTTTTTCTCTCTCTCTCTTCATTCTTTCCTTTTTCCAAACTTTCAAAGGTAAAAGAAGCTCCCTTTTCCTCTCATTTTTCCTTCTATGCCGTGACCTTCATACCCCATACACACACACACACAACTTTCTTTTTCTTTCATTCATCTCCTATTTTACTCTAAGTAATGAGCTTCTACTCCTTCTACTCATGGATCCTTGTTATGGCAAGGATATTCTTGGATATTTCAATTAAATGTCCCCATGATCTTTTGGTAGGGACAATGAGATATCAAAACAAGAATACCAAACCATCACAAAGTAGATCTAACCTTTAAAGGAACTTTCATGCTAAAAGCTTTATGTTTATCATCAAAAAGTGTTTTGAACAAAAGATCTTTTACAAAAATGTAGTTTTTATGTTTTCAAAACTCATTTAAGCATTTGAGATAATAGATCTATCATTTTACTACTTATATTCATGTAGGCATTTAAGATCTCATCATTATTTTGTGTTTATGTGCATTAATAGTCTTTAATGCTTTTGTATTTAGTAAATAACCTTCCTAGTATATAGATCTATAGGTACATGAGTTAATAAAGTCAAAAAGGAAAATACTTTTCAAGAAATAAACTTGTGTAAATTCGGATGACTTTAGAAACCTAGGTTAAAAACACTTTTATCAACTTCCAAACATGTATTTTTCAAGAAAAATGAAGCCTATAGGTGATAGATAATGTTTGATGATGTTTTTCATGAGTTTAAATGAGTTTTTACTAAAGAAAATATTTAAAACAAGAGAGGAAGTCTAAAAGAAATTTTGGGTGAAAAGTCTTGAAAGCCAAATTCGTAATAATGGATGTATGGTTAGAAAACACTATTTTTCCAACTTCAAAAATAGTATTTTCTTAAATAAATGAAGTCCTTAGGGTATAGGTATAATAAATACTTAAAGTTTTGAGTATAAAATACATTTTCCTTAAGGAATCAACTTGAAAATAAAGTTTTCTAAATTCGGATTTTTGGAAACCCTCTAGTAGAAGACCCACTTAAAAGTTTACAAATGAAGATTTTATTAAAGAAATAAAGGCCTTAGGATATAACTAATATAAGGGTCAAAATTTCTTTAAACAAAATGGAGTTTTCCCAAAGAAAATCCTTGTAATAAGTAAGTGTGACCAAGTGTGGTAATCTTACTTGTTAAACAATAGCATGAAATGATTTTCTAGGAAAAAGTTTATTTAAATTCTTTAAGTCTAAAAAGTTATAAGAACTTAGTCTCATTAGAGTTCATATCATGACATTCATGATAGGGAAAATCATTACCATGGCATTTAGTTCCATTTTACATGTAGGAATCTCAAGTGCATTCATGAAAACCGCATTTTCGGAATCAACACACCGCTGTACAGATCTGATCCCTCATTTCCGAGGCTTAGATATTTTCAAAACTTGATTTAAACTTCATATTTAAAAAGCTCTTCCGAAGTAGATAGAAATCGATATAAAATTTGCGAGATTCCGAGTTAAAATGACCAAGTTATGGCCATTTTAAATCGGGACATCGAAAATGACGCGAATTTTGATTTCGCTAAGTTTTCTTAGAGTTTTAGTATCCTTAGATGGTAGAATACTCATTAGAGTATTTCTTATGTGATTAGGTGAACCCGTGAACGTTGACTCTTTACCACCGGATTATTACTAGAAGACCGGTGATCCAATGGCCGAGTGAGTTCATTTCCTGAGTAATTATGCTCATTGAGTGTGCTTGTAATTGTAGTAGCACTAGATTTAGGTAAAGATAAAATTGTTGATGAGAAATGAACTTTTCATGTTGAATGAATGATAAGTATATCGAGATGAGACTTGTTGAAATAATATTGTATGAGTTAGTATAGACTTGGATTGTTTGAAATACTCTATGATCGCTCTTAATTTGCATAATGAACTTGCTACGATTCTATAAATAAACTGTACATGCATATCATCTGTGAGTCACATTGCATTACGAGAATGCTTTTGGTGGGAACAAAAGTATGATCGGGAGGCAGCGGGCCTTCGTTAACGTTAAGGATCTGCAGGGTCGCTTAAGTTAACGGGCAGTGGAGTAGACACTATAAACCAATACATATAAACAGGTGGAGGACCACCTTCGTTAACATCAAGGGCCTATGAGGTCGCTTATGTTAATGGGCAGTGGAGCAGACACTATAAACCACAAGAGAAAATATTGGAATTGTGGTTGCATGTTCATGGACCACCCCAAACCCTGAATGGAGGGCGTAAATCCATTCACATATGGCTACCGGAAGGTCATATGCTTGTATGCTCACGTGTTTGTGCATTCATATGATTGTTTAAATAAACTTGTTTGTATATTTTACAATTGAGTATATTATTGTGGAAATGAATCTCACTAAGCTAGTGTAGCTTATACCCCAATAGTTATTTAAATGAGCAGGTTATTCCAAGAATGCTAAGTGGGGACCGAGATGGTTGAAGCCGAGAATGATTTCGGAATTCCGGCAAGATATAAGAATGTTTGAAGTTTTGGCTAAGCTTTACGATTTGCTTTGTAATAGCTTTATGTAGTGAAGTCTTAGGATGAATGTAGTTGAAGTTTGATGAATTGTATCTTGAAGTATATGGTTTTGTATTTGGAGTATAGTAAATGTATATTTCCTTTACATTGTTACTCATTTGTATCAACATAAAATGTATCATTCCGATGTGTCTCCTTTATGTATTAGACGCCTTGTACATAGTATGGAAGCCTTCGCATGATTGAGGTGGTCATTCTTAGACTTTAATATTGTGTACAGCGGACTGCCACGTTTAGGGTACCCTTCGGGGCGTGACAGAAATGACTTATCAAAATCCCCCCCACTTAATCCTTTGCTTTTCCTCAAGCAAATAAAAAAATTTAACGATCACAAGGCTTATCAAGAAAACAAATCATGAATGGTTTATTTGACCTGAATATTTTAAGTGCAAAATCATCTTAGCATTCTAAATAATTCAATCATCTATACTGACTGAAATAAAGTTACTTTTACAGAAATCATGTGGCTTATCAATGTAAATTAGCTTTACCCTCATTATTTAATATAGGATTCTAAGCAAAAATTATTCAAAAGATCAATCAGAGAAAGAAAAAACTCAATCAGCTTTTATCCCCTTATACATAAAAGTATGTAGTCTTTTAATCATTTCTCTAACTCGAGTAATCTAAAGTGAATGCATGTACATCAGTTTATGCCATGAATCTTTTTCCTTGTTTGTGCTTTTTATTCCTTAATTTTATTGATTATCTAAAGCTTCAGAGGGATAGGGTGTTGCCTGCATTTTTTCTTTACCTTTGGACGGGGTGTTGCCCGCATCTTTTTGCTTTTTCTTTTTTTCGAATGCAAGAACAGTGTTTGTATCACATGCAAAATAAATAATTTCTTTTTCTTTTTGAAATTTTTTAAGAGCCAAGTCAGAAAACGACAAAAATGCTGTTTTATTTATTAAGACTAAAAATAAAGAATAAACGACACTTGATTTTAAAAAAAAGTCTTGACTTATTTAAAAAGAATTAAAGAATGCAAGGGCAAAAATTCCTTTATTTTATTCATAAAAAGAATCTAACATTGTTGAGGCTCAAATGGAAGGACTCGACGATGAGGCTCGACTTTTATTTTTCACCTCAAAAATTGTCAAGGCTGAAACTTGTACCTGCACAAAATTTCACAAAATAATATAGAACTTCCTTCATCAACCATTCCATTCAAACACATGATATAACAAAAAAAAATCCATTTCATTCATTAGAAAAGAGTTTTACACATGGTTTTTGTTCTAGGACTGATAAAGTCATATTTTACTCAACTTTGCAATAATCAAATCATGTTTATCTATTATAGATTTTATAGAAATGGAATGGAAATGGTACTTAAGTATACTTAAATTGTTATTTCAGATCATTAAGGACTTAAACAACAAATACAAGCAATTGGGAGAAGTTTCGTGCAAATTTGGGAAAGAAATCAAGCAAGGCCGGCTATGCAAGTATCATGACAGTTTTGGTGATGTTTCGTAAATTCAACATATCTCTCTCATCCGAGCTCCTATTGAGATGATTTAAAATGATACTGAAACCTAAGAGAGAGATCTTCAATTTTCATGTTTTGGGCTTGAATGAATTTGGAATGCATCGGTGTCAAAATATGCCATGAAGTTGATGTTATTACAGTGATGGTGTTCACGTTTTGGAAAATGATAGAGTTTGATAAATTGCAGATATCTCTCTCATATGATCTTCTTTTGATGCGATTCAACCTCCAATGGAAAGATAAGAGATATATATACAATCTTCATGTTTTGAGTTTTTGCTAATTATGAAAGAATGAAGGTTGAAAATCGTCTTGAAGTCACTGCAAGCGCAGACCATCAGTAAGATTTGCAGATTGACACTGTTTTAGTAAATTTGATATATTTCTCTCATCCGAGGTCCATTTGATATGATTAAAGATCCTATAGAAATAGGAGAGAAAAATATACAACTTTAATTTTATAAGTTTTGCCAAATTCCAATTGGAGTAAAGTCAAAAATTGCCATGAAGTTTCTACACATCAACACTGCTTAAAGGTTGTTTTCTATCTTGCTTTAGAATTGATTTTACAATGTACACCGGCTACTGGAGATTCAAGGCCGCCAGCTTTGAAGCCGGTGTACATTCAAAAATCCTCTTGAAAATCAAATTTTAAAAAAAAGGCCGGCTACATCTAAAAGTACATCGCCGATGTAGAGTGCCAGCGTATCTACCCTGCAACTTTTCATATATAAACTTCTCTTATTGTATCTTTTGAAAAGAAAAAACCCTAGGCACGATTTTCCTCTTTTTCCTCCATAGCTCCTTGATAGATTAGGGTTTAGAACACTAAAGTAGTTAACTTTTTAATTTGATAACGGATTCCATACCGGATTCAAGTGGAAAACAACATTTGTGTTTGGATTGCAAGAACAAGGTTCCATTAACAAGGTTATTTTGTTCTTTTTCTTATATCCTCTTATTGGATGTTGTTTGATGTTGATTTCTTGTGTTCTTAAATCGGTTTTGAGTCATTTATCTGGATTATATGATTAATGATTCCTGTTGTTGATTGATTACTTGTTCATATTCGGATTATCAATGTTCTTTCACAAATCATGTAATTTTGGCTTTAATCTGGAATTCATGAATGATTAAGATTGTAATTGGGAAATTCTCTTCTAATCAATTTTGTGATTATCTAATTAGGATTGCATTTCACATAGGGATATGAGTTGTAATTCTATTAGGGTTTGGTCAATTAGAAAATAATTGTCAATTAACACTTTCCTAGGGATAGGGAACATTGATTGGTAATTTTAGGGTAATAGTTCACTTTGGGAAAAGGAATTGTTATCTTATTCTTCATTCTTAAAAGACTAAACCTATTGACGATTTGGATTGACAAGTGCATTTTTGGTCAATAGCAGACATTCAATTTATTTCCAGATCCCTAATTTTATTTGAGGTGTAGAAATCCAAGATTTTTAGTAGTTTATTTATATTAAAAGAAAATCTAAAAAAAAAAGAGAAACAAAGTTTAATTTGCCTAGCTATGAATTTGGACTGATATATTGATAGCTAGTCCTCACTCCCTGTGGATTCGACTCGACATTTACCGAAATTTTATTACTGCACACGCACCCGATACACTACTGGTTAAAGATCTGCTCATTTAAAGGAAATTGAATATAACTAAAAAGAGTTTTAAAAAGAATATATTGAAAAAGCGTGATCAAGGACCACTTTTGTCCTATTAAACATTTTGTCATCCTTTCTATCTCTTCTCAAAACAACCAAATCAATCTATTAAACAAAACAAATAAAAAGAAAAGATGCAGGATAATCATTCAAGAAATCATCCTTGATGCATTTGATCACACGGATTAGGCTCAGTATTCAAAGGTAATGATGCTAAAGGTATCTCTGAAAGAATTTTGGAAATTTGGCTAAGCTGGTTCTCTGAGTTATGAAAGGCAGTAATATGATTTCTCAAGGTCACATCTATTCCATGCTGCCTATTCTTAGAAGTTTTGATAAACTGGGAAATCAAATCTTCAAGAGATTATTTGTTTCCTTGATAAACTCCTTACCTTTGTACTGGTAGTTTCTGAAAATTGGATGGCTTCAATTGATTTTGAAAATTACTATTACTCCACTAGAAATTTGGATAGTTCCTCCAACTAGGATTGTAAGTATTACTATAAGGGTCAGTCTTTTGGCCTGAAAAATTATTCACAAACTCACAACTCTTAAAGGTCATTCCTTCAACATTTGGTTAGACAAATCAACAGTCATATTCACTTGCTTTCTCTCAACAGGCAAATTTTGAACTTTTCTGCTCATAGACTCGATCTTAGCAGTCAAATTTGACACAGCATCAATCTGAAAAACACCTCCTAATCTCTCCTTCTTGGCTCTCACAGATGACCATTGATAATGGTTGTTGGCCATATCTTCAAATAGATTTAAGCATCCTCAGGGGATTTATAATTCAAACTTCCTCCAGCAATTGCATCTATTAATTGCCTAATCCTATAATTCAATCCATTATAAAAAGGTATGTACCTGGGTCCATTCAGGCAGTCAATGGTGTGGACGTATTGTCGGCAACTCCTTCCATCTCTCGAAAGCTTCATACAATGTTTCAAAGTCCATCTAGTGGAACGAAGTAATGTCAGCTCTTAACATGGCTGTTCTAGAGGGCAGGAAATATTTCCTCATAAAATTCTCAACCATTTCTTACCAAGTGGAGATGGAGTTCTTTGGCAATCCATTCAGCCATTTTTTAGCGTTTCCTCTTAGGGAAAATGGGAATAATCTTAATTTGATTGCATCCTCAGACACCCTATTTACCTTAAATGTATCACAAATCTCCAAAGACTACTGCAGATGGCTATTAGGGCCCTCATCCTGTAGGCCATTGAGCTGGACCATTTGTTGGACCATTTGGATGATATTGGGTTTTATCTCAAAGTTGTTAGCAGCAAGCCTGGGTCTGTTGATGCTAGTATTGGCTCCATCTAAGTTGGGTTTGCAAAAATCTATCATTACTCGGGGTTGGTTTACCCTAGGCTATTCATTATCTTCAGATTTCACTATGGTCAGCCATTTTGATTTTACGACCTATACGCTGGGGTTCTGGATCAAACGAAAACAAGAATTTAGATTAACTCCTAGTCATATGCCTACATTTTATTTGAAAATAAATCAGAAGAAAACAAAGTAATAGAAAGAATAACAAATAAAAGAATAAAGAATCAACAAAACAAGAAACAAGTATATACAATAAACGAACTAAAAGAATTAAAGAATTAGAGAACTAAAAAAAGCATAAATATATACAATAAAATATATACAACAAATGTACATGAAAGAAAATAAACAATATATATATATATACAAAAACAAAAAAAGGTTAGCTCAACAAATATATACAAGAGATATTTACAATGTTAAAACGGCTAAAACATCAAATGAAAATTGATTTCCACTATTGCCTTGTTGAGCTTCAAAAATAATATTAAATCCAACACCATTCCCCAACAACGACACAAAAAATGCTTGTGGTGTTTTTTTTTTTTTAAATCGAATCCTTTTAAATTTGTAATTTTCTAAATCGCTTTTCTAACTACTGTTTCCACAAGGCAAGCGCACCCATCAGATATAGCATAGATAGTGGTTTAGGTCGGTCCCAAGAGAAGGGTTGACAGCCAGTATACTTCCAACTTCATCAGTTGTCTAGCCAAAGAAAGGTTTTACAAAATCATAAAGAAAAAGAAATTATCCTAAGTTAGGAGTATTCACAAACATTTTATGGGCAAAATAAGAAATAAGCCTGTAACTTCTATGAAACAGCACCTCAGGATTATTTCACCAATTCCTTATCAGAATGATTTCTTAAAAACAATAAACTTCTTAAAAGCTGTTTAAATTATGTGTTTATACCACCGGATTCTCTAATTTAAACTAAAGCTTCTCTCGAAATCAGTAGTTCTAGATCTAGTCGAAACTAGTAATTTGAAATTCCAATTAGACCCGCATAAAGAATAAGAATCCATTGTTTTGAAAAAAAAAAACTTAATGAATTTTTAAAATCAGTAACAGAAAGTCTTCACCCGTTCCTTGGCAAGAGGTAGTTAGAATCGACTTCATTAGCAACCATAGATCTATTCAATAAAATGATCTCTCGATCTATGTTAACGAAACCAAACATGAACCCATATCGTACACTATACAGATTCAAGATCTATTAAGCTCGAGCTATTGAATTCAATAAATCAATCACGTTTTCAACAAAAGCACAGTTTAGTTACATGAAATCAATCAAGGATTCATAAACCCAAGCAAAATAAAACTACTCCTCCATGAATATGGCAATACAAATCAAAGATTCAAAGAAATAGTGCAAACTCATTGGTAGATAAAGTAATTAAGAACAACAAAATCCTTGATGAATTGCATGTTGAAGCACAAGCCGTCACGCCCCCGAGGGGTACCCTAAACGTGGCAGTCCGCCGTACACAATACTAAAGCCTAGGAATGACTACCTTAGTCATGCAAAGGCTTCCATATTATGTACAAGGCGTACATCACAACCAAGGGGACGCATCGGAGTAGCGCAATTTACATTGATAATAAATAAGTAACAAGGCAAAGAGAATACTTAATATAAAACATAAGCATATCACATTTCAATTCTTAAGGCATATTCTTCTATTATCTTCAAATAAATATACGTCCTAATCATATAGGTTAGCACATATAAAGAACCTTACAAAATTTCTTCATCGTATGATTCCATATCCTTAATCCCGTCCATGACTTCCTTAATGTCATGATCCTCAAATTTAATCCACGAATATACCTGTTTCAACAAAATCTATAGGGGTATAAGCTACAACTAGCTTAGTGAGATATTCCTTTTCATTCGCACCATATTTTCAAACAAGTTTATTTATTTAATCACACATATGCTATGCATACAATGCAACAATCACATGATTACGCGAATATATATAGTCATCCGGAAACCATATATAGAACGGATTTACCCCTCCGTATCAAAGGTTAGGGAATCGGGGTTGAAGGTCCTCGACCTTCTACTGCTAGTCCCCAGGTCCTCACCCACAGCGTTCGGTTGGCTCGGCTCCGAACCTAGAGTCGCTTTCCCGAGCGATTTGGATTCTCCAGGAAGGAACATGGCCCGTGGCACCGCACGATCACAGCCAATCCAACTCTACGCGTAGGAGTAGCAGCCTTCCGAAATAGATGTGACTCGATGGATGCTATGCGTGAACGTTTTATTGTTCTTAGGTCAAACCTTATTAAGGTTTATTAGGGGCGATCAATCAATTTAGCAACAATAAACAATCATACAAGTAAGTAAACAAAATTATTTAAACAAGCAGATCGAAGTTGCGATATTCTTAATTCTCAATTCACGCATAAACATAGAATCATATATATACGCATAATCCCGAAATCCCCAAATATATTCGTTTTTATCTTTTCTTAGTATACTAATGCTACTACATTACAAGCACAAGCAAGGTAACGAAATTAGAAGGAATAACTCACTCGTCCATTTCGCTATCTTCTTAGTCGTAGAAATCCTCGGGTAGGGTATTCTCGTGTCCTTCGTCACCTAGACAAAAGAAATACCCGGGATAAGTCTTTCATGAATTTCTATTCTTGGAGATTCTAAACTTTACTTAAAATCGTGGTAAAATCGTATAAGAAGAAATTCCAACTTAAAATGGCCATAACTTGCTCATTTTAACTCGGAATTTCGCATATGATATACCGTTTTCTACCTATTCGAAAAGTTCTATCCATTTCTAAACTTATCTTGGTCATAAAAGGTCATTTGGGTTCCGAAAACGTCAGGTACAGATTTAAAACGAATTTTCTAAACTTTTGCAAAAATCCATTTTCTAACTCAACTTCATTTTAAAGAAAATCCTTTTGTAACAATATAAATATATATTTGATAAACACTTTTGAATATATAGGTATGCTCACTTTATATGCAAAAATCCTAATGGTAGTGTCTCAACAATTTATTTCATAAAACAATTCATTTAAACTTTAACTTTGAAATTTTCTTTTCAAGTATTTAAAGAAACTTTATATTTTTACTAGGTTGTTATAAATGAGTATATTTTTATTTTCTTCATTTCCTTTTCCAAAACAAGTAAATTTTCCTTTTAACCTTAGTTTTTCATAAATTTCGCTTCTAGTGATAAAAGATCTATTTTTATCAAAAGTATATTAGGTTGTTCAAAACCTTTTTATAATTTTGTATTTAGATGGTTTTAGAAAATGAATTTTGTCTTCTTATATTCATTTCTAAAATATAAGCTTTTGCTTTCCAAAACTTGTTCTTTCATTTCTTTTGAAAAGAAAAATCCATTATTATAAATGTTACCTTATTTATATTCCTTTGAAAATTAGTTCCTTTTTTTAGAAATTTAAAAATCATTATTTTTCCAAAGTGGGTTCATCACCTTATGAATTTATCTTAACTTTGAAAAGTAGTTTGTTTCTTTAGTTTTATTTCGAAGTTTAAAAGAGTTTAAATCTTGAGCTTTTTGTAAAGACTTTTAATATTATATTACTAAAAGCTTATGTTAACATAATATACAAAGAAAATATTTATTTCTTATGATTCCTTGAAAATCTATCTTTGTTATTTATGAAAATGTTGAGAAAACTCCATTTCTATGTTGTTGATAATAACTTCATGATTTTGTGATAAATCATATGATTGAAAACTTAGCTTTGAGTTCATTAAGTAAAGTAAAATTCTATTTTTAGATTTAGTTGAGACATTAGCATTATGTAAATGCAAGTATCATGAGCATATAAAGAAATAAGAACATAAGAAATACTAGAAATAAATAGTAAGCAAGAAAAAATAATATCAAGCATTGGGAACCTTAGCTTCATCAAGGAATCCCGATCAAGTATTGGAGCCTTAGCTTTATCAAGGCATCCCGGGACTAAGAATGGACTAGTCCCGAAAGATTAAAGAAAATAAATAAAAGATTGTTTTGACTTGATATGGACAAGTCTAAGACTAGAAAGACTAGTCTTAATATCAACATAAAATAAATAAATTGCATAACTTGAAATAAATAAATAACAAATGAGCTTATATGCTCTAAATAAATATATATACATAATACATAATACTATATATATAAGCAAATAATCAAATAATAATAACAACATAATAAAATAGGAAGCTTATGTACAAGAACAAAACATGAACATGTTGTTGCTTTTACTACTCATATGAGTTTCAAAACAACACCATAGTCATGTTAAGTTACATGACATGGATGAATAATAGATGGAAGAAATATTTACCTAAGGTATGTAAGAGGTATGAAGATGGTGAATGAAATGGGTATTATGTGAGTAGTGATATGTGGTTGATAGTTTATGTATGAGAGATGATTTTTGTGAGGAATTGGTTTGAGAGAGTTTTGGTAGAGAGAATTCTTGAAGAGAGAATTTGTGGAGAGATTTTGAGAGAGTTTTGGTAGTGAAATGAATTGTGTGAAAGAATGAAAGAGGAAGGGGGTATTTATAGAATTTTTGGAGTGAATTTTTGATGTAATAAAATAATTGAAAAAGAAATAAAATTAGATGGAATGGGGGAGGGAGGCGCCGGTTTTGTCTTAGGGGGGAGAAATTGATTTTATTTTATTTGTTTGTGTAATAAAGAAGTAATGTGTAAAGTTTGATGTGATTAAAGTTGTATTGGAAATGAAAAAAGTAAGAAAATAGATATGTAGGTGTAAGAAATAGGTGTAAGAAAAAGTAGAGATAGGTGAATAGTAATAAATAGTAGAAAAGTACTATGAATAGTAGACTAGACAATTAAAGTACCGGTAGTAATAAAAATACGCGTAATAATGCGATATCTGTAATTTTTAGCTACCGAAAAATTCTGAAACTGATATTTTTGGAATCCTTGTATTTTTACAAGTCTATTGGTATAAACGGAATATTTTTAATATTCCGAGCTTCGGGACACGCTTTTCGAGAACCGGTCCCTTTTGGTTCCGAAGGTCACTCGAAATTCACGAATCTGATATTTTTATGTTACCCTACGTTATTACGAACTATTCTAGGCCATTAACTTAATTTCGTTTTTTTAGGGTTTGAAAACGCGGGATTGCCGGATCTTAAACACTAGGGTTCGTTGTAGGCTCGTTGATTTTTAGGGTTCGTTTTGATTTTCGATTTTTGTCGAGATATCGTAATAATCGTATAATTTCTAGTTTGATCATTTTAAAATTTTAGCTCGAAATTTATGTTTTATTTTTATTTGTGATTATTTAATAGTTTTTAGTTCTCGAAATCGTTTGACCGAGTCTAGGGTTATGAGTTGACTCAGTTTGACTTTTGGTGGAATTTAAATTTGTTATTTCTGAATTTTATCGAAGGTTTAAGATTTTGCTGTTGATCGTTATTTGGATATATTGTCTTGATTTGCGTGTTAGAAAACGTTAGGTGATTTAATTGATGTACGGACGTTGATTAAATCGGTAGTTGGACTTTATATTTTTTGTTTCAAGGGTTCTCGTTTTCTCAAGATTGAGAAAACTCGTTTTTTATCTTTATTGGAATTAAGTTTTAACTTGGTTTGATTTTTAGGGTTCGTTTCTGCGCTTCTTGATTAGAATTTGGTTTTAACTTGAGTCGATTTTTTAGGATTTAAATTCTAAACTTTTAGAATTATTTTCTATGAATTATGAAATTTTTGGGGTTTACACAAGCTACTATGAAACCCTCAAATTATCTTAAGTTAGTCTCTCTAAGTTCTCTCTCTATATCGAATGATTATCTCTACTCCATTCTAATATTCTATTCTATTATGATACAAGGAGTGCTATGATACAGGATATGGGATATTTAAAAAATGAATGCAGGAATAGGTATTATAAGCTGCTCATTTCTTACCCTCCCATCCTGCCCTTGTAGTGCTAAAGAAGGGGCTGAAAAAAATGAAGGCCTTCTTTCATGTGCTAACTGGCCCATCTTGCTTTAATTGCTTCAAATTATCATTTAATTGTCCAAATAAGCCCATGAAGCCTAAAAATGAATTTGAACACAATAAATGTCCTTTTCTTCATTAAAATACAAAAATTACTAGGAAATGTGTCCAATTAAGCTCAAATAATATGGGTTTTTTAACACTTATCAATATTAGCTTTAGTGTTTTCTAAGAGTACTAAAAAATCTATAAGCTTATAACAACCTTGCTAGGTGGTGCTAGCATGGTAGTTAGGTGCTTAGGCTACCCCATATTGATATTGGAAAAATGATAGTTAATAGTGGCTTGGCGGGTAATGATAGGAGGAATGATACCGAGGTAACTTCTACATGGATGGAGAGAAGTAGTATTATTGTTCACATTTATGGGACCGGTTGTGTAAGCCCCTAGATTTTCGATAATATAATCAAAACCCTAGAACCGGAAGTCAAACCGGAACCCTAAAATTAACCTAGTTCTATGTTTGGTCTAGTGAATCTAGATCCGACAATCCCGTGTTCTTAAACCTTAGAAAACGAAATTGAAATAATTGTGGATTATGGTTTGTAATAACTTAGGAAAGCTTAAAAATATCAGATTCGTAATTTTCAAGTGTTCTTCGGATCCAAACGGGATCCGTTTTCAAAAACGGTACCCTGGTGCACCGGATAGTGAAAATATTTCGACAACACCAATAGATTCGTAAAAATATAAGGTTTTCAAAAATATCAGTTTTAGAATTTTTCGGTAACTAAAAATATCAAATATAGGCCGTTTATGCGTATTTTCTTTACTACTGGTATTTTAATTGTCTAGTCTACTATTCATAGTACCTTTCTGCTATTCATTACTATTCATCTATCTCTACTTTTTCTTACACTCTATTCTTACACACTAACATACCTATACCTTACAATTTACCTTCCCCATACAACTTTAATCACATCACACTTTACACATTACTTCTTTTATTACAAAACAAACAAAATAAATCAATTTCTTCCCCCTACACAAGCCAAACCGGTGCCTCCCCCTCTCTCATCAATTCCATTTTATTTTCTTTTTCAATTTATTTTATTACATCTAATTTCCACTCTAAAACTCTATAAATACCCCCTTCCTCTTCCATTCTTTCACACAACACAATTTATACTAAAACTCTACCAAAATCACTCCATAAAACCCCTCTCTCAAAATCTCTCTCAAAGTTCTCTCTTTTCTTTAGGAAACCCATTCCCACATATTACTACAACCCATTCTTTTCTTCTTCAACAAATACATAACCTTAGGTAAAAGTTTCTTTCATATACTCATCATGTTCATACAACTTAACATGAGTCTAGTGTATATTTCTTAGATTCATGAGAGTTAAAGAAGCAACAATTTATTCATGTTTTGTTTTTATTCATGTTTCTATTCTTTTCTTTATGTTATTATTATGTTGTTATTGTTTTTGTTATTATTATTTGTTTCTAATCTAACTTATATAAAGTATTATGTATATTATGTATATATATTTATTTAGAGCATATAAGCTCATTTGTCATTTATTTACTTTTAAGTTATGCAATTTATTTATTTCATGTAATTATTAAGACTAGTCTTTCTAGTCTTAGACTTGTCCATATCAAGTCAAAATAATTTTCTTTCTTTGCTTTTCTTTTCTTTTGAGGACTAGTCTATTCTTAGTCCCGAGATACCTTGATGAAGCTAAGGTTCCCAATACTTGACTTTACTTTTATGCTCTTATATAATTTATCTTATTATGTTGTTTTTATTTCTCATAGTTACATAATCTCATTCATGCATGAACATGTTGTTATTGTCTCAACCATAATAAAAAAAAATGAGTTTTCTTAAATAATAAAAACAAGAACTTTCTTTAAAAATAAATTTTGCCACATAAGAAATTATTTTTCCATAAAGACTTAAAGTTTTATCTTAATAAATATTTTCTAAAAGGTAGATAAGTTAGCTCAAGTTTTAGTAATAATACTATATGGTATTTTATCAATGAAAATAAAGTTATCACAAACTCTCTTTTAAACCAATAAAATAAGAAAGTTTCTTTAAACTTAATTTTTGATTTAACCAAGAGTTTTCTTAAACTCATTTATCAAGGTTTTCTACCAACACTCTAGAATACTAAAGTTTAGACAAGTTTTACAAAATTATCAAAAATAACATTTCTGAGGATAAGCCTTACTTAGGAAATAAAAATAATAAATAACTTATAAAAATTGTTGATATTATTCTTTTAAAGTAGATCTAACTTTAGAAAAACTTTAGAACAGATAACCATGAAATATTTAGAAAAACTATGTTTTCCAAAACACTAGAAATAAATTTATGGGAATCTTAAAAGATTAAAATTTCTTTTTGAAAATGTAATTATTCTCAAAGTTAAGGAATGAAGTTAAAGGAAGGAAATACTTACTAATAAATTTTCGAAACAAAATTTAAAAAGGAGATTTTCAAGTCTTACCTTTTCTCACTTTCAAGACACATTGTTTTACAAGATCATTATTGAGACAACACCACTAAATTCATGCATACGGTTTGAGTCTATATAAATGTATTCAAAGGATTTTTGAACCATACAATTATCTATATCTTTGTACAAAAATTTTTGAATGAAGAAAAGTTTGAAAACTTAAGTTTTGAAATTGGAATTTTCGTATCAAATCTGTACGTTACTATTCCGAGACCTAAATGACTTTTTTTTTTATAAAAATAACCTTAGAAATAGATAGATCTTTTCGAGTAGGTCAAAATCGGTATATAATATGCGAAATTCCAAGTTAAAATGAGCAAGTTATGGCCATTTTAAGTTGGGGTTTCCATTCATACGATTTTTGACGAATTCAATAAGATAGAATTATAGAATTTGAATAGATCTTGGATGAAATACTCATGTCGGGTATTTCTTTTGTTTAGGTGTCGAGGACCAAGATCTTCTCTTCCCCGAGGATTACTTCCACTCTTAGAAGAACGCTATGGACGAGTGAGTTTTCTTTACGCTTATGTATTTGCGCATGTGCTTGTAGAATAGAGCACTAGATGTTAGGAAAAGATAAAATTGATATGTACGTGGGATATCATGGGAATTATGTATGTGAATCGTTGTGTGCGATCAATGAACAATAAGTATATCGGAACCCGATTTGTGATTGATATAAATGTTTCCATGTATGTATTATGATGTGTGCAAATATTGTTCGATCGCTTTAAATGATTTAATGTCATAATGAAATCCCCATATAATAAATTGCTCATGCATATCACTTAGGATATCATTTTGAAATTTTGCTACTACTCTTCAGCGTGGGACCGGAAAGGTAAGTTGCCTTGCTACAACCTTGAGAGTTAGGATGTTTGGGGAATACGGTCTCAAGTTGTGGCCGAGCTGGATCGATCGCTTTGGGTATGGAAAGCCCGGGGACTAGTAGTACGGTTCGTTGGTACCCTAAGACGTGCTCGAACTTTTAAGAAGGTCGTTTGGGACCCAGTTCAAAGCATTCCCTAACCACCGATGGAGGGGTAAATCCATCATACATACGAAACTAGATAGTCGTATGTAATGTTCGATCATATAGTTGTTGCATTTCATATGCTTGATTAATAAACTTGGCTGATTACCTGTTATGAGTACTTTTGCGTAAGGAATATCTCACTAAGCTAGTTATACTTATACTCCTATAGACTTTTGATATTGTAGGATTATCTTTTGCACCCGAGACCACCTTGATCCCTCGGGTAGAATCCTTATTTTGAGAAGCTTTTGGAGGAATTCTGTTTTGAAGTCATAGAGTAGATTTCTTCTAAAATCTTTTAGCTTTAGTTATTTTATCTTTGGTAGAACCACGTTGTTATGAAATTATCGGGGGAATGCCCCTTAGAAGTTGTAAGACTTTATATTTCAATGCAATATATTAAGTGTTATTTTGAATGTTCCGCTACCAATATCTTAAAATGCATTACTTCATCGGTCTCCCTTTGATGTGAATGTATGTCTTGTACCGATATAGAAGCTTTCGAGTGGCTAAGGTAGTCGTTCTTAAGTTTTAATATTGTATACGGTGGGTTGTCATGTTTAGGGTACCCGTTAGGGTGTGACAGGTTGAGTTTCACTATATTAGGGACTATGATAAGTAGAGATATGTAGTAGCTGTGACCCTTAGATAAGGCTATTTACTAGATATTCCCATAGAAGATATAGGTGCTTGGGCTACCTATATCAATTCCCTAAGCACTTACTGCTACTCAGGATCCCCAGGTTCCTAGCATGTTGTTGGAGTGTGAGAGCTCCACTATTGTTTGCTATGCTTTAATTTAATGATATAAACTGTTGATTGTTGCATTGCATTTTGAAATACATGTGTGTACCAATCTCATGTGTGCTTGTATTGTTGTTGTATTGGGCTTCGACTTATTCCTTTCTATTTTAGGTGCTGATGACTTTGATGATGATACTTATGACTACTTTGGGTATAACACAAATTTTAAGGATTTACTTGACGAGTAGAGTAACTAGGATTGCTAGATTATTATTTTTATTTTGAATTATTAAATTTTATTTTCAAACTTATATTTTAATGTGGGCCTATTTGTGAGCCTATGGTTGTCTTTTGAAATACTAGACCTGCATATTTTGAAATACCCAATGGTATAGAACTTATCTATATAAATTGGTTTACTCTTTAAAGTAGCCTGTTTGAAAAATGTTTTGAGAAATTATTTTTTCCGCTGTAAATTTCAATTATTCTTAGAATTTAATTTAATGATTTCATAATATAAAATTTTTCTAGCGACGATCATGATAAAATTATAGATTAGGTTAACCTTAAAGTATAACACATAAGTGTAATGTGTGGGGGGCTGAACACATCTTGACCCTAAGTTGGGGCATGACATATTGCTAACTACAAGTGTACTCTGTGTGCTAGAGTTTTGTGCTAAAAGCTATATTTATATACAAAGAAAGCTGACATGGCAAAAAAAAAAATCTAAAAATAATGGAATCCATGTCAGATGATCGTGATGCTCCTAATGGTACGATTATGCCCCGGGCCATGTGCCCTAATTGAATTACCATTTCATCATCACCGGCTATGTCAAGGTTAGTGTCATAACTTGTGATCAAGCTTCAATCTTTACCACGTCTGTGCCTTGAACCATATAATCAATTGTGGATTTTCTCTAAAATTAATGCTGGCTTCCACATTGTCACGTAGGAGAGGGTATTCTTAGCTGTGGATGAATGTATAAGGCTAGCATGCCCCCTATAGATGGTGTCACAATTTGGAAGAATTCATGCAATTCTTACTGCGTCCACTCGCACAACTGTAGTACTAGTTGTGTCACCCACTACGGTTTCATCTTCAATCTTATGCATATGCCTTAGCTTGTGTTATCAACTATAAACAAAATTACTAGGCCCAGTCTTAGGCACAGTTACGTGCTCTCCCTTGTCTCCTTGATTTGTTGACTTTTATAGATCTTTTGAGTTATTCTTCCTCGATTAATGATAAAGTGTTTAGATAAGCTTCATTTACTTAAGATAAAATAATAATAATAATAATTGTCACATCCTAAGAGGTACCCTAGCTGGTTTACATAATTATGAAACAAACTGATGCCATTAAATATATTATAAAAAGTGTAATTTGAGGCCATAAGAGAGATTCACCATTACATAATCTAACTATCCTTTTTAAGGGCTTTGTGACATGTGATAGGATGTTTAGTTGCCATAATGAGAATCAATGTATATGTGCAAGTTTTAGCTGAAAATAACATCATCAAACTATATTGTCTCTTGTTTACATATTACATACTGAAATTCGAAAAACATAAGAATATATGCTAAGATTATTCTATCAAGACTCCTCCATTTCTCTATAGCTAAGTCTAGACTCCTACTAAAGAAAATCTCCCTTATGGAATAAGCAAAGGTCTCGAGCGAACCTTGAAAAATTTGTGAGAGTGTAAGCTATACTATGGCTCAGTGATGTAACCAAATCATATCATGTACCAAGTAACCACACAAGTTGTTTAACAATCGTATGCAATGTATCAATAACACAGATGAACAAATACAAGCTTAAACAACTGGAATCTAACAGGATAAAGATTTACACCCTCTCAATTTAGGTTGAAGGAACCATACTATAAATGATCCGCCATGCCCAGGAGAATCTAAGAACCAAGATAGAAAGGTATCATAAAACAATTCAAAACGTTGATATTTCAAAATCTTGGAATCTTAGAAACACCATTAAGTAATAGCCATTTCTTGTTGATACCAAGGGCAATTTTCTTTCTGATGCTTCTTAGTTCCCGTGGAACTAATCGGAACAAAGGTACTCCTGTAAGAACTATGAAATTTTCATCTAGAAAACTAAGTGTGTTACTAGAGATCTGAAATGCTAATAAGTAGCGGACTATCACACTTGGATGCATTAAATGCAAGAATGCAATGCATGTCAATTATTTATTAATCCAAATAATCATTAATTCGTTCATTTGTGATCAAACAATGTCAAACAATCCTCAATCATAAAAAAGCATTCATCAAAACAAGCAATGTTCGTATCCTTGATTATATCATACGTTTTGCAATTCATCTAAGCACCAATCAGCACGCATCAAGCCCAATCCCTAAAGCAATAAGCACTTTCTATCCTTCTTTATCTTGATAATAAAGGTATGACTACTGTTACAAGCACAAACAACATGATAAATCAGAGTTACTCACTTGTCCATTTTTCCTTAATTACTGTAGTAATTGATAGGAAATTCTAAAGATGACTCTAAAGATCCTAATGAAATAATAAGAATACGTTTATTACTAATAACATAGATTGAATACTATACGCAGCAGTATATAACATGTAATTGCAGTTTCACTGTTTTTTTTTTCCATTTGTTCATTTCTAGTTTGTTTTTAACGTATGAATAGTCATTTAAAAGCTCTCAAAGTCTACTACCTATTTCTCATCTCATTTTGAGGTTTCAAGCAAGTTATGATAGGAGTTTTGTCTCGTATAAATTCAGATTCTTAAAGATACAACAAAATCTTGTTTTTATAATAACTTTCAATTCGGATTTTTACAAACGAATAGGCGTTGGAAAGCTCGTTTCATCTACTTTTTAGATCTCTAGTCCCATACTTTATAGCATGCACGTGTTTTCCCATTTTTCTCAAAGAATCAGATTGGTTCATAAGGCAAATTTTCAAGTATTACACTAGTTGCTTCATTCTTTCGCTTATATAGTTATTTTTCCCTATATTTCTTAGTTTCATTGTGTTTCTCTTATTCTAAGACTAAGTTTAATTCGTGGTTATTGGTTTCTCTCAATATGAGTTTCGATGATAACAAAAAGGATTATGTCATTACTAACAAGTTTATTAAGTGTGCGGTGCTTAAGTATAATCAAAGTTGGTTTATGAAAACGTGTTCAAAAGAGACTCTATTGAAGAAGTTTATTAAAAAGTGTTTGGAAAATTTTATAAGAACAAATGGATAGTCAGAAGGTGCAATCATTGGTTTATAAAACTCTGATAAAGGTCAGAAGGTCAATCAGAGGGTAAGTGTCTCTATGAATGAGTTTCACGAACAGACTTCAAGAAATTGAATCTTCTATGATTCTTTATGGATTTGATGACCCAGCTCCAAAGTTGAATGTATTTGGGTAGTACATTCAAATATGTTCAACTAAGTTGGTTCAATATCCATGGGGATTCATGTTTTATTGCATTAAAGATAATTCTTCGGAAGTTAACTTTTTTTTTACAGCAAACATGTAGTCAACAAGAATTACATTTCAACGGAATATTCAAGTTTTCCTTGGGAATATAAAAGACACAATTCAGATTTATGCGAGGAGATTGTCTGATGAATATTTATCTATACAAGGAATTTAACAAATATAGAAGATACGATCCTATTTTCATGTGAGCAGTACTCGAAGAAAGTTTTCAACAAGAACATATCAACAACATCTTAAATCAATTCAAAAATTCAAGATAAAGATCGTTATCTCAGCTGTTGGGTATTCAACCTTATCTATGGGAGCAAATCAAGAGATAAAAACAACAAGATAATAATTTATTCAAATTTTCAGTTAAAGAAGACTAAACAAGCTGATCCTATTCTAAAAACACGCGCAATATCAAGAGTTAAGTTTTTCAACTTCAAGTTCTAGTCATTGGAAGAAATAAGAATAAACATACATGCCCAAAATAGAGAAGAAGTAGAACAATCACGTGAAAAAGCTCAAGCAAACAGAAAGCCATGAAATTCATCTTTAATTTGAACAAATCACTGTTATTCTTATTGTTTCTACCGTTCGAAATTTTAAGGATTCACATTCTATTTCCTCTTATTTAGATCTATTCACTTTGTGTGAGATTGAAAGTTATAAGTAGGCTCAGTAGATTGATTGTTACCTTGAGGAAAACCTTGGAGAATCAAGCTAAGTGCATTGTAGCTGTCATGCCCCGAAGGGTATCCAAAACGTGGCAGTTCGCTGTATATATTATTAAAGCCTAGGAATGACCGCCTCAGTCATGCAAAGGCTTCCATACTATGTACAAGGCGTCCTAACACATAGAGGAGACACGTTGGAGAGATACATTTTATATGATACAACTTGAGTAACAATGTAAAGGAAATTCAATTCACTATTCTTCAAAATACAAATCATTAAACTTCAATTACAATCATGAAAAGATTCTATTACATAAAACTATTACAAGGCAAATCATAAAACCTAGCTAATAACTTCAAGTATCCTTATTTCCTATCGGAATCCCGAGGTCATTCTCGGCTCCAACTATTTCAGTCCCCACTTTGCATTCTTGAGATAACCTGTTCATTTAAACATCTATTGGGGTATAAGCTACACTAGCTTAGTGAGAATCCCTTAATTTCGTACCATGACAAGTAATTTATAATTCATCCATATGCTATGCATGAACAAACACATGAGCAAACAAGCATATGACTTTACGGTAGCCATATGTGAATGGATTTACGCCCTCCATTCGGGATTGGGATGGTCCATGGAACATGCAACCATATTTCCAATATCTTTCTCTTGTTGTAGTTGATACAAGTGCCTACACCATTATCATTGTGGTTGATACAAGTGCCTACACCACATATCATTGTAGTTGATACAAGTGCTTACACCACTATCATTGGCCCACCCCATCCACTAATATACATTGTTCCCACTAAAGGTATATTAGCAATGCAATGTGACTCAACATGTGATATGCATGCACAATTTATTCATATAATCATGGCATATTAATTATGTAGGTTAAAAGCGATCATAGAGAATTTCAGACAATTCAAGTCTATGCTAACTCATATAATGATTTTACAACAAGTCTCGCCTCGATATACTTATCATTCATTCAACCAAGATTATAACCACAACTCATCACAATTTTTATTTTTTCCTAATTTTAGTGCAACTAGCTACAAGCACAAGCAAGGTAACAAAATAAGAGGACAACTCACTCGGCCATTGGATCATCGGTCTTTTAGTAAAAGTAATCCGGTGGTAAAGAATCGCTGATATTGAAGTCACCTAAGAAGGAAGAAATACTCTAATAAGTATTTCAACTCAACTAATCCAAACAAACTATACAAACTATCAAATTCGTAATTCTTATCCTAAGCGGGAATTCCAACTTAAAACCGCCATAACTTGGTCATTTTAACTCGGAATTTCGCAAATTATATATCGATTTCTATCTACTTCGAAAGATCTATCTAATTCTAATATTATTTTCAATTTTGAAAAATAATTAGTCCATGAAACAGAGGGATCAGATCTGGGCACTAACGATCCCCATTTCCGAAAAATAGTTTTGTAATTGCTTGAAATATTCCTATTTGATAATTCAAGAATATAGGAAACATGAATGATTTCCTAACATGAATGGCATGTGATAAGTTTAATGCATGCATGCTATTGACAATATTTACTAAAAGGAATTTTTAGGAAATTTTTATTTATAAAACTCCATGGCTATTTACTTTCAAGAAAACTAGTTTCCTAACTTTGATCATTTCTATGTTTTTGGATTTATTTCTTAAGAAAATATAATTATCCTTGTAAAATTGAGTCTTCATTATATCTATTACTTATGACCTTCATTTTTACATAAAAATTTCCATTTTACACTTTGTAAACATGTTTCAAGTAGGGTTGATTCCAAAATCCGAATTTTGTAAAAATTGTTTTTGTGGTGATTCCTTTAAGTAAAAATCATTTGACACTTAGAAAATTAAGGCTCAACCATGTCTAGCCACTAACAACTTCATTTCTTTGATAAAACTTCTAATTTGAGTTTGAAAAATATGGGTCTTCATGCCATTACTCCATTATTTCGAATTTCTTAAAAATGACAACAACTCAATTTTTTTTTCCCACTTTGTTTCTACAATGCATCATGCTATATGTATTACCTATAAGCTATTGTCATGATGGTTATGAGATGACCTACTTATATGTATACATATAGTGCCAAGGATTCTTTTTGAAAAATTTTACTTTGCAAAACTTTGAATTATAATAGACTTAAGAAAAATAGTTTTTCTTCTTGAAAAATTATATTTGCTTTTAACAAAAGTCAACCTTCATGACCTATATAACCATCACCTTCATTATTTCAACAAAAACCTTCATTTTGGGATTAGAAAATAGGGGTTCACATAGGCGGTTTGCCTAAGTACGAATTTTACAAAATTTTAAAGAATAAAAACATTGTTTAACCTATTTTCGGAAACCATTTATTATTTTCTAAGATTATATTTTGATAAACTTCTTTTATCCTTATCAAAACTTGATCTTTATTATATATATATACCCTAGGACTTCCATTTTCTTATCAAAATTATCATTTTGACATTTGGAAATAGGTGTTTGAATTGTGGCTATTTTCAAATCCGATTTTGAGAAATACATTTGAGCTTGTTTTCTTTGTAAAACTCATTTAGTCTTTCAAAAACCATTTCCTAATCAAACCTACCCATTAAGGCTTCCATTTCCTTAATAAAAATCTTGTTTTGAAGTTGAATAATGGGTTTTTAAAATTGGTCTTTGTTGGGATCCGAATTCACAAAATTTATTCTTGGACATATCTTTTGATAAAATCTATCTAAACTTATGAAAATCCCTTCCTTACATATCCTATCCTAAGAGCCCTTCATATCTTGAGTAAAAACTTCATTTTTGAGTTGGAAAACATGTTTTTAAAATAGGTCTTGACCTAAATCCGAATATAAGATTTTTATTTTGAAAATAACTTTGAAAATCACCTTTAATTCTTGTAAAAAGAAGTCTTGATGATATACATACATTAAGCCTTCATTATCTTAAGTAAAAATTTCATTTGACACTTGGAAAGTGGTTTTTAAATAGGGTTCTTGCCAAAATACGAATTTCACAATTTTGTTTGAGTTCAAAACCAAGATCTACACTTAATATGAACATAAACATAAAAGAAACCCATGATAGTAAACTATAAACTCATAGATCTAAACTGTACTCATCAAAATCACCCATTTATATTATCTATACCCTAAGCCCTTCATTTTCAATGAAAAATACACATTTTGAAGTTGAAAAACAACTTTTCTAAATATGGTTCCATTTTCATCCGAAATTTCAAAAAAATGATTTTTGTTGAAAATAAAATAGATCTTGAGTTTTCGAAAATATTCTTACTATCATCATGCTACTACAAGTTATCCATGAACATAAAACAAAGTTTAATGCATTTTATGAACTCAAAACACTAGATCTAGTTAACTACACTAGTTATAAATGCATGAACACATGTGAATGAGGAATATATGCATAAATCATAAGCAATAACAAAAATAATAACTTCAAATAACAAGATCTAATACATAAACAAAAATCAAAGTTATAAAAAGTTAGATCTACAAAATATAACTACTTTAAACAAGAAAATAAGAATGATACAAGAGAAAAATCATAGAGAAATGGAGTGTTTCATTTTGGCATAATCATCCTTAGCTTTTAAGCTTATGGAATGTCATTTGATGCACGAAACTCTCATTATACTTTACTTATATCACCTATGGAAGCTTTAAGAAGAAGATTTGCTTAAAAATCTTCAAGAAATATGGGTGGGAGCTAATAAAAGAATTAGGGGTAGCTTGGTTCTTGCAAGAACAAGAGCAAGAATGAAGAAGAAAAGAGAGGAAAAAGAGAGAGAAAAAGTTAAGGAATGAAAAAGGGAAAGAGGAGTAAATGAAAGAGAGAGAGAAAATGAGTGTATTAATGAATGAAAGAAGAAAAAAAATAAAACAAGGCAGCAAGGAGAGGGGCTGCACGTGAATTAGGAAGAGAGGAGAGAGAGGGTTTGTTTGAAATTTGACTTGAAATTGAATTATGTAATAAATATATAATGTAGCTTCTTTAAGAAGGAGTAGAATATATTTATTTTAGTCAAATTAGGAGTAATTAGAGGATAATGACAGCCATAAAGAAGGAAAAATCTGCCATGAAGTGATATAATGAAGTGTAAAAAGATTAAAGTGAAAAAGAAGTGATATGTGAAAGGTGTACTTGAAAATATGGGTTGTAAAAGTACTTTCTTAATAAAATAAAATAAAATTAGAAAATTTATTTCAAATATTTGTAGCAGATTTTTCATAATTAAAATTAAATAATTATTTGAATTATTTTAGTATTTTAACAAATATGTTACCGGTATGATCAAAATACGCGAATATGGGTTATAAATAATATTTTTATAACCCAAAAATTCTAAAAATAATTTTATGAAAATAAAAATATTTTTAAAATATTTTTCAATTATTAAATTATTTTTTTTATTTTTAATATCGGGTCTTAAACGAAATCTGATCCCGTAAAAGCCCGAACTAACTAAATTTTAGAAAAACAAAATTTTCTATAATATATAAAATATTTATCTAAAAAATAAGACTTTATAAGAATAATAAATTGTGTAATGAAATAAAAGCGAATAGTGCAAAAGACTAATTAATTATCGGTAGTAATAAAAATACAATAAAAGGTTATAACTGTAACTTTTATAACCTGAAAAATTATATAACTGGTATATTTGGAAATCTTATGAAATTACGAGTCTAACGTACTAATGGTATAATTTTGATATCTCGAGCGCCAGGACACGCTTTTCGAAGTTTGTCTCCGAACGGGTTCGAAATAGGTCAAAAATTTACCAATATGATATTTTTAAGCAAACATATATTACTACGAGCTATTCTATACATTTAAACTATACCTCGGCCTCTAGGGTTAAGGGTGCTAGATTGCCGGACTAAAACTATTGTATTCTACTTAGGGTTTCCAGGTGATTTTTTTTCCGGTTTAGATCTTTGCCAATTTGGAAACTGATATTTTATGTTTGTAAAACATATTTGATTTGAGAAATTTATCTTAAATTTTATTTTTGTAAGTATTCAATATCTTTTAACGTTTTCGAAATTCTTGAATTAGGTTTCATTTCCGAAAGTTATTCGTTATTTACTTTTTAATAATTTATTTTTGAGTTCTATATTACCCGATTCTATAAGTCGGAGTTACGTAAAGAAATATTTATATTTTTTTTTACATAGTGGTTTTGGAATTGAAGTATGTTGAGTTCTTATTTTGTTTTTAAGAATTCTTATTTTTCTCAAGATGCGGAAATTTCTGGATTCGCTCGTGTTTTTGGACTAGTTGGAGTTCGGTTTTAATTTGGAGTGATTTTTAGGGTTTATTTTCGAAGTTCATCTTGAAATTATTTACTGAAATTTTCCGGGGCTTACAGTAGCCAAGTGCTTTGGTAAAAACAACTTGTAACTTATTGATTTTTGGATATAGTGGAATATATTGGTGTGGAATACCATGTCCCCGGCTTGGTGCTGGAAGAGAGGACTAACGCTCAAGGTGGAACATCTATGAATCGATTTTGCACTCTCTTCTCTCTTATCTCTCTTTATTTCGTACATATTTAATTGTTTCACTTAGTTGTGTTTTATGCTCAGAAAGTAAATTAGAGAGTAACTGGAACATCTTTTCTTAAACAGAAACTAAATCAAAGAGTAAAATTGGGAGTTTAACTTTGAACTTGTTGCTTGATCTTTTGTGGATTTGAGTAAATTTGCTTGATTCGAATTTTTGTTTAAAGTTTTTGTTTATTAAGTTTATTTTTTTTCAAGTAGTTTTAAAGCCATTAAAGTATGAGTAACTAAGTGGTGTGAATTTGTTTAAAATTTTGAGAAGTAAAATTCTTATTAATAGCCAATTCACCTCCTCTTGGTTATTCTTTTGGGACCAACAGTGGTTAAGGATCGGTCATCATTTCTCCTAAGCTCCATTAAAAGTCCATTTGATTCCATTATTGATCGTAGATGTTAATGTTCATAATATAGGTTCTGTAAGGATCCCACCCACTAAATCCCGAGATTTAGTGTACTGAGTCCCTAACCACATATAACATTTTCACATTATATGTAAGATTGTCCTAAAACTAACAGTTTATGAGAATTGTTTGATTAAATCTACCAACACTTTATAAGAATTTTTAAACAAAAGAAGATTGCTAATAAAAGCAATCCATACATATATTCATTATTGTACAAAGATTAGTGCCAATATAAGATACTACAAAATTACAAGTTGTTCTTGCTACAAAACGATAAACTAAAGAGACCTTGAAGTCTTTTACAACTTAGGCTTATTTAAAAAGCCTTATATGCAAAAAAATAAGTTTTAAACAAAAGCTTCTCCCAAAAAACAAGGGCATTTGAGTCCTACTTGTCCCACTCGTCCATGAACCTTTCAAAATCTGACTCGTAACCCAGATCATCATACAATTCATCTTCAATACCTGTAAAGAGGCAAAAGTGAGTGAAAGGCCTAGTACGCAATAACAAATACAAAAACGAACTGTCAAGTAAACTTAATTTGAATAAAATGCATCAACGATCAAGTCATTATCTTGTTAAGTTTTCTTTTAACAAAACAATTGTAGGGTATTCAAACCCCGGAATCATGCTCTAGGAATTTAGGGGTCCTGAGTAACAGCAGCTGCTTAGGTGGTTGATATAAGCAGTCCGAATACTTATATCTTCTATATCTATTTCATAAAGAAATAGCTTCATTTAAGGCTCCAAAGCCGTTGCCCAACTTTACTTAAACTCAGTCCACAACATGAATCTAGTCCACAAGTTCTCATAAACTTTGAACTAAACCATGACATTTTCCCTTAAGTTTAAGCAAACATCACTCAGATACTATTTTCCCCATTAGCTATCCGCTTAACCATAAATGAATCGCTATTACATCATAGTGTACCATTGCATTATGGTAAAGTCATTGCATCATGACTTAGGTTAAGCGCCTAACTAATATGTCATTGCATCATGACAAGTTTGCTGCTCCTTGAACTAGATTAAATAGCGTAATAGACATCTAGTTCATCAAAGTATTAAATCAAATTGAATTAAGTCAAATTTAATAATGCCTATTCCTAGCATACAACAAGCAAGCTATTACATACCTGTACCCAATAGTGTATTACTATATTCACTTAGAGGGGAATCCACTGAAGAACTTTTAACTGAAATAAGGAATATTAAAACAAATCAATAATCAAAGTTAGAATATATATATATATATATATAACACACTATTCTAAGTTAACTATACAAGAAGATTCAATGAACTTAACATATAGCTTTAACATTTAATTCATACATAAAACATGTTTATATAACTTATAGATTCATTAGAAAACCATATATGAAGCAAAGAAGGATAATTGAAGAAAGTTGAAATTGTAAAAACTCAAGGGATACACGGGCAATTTACATCGGCAAATTGGAGCTGAACACCAGCAGCGTTGGAATCATATGCCGGCAACGTTAAGCCCAGTGCTAAGAAAATCGGTTCTGTTCACATTCAACTTCGATTAAAGGCCGGCGGCGTTGAAGCCTAGTGGCCGGCATAAGATTTGAAAAATAAACACTAACTAATTTCTTCACAAAAGCTGGTGATGTTATAAGTAGCATTAGGAAAATCGGTTCTTATCACATTCAACATCGCCTCTAAGCTGACAGCATTGAAGTACTAAATGCCGGCGTAAACACAAAAACAGAGCTATTCGAAATGTTTTTGTTTCCCTTGTTTTGCACTTCAAAAATTTATAACATAAAGCACTTTTAATCCTTCTTCAAACACATATTTAGCTTCATACACTATCGTCTATCCACATTAACTATTCCTAACAACTTTGAACATCATTTTAACACATCAAACTATTTCATTTATATCAAAATCTTCCTTATCCGATGTAGGACGTGATAAGCTTCAGTTGTTGCCAAGATATTCTCGTCATAACTTCTTGATAGATTTGAACAAACAAACCTGATATTGTAATCTTTATCCAAAAAGTTGGTTATGATATCTTAAAAATACGAAGACCTATTCTCTTATAACAAACTTTATCCTTAATATCTTTACTTGTAACAAAAAAAAAAAAAATTCATGCATTTTGGTAAAAATAATTTTAAATTTTTTTTGAAAATCTCTTGATGTGATTTGATCCCTATGATATTAGATCTAACTTTAGTGTAACACATCAAAGTAGACATTGGCACGGTTCGGGTCGGTTCCGGACCCGAACCGGAATGGGAACAGCTAGAGCAGAGGAGGTTCACGGTTCCATGGAACCACCGGTTCTGACAGTTCTGATTCCGGTTCCACGTGAACCGTGAACCAGGTTCGTTCTTTTTTTTTTTTTTTTAAAAAAAACAAACCGGCCCCCTATCCCACCATCCCCTCCCCTCCCCTAAGCGCCCAAGATCTAGTAATTGCTGCAAAGGAAGAACTTAGAACAAAAGATGCAAAGGTTCACTTATCATGTAAAAATCCAAGTGTCAGCTTTCCACGTATAGACCATTCTCAAGTAAATGATTCCCGATGTCGGGCTACTATTGGTTTTGAATAATGGACATCTGAGACCCTTCTCTTGGCGCTTAAGAGAAGACCAGCGAGTAAAGCGAGATACCAGGAGGACTTCTACATCCGAGTCCGATTTGTAAACTAAAAAAGGGAACTCTTAGGGGTGAATGAGTTCACTACTGGAGTTCTGTGTTATGTGTGTGTGTGTGTGTGTTGTTTTTTTTTTTTTTTTTTTTTTATGGCAGGTCAGAACCGATGGAACCACTGGTTCCGCAGGACGAACTGCTAAGACCCGCCAGTTCCGACGAGTCATTCGGCGGTTCATAATCTTCCCCAACGGGGCGGTTCCCGGGTACGGAATCACCCGAGACGGTTCAGGGTGGTTCACGGTTCGGAACCGCCCCATGCTGATGTCTACATCAAAGTATATTACCCAAATATACTTTGACAAGTGGAGCTGGGTCTTGAAAAAATATTAAAACAAAGTTTTAATCATTGTTAAGACCAAACTATAAAAGATTCGTATCCAGCTTTAAAGATTCTAAAACAGCTTCTGTTAACTTCATCTTTCTATTGATGAAGGTTCTGAAATTGCCTCTGAATAGCTTGATAAGCATATGTGTCTACTAATGTAAATTCTGAAAATGCTTCTGACTAGCTTGTCAAGCATATATGAGTTTCACTGAAAGTTCTGAAAATGCTTTTGAAATACTTTCTTTAGATACCAAAGCTTAAACGAAAGTTCTGAAATAACTTCTGACTTTGTAAAAACTCATCTATACAACTATCAAAGGTTCTGAATAAGCTTATATTCAATCATACTTAATAAATAAGATTATAAACAATTAATCATCCTTTTGTTATCATTAAAACATTATTAGAGAACTTAACAATGTGAAATTGTATTGGAAATGAAAATTGTAAGAAAGTAGAGGTATGGTTTCTAAGAGTAGGTTGCAAGAAAAAGTAGAGATACATAAATAGTGTAGAATAGTAGTAAATAGTATAATGTAAAGTAGACATGACAATTTAAGTACTGGTAGTAAGAAAATACGTATATAATTACGATATATAATATTTTTTGTTACCGAAAAATTATGAAATTGATATTTTTGAAAACCTTATATTTTTACGAGTCTAACGGTATATTCGAAATATTTTTACTAATTTAAGCCCTGGGACACGCTTTTCGAAAACTGTGTCAGGTTATGCTCAAAACGAATCGCGGTTTAACTAATCTGATATTTTTAAGCTTTCTCAGGTTATTACGAACTATTCTACATACTAATCTCTTACTAACTTTCCTAGGTTTGCTTAAACGGGAATGGCGGACTTGAACGGTTGCAATCGACTAGGTTTTGTTGACTTCGAGATTCCGGTTGACTTTCTAGTTAGGGTTTAATCTTAATCGATCTCAAAATTTTCGGGGTTTACACCTAGTAACCAAGTAGACTTTGGAAATCGAAAACCAAAACCTTAAATTGGATTAGCTTAAGCTTGAGAGAGAATCTTAAGAACCCTGGATCCAGCTTTCCTTCGATTTTAAACTAAGGAACTTTTGTAAAATAATTTAATCTGGAATATTATTCTAAAGTATATTTCAAACCATAAAAAGATTTGATTTCGAAAAATTTTCTATTCTGAGCCTTCTCGAGATCCATGATGGAAAAGCGGGCCCTAGGACTCGAAATTCAAAAAATATTCTAGAATACTTTTTAGAATCGAAATTTAATAAGGATTTCAAATATCTAAATTTTGTAATTTTTGGTTTATGAAAATACATATATAGCCCTTTTTCTTGTATTTTCTTTACTACTGGTGAAGTAATTGTCTTGATTACTATTCACTACCATTCACAAGTGCAACCTACTACACTCACAAGCTACACCCTATTCTTACATCCTTACAAAATACTCAATTATATTTTTTTCCAAGATAATTTGTCTTTAAGAAATTATTACATTTTAAGACTTGTTATTACACAAATTAAATAATACAAAACAAATAAAACTCTCTCTCTCTCCCCCCTTACAACTGGTGCACCCCCCCCCCCTTTTCACTATTTGTATAATTTTTGTTCAATTTATTTAGACCATTAACCCTAATTCAACTTACTATAAATATCTTTTATGCCTTCTCTCTCTTTCTTCATTTCTTTTTTTCAAAAAAAATTCACAAACCCTCTACCATTTCTATCCTTTGCCGTGACCCCCATAACACACACACACACACACTCACACAAATTTATTTTTCTTCTTCATTCTTTTCTTGTTCCAAGCTTTAGGTGATAAATCTTTACCTTTCTACCATTAAACCTTGTAATGGAAAGATCATTCATGAGTATTTTCATCTTTAAGTCTCAATGAGCTCTTGCCAGGGACAAGAAAATACTACTACATGAATCAAGCCATCACAAGAGTAGATCTTGTATTTGAATGTGTTTTTATATGATAATCTTCATGTTCATGCATTTAGTAGTAGAGTAAAGTAAAGATCTTGCACAAAAATTTATTTTCATGTTTTCAAACTCCATTTCATGCATCCTAAGTGGTAGATCTAGCATTTAAATGCTCATATTATACTTGACATTCATGTTCTCATAGATATTTTGTGTTTTGGTGCATTAATGGTCATAAAGACCTTTGTCTTGTGTATATAAATATAGTAGTAGTAGATCTTCAAGTAGATGAGACAAGAAACTCAAAAAGGAAAATTATTTATTTGAAATGATCAAATATAAATTTGGATGGTTTCAAGACCATGCCTTAAAAACCCTTTTATCAACTCTAAAACTTGTGTTTTATATGAAAAATGAAGAGTATAGGTAATAGACATCATCAAGTGATGATTTTTATAAGTTGAGATGGGGTTTGCTAAGAAAAATATGTAAAACAAGGAGTAAAAAATAAAGTAGAAAATTTTTTAGTTGCTTGTCATTTTAAGAAATTCGTAATTAAGAAGTAATGGCATGAAAACGCTTGTTTTCCAAACTCAAAATAGAAGTTTTATTAAAGAAATGAAGTCTTTATGGGATAGGAATAATGGAGCTTGAAATTTTAAAGTATTAAACAAGTTTTTCTCAAAGAAATCATTCAAAAACTAATTTTTATAAAATTCAGATTTGGGAATAGCCCCTATTCGAAAACATGTTTACAAAGTATAAAATGGGGATTTTTATGAAGAAATAAAGGCCTTAAGGAATAGATATAATAAAGACTCAATTTTAGCAAGGAAAACTAGATTTTCCTAAGAAATAATTCCAAAACAAAAGAGAATAATCAAAGTCATGAAACTAGTCTTCTTAAGAGTAAGTATTCATGGAGTCTTACAAAATGAAGAGTTTCTAAAATTTTCTTTTAGTAAATATCGTCAAGAGAATGCATACATCAAGCTCATAACATGCCATTCATGATAGGAAATCATCAATATTGCATGTATAGTTGATCTATATAGTAGAAACATTACAAACATTCACAAAACTATTTTTCGGAATTGGATTTCGCTACTGATCAAAACTAATGAGAATGTTTCGAGACCTAAACATTTTCAAAACTTGGAAATAATATTAGAATTTGATGAATCTTTCGAAGTAGACAGAAATCGATATATAATTTGAGAAATTCCGAGTTAAAATGACCAAGTTACTACCGTTTTAAGTCAGGACTTCTGCAAATGACAAGAATTACGGAAATGATAATTTTGTTTAATAGTTTGGATTAGTTAAGTAATGAAATACTCATTAGGGTATTTCTTCCTTTTTAGGTGACCCCGAGATTGACGATTCCCTTCCACTGGACTATTACTACTAGAGGACTGGTGTTCCAATGGCTGAGTGAGTATTTCTTCCTGATTCCATTTATTATATGTGATTGTAATGATAGTTGCATTAGATTTTAGGCAAAGATAAATGGATATGTATGGTGGGGATAAATGGGAATTACGTATGTTTGCTGATGATGTGAGAAATTGAAAATAAGAATATCGAGGCCGCGCGATTAACTAATGTTTATATAGATGAATTAGGATTGATTGTCTACAATTATTGATTGATCACCTAAGGAACTGGCATAACTGACTATTCGAAATTGATAAGTAATATGGACTCATTCATATCACAAATGGGGATGAAGCATTAGCATTGGTTGGTTGCCCGTGATCCAAAAACGGAGTAAAAGTTGGTTAATCGTGATCTGTAAACGAAATAATGAGTTGGTTAATCGTGATCTACAAATGAAATTATAAGTTGGTTGACCGTGATCCAAAAACGGCATATTTTTAGTAGTACCACAGTATTCGTTAATCTACTAACCCAGAATGGAGGGCGAAATTCCATTCACATAATTTTCGGCTAGTCATATGTTTGTTCTTTCCATATGTTTGATGCATATCACTTGCCTGATTAATCACTTGCTTGTATGATGTGTTATGAATGTAATGTTGGAAGTTCTCACTCACTAAGCTAGTGTAGCTTACGTTCCTACAGTTTCTATCTGTTACAATATTCGTTTATCTTGCTTAGACAGAGGCACCCTACGGTTGAGGTACAGGAGCTAGGCGTTTCCTTTAGAAGTTATATTCATTTCTGTTTAGACATCCGTAGGAAACCGAAAGACTCTAGATGACTGTAATAGACCTCTCAACAATATTCTTTTGCGGGGGAATGTCCCTTAGTCTTTTTAACTATCTATATGTGTTTTGATTTATATTCTAATGCTATTGAATGTCAATTTAAACTCTTTATCTCCATCAGTTCATGTATTCTATTGTCGTAAAGGGATGCCCGAAGGACTAAGGTAGTAATTCGTGGGTCTTATATGGCATGTGGCGGATTGTTACGTTTAGGGTACCCTATGGGGCGTGACAATTTAAGTTAGTATCAAAGCACTAGGTTATAAAGCATGATAATATAACTAAAAATTGAACCTAGAAGTTAAACAAATAGGTTAAAATGGAATTAAAGTTTTAGGCTAATTAGAAGTCTTTTCTTGTTGTAGGTCTCCCTGGAAGAGACCAGTGAGCGTGCTAGGAATTTTACGAAGAGGACGGATGAGACTTTTGTGGAATATCGGTTAAGATTAAGGGAGCTATGCGAAGATTTTGCTTTGGCAAGAAATCCCCGACCTTTGGGAGAAATGTTTAGACTTTGGAATGAAGGGTTAAGGTATACTAGATGGGCATCAGTTGTGGACCAGGTGAGGTATGATCCCATAAGGAGAAGGAGATGGACCAAGTTAGAAACCATCTACACCATGGAGAGGATCATGGTGGAATACGGACGTGAGCCCATGATGAGGGAAGCCACCTTCATCCTGAAAAATGAAGGGAACCCAACCCTTCCAGACTTCTTAGTATGGACTAGCATAGGACCCCTCTATGTTTATGCACATGACGACCTCTTTGACCATCAAGAATGGAATATAGTAGACGCACGGAATCACATAGTTTGCCATGCCGTGTACTTAGACATCCTTCCACCCTATATAGGCATCCAGCCTCCAGCCGCTAGAGATGTCGATATGCAATTGATTAATACACCTGTACTAGGAGGAAATAATGAGATTGAGGAGGTTGAAGAGGAAGTAGAGGAAGAGGAGGAGGAGGAGGATCCCAAAGAGGACCCGAACTGAGCAGAAGAGGTAGTGCCAAAGACCCATACACCTTCTATAGGGATGGAGGAAGATGTGAACCATGAGCTCAACCAAGCCATTTGGGATTTTGATCGAGACCTAGAGATCCCTAATTGTGGTAGAAGGAAATCTGAAATAGATCCCATAGTTTGGAGAGACATCTATGTTGAGAATGAGTACCCTCCAGCGATTAATAAAGTGATTCCTGAACCCTTGGTCCCTGAACCAATGGAGAAGGAGAATGAGGATGAGATGATTATAAAAGAAGCTCAGGAAACAATGGACTGAGTGTGGGAAGAAGCGGAAAGAGAGTTAGGGATAGAAGAAAACAATGTTGATGGTCAAGGAATGAGAGTTGGGGAGGAAGAAGAAAACCATGAGGAAGAACAAGAAGTGGGAGGAAATGAGGAGGATGAGGAGCATGACCACGAAGATTTGGTCTGACCCACTAGGAGAAGAAGACTAACAGTGAGAGTATATCTACGCCAGTTCATCCATAGGGATGATGGCGGTTCTTCTAGTGGAGGACGACTCCCTAGCCCGAACCCCGACGACTCTAAGTGAAGATTGAGGAGAAGGAAGCAACTTTGACCCATAGAGTCCAAGTAGAACTTTTTGGTAGAAGGCAATGCGGGATGCCAATTTGCCCTAGATTTCCTTTGATGGCTTAGTATGTGTTTCTTTTCTTTTCTTATATCTTTTGTTTTATTGTCGGCTAGAAGGTGGTGTCTAAGACTAAAGTTAGATTAATGGCTTGCCAAGTTTTGTGAACTTAAAATTTCAATGTAAATCATTGTATGGCTCACTCAATTAATGAAGTACTATGTTTTTGTTTCAAAGGAAGGAAAATGCTCTTCTTTTATGTTACAAAGATTCAAAGATTTCGAGCAATCATGTATGCATTAGCTATAAATGACATTAACCGCATTTAGTTGCATGGGCACCACTTCATTCATATCATCATTCTGAACTTGTGATTTTATTACCTTATATGAGTTCTTTGTTTTATGGCTTTCTTATGGTAAATATGAAGATTTATAAGATTGATTTCCCTTTTTGAAAATTTATGATTTCTCAATTTTTTTGTTCCCTAAGTCACGAACATCGTATGTTGAATTAACTTTTACAAATTAAAACTTCAAGAAGACACTAAAACTTACCAAATAATGTGCAACAGATGTAATCGAAGGAATCGTAATCGGGAGCACGAGCCCCTCCCAAATGAGGCTAGTAATGAGAATCTACCTAACTGCCTACAACCTAATCAACATGAGGCAGCACCCCCAAATCCTCAAACAACGATGATAAATGTGATAGGATAGCTAACAAACTTGCTAAATGCATTCATCCAAACACAGAACCTTCACCAGTAACCTAATCCCGAATAGAGCGTGAGGGATTCAGTACCACCACCACCACTACCACTTGCAGCTCACAGAGAGATGACTGCAGAAGTTCCGCTACCCCCAGAAGAGCAATCTTACAATGCACCTTTTCCACCCCCTCCACATTATAGGAGGTATCAAATGAGCTCTTTGCCGGACTTTATCAAAAGTAATCTTTAGTTTGGCGGGGCGTTTGGAAAGCCCGATGAGGTAGAAGACTGGTTAGCGCAAGTTAAGCCCTCTTTCATTGCATACGAGATTCCCCTATACCTCCAGTTGGAGTATGGAACTTACATGCTGAGGTATAATGCCAGGGTGTGGTGGGAATCCAAGAGGAGAAGATTGGCTCCACCCATGACATGGGAAACCTTCCGCAAAGAGTTTTTGGAAAACTACTTCTCCTCTAGTCTCAGAGTACGGTATAGCGCCGACTTCTTGCACATTAAGCAGCGGAGGAGATCCATTGAGCAATATGAAACAGAGTTCAATCATTTACTTTAGCATGCACCGGAATCATTCCGAGATAGTGAAGAGCTGAAAAAGCAAGTCTTCTTGGAAGGTCTAGATAAGGACCTGAGAATTAAATTGGAGGAATCTGGGCTAAAGACTTATCTGGAATTGATTGAAAAAGCCCGCGTGATTGAAGGGGCTAAGAAAAGGAAGTACCATGAACCAAAAGAGAGTATTTGGGAAGAGGCAGTTTGACGCCTCAAGTTCTAGCTATAAGGGCAAGAGATATAGGCCCTATCAAGGATTTAAGGACAGCACAGGCATTAAAGCCCACTCAACCTAAGGACAACATTACTTTTTGGAAGTGCAAGGAAAGCCATTACTCAAGGCAATGTCCACAGTTAAGGAACAAGTGCTTCTTTTGTGGCGAGTCTAGTCACATCGTTTATGCTTGCCCAAAGAAAATGGCTATGACTTGTTTCATTTGCAAAGAAAAGGGAACTTGGCTTCCACATGCTTACAGAGGAGAAGTGTGGCAGCCCGACCTTTTAGGGCTTCGGGCAACGCCAACACCATGCGGTCAGGAAGCAAAGGGGGAAGCCATGCGGCATCTGTCATGCACGGGATGCGACTCTCCAACTTTGAAGGACAATGGATGGTCAAAGAGGATGATGATGAAGATGTAGAGTTAGCCGCCTTGGACCAAGGAGATGGCGCGGACAGCGGCCTAGTAACAGGTTAGTAGCAAAAGCCTCTTAAGTTACAAGTTCTTTATTTAACAGTTTTCGTTAAAGGAATTAAAACTTGTGCAAAGGAAAGCTGGAACCTAAAACCTCAGAATAGGTAGTTGTGAGAGTGTTTTAGGATCGAGTAGTGATGGATGTTTGTTGACTACAGGACGCATAAGGGTGAATAAGTGTGAAGCCTATGTGTTGTTTGACACAGGAGCAACCTACTCATTTATCACTACTAGTCTGGCTAGACGGCTTGGATTACCGATAGCCACGACTATCACCAGCTTAAGGATTAAGACACCCACCGGAAGTGTTGTGTCCACACACGAGATAATAAGAGACTGCTTGTTGGAAATCCAAGGACATATTTCTACGAGTGATTTGATAGTCTTGGAAATGAGTAAATATGAAGTTATCCTTGGCATGAATTGGCTAAGCAAAGTTAAGGCCATAGTGGATTGCCAACAAAAGGTGATAAGCTTTGACGATTAGAGGAAGGAAAGAGTGGAGTTCTTTGGAGAAACCACAATTCAGAGAGAGTTTGGGTTAAACTCTTTTTAGTTAATGATGGAAGATGAGGAAATAATCCCCATAGATGGTGTTTTAGACGAAGAGGAAACTCAAGGGAAGAAGGACATACCCGTAGTGAATGAATATGAGGATGTATTCCCTGAAGTACTACCCGGATTGCCATAGAAGCGAGAGATTGACTTCGAGATCACCTTGGCTCTAGACACAGAACCAATATCAAAAGCACCTTACCAGATGGCTCCGACAAAATTGAAAGAGTTAAAAACCCAGTTGCAAGAGTTGTTGGATCAGAAACTCATAAGACCTAGTGTGTCGCCATGGGGTGTACCTGTCCTATTTGTGAAGAAAAAGGATGGATCCATGAGGTTGTGTATCGATTATAGAGAATTAAAAAAGTCATAAACAAGAATCAATACCTTCTTCCAAGAATAGATGATCTGTTCGATCAACTCCAAGGGGCTGGTGTATTCTCACGCATAGAATTGCGTTCAGGTTATCACCAGTTAAGGATTAAACCTGAAGATGTGCTAAAGACGGCCTTCCGTACTCGGTATGGACATTATGAGTTTTTAGTGATGTCGTTTAGGTTAACTAATGCACCGACTACATTTATGGACCTCATGAACCGTGTCTATAAACCCCTTTTGGATAAGTGTGTCATCGTGTTCATCGATGATATTTTGATCTACTCAAAGACCAAAGAACAACATAAGGAACATCTCCGGATGGCGTTGCAAACCTTGAGGGAGAATAGACTATATGCCAAGTTATCCAAGTGCGACTTTTGGTTAGACAGAATATCTTTCCTTGGACATGTAGTGATGGGAAAAGGAATATCTATTGATATCAAAAAGATTAAAGCGGTGGTAGACTGGAAACAACCGCAAATAGTGACTGAAGTGAGAAGCTTCCTCGGATTGGCTGGCTACTATCGCAAGTTTGTAAAGGACTGCTCTAAGATCGCCAAGCCTCTGACTCAACTAACATAAAAGAATGAGAAATTTGTGTGGACAAATAAGAGGAACAGAGTTTCCAGGAACTAAAACAACGGCTTGTGTCAGCACCGATTCTGGTATTACCCGACCCGGAAAAACCCTATACAATGCATAGCAACGCTTTGAGGAATGGCTTTGGATGTGTGCTTATGCAAGAGGAAAAGTCATTGCCTATGCTTCCAGACAGCTAAGGCCCCATGAGCAAAACTACCCCACACATGATTTGGAATTAGCTGCTATGGTTTTTGCTTTAAAGCTTGGAGACACTACTTGTACGGCAAAGATGTGAAGTGTATACGAACTATAAGCCTCAAGTATTTATTTACACAAAAAGAGCTAAACATGAGGCAGAGAAGGTGTTGGAGCTCATCAAGATTATGACTTAGGAATAATTATTGCCCAAGAAAAGTGAACGCCATTGTAGATGCTTTGAGCTGAAAAAGTTATGGAGAAGTGGCAGCCCTAATTACTGATAAAAAGGAATTAATAAGAGAGTTCGAGAAGTTAAGAATTGAATTCATAGGGCAAAGCATGGAAGTGGAAATAGTGAACTTGGTTTTGGAACCTACCTTGGTTGATAGGATCAAGGAAGCCCAAAGGTATGACGAAACAGTACTAAAGCTCAAGAAGGAAGTACAAGGAGGGAAATATCTTGACTTCACCATCGATGATGAAGAGGTAGTCAGAATGAAAGAGAGATTATGTGTCCTCGAAGACGAAGAGTTGAGAAGAGAAATTATGAGTGAGGCTCATAACTTTAGCTAAAGAGCCACTACTAGTGGAATGGAATGAAAAGAGATATGGCAGATTATGTGATGAAGTGTGCCGTCTATCAACAGGTAAAGGTAGAGCATCAAAGGCTAGGAGGATTATTAAAACCTTTACCTATCCTGGAGTAGAAATGGGATTAGATCTCCATGGATTTCGTATGTGGTTTTCCAAGAACATCGATGGGTTAAGATGCCGTTTGGGTAATAGTGGATCGGCTAACTAAGTCATCACACTTCCTACCGATTAATATGACATACTCGCTGGATAGGTTGACCAAGATCTACATCCGGGAAATAGTGCGACTACATGGTATACCGGCAGGGATTATCTTAGATCGAGACCCAAGGTTTGTGTCAAAGTTTTGGACGAGTTTACAAAAGAGCTTGGGCACCAAATTGCACTTCAGCATTGCTTATCATCCTCAGACAGATGGATAGTCTGAGAGGACAATCCAAACCTTAGAGGATATGTTAAGAGCTTGTTTTTTGAAGTTTAAGGGAAATTGGGATAATCACATACCCCTTATCGAGTTTGCTTACAACAATAGCTACCACTCGACTATTTAGATGCCACCTTACGAAGCCTTATATGGATGGTGTTGTAGTTCCCCTCTATTTTGGGATGATGTGGAAAAGCTTGTTATCAGGCCAGAATTAGCACATGAAGCGGCCGATAAAGTGAGGGTGATCCAATAGAAAATGTAAGAAGCTCAAGACAGACAAAAGAGTTGGGCGGATTTAAAAAGGAAAGAGCTCGAATTCCAAGTAGGTGACCACATGTATCTAAAGATAAATCCAATCAAGAGCATAAGAAGGGTACGAACTTGAGGGAAACTAAGCTCGAGGTATATTGGACCATTTGAAATCTTAGAAAGAGTTAGGGACTTAGCGTACCAACTAGCTCTACCACAGGACTTATCAGGAGTTCATAATGTGTTTTATGTGTCGGTGCTAAGGAAATACGTACTCGACCCCGAAAGGATTTTGGAATTGGAACCCATCCAGCTAAAAGAGAACCTGACCTATGAAGAACATCCCGTAAGGATTTTGGATAAGAAAATTCAGAAGCTACGGAGTAAAGAAATCCAGTATGTTAAGGTGTTGTGGAGAAACCATACTTCCAAGCAAGTAACTTGGGAAGCTGAGGAGGAAATTCGGAGGAAGTACCCAAAATTGTTTGAGAAACAAGGTACGTCAGTTCAGTTTTGATGACAAAACTCTGTTTAAGGTGCGTAGGTTGTAAACCCCGGTTTCCTAGTGTCATGCCCTGGAGGGTACCCTAAACGTGGCAGTATGCCGCATATAATATTAAAGCTAATGAATGACGACCTTAGTCATGCAGGAGCTTCGATATCACGTGCAAGGCATGCTTCTAAGATAGTAGGAGACTCATAGGGGTATTATATTTAAGTAGATAATAAAAGCATGCAAGAACTTATATAAATAAACATGGAATATTCATTTGGATAATAATCTCTTACAACTTCTTGAGGTATTCCCCCATCTTAAATAGTCTTGTTTAACTAAACCATTAACAGGGTATACATAACTAAAACATAAGCCTACTATAGAGATTTTCCTAGAAATCTATGCTCAAAACTAAACACATATAACTTCTCCGAAAAACTCCTAGTAGCTTTGGCTCATACCTGGCATACGGGGCTCCTCGGTGCCAACCATAGGTAATCATACTGTAACAAAAAGCTATAGGAGTATAAGCAAATCTAGTTTAGTGAGATAACTCCTATCTAAAACATTTCCATATATCAAACAAGTATTTAAACAATCATATGGAAATGCACCAATCACATGAGCAAAAAAAAAAAAAAAAAAAAACACATGATTAACCGGAAACCATGTGTAGCATGGATTTTACGCCCTCCATGTCGGGGGTTGGGAGGTTATAGACCCATACGACCATCAATATTTGTAGATTTACTGGCTCCTACTCACCTTGTAGATTTTTTGGTTCCTACTTACCCATGTAGACTTTCTGGCTCCTACTAGCCACTACTACAACTCCTCGTTTCCCCACACGAAAAATAGTAGTGAAATAAATATGATTCACAAAAATTATATGCATTAATCTTTTTCAATAAGGTTATTCCATTATTGTCAAGTTCAAGTTAAAGGTGATCAAATCAATATTCATCATATCATTGCAAGAAATCATAAAGTATTCATCAATTCCTCTTTCGATATTCTTAACTTATATTCAACCAATCATAAATCCAAATCACACAATAATTGTTCATTTATCTTTTCCTTATTTTCTAGTGCTACTACTTACGAGCACAAACAAGGAAATGTAACTAGTAAAGGATTAACTCACTCCATGCCGATCACTCCTAATCGAAGTAGTCTTCCGGGAAAGTGATATCGGTTCCTTCTTCACCTAAACAAGATGGAATACCTAAAATGAGTCTTTCATAGAATTTCTATTTTTGAAAATTGTCATGTCCCAAAGGGTACCCTAAACGTGGCAGTCCGCTGCATATAATATTAAAGCTAATGAATGACAATCTTAGTCACGCAGGAGCTTCAATATCACATGCAACTGCTTCCGAGATAGTAGGAGACTCATAGGGGTATTACATTTAAGTAGATAAGAGCAAGCAAGAACTTATATAAATAAACATGAAATCTTCATTTAAATAACAAATTCTTACATCATCTTAGGGGCATTCCCCCGTCTTAAATGGTTTTGATTCAACTAAATCATTAACAAAGTAAACATAACTATAACATAAGCCTATTATAGAGATTTTCTTAGAAGTCTATGTTCAAAACTAAATACATATAACTTCTCCCAAAAACTCCTAGTGGCTTTGGCTTATACCTGGCATATGGGGCTCCTCGGTGCCAACCAAAGATAATCATACTGTAACAAAAAGCAATAGGGATATAAGTAAATCTAACTTAGTGAGATAATTCTCATCTATAAGACATTTCCATAAATCAAACAAGTATTTAAACAATCATATGAAAATGCACCAAACATATGAGCAAAAAAATACACAAGATTAATCGAAAATCATGTATAGCATGGATTTTATGCCCTCCATATCGGGGGTTGGGAGGTTACAAGCCCATACGACCATCAATACTCGCAGATATTGGCCCATGTAGACTTTTCAGCTCCTACTAGCCCCACTACTACTTCCTTGTTTCCCCACATGAAGAATTGTAGTGAAACAAATGTGACTCACAAATATGATATGCATGAATTATTTTCGATATAAATTTAACCAGTTAATGTTGAGTTCAGGTTTAAGATGATAAAAAACAATATTCATCATATCAATGCAAGAATCACAATTTAATTATCAATTCCTCTTTTGATATTCTTAACTTATATTCAACCAATCATAAATTCAAATTACACAATAATTTTATCTTTTCTTTATCTTCTAGTGCTACTACCTACAAGCACACACAAGGAAATGTAACTTGGTAAATGATTAATTCACTCCATATCAGTAGCTCCTAATCGAAGTAGTCTTCCGGGAAAGTGATCTCGATTCCTTCTTCACCTAAACAAGATAAAATACCCTCAATGAGTCTTTCATAGAATTTCTATTCTTGAAAACTCTAAATCTATCTTAAAATCGTGGTGAAATCGGATTGGAGGAAATTCCAACTTAAAATGGTCATAACTTGCTCATTTTAACTCTGAATTTCGCATATTATATACCATTTTTTACATATTCGAAAAGATCTATCTATTTCTAAAACTATTTTGATCAAACTAAGTCATTTAGGTTCCAAAAAAGTGGTGATCAGATTCACCACGAATTTTCAAAACTTGAATTCCTTCTTTTAACAAAAGCTCATTTTGAAGAGATAGATATTATAATAGTTTGTAAAACCTTTGAAATGTATATACATTAATTTATTGACTCATATAAAAAATGTATGAAGTTAATGAAGTTGTCTCAAACCATGAAAAAGTAAGGTCTTTTAAAGATTTTGGAAAGTGAGAACTTTTGAAAAATTCCTTTTTATTTTGCTTTGAAAATATCCTAAGTTATTTCAAATGAGTATTTTCTTTTCCTAAATTTAATTTTCGTAGTCTTTTTAAATTTCTAAGGAATGATTTTTATTTTATAAGCTTAGTTTCTAACACTTTTTGAAAGTAATAACAATCCTATATTTATAGAAATAATTTCCTTGTTTCTTGAGATCATTCCATTTTTATGAAAAGAATTTCTAATACTTGATGAAAAAGTGAAGTTTTAGTAAAACTTTTGTTTACTCAAAAAGTTCATTCTATGTATGTTTATGAACTCCTACAGATTTCTTTGAAAAGTTTGTTTAAGAAAATTACTTCCTACTTTTATTTCTAGAAAAGAATCTTTATTTTAAGAAAACCTTTCCTCATATATTTTGTTGAGACAAGAATCATTATGTTCATGCATGAATATGAATCATAAAGTTATGAAAACATAAAGAAACATAATAACTTAAAAGAATAAGCTAGTAAAGAAATAAATCAAGTATTAGAACCTTAGCTTCATTAAAGTATCCCGGGACTAAGAATAAACTAGTCCCATTAAGAAAAAGAAAATGTTTTGATTTAATGAGGACAAGTCTAAGACTAGAAAGACTAGTCTTAAAGATAACATGAAAATAAATAATTGCAAGGTAGTAAATAAATTGCAAGGAAAGTAAATAAATTGCAAAACAAATGAGCTTATATGCTCTAAAATATATATATATATATATATAGCTACATAGATATTTAGTAACATATATATAGAAGCAACATAAAGAAATTAGATTCATGAACAAAAACAAAGTATAAACCTATTGTTGCTTTCTTTAACCTTCATAGTTTAGAAAACACACACTAAGCTCATACTAAGTAAATGAACACTTTAGAAAGCTAAAACTATTACTTAGAGAAGAAGTAGAAACTAGAGAAACTTGAGAGAGTTTATGGAGAGTAATTTTAGTGTATGGAAGTTGTGAAAGAAGTGGAAGAAAGAGGGGGTATTTATAGAAAAATGTGGGAGGAAATTTGTGTTAATAAATAAATAAAAAACAAATTGATGAGGGAGAGCATGGCCGACACTACATGAGAGAGAGAGGGAGTGAATTTTATTTTTTGTATTTTTGTTAATGAAAAGTATGATATGAAAGATGTGAAGTTGTATTGGAAATGAAAATTGTAAGAAATAGAGGTATGGGTTGTAAAAGTAGGTTGTAAGAAAAAGTAGAGATAGATGAATAGTATAGAATAGTAGAAAATAGTGTAATATAAAAGTAGACACGATAATTTAAGTACCGGTAGTAAGAAAATACGTGTATAATTGCGATATCTGATATTTTTAATTACCGAAAAATTATGAAATTGATATTTTTGAAAATCTTATATTTTTACCAGTTTAATGGTATATTCGGAATATTTTTACTAATCCGAGCCTTGGGACATGTTTTTCGAGAATTGTGTCCGATTGTGCTCAAAACGAATTGCGGTTTGACTAATATGATATTTTAGGCTTTCTCAGGTTATTACAAACTATTCTACATACTAAACTCTTACTAACTTTCCTAGGATTGCTTAAACGGGAATGCCGGACTTGAACGGTTGCGAAGACTAGGATTTTGTTGACTTTGGGATTTCGGTTGACTTTCTAATTAGGTTTTAAGCTTAGATTAATCTCAAAACTTTAGGAGTTTACAAAAATTCTAAATCTATCTTAAAATCGCAGTAAAATCTAATTGGATGAAATTCTAATTTAAAATGGTCATAACTTGCTCATTTTAACTCGGAATTTAACATATTATATACTGTTTTCTACCTACTCGAAAAGATATATCTATTTCTAAAACTATTTTCATCAAACTAAGTCATTTGAGTTCTGAAATAGTGGTGATCAGATTCACCACGAATTTTCACAAAACACGTATTCCATTTTTAACAAAAACTCATTTTAAAGAGATAGATATTATAATAGTTTGTAAAATCTTTGAAATGTATATACATATATTTATTGACTCATAACAAGTGTATGAAAATAATGAAGTTGTCTCAAATTATAAAATTTTTGTAACGGTAAAGTTTTCTAAAGGTTTTGGGAAAGTGAAGCTTTTGAAAATTCCCTTTTTTTTTTTTTTTTTGCTAGAGAATATCTCAAGTTATTTTAAATGAGTATTTTTTCTTTTCCTTAATTTCATTTCCTTTGTCTTTTTAAATTTCCAAAGAATGATTTTATTTTTTTAAGCTTTCTAATACTTTTTTGAAAATAATAGCAACTCTATATTTGTAGAAATAATTTCCTTGTTTCTTAAGATCATTCCATTTTTATGAAAAGATACTCTTATTGTTTATCAAACTAGTATTGATGAAAAGGTGAAGTTTAGTAAAACTTTTGTTTACTCAAGAATTTCTTTCCATACTATGTATGTATTGTAAAAACTCCTATGAACTCCTCTAGATTTTCTTAGAAAAGTTTGTTAAGATAAATTCCTAAGTTTTATGAAAATTTACTTCCTACTTTTATTTTTAGAGAAAAATTTCTATTTTAAGAAAACTTTTCCTCATTTATCTTGTTCAGACAAAATCAATATGTTCATGCATGATTATGAATATGAATCATAAAATTATGAAAACATAAGAAAACATAATAATCAAAGAAATAAGCTAGTAAAGAAATAAATCAAGTATTGGAACCTTAGCTTCATCAAGGTACCCCGGGACTAAAAAAAGACTAATCCCAAAAAGAAAAAGAAAATGTTTTGACTTGATGAGCACAAGTCTAAGACTAGAAGGACTAGTCTTAAAACAACATGAAAGTAAATAAATTGCAAGGTAATAAATAAACTACAAGAAAAGTAAATAAATTGCAAAACAAAGGAGCTTATATGCTCTAAAAGATATATATAGCTGCATAGATATGTTTAGTTAAATATATATATAAAAGCAGCATAAAAGAATTAGATTCATGAACAAAAAAATAAAGAATAAACTTATTGTTACTTTCTTTAACCTTCATGGTTTAGAAAACATACACTAAGCTCATACTAAGTAAATGAACATAAAGGAAACTTGAAGAAATAGTGCCTAAGAAAACTAAACTTGAGAGAACTTTGGGAGAGGATTTTTGTAGAGAAATTGAGAGAGTATTTTAAGTGTATGGAAGGTGTGAAAGAAGTGGAAGGAAAAGGGGGTATTTATACGAAAATGTGGGAGGAAAATTGTGTTATTTAAATAATTGCAAATTAAAACAATTTGAGGAGGGGGAGAGGAGTAGCCGACGCAAATCATGTAGTATAGGAAGAGAAAAATTTATTTTTTTGTATTTTTGTCAATGAAAAGTAAGATATGAAAGATTTGTGTTGGTCCCAATAAAATAATCAAGAGGGGGGTGAATTGATTACTATATAAAAATTTTTCGCCTCTTTTGAATAAAAACAAAATATTGTTGAAAACCGTGAGAACAACTAAATAAATAAAATGCAATAATTAAAAGATCAGAGTTAGAAGATCAGGTAGCAAATTATAGTGGTTCCGCCTTGTGCGTTAGTCCACTCTTCCAACTCCACATCAGGGTCCTGGTTGTCTTAATCGGTTGTGTTTCACTATATCAATATTCAAATGAGAGTATAATCAAACCACCATCTTGCAAAGTCTCACTATTGAGTTTCCCTAGCTTAAACTCTAAGCTAACACTCAATTATAGTGATAAATAACTCTCACAACTTCTCAAGAAGTAACAAATCTTTGAGGATTTAAAAATATAAAGTTTCTCTACAAATTAAGCTCAATAAAAATATAAGAATAAGCTGCACTTTGTGAAAGAAGAAATTCTTCTTTTTATGTGAATCTGAATACGTGTTCTTCTCTCCATTTTTGCTTCTGATTCCTTAAATATATCTCTTAATCACCAACGTCTATTTCCAGCAAACTTTGAAAAACCTCTTCTGTTTTGAAAAGTTGGATAAATATGACGTGATCTTCTCTTCCTTATCTGTTGTGATTTGAATTTGAATTTGAAATGATATGAACTAGATAAGATATTATGATCTTTATCCAAGATATTAGTTGTACCGAGATCTTCTCTTGTAATCCTAACTTTGGATAAACTTGAAGTAATCTTGTTATAACCACCAGGATTTTCTCTTCATATTTGAAACTGAGTGTTATCTTCACAGAACTTTCTAAAATGAAAGGAGCAGAAAATAACAAGATCTTTCTTGATATCAGCTTTGCTGAATCGTAATCTTTCTGGTGAATTTTCAATAATCAAATCTTCCTCATCCGATGTAGGACGTGATAAGCTTCAGTTGTTGCCAAGATATTTTTGTCATAACTTCTTGATAGATTTGAACAAACAAACCTGATATTGTAATCTTTATCCAAAAAGTTGGTTGTGATATCTTTAAAATATGAAGACCTATTCTCTTGTAACAAACTTTATCCTTAATATCTTTACTTGTAACCAAAAAAAAAAAATTCATGCATTTTGGTAAAAATAATTTTAAAAAAATTTGAAAATCTCTTGATGTGATTTGATCCCTATGATATTAAATCCAACTTTAGTGTAACACATCAAAGTAGACATTGGCACGGTTCGGGTCGGTTCCGGACCCAAACCGGAACGGGAACCGCTAAAGTTAAGGCGGTTCATGGTTCCATGGAACCACCGGTTCTGACGGTTCTGATTCCGGTTCCACGTGAACCGTGAACCAGCTTCGTTCTTTTTTTTAAAAAAAAAAATAGACCGGCCCCCCTTACCCCCACCACCCCCTCCCCTCCCCCACGCGCCAAGATTTAGTAATTGCTGCAAAGGAAGAACTTAGAACAAAAGATGAGAAGGTTCGCTTATCATGTAAAAATCCAAGTGCCAGCTTTCCGCGTATAGACCATTCTCAAGTAAATGATTCCCGATGCCGGGCTACTATTGGTTTTGAATAATGGACATCTGAGACTCTTCTCTTGGTGCCTAAGAGAAGACCAGCGAGTAAAGCCAGATACCAGGAGGACTTCTACATCCAAGTCCAATTTATTAACTAAAAAAGGGAACTCTTAGGAGTGAATGAGTTCACTACTGGAGTTCTGCGTTCATGTGTGTGCCTTTTTTTTATGGCAGGTCAGAACCAATTGAACTGCCGGTTCCGCGTGGACGAACCTCTAAGACCCGCCAATTCCAGGGGGTCTGATAAGTGTCTTAAGACCCTCATTATTTGTGCATTATTGAGCATATTTTATATGTATATTTGAGTAAGTCATTAAAGGAAAGAACTTTTATTGGGTTAATTACTTGTTTCAGGGATGATTATGGAATAATGAAGCTTTTTAAGAGATTTCATGAAAGAAACCAAGTTATTGAAGGATTATGGAGCCTAGATGAAGTTACTGGTCATACACTAGTAATTATACACTACTAGTGTAGATTTGGAGGATAAACTTGAAGAAAAATCAGCTTTTTCAATGTACACGACCCAGGCTACACGGGTAGTGTAGGATGAGTAGTGTACACATGACAACAAAGGAAAATGCGCTGGAATTATTGTACACGCCCCGAGCTACACGAGTCGTGTAGGGTACCCGTGTATGTGCAATTTTGTATAAATACAGCCTTCTTTCATTGTTTGAAGAGAGAGAGAGTCAGATCATTCTAACCCTAAGTTCGTCTTTTGGAGAGCTTTTCAAGGAGAATTGACGGCACAACCATCCGGAATCACAACAATTGTTTCAAAGGGGTTTTTGTTATTATGATTCATTTAAACTCTTCTAGATCTATTGTTCTGTTGTTTATCATATGGAAGAGTAGATTTGTTTGCCCTAGGTTTTGTGAAACCCTAACTCATGTTCTGAATTGTTATCAATTGATGAAAAGTTTTGATCTTGAATTCATTCATGTGATTTAATTGTCTTGTGATAATTTTCTGGCCAGGATTATTGCTTGTTTGATTCTTATTAGTTAGAAAGAGATTTCAACTAATAGGATAGATCTTATATGAATGATAAATTTGCATGTTTCACCTAGACATAGGGAGGCTTCGAATTTCTGCTATAAAGATTAAATCTTTATTTAGGGTTTGTGAGTTTTATGCAATTTTACATTGGCGTGAGTGAAGGAAGAGATTCCCATTTTCTCATGTAAAATTAGGAATCAATTGACTTGAAGAGAGTAATTGGTTTAATTTAGAAACCCTGCAGTTCAAGATTTGATTTTTCATCAGTTAATTTTATCATAAGTATTAAGGGTTAGGGTGGATCAAAACTAGGGGCATTGTTGTGAATTGAATTAAATTAAGGAAAGCTCTCATATTCTATAATTAGGGTTTGTCAATTATTAGCATAATTAGTCATTAGGGTTAATACAATCTTTTGATAATTTAGACTAGATAGTAGTGAAAGGGTATTACTAGTAATTGCCCATAGATCTTTAGGACGACATCCGAGTTAATTTATATACTACAAGATAGGTGCGCTGCCTTGTGTGGATTTGAATTAATTGGATTATAAATTTTATACTTGGTGATCATACACACATCAAAAGTTTTGGCGCCGTTGCCGGGGATCTAGCAATATTAGGAAAGCCTTATTAGCTGCTAATTTAGTCATTTTTTTTTATTCCTTCTTCTATTTTAAAAAAAAAATAATAAAATACTGATCCATTTCATCTCTTGCAGTTTATGACAAGTAGTTCTTCATCGGAGAATTTTGAATTTGATCCTGAAATAGACCGGACATTTCACAGGAGGCAAAGAGAAAGAAGAGCCAATCTAGAGACTTTGGAAACCATGGAAGGACAAGGAAATGAACGTGATCCAAATCAAGTTGGTGGGAATGAAGATAATCCACTTCAAGTTGCTGGAAATGAAGTGCATAGACCCATGTGGGACTTATTTATGCCCACGTTGAAGGAGTCGCTCCACCTATTGCATGGCCTGCAATACAAGCGAATAATTTTGAGCTGAAGCCTGCTCTAATTCAGATGGTGCAGGTAAATCAATTTGGAGGAGGAGCTTCTGAAAATCCACACGATCATTTGTCAAGATTTCTACAGATATGTGCCACCGTTAAGAGTAATGGGGTATCCGATGATGCAATACGCCTTAGACTATTCCCTTTTTCTCTTAGGGATAAGGCAAGCAACTGGTTAAATTCACTACCCCCTCATTCCCTAACCAATTGGGATCAAGTGGCACGGAAATTTTTGGAGCAATTTTTCCCACCAAGCAAGACAATACAATTGAGAAATGATATACTCTCCTTTCGTCAGTATGAGGGTGAATCACTCTATGAAGTTTGGGAGAGGTTCAAGGAAATCCTTAGGCGTTGTCCTCACCATGGAATTTCTCTTCATGATCTGGTTAGAATTTTCTATTCTCCCTTGGTGATCAATTGAAGATTATGATTGATGCAGTGGCTGGTGGAAGTCTAATGAAGAAAAGCGCTCCTGAGGCATATGATCTGATAGAAGATATGGCAAGAAACACATTTGTTGGCATAGTGAAGAATAAACCGAGGCAAGTAACTGCCAATCATGAGTCAGAAGCAGTTGCTCAACTTCAAGCACAAGTTGCATCACTTACAGCTCAAATGAGTAGAATGCAACCTATGTCAAATGCAGGACCAAGTCATATGCCAAATATGGATGCTTCACCTCAATGCAATTTCCTACGGGTTTTTCAGATTTTCCTATGGGAGATTCTTATGTTCCTGGAGTTAGCTCAAGCATGGAGGGAGCGAATTTTGTGAACAAATTGACAGAGGAACCGGAACTATAATCCCTATAGCAATACATATAATCGAGGTTGGAGAGATCATCCAAATTTTTCTTGGAGCAACCAGAATGCACAAAGATCCAATTTTCCACCTGGGTTTCATAAGCCGCAGCAGCAACAATTACCAACGCATCAACAACTTCCTGCTCTTCCACCACCTGAGAAGAAGCAAAATGTGGAAGAACTTCTAACACAGTTTATCCAGAGTTCTGATGCACGTCATCGAAATCAAGAAGCTTCTATTCACACTTTGGAGCAACAAATTGGCCAAATGGCGAAACTGCTTTCAGAAAGACAGCCAGGATCTCTTCCTGGGAATACTGAGCCTAATCCTAAGGAACAGGTGCAAGCCATTAATTTGAGAAGTGGTAAAGAAGTTCCGAGCAGAAGTGAGGAGGAGCCTGAGCAAAATGTGGAGAAGGAAGTTAACATGAATGAGAATTCTGAGAAGGGCACAGCTGAGCCAGAAAAGAAACAACCTCAAGCAGTTAAAGAGTATGTACCTAAAATACCATATCCTGCTCGTCTTCATCAGAAAAAGGATAAAGAACAGTTTGACAAATTCTTGGATCTGTTCAAGCAGCTTCACATTAATCTTCCCTTTGTGGAAGCTCTTTCACAAATGCCCAGATACGCTAAGTTCCTTAAAGAACTTTTGTCTAACAAGAGGAAGTTGGAGGATGTCTCTACAATTGAAGTAGGAGCAAATTGCTCCTCGATTATTCAGAAAAGTTTACCTGTTGAAAGATCCTGGAAGTTTCACTATTCCATGTGTTGTGGGGGAATTATCTGTTGATAAAGCATTGGCTGATCTTGGGGCAAGTATTAATCTCATGCCTTACTCCTTTTTCAAGAAACTAGGCCTTGAGGGCTTAACTGAACCCCGTCCCACTCGCATGAGTCTTCAGTTGGCTGATCGTTCTGTAAAAATTCCAAGGGGAATTATTGAAGACGTTCTAGTGAAAGTTGGAAACTTCATTTATCCTGTAGATTTTGTGATACTTGACATGGATGAAGATAGGGATATACCCTTGATTTGGGAAGACCTTTCTTAGCCACAGCAAGAGCAGTGATAGATGTTGAGGAAGGGAAGCTTACACTTAGAGTTGGATGAAGAATTGGTGGTAACAGTTTCTGCAGCATTAAAACATCCGATGGGATCTGCTGACTCCTGTTATTCAATTGATGTTGTGGATTCCTCAGTGTCTGATCACATTGAAGAAATTCTAAGCAGAGATGAAATGGAATTGAGTTTGACTCACGATGAAAAGAAAGAAACGACGAGCCCGAAGTAAGAGCTATTATAGCAGGATTGGATGCTACAGAGCAATTCATACCTCAGAATGGGTTTGAAGAATTGAAGAAGAACAATGAAGCACGATGAAACCTTCGATTGAAGAACCACCGATGCTTGAATTGAAGCAGCTACCAAATTTTCTTGAGTATGCTTTCTTGGAGAAGGATTCTAAGCTGCCAGTGATCATTGCTTCAGACTTATCATGAACAGAAAGAGCAACTAATTTCGATCCTAAAAGCACACAAGCGAGCAATTGCTTGGAAGATCTCTGATATAAAGGTGTTAATCCATCCTTCTGTACTCATAAAATTTTGTTAGAAGAAGGTTACAAGCCTGTTGTTCAACCCCAAAGAAGGCTAAACCCGAATATGAAGGATGTGGTTAAGAAGGAAGTTATAAAGCTACTTGATGCTGGGATGATATATCCTATATCTGATAGTTCTTGGGTTAGTCCAACACAAGTGGTACCCAAGAAAGGAGGGATGTGTAAACCCCCAAAAATTTTCATAATTCATAGAAAATAATTCTAAAAGTTTAAAAATTGAAATCCCAAAAATCCACTCAAGTTAAAACCAAATTCTAAATCAAGACAAATGCCGGAAACAAAACCCTAAAACGCGAACCAAGTTAAAACCTAATTCTAAATAAAGATAAAAAACGAGTTTTCTTAATTTGAGAAATAAGGAATCCTCAAAAACAGAAATAGAAAAATCCAACTATCGGTTGAAACAACATTCGTACATCAATCAAATCACCTAACCGTTTCCTAACACGCAAATCAAGACAATATATCAAAGTGATGATCAACAACAAAATCCTAAAACCCTCGATAATTTCGGAATCAGAAATTTCAATTTTTCGCCAAAAGTCAAACTGAGTCAACTCATAACCCTAGACTCGGTTAAACGATCCCGAGAACTAAAAAGTAATAAATAATCACAATTAAAAATAAGATAAAACATAAAGGTCGAGCTAAATATATAAAACGATCAAAATTATACGATCCTACGAATAACTCAATAAAATCGGAAGTCAAAACGGAACCCTAAAGGTCAACAAACTTATAACAAACCCTAGTGGTTAAGATCCGGCAATCCCGCGTTTTCAAACCCTAGAAAACGAAATTAAGCCAATAGCTTAAAATAGTTCGTAATAATATAGGATAACATAAAACTATCAGATTCGCGAATTTCGAATGTCCTTCGGACTCAAACGGGGATAGTTCTCGAAAAGCGTGTCCCGGAGCTTGGAATATTTAAAATATTCCGTTTATACCAATAGGCTAGTAAAAATACAAGGATTCCAAAATATCAGTTTTATAATTTTTCGGTAGATAAAAATTACAGATATCGCATTATTACGCGTATTTTTATTACTACCGGTACTTTAATTGTCTAATCTACTATTCATAGTACTTTCTCTACTATTCATTACTATTTCACTATCTCTACTTTTTCTTACACCTATTCTTACACCTACGTACCTATTTTCTTACTTTTTTCATTTCCAATACAACTTTATTCACATCAACTTTACACATTACTTCTTTATTACACAAACAAATAAAATAAAATCAATTTCCCCCCTCTAATGAAGCAAACCGCGCCCCCCCCCCCCCCCCCCCCCCCCCCCCCCCCCCCCCCCCTATGTCTCTTCCAACAATTTATTTTTCTTTTTCAATTTATTTTATTACATCCAAAAATCACTCCAAAAATTCTATAAATACCCCCTTCCTCTTTCATTCTTTCACACAATTCTTTACACTACCAAAACTCTCTCAAAATCTCTCCATAAATTCTCTCTTCAAGAATTTTCCTACCAAAACTCTCTCAAACCAATTCCTCACAAAATCATTCCTCATACATAAACCATCTACCACATATCACCACTCACAATACCCATTCCATCTACCATCTTCATACCTCTTACATACTTTAGGTAAATATTTCTTCCATCTATTATTCACTCATGTCATGTAACTTAAACATGACTATGGTGTTGTTTTGAAAACTCATATGATATAAAAGCAACAACATGTTCATGTTTTGTTCTTGTACATAAGCTTCCTATTTTATTATGTTGTTATTATTTGCTTCTAATCTAACTTATATTATGTATATATATATATTTTTATTTACAGCATATAAGCTCATTTGTTATTTATTTACTTTCAGGTTATGCAATTTATTTATTTCATGTTATTATTATTAAGACTAGTCTTTCTAGTCTTAGACTTGTCCATATCAAGTCAAAACAATCTTTTATTTATTTTCTTTAATCTTTCGGGACTAGTCCATTCTTAGTCTCGGGATGCCTTGATGAAGCTAAGGCTCCAATACTTGATTGGGATTCCTTGATGAAGCTAAGGTTCCCAATGCTTGATATTTTATTTTCTTGCTTAGTATTTGTTTCTAGTATTTTCTTATGTTCTTATTATTTTATATGCTCATGATACTTGCATTTACATAATGCTAATGTCTCAACTAATCTAAAAATAGAATTTTACTTTACTTAATGAACTCAAAGCTAAGTTTTCAATTATACGATTTATCACAAAATCATGAAGTTAGTATTAACAACATAAAAATGGAGTTTTCTCAACGTTGTCATAAATAACAAAGATAGATTTCCAAGGAATCATAAGAAATAAATATTTTCTTTGTATATTATGTTAACCTAAGATTTTAGTAATATAATTTATTAATATTAAAAGTTTTTACAAAAAGCTTGAGATCTAAACTCTTTTAAACTTCGAAATAAAACTAAGAAAAAAACTAGTTTTCAAAGTTAAGATAAACTCATAAGGTGATGAACCACTTAGGAAAAATAATGATTTTCTAATTTCTAAAATGAAGGAACTCATTTTCAAAAGAATATAAATAGATTAAACAATAATGGATTTTATCAATAAAAGATGATTCTTTTCAAAAGAAATGAAAGAACAAGTTTTGGAAAGTAAAAGCGTATATTTTAGAAGGGAATAAGAAAACAAGACTCATTTTCTAAGACCATCCTAAATAAACAGATTATGAAAAGGTTTTCGACAACTTAATATACTTTTATCACTAGAAGTGAAATTTATGAAAAACTAAGGTTAAAGGAAAATTTGCTTGATTTGGAAAAAGAAATGAAGGACATAAAATAAAATATACTCATTATAATGAAACTATAAAGTTTCTTCTAAATACTTGGAAAGGAACTTATCAAGATAAGTTTTAACACTTTAAAAAGGAATTGTTTTATGAAATAGATTGTTGAGACACTACCATTAGAAATCTTGCATATAAAGTGAGCTTACCTATATACTCAAAGGATTTATCAATTTATATATATATATATATATATATTGTTACAAAAAGATTTTCTTTAAATGGAGTTGAGTTAGAAATTGGATTTTTGCAAAAGTTTAGAAAAATTCGTTTTAAATCTGTACCCAATGTTTTCGGAACCCAAATGACCTATATGACAAGGTAACCTTAGAAATGGATAGACCTTTTCGAATAGGTAGAAAACGGTATATTATATGCGAAATTCCGAGTTAAAATGAGCAACTTATGGTCATTTTAAGTTGGAATTCTTCTTATACGAATTTACCGCGATTTTAAGAAAAGTTTAGAATCTCCCAGAATAAAAATTCATGAAAGACTTATCCCGGGTATTTCTTTTGTCTAGGTGACGAAGGATACGAGAATACCCTACCTAAGGATTACTACGACTAAGAAGATAGTGAAATGGACGAGTGAGTTATTCCTCCTAAATTCGTTACTTTGCTTGTGCTTGTAAAGTAGTAGCATTAGTATACTAGGAAAAGATAAAAATGGATATATATTTGGGGAACTTGGGATTATGTATATGATTCTATGTTTATGCGTGAAATGAGAATTAAGAATATCGCAACTTCAAACTGTTTGTTTAAATAATTTGTTTACCTACTTGTATATCCGTTTATTGTTTGATTGATTGATCGCCCCTAATGAATCTTAATAAGGTTTGGCTTAAGAAAAAGAAAACGCTCACGCATAGCATCCATCGAGTCACATCTATTTCGGAAGGCTGCTACTCCTACGCGTAGAGTTGGATTGGCTGTGATCGTGCGGTGCCACGGGCCATGTTCCTTCCTGGAGAATCCAAATCGTTCGGGGAAAGCGACTCTAGGTTCGGAGCCGAGCCACCGAACGGTGTGGGTGACGACCTGAGGACTAGCAGCAGAAGGTCGAGGACCTTCAAACCCGATTCCCTAACCTTTGATACGGAGGGGTAAATCCGTTCTATATATGGTTTCTGGATAACTGTATATATTTGCGTAATCACGTGGTTGTTGCATTGTATGCATAGCATATGTGTGATTAAATAAATAAACTTGTTTGAAAATATGATGCGAATGAAAGGAATATCTCACTAAGCTAAGTTGTTGCTTATACCCCTATAGATTTGATTGAAACAGGTATATTTGCGAATTAAATTTGAGGATCATGACATTAAGGAAGTCATGGACGGATGATTAAGGATATGGAATCATACGATGAAGAAATTTTGTAAGGTTCTTCATATGTGCTAACCTATATGATTGGTGATGTACATTTATTTGAAGATAATAGAATAATACGCCCTTAAGAATTGAAATGTGATATGTTCATGTTTTATATTCTCTTTGCCTTGTTACTTAATCATTATCAATATAAATTGCACTACTCCGATGCGTCCCCTTGGTTGTGATGTACGCCTTGTACATAATATGGAAGCCTTTGCGTGACTAAGGTAGTCATTCCTAGGCTTTAGTATTGTGTACGGCGGACTGTCACGTTTAGGGTACCCCTCGGGGCGTGACAAGATGACTGTGGTCCCAAATGAGAAAAATGAACTCATTCCAATGAGAATTGTAACTGGATGGCGAGCTTGCATAGACTATAGAAGACTAAATGAAGCCACCAGAAAGGACCATTTCCCGCTGCCATTTGTAGATCAGATGTTAGAGAGGCTTGCCGGACATATGTACTATTGTTATCTTGATGGGATGTCCGGGTACTTCCAAATACCTATAGCTCCAGAGGATCAAGAGAAAACAACATTCACCTGTCCCTATGGCACTTATGCCTATAGGAGGATGCCCTTTGGGCTTTGTAATGCACCGCTACATTTCAGCGGTGCATGTTAGCAATCTTTGATGATTTGGTGGAGAAAATTATGGAAGTATTTATGGATGATTTCTCGGTCTTTGGAATTCATTTGGTGAATGCTTGGCTAACTTGGAGAAGGTTTTGATCCGTTGTGAAGAAACCAACCTGGTACTTAATTGGGAAAAATGCCATTTTATGTGCAAGGAAGGTATTGTGCTTGGGCACAAGGTTTCGAGAAAGGGATTGAAGTTGATCGAGCAAGATTGAAGTCATTGAACAACTTCCACCTCCAACTTCAGTGAAGGCCATTAGAAGTTTTCTTGGACATGCCGGTTTTTATCGACGATTCATTAAGGACTTCTCCAAAATAGCTCGCCCATGACAAGGCTATTGGAGAAGGATGCTGCCTTTGATTTTGACCAAGAATGCCTTGATGCTTTCAATCTTTTAAGGCGAAGTTGACAACCGCTCCGATCATGATAGTTCCTGATTGGAACCTTCCATTTGAACTAATGTGTGATGCGAGTGACTTTGCTGTGGGTGCTGTCCTTGGACAAAGACGTGAGAAGCATTTCCGACCAATATACTACGCCAGTAAGACGCTCAACAGTGCTCAGGAGAACTATACCACAACAGAGAAAGAATTATTGGCGGTAGTATTTGCTTTCGACAAATTTCGATCTTATCTTGTTTTATCTAAAGTTGTTGTGTATACAGATCATTCTGCTTTGAAGTTTCTGTTGTCCAAAACTGATGCTAAACCTAGGTTGATCCGATGGATTTTGCTTTTACAAGAATTTGACTTAGAGATCCGTGATAAAAAGGGAGCAGAAAACTTAGCTGCAGATCATTTGTCAAGGTTGGAAAATCCACAATTAAGTGACCTGATGAGGAAGACATTGATGACAATTTTCCTGAAGAAAGACTTCTTGCAGTTTGTGAGCGTTTGAGTACTAAATTACCATGGTTTGTTGATATTGCTAACTATCTTGCTGCAGGAATTCTCCCTGATGATTTGGATCGCCATGCTAAAAAGAAGTTTTTCTCTGATTTAAAACATTATTACTGGGAGGATCCTTTTCTTTTCAGGGTTTGTGCAGATCAAGTCATAAGACGATGTGTGACTCATGAGGAAGGTTGGAAGATTCTATTTGACTGCCATTCAGGCCCTACTGGGGGTCATTATAGTGCCAACCGGACAGCGCATAAAGTTATGGAGGTAGGTTTTTATTGGCCTTCAATTTTTAAAGATGCTCACCGTTTTGTTCTTTCTTGTGATAGATGCCAGAGAATAGGAAATACATCTAGACGGGATGAAATGCCTCAGAATTATATCTTGGCATGTGAAGTATTTGATCTTTGGGGCATTGATTTTGTTGGACCGCTTCCCACATCTTTCGGGAATAAATACATACTAGTGGCAGTAGACTATGTTTTAAATGGGTGGAAGCTCAAGCTTTACCCACCAATGATGCCCGGGTAGTATGTAAATTCTTGAAAAAGCTGTTTTCAAGGTTTGGATTTCCTAGAGCTATTATTAGTGACAGAGGAACACATTTCTGTAACTCAATTAGAAAAAGTTTTGAGGAGATATGGGGTTACTCATCGAATCGCCACACCTTACCATCCTCAGACAAGCGGTCAAGTTGAAGTGTCAAATCGAGAGTTGAAGAGGATCCTTGAAAAGACGGTTAGTCATCACAGAAGAGATTGGGCGGAGAAACTCGATGATGCCTTGTGGGCGTACAGGACTGCTTACAAAACACCTTTGGGGACTACTCCCTATAGATTGGTGTATGGGAAAGCGTGCCACCTTCCGGTGGAAATTGAACATAAGGCGTATTGGGCAATCAAGCAAGTGAACTTTGATTTAAGTTCTTCGGGACTCAAAAGAAAATTTCAGTTGAATGAATTAGATGAATGGAGGATGACTGCATATGAAAATATGAAACTTTACAAGGAAAAAGCAAACGATTTCATGATGCACACATTCGTCATCCAAAGAAGTTCAAGGTAGGGGATCAAGTGCTTTTATTTAACTCCCGGTTGAAGCTTTTCCCGGAAGTTGAAATCGAGATGGTCCGGGCCTTTTCTGGTAAAGCAAATTTTTCCACATGGTGCTGTGGAATTGGAGCATCCTGAGCAAGGCACGTTTAAGGTGAATGGCCAAAGAGTCAAATTGTACTTGGGAGGAGGAGCAGAAAACGAGGATCGGGAGGAGTTTAAACTCCATCCACCAAATAATTAGCTTTGAAGAGCTTGAGAACGTCGAGCCAACGACGTTAAACAACAGCGCTTCATGGGAGGCAACCCATGTCTGACTTTGATAGGTAAGTTTTTCTTTTTCTAGCTTTTTCTATCCTAACATCCCGTTTTTGCAGATTGTTGAGCCATAGTCGAAAGAGACACTTGAGTTTTCATGCTAAGTGTGGGGAAAATCACAACCAAGGAAGGTAAAGAGGAGGATTTCAAATTGCTAAGTGTTCTAGGTAAGTATTCTATCATATGCATTATTTTAAACCTTTGACACTTAGGATCATTCATGAAAAAAAAAATACTCCCAGTGTACACTACCATAGTACACGACCAGTGTACTAGAGTAGTGTATGAATTCTAGCTACTGTGCCTTTATGAGTCATAGTACACGACCAGTGTACTAGATTAGTGTATGAATTCTAGCTACTGTGCTTTCATGAATCATTCTACACTACTCGTGTATTAGGGTAGTGTATGTTTGCGTAGCTACTGAGTCATGAGTCACTACATGACTCGTGTACACTGCCGTGTTTAAGATCAAGCAGCTGTGGAGTCATGAGTCGTTCTACACGACTCGTGTAGGAGGCAGTGTACGAAAATGCAACCTGTGGAGTCACGAGTCGTTCTACACGACTCGTGTAGGAGAGCGTGTATGTTTCATTGCTACTGAGGAGTCACGAGTCATCTACACGACCGTGTAGCTCGGGTCGTGTACATCCCTTCATCCTTCACGCACGCATGGTATTATATTCTCATCTTTTCTTTCCCACTCCTACACAACACGACACAACACTACACTCCTCTCACTCCATTACACAACCACACCATCACACTATAGGACTCACGATCGGGATCATCATCATCATCAACGAAGGTATGTAATCAATTTCTTCCTATTCCTCATTGATGTTCTTTATTGTTCATTAGCTATGCGAAAGTTTGGAGTTTTGGAGCTTTGCGAAGTTAGACGAATTGGGTGAAGTGTGATTTTGTTGTTGGTGTATGCGTGTTGTTGATGATCATTTTGAAGTGCTAGTTATGTTTTCCTTTGCTCTAATCATGCATGGTTTTCACGCACAAATTGCAATTCTAGGGTTCATGTGAGATTTTTAATTGGCAAGAAAATTGGGGCTTTTGTGTTTTTAGTGCAATTAGATCATTCTAATATACAATGCACATGTTAAATTGGAGAAATTCTTGCTATCATCCTAATCGCAATTCTAGGGTTTGTTTTGTGCGAAAATTGGGATTTGAAGGAAAATTGGTTGAAATTTTGTGATTGAAGTTGGTTTATTGTTTTAGTGACAACCATGATTTCAACACGAGTTCTTACACGAGTGATTTTCCCGCGTTCGTGTTGATTTTAAAATTTTACAATTTTTTTGGTTGTACACTACCCCTACACTAGTCGTGTACAATGACTAGTGTACACAGCTTCAATGCAACTTTCGCACACTTGTTCCACTTTGGTCTCCATGTTCTTAATATTACTTCTCATGATCTATATGACTTCTTGTGCAACAATTTTGAGTTCTTGTATCTCTTTTTATACTAAAATTTGTTCTCTCATTTCATGTAGGATGGCAAGAACAAAAGAAGTAAGTAAGAAGTCTAAATCCTCTCAATCTACTTCAACACCACCTTCAAAGAAAAGAAAGGTCTCACAAGCTAAAAAGGCTAGTCCACTATTGTCTGATCAACTATGGAGCAAAGCTAGGAAAACTAGGTTGGACAAGAAGCCTTTTGGAGCTCACAAGTACGTAAATTGGCCCATGCTTGCTGAATATGGTAAGGAGCAACGGATCCGTGAGCTCTTGTCTTTGGGACCATGGGAGCAACTGTTTGCTATTCGGACTCCTGCTTATAGGAGTATTACTTTAGAGGTGCTTACAACTTTAAGACATGAGGAGGAGGATGATAGGTCAATCGACGAAGATGTGTTGTCATTTCAAGCTTTTGGGAAAGTGTACAAGATTACTTTAGCTCAGTTCTGCCAGTATATGGGTTTGTACACTCAAGAGGAAATTACATCATTTGAGTTTCATTCTTTACCAGTGGGTCTACCCCGAACAGTGGAGCCTCAAGATTACTGGCAGGAGTTGTGTGATTGTGCTATTCGGTATGAGCCATCTAGATCTAAAGCGTCTGCCATGGTAAGTGCTGATTTCAAGATTATTCACCACATTTTCTCTCATACGATTGGTGCCAGAAAGAGTAGTAATGGAGTGGTGAATAACTTTGAGCTGAGCTATTTATATAGCATTGATAAGAGACGCAAGATCAATGTTGGGATTGAGTTGGCACTTTTTCTCATTCGCCAAGCTACTGACACCCGGACAAAGGGGATTTTTTGTGGAGGTTATATCACTAAGCTGCTCATGGGGATGGAGATTTGGAAGGACCCGTCACCTACTGATGTTAAGGTTGATATTAAACCTGTTTTGGATGGCCCCTTCAGACATTGGGGACTTAAGAAGATACATATGGGGCAGAGTTCTTCTAGAGAGTATACTACACCTCCTCGACCTACCACGAGCGATCCAGCTGGCTCTCTTCGGGGATCATCTGGTGGGTCTGATATGCTGTTATCCAGACAGGAGTTCGAAGCGGCAGAAAGACGGCATGAGAAAGAAAGGTTAAAGAATAAGAAATTTAGGAAAGCCGTTTGGAGTTTTCTCCAGACACTTGCTGGGTGTTTTTCTCCCCACCACCTAGGAATCTCCGACTTATGAGTCCTCACCTGAGAGGACTATTTCTGAGGAAACTCCACAGCTAGGGTGTATCAAAGGAAAGGGAAAGCTCCGATTGTTGCTGAGCAATTACTTCTGAAGAAGAAGCGGTTGCTACTTCTGGTAATGAGGAGGAAACTGATGATAATGAGGAGGATGTGAATGAAGATGAGGATGAGAATGAGGATGATGAAATGATGACGATGATGATGATGAGGATGACGAAGATGATGCAGATGATGATGAGGAGGGGGATAAGTGATGTACCCTCGCTGGATTTGATTGATTTGATATATCATTTGTTTTCTTTTAGACTTTCTATCTGATGGTCTGTTCTTATTGAGATCCCCTTGTGGGAAGACTCTTTTGCTGCTGATTTCTAATGTTGATGATGGATGTTTAGGATAGGTTAACTTTTTCTTTTGTTTTGATTTTCTTTTTAGGTCAAGCTGGCTCAATTTTTTTTAGGGTTCACGAACCTTTACTTCTGATGGTGCTACAGTCAGCTATTATTCCTGGAAACTGCTTTCACATGGGTAAGTTCTTATCTTTATTCCTTTATTTCTTCTTTTCCTACTTTGTATTGCATTGTGAGACACTGGGGACACTATCTCAATTAAGTGTGGGGAAGGGGTATTCTGAAAGGAATATATTTGGGTCTTGATAGATTTTGCATGTATTTGATTGATCATATTATATTGATGATGAATTTGAATTATTGAACCCGAGTTTTCCCCCACTTACAAGTTTGCAAATGTGCTTGGCAGTTGAATATGAATTGAGTTAAGATAAATCTTGAAAATATACTCTTTAAAATTATTTGAATTAGCATTCAATTTAAAGTAACAGCGACTTACATTGTACCTTACTCACCTATTTTGTAGTTGGTATACTTAGTTAAAATTTTAGGATAAAATCTAGGTGGGGTAATCTTACTTGCTATTTAGCAATGGAATTTAGAGTTTAGAAGTATTTTGAAGTCCTTAGTTGAAAGTTAAACGGTTATGTTTTTAAGCTTGTTGATTTGTATATTTTCTTTTCAAAAATTTTGAGAGCCCTCTTAATATTTTGTGAAAGAGCATATGATGTTTATCACTTGGTGATCCTTTATTAATAACTTCTTTGAATTGGGAAAAAAAAAAAAAAAACAATCTTTACTCCAATGACTCAAGCAATTGAGTTATGAGTATTCTGAACTTGAATGTTAGAGTGAGGGAGAGTTCGATGGGGTCCCTTTAAAACCTGGTTACTTGGGTGATAAGCCCGGGATATGCCGACTCAATGAACTCACTATAACAAGAAGGGAGGAAATGCAAATGTTCATTATATGAGCTTTGAACTAATAATAAGAGCTGAAAAGATACGGGCTACACCCCGTCCAAAGGAAATCCCTTTGAAGGCTTAAAAAAACAAAAAAGAAATTCGAAGAGATTTAAAATGAAGGAGAAAATCCAAGGGAAAAATGGATGCAATTACTTTCACTTTATATTGTGCTTAGAGAAGTGGGTGAAAAGCTTATATACTTGTTAACAGGTGGTGAAGTATAACTGGTCTCTTTTGCTATTGTTTGACTTTGTAATTACTTGTAACTCTGGAATCTACTTTTAAATGGTGAGGGTAAAGTTTGACTTACCTGGAGTGTCACGCCCCGAAGGGTACCCTAAACGTGGCAGTCCGCCGTACATAATATTAAAGCCTAAGAATGACCACCTCAGTCACGCGAAGGCTTCCATACTATGTACAAGGCGTCTAACACATAAAGGAGACACATCGGAATGATACATTTTATGTTGATACAATTGAGTAACAATGTAAAGGAAATACAATCTATACTTCGATACAAACCACTACACTTCAAAATACAAATCATTCAACTTCAATTACATTCATCCAAACTTCCCTACATAAACTATTACAAGACAAATCATAAAACTAGCTGATAACTTCAACATTCTCATTCTTGCCAATCCCGAAGCATTCCGGCTCCAACCAATCGTCCCACTTTGCATTCTTGAGATAACCTGTTCATTTAAACAACTATTGGGGTATAAGCTACACTAGCTTAGTGAGAATTCCCTTAATTCCGTACCATACAAGCAAGTTAAATCAACATATGCTATGCATGAAAAACACGAGCAAACAATTATGCATGGGTATCCGGAACCCACACACAGAACGGATTTACGCCCTCCGTATCTTGGGTTAGGGATGGTATTGAAGTCTACACGACCGCTGCTAGTCCCCAAGCCCTCGGCTCATAGCACTCGCCTCGGCTAGGCTCACACATGGAATGCATCCCCGATGCGCCTTAGTTCCCTATGAATGAGCTCTGATCCCGGGTCTCATTATCCAAACGAGTCCTCGGACCATACCGATCGACCTGCGTAGGAGTAGCACGCTACCAAATGCAATATGTCCGATGCGATGCATGACCAATTTAATTTTTTGCTTAGGTCAAAAATATTTATACATTCTTTAGAGTGATCAACTAATGTCATACACATAACAGAAATAATATGAACGGTGCAGTTATTCAATCAAATCGTGGTTTCGATATGCTTTAGTATTCTTTGGCATACATTCATCACAGTCCCATCATATATCCCATCCCCATTCATATCGATTTTTATCTTGTTCCTATAATCTAATGCAACTAACTACAAGCACAATCAAGGTAACAAAATAAGGAGAAAACTCACCGCCATAGGTTCGCCGGCCTTCTAGTAATAATAATCCGGTGGTAGGGAATCGTCGAATTCGGGATCACCTAAAAAGGAAGAAATACTCTAATAAGTATTTCAACTCAAACTAATCTAAACGATTTTATACGAACTATCAAATTCGTAATTCGCGTCCTACGCGGGAATTCTAACTTAAAACGGCCATAACTTGGTCATTTTAACTCGGAATCTCGCAAATTATATATCGATTTCTATCTACTTCGAAAGATCTATCTATTCCTAATATTATATTTAAGTTTTGAAAACTTTGAAGCTTTGAAAAGTTCGGATCAGATTAGGGCAGCAACAATTTCCAAGTCCGAAAAATAGTTTTGTAAATGTTTGTAATGTTCCTACTATATAGATTAGCTATACATGTAATATGAATGATTCCCTAACATGAATGACATGAGACGAGCTTAATGTATGCATGATCTTGATGATTCTTGCTAAAAGAAAATTTTATAACTCCTTATATTACAAGACTTCAAGGATAACCACTTTTACGAATACTAGTTTCCTAGCTTTGATTATTTCCATTTGTTTTGGATCTATTACTTAAGAAAATATAATTATTTTTGTTAAAATTGAGTCTTCATTATATATATTACTTATGACCTTCATTTCTACATAAAAATTTCTATTTTACACTTTGTAAATATGTTTTCCAATATGATTTACTCAAAAATCCGAATTTTGGAAAATTTCATTTCTTGCATATTTCTTATGAGAAAACTTGTTTAATGCATCAAAATTTGAAGCTTTACTATATCTATTGTCTAAGGACTTCATTTAACACATAAAACTTGCAATTTGAGTTCAAATACTAAGTGATTACATATGCATCATCTCAAATTACGAATTTGACAATTTGATCACTAACTCAAAATTTTCCATTTTAATTCCATTACTTGTTTTACACATTACTCATGCCTAAACTCATTTTAACTTGTAAAAATCATTGCTTAATGATATCTATTACCTATATACTTCATTTTTTGCATAAAACATGAGTTTTGGAGTTGATAAATGGGTTTTCAAAATTGGTCTTGGTTGGGATCCGAATTTAGAAAATTTATTTGTGGTCATATCTTTTGATAAAATCTATCTAAGCTTATGAAAATCCATTCCTTACTTATCATATATTATGAGCCTTTCATTTCTTGAATAAAAACTTCATTTTTGAGTTGGAAAACATGTTTTTAAAATAGGCCTTGGCCAAAATCCGAAAATATAATTTTTATTTTGAAAATACTTTGAAAATCACTTTTGATTCTTGTAGAAAGAAGTCTTGATGATATACATATATTAAGCCTTCATTTTCTTAAGTAAAAATTACATTTTAATACTTGGAAAGTGGTTTTTAAATGGGGGTCTTGCCAAAGTACGAATTTCACAATTTTGTTTGAGTTCAAAACTAGGATCTATACTTAACATGAACATAAACATAAAACAAATGCATGGTAATAAGTTATAAACATCATAGATCTAAACTTTACTTATCAAAATCTTTCATTTATGGTATCTATACCCTAAGCCCTTCATTTTAAATGAAAAATACACATTTTGAAGTTGAAAAACAACTTTTCTAAATATGACTCCATTTTCATCCGAATTTTCAAAAATTATTTTTGTTGAAAATACAATAGATCTTGAGTTTCCTAAAGCTTTCTTACTATCATCATGCTTTTACAAGCCATCCATGAACATAAAACAAAGTCTAATGCATTTTATGAACTTAAAACTCTAGATCTAGTTTTCTAAACTAGTTATAAGTGCATGAACACATGTGGATGATGGATCTATGCATAAATCATGAGAAATAACAAATATAACAACTTAAATAACAAGATCTATGGCATAAACGAAAATCAAAGCTACAAAAATTTAGATCTACAAAATATATGAACTTTAAACAAGAAAATAATTGAAATACAAGATAATAAAAGTAGAGAAAAGGAGTGTTTCATTATTGGCATCATCATCCTAAGCTTTTAAGCTTATGGAAGGTCATTTGATGCATGAAACCTTCATTACACTTTACCTATATCACCTATGGAGCTTTGGAAAGAAGATTTGGCTTGGAAATCTTTAAGAAATGGGTGTGGAAGCTAATGGAAGGTGTGGGGGCAGCTTGTTTTTCCTAGAAGAAAAGAGAAATGAAGAAGAAAGAGAGGAAAAATGAGAGAGAAAGACTAAAGAAGGAAAGAGGGAAAGTGAGTAAATGAAGGAGAGAGAGAAAGTGAGTGTATTAATTGAGTAAAAGAGAGAAAAAAATAAAACAAGGGCAGCCAAAGGGAGAGGGGGCTGCTGCACGTGAAAAGAGAGGGAGGAGAGAGAGGGTTTGATGAAATTTGACTTGAATTTGAATTGTGTAATAAATGTATAATGTAACTTTCTTAAGAAGGAGTGGAAAAATAATTAATTTGGTCAAAATGGAGTAAATGAAGGACAATGGCAGCCATCAAGGAGTCAAAAATCTGCCATGAATAGATATAATGAAGTGTAAAAAGATTGAAGTGAAAAGGAAGTGATATGTGTAAGGTGTACTTGAAGGTATGGGTTGTAAAAGTACTTTATTAATAAAATAAAATAAAATAAAATAAATTGGAAAATTTATTTCAAATAATTGTAGCAGATTTTTCATAATTAAAATTAAATAATTATTTGAATTATTTTAGTATTTTAACAAATATGTTACCGGTACGGTCAAAATACGAGAATATGGGCTATAAATAATATTTTTATAACCCGAAAAATTTTTAAAAAATATTTTATGAGAATAAAAATATTTTTAAAATATTTTCCAATTATTAAATTAATTTATTTTATTTTTAGTATCGGGTCTTAAACAGAATCTGATCCCGTAAAAGCCCGAACTAACTAATTTTTAGAAAAACAAAATTTTCTATAATATATAAATTATTTATCTAAAAATATAAGGCTTTATAAGAATAATAAAATTTTATAATGAAATAAAAATGAATAGTGCCATAGACTAATCAATTACCGGTAATAATGGAAATACGATAAAAATTATAACTGTAACTTTTATAACCCGAAAAATTATATAACTGATATATTTAGAAATCTTATGAAATTACGAGTCTAACGGTACTATTGGTATATTTTTGATGTCTCGAGCCCCGGGACACGCTTTTCGAAGTCTGTATCCGAACGGGTTCGAAATAGGTCAAAAATTTACCAATCTGATATTTTTAAACAAACTCATATTACTATGAGTTATTCTACATATTTAGCTACGCCTCGGCCTCTAGGGTTAGGGGCACTAAGTTGCCGGACTTAGGCTATTGTATTCCGGTTAGGGTTTCCGGGTGATTTTCCGGTTTAGACCTTTGCCAATTTGGAAACTGATATTTATGTTTATACAACATATTTAATTTGAGAAATTTATTTTTAAATTTTATTTTTGTAAGTATTTAATATCTCTTAATATTTTTGGAATTCTTAAATTGAGTTTTATTTTTGAAGGTCAATCATTATTTACTTTTTAATAGTTTATTTTTGGGTTTTATATTACCCGATTTTATAAGTCGGAGTTAAATATGGAATTTTTCGTACGTCGTGGTTTTGAATTTGACGACCACTGTGTTCTTATTTTATTTTTAAAGATTTTCATTTTCTCAAGATTAAGAAGTTTATGAATTCGTTAGTGTTTTTGGACTAGTTGAAATTTGGTTTTAATTTGGAGCGATTTTTAGGGTTTATTTTTGAAGTTCATCTTGAAATTATTTACTGAAATTTTCCGGGGCTTACATGGAGTAATCTTAAAATTTTGATTTTAGTATGCTAATTATATTTATACGGTAGGTTTGAGCAATAGGTACAAAGTAAGTCACTATGGTCTAAAAGACTTGATGAATGCTAAGCGAACTCCGAATTTATGAGGAATTTATGGGTATATTTGATGATGGATTTTCTTTGTTCTTTGTTGTTTACTTGAGGACAAGCAAACGATTAAGTGTGGGGAAGTTTGATAAGTGTCTTAAGACCCTCATTATTTGTGCATTATTGAGCATATTTTATATGCTATTTGAGTAAGTCATTAAAGGAAAGAACTTTTATTGGTTTAATTACTTATTTCAGGGATGATTATGGAACAATGGAGCTTTTTAAGAGATTTATCATGAAAGAAACCAAGTTATTGAAGGATTATGGAGCCTAGATGAAGTTATTGGTCATACACTAGTAATTATACACTACTAGTGTAGATTTGGAGGATAAACTTGAAGAAAAATAAGCCTTTTCAATGTACACGACCCAAGCTACATGGGTAGTGTAGGATAAGTAGTGTACACATGACAACAAGGAAAATGCACTGGAATTATGTTGTTCACGCCTCGAGCTACATAAGTCGTGTAAGGTACCCGTGTATGTGCAATTTTGTATAAATACAACATTCTTTCATTGTTTGAAGGAGAGAGAGAGTCAGATATCATTCCTAACCCTAAGTTCGTCTTTTAGAGAGCTTTTCAAGGAGAATTGACGGCACAACCATCCGGAATCACAACAATTGTTTCAAAAAGGGGTTTTTGTCATTATGTTTTATTTGAACTCTTCTAGATCCATTGTTTCTGTTGTTTCTCATATGGAAGAGTAGATTTGTTTGCCCTAGGTTTTGTGAAACCCTAACTCATGTTTTGAATTGTTATCAATTGATGAAATGTTTTGATCTTGAATTCATTCATGCGATTTAATTGTCTTGTGATAATTTTCTGGCCGGGATTATTGCTTGTTTGATTCTTATTAGTTAGAAAGAGATTTCAACTAATAAGATAGATCTTATATGAATGATGAATTTGCATGTTTCACCTAGACATATGGAGGCTTCGAATTTCTGCTATAATGATTAATTCTTTATTTAGGGTTTGTGGGTTTTATGCAATTTTACATTGGCGTGAGTGAAGGAAGAAATTCCCATTTTCTCATGTAAAATTAGGAATCAATTGACTTGAAGAAAGTAATTGGTTTAATTTAGAAACCCTGCAGTTCAAGAATTGATTTTTCATCAGTTAATTTTATCATAAGTATTAAGGGTTAGGGTGGATTAAAACTAGGGGCATTGTTGTGAATTGAATTAAATTAAGGAAAGCTCTCATATTCTATAATTAGGGTTTGTCAATTATTAGCATAATTAATCATTAGGGTTAATACAATCTTTTGATTATTTAGACTAGATAGTAGTGAAAGGGTATTACTAGTAATTGCCCATAGATCTTTAAGACGACATCCGAGTTAATTTATATACTACAAGATAGGTGCTCTGCCTTGTGTGGATTTGAATTAATTGGATTATAAATTTTATACTTGGTGATCATACACACATCAGGGTCCTTCGACTGTTCATAACCGTCCCCAATGGGGCGGTTCCCGAGTACAGAATCACCGGGGATGGTTCTGGGCGGTTTGTGGTTCGAAACCACCCCATGCTGATATCTACATTAAAGTATATTACCCAAATATACTTTGACAAGTGGAGCTGGTCTTGAAAAAATATTAAAACAAAGTTTTAATCACTATTAAGACCAAACTGTAAAAGATTTGTATCCAGCTTTAAAGATTCTAAAATAGTTTCTGTTAACTTTATCTTTCTATTGATGAAGGTTCTGAAATTGCCTCTGACTAGCTTGATAAGCATATGTGTCTACTAATGTAAATTCTGAAAATGCTTCTGACTAGCTTGTTAAGCATATATGAGTTTCACTGAAAGTTCTGAAAATGCTTTTGAAATACTATCTTTAGATACCAAAGCTTAAACGAAAGTTCTGAAAGAACTTCTGACTTTGTAAAAACTCATTTATACAACTATCAAAGGTTCTGAATAAGCTTCTATTCAATCATACTTAATAAATAAGATTATAAACAATTAATCATCCTTTTGTTATCATCAAAACATTATTAGAGAACTTAACAATGTGAAGTTGTATTGGAAATGAAAATTGTAAGAAAGTAGGGTATGGTTTGTAAGAGTAGGTTGTAGAAAAAGTAGAGATAGATAAATAGTGTAGAATAGTAGTAAATAGTATACTGTAAAGTAGACATGACAATTTAAGTACTGGTAGTAAGAAAATACGCGTATAATTGCGATATCTGATATTTTTAGTTACCGAAAAATTATGAAATTGATATTTTTGAAAACCTTATATTTTTACGAGTCTAACGGTATATTCGAATATTTTTACTAATCTAAGCCCTAGGACATGCTTTTCGAAAACTGTGTCAGGTTGTGCTCAAAACGAATTGTGGTTTAACTAATATAATATTTTTAAACTTTCTCAGGTTATTACGAACTATTCTACATACTAATCTCTTACTAACTTTCCTACGGTTGCTTAAACGGGAATGTCGGACTTGAACGGTTGCAATCGACTAGGTTTTGTTGACTTCGGGATTCCGGTTGACTTTCTAGTTAGGGTTTAATCTTAATCGATCTCAAAATTTTCGGGGTTTATACCTAGTAACCAAGTAGACTTCGGAAACCGAAAACCAAAACCTTAAACCGGATTAGCTTAAGCTTGAGAGAGAATCTTAAGAACCCTGGATCTAGCTTTCCTTCGATTTTAAACTAAGGAACTTTTGTAAAATAATTTAATCTGGAATATTATTCTAAAGTATATTTCAAACCATAAAAAGATTTGATTTCGAAAAATTTTCTATTCCGAGCCTTTCCGAGATCCATGACGGAAAAGCGGGCCCTAGGACTATAAATTCGAAAAATATTCTAAAATACTTTTTAGAACCGAAATTTAATAAGGATTTCAAATATATAAATTTTGTAATTTTTTGGTTTATGAAAAATACAGATATAGCCATTTTTCTCGTATTTTCTTTACTACTGGTAAAGTAATTGTCTTGATTACTATTCACTACCATTCACAAGTGCAACCTACTACACTCACAAGCCACACCCTACTCTTACATCCTTACAAAATACTCAATTATTTTCTTTTCCAAGATAATTTGTCTCTTAAGAAATTATTACATTTTAAGACTTGTTATTACACAAATTAAATAAAACAAAACAAATAAAACTCTCCCCCCTTATAATCGGCGTACCCCCCTCCCCCTTTTCACTCTCATTTGTATAATTTTTGTTCAATTTATTTAGACCATTAACACTAATTCAACTTACTGTAAATAATTTTATGCTTCTCTCTCTTTCTTCATTTCTTTTTTTCAAAAAAATTCACAAACCCTCTCCCATTTCTCTCCTTTGCCGTGACCCCCATAACACACACACACACACGTACTCACACAAATTTGTTTTTCTTCTTCATTCTTTTCTTATTCCAAGTTTTAGGTGATAAATCTTTACCTTTCTACCATTAAACCTTGTAATGGCAAGACCATTCATGAGTATTTTCATCTTTAAGTCTCCATGAGCTCTTGCCAGGGACAAGAAAATACTACTACATGAATATCAAGCCATCACAAGAGTAGATCTTGTATTTGAATGTGTTTTTATATGATAATCTTCATGTTCATGCATTTAGTAGTAGAGTAAAGTAAAGATGTTGCACAAAAATTTTTTTCAAGTTTTCAAACTCCATTTCATGCATCATAAGTGGTAGATGTAGCATTTAAATACTCATATTATACTTGACATTCATGTTCTCATGGATATTTTGTGTTTTGGTGCTTTAATGGTCATAAAGACCTTTGTCTTGTGTATATAAATATGGTAGTAGTAGATCTTCAAGTAGATGAGACAAGAAACTCAAAAAGGAAAGTTATTTATTTGAAATGATCAAATGTAAATTCGGATGGTTTCAAGACCATGCCTTTAAAACCCTTTTATCAACTCCAAAACTTGTGTTTTATATGAAAAATGAAGGGTATAGGTAATAGACATCATCAAGTGATGAGTTTTATAAGTTGAGATGGGGTTTGCTAAGAAAAATATGTAAAACAAGGAGTAAAAAATAAAGTAGGAAATTTTTTAGTTGCTTGTCATTTTAAGAAATTCGTAATTAATGAGTAATGGCATGAAAACACTTGTTTTCCAAACTCAAAATAGAAATTTTATTAAAAAAATGAAGTCCTTATAGGATAGGAATAATGGAGCTTGAAATTTTGAAGTATTAAACAAGTTTTTCTCAAAAAAATCACTCAAAAACTAATTTTTACAAAATTCGGATTTGGGAATAGCCCCTATTCGAAAACATGTTTACAAAGTATAAAATGGGGATTTTTTTTAAGAAATGAAGGCCTTAATGAATAGATATAATAAAGACTCAATTTAGCAAGGATAGCTAGATTTTCCTAAGAAATAATTCCAAAACAAAAGAGAATGATCAAAGTCATGAAACTAGTCTTCTTAAGAGTAAGTATTCATGGAGTCTTACAAAATAAAGAGTTTCTAAAATTTTCTTTTAGTAAATATCATCAAGAGCATGCATACATCAAGCTCATAACATGCCATTCATGATATGAAATCATCAATATTGCATGTATAGTTGATCTATATAGTAGAAACATTACAAACATTCACAAAACTATTTTTCGAAATTAGATTTCGCTACTGGTCAGAACTGATCAGAATTTTTTGAGACCTAAACTTTTTCAAAACTTGGAAATGATATTAGAATTAGATAGATCTTTTGAAGTAGATGAAATTGATATATAATTTGCGAAAATTCCGAGTTAAAATGACCAAGTTACGGCCGTTTTAAGTCAGGACTTTTGCAAATGACGAGAATTACAGAAATGATAGTTTTGTTTAATAGTTTAGATTAGTCAAGTGATGAAATACTCATTAAGGTATTTCTTCCTTTTTAGGTGACCCCGAGATTGATGATTCCCTTCCACCGGATTATTACTACTAGAGGACCGGTGTTTTAATGGCTGAGTGAGTATTTCTTCTCGATTCCATTTATTGTATGTGATTGTAATGATAGTTGCATTAGATTTTAAGCAAAGATAAATGGATATGTATGGTGGGGATAAATGGGAATTACGTATGTTTGCTAATGATATGAGAAATTGAAAATAAGAATATCGAGGCCGAGTGCTTAACTAATGGTTGTATAGATGAATTAAGATTGATTATCTGCAATTATTGATTGATCACCTAAGGAAGTGGCATAACCGACTATTCGAAATTGATAAGTAATATGGACTCATTCATATCACAAATGGGGATGAAGCATTAGCATTGGTTGGTTGCCCGTGATCCAAAAATGGAGTAAAAGTTGGTTAATCGTGATCCGTAAACGAAATAATGAGTTGGTTAATCGTGATCCATAAACGAAATTATAAGTTGGTTGACCGTGATCCAAAAACGGCATATTTTAGTAGTACCGCAGTATTCGTTAATCTGCTAACCCGGAATGGAGGGCAAAATTCCATTCTCATATGATTTCTGGCTAGTCATGTGTCTGTTGCTTTCCATATGTTTGATGCATATCACTTGCCTAATTAATCACTTACTTTATGATGTGTTATGAATGTAATCTTGGAAGTTCTCACTCACTAAGCTAGTGTAGCTTACATCCCTATAGTTTCTATTTGTTGCAGCATTCGTTTATTTGGCTTAAACAGAGGTACCCTACGGCTCAGGTACAGGAGCTAGGCGTTTCCTTTAGAAGTTATATTCATTTCTATTTAGACTTCCGTAGTAAACCGAAAGACTCTAGATGACTGTAATAGACCTCTCAATAATATTCTTTTACGGGGGAATGACCCTTAGTCTTTGTAACTATCTATATGTGTTTTGATTTATATTCTAATGCTATTGAATTTTGATTTAAACTCTTTATCTCCATCAGTTCAAGTATTCTATTGTCGTAAAGGAACGCCTTACATCTATACAAGACTCCCAAAGGACTAAGGTAGTAATTCGTGGGTCTTATATGGCATGTGGCGTACTGTTATATTATGGGTACCTTATGGGGCGTGACAGTAAGCTACTGGTCCTATTCGTCCCAGACCTTCATATGGTCCAATATATCTTGGGTTCAATTCTCTCCTTACTCCAAATCTACAAACTCCTTTTGTTGGGGATATCTTGAGAAATACATGATCTCCAAGTTCAAACTCTAAAGGTCTTCTTCTCAAGTCGGCATAACATTTATAACGATCTTGAGCTACTTTTAATCTCTATTTGATCATTCAAACTTTATCAATTGCTTGTTATACTAGATCAAGACCAATTAATGCTCTCTCGCCCACTTTGTCCCAATGCAAAGGAGATATACTTTTTCTCCCATATAAAGCTTCATATGGAGCCATTTGAATCGCTGTCTAATAGCTATTATTGTATGCAAATTAAACTAGAGGTAAGTGTTCATCCTAATTCCTTCCAAAATCTAAAGCACAAGCTCTAAGCATATCTTCAAGAATCTGTATTGTCCTTTCCGATTGACCGTCGGTTTGTGGATGAATACCGTACCAAACTATAACTTCGTTCCAAGAGCTTCATGAAGACTTTTCCAAAATCTACTGACAAATCTCGTATCCTGGTCAGAAGTGATGGTCACCAGTACACCGTGTAACCGCACTTTCTCTCGAATTAAATCTAAGCCAATTTTTCGAGTGAACACCTAACTCTTAGTGGAATAAAATGTGACAATTTCGTTAGCCGATCTACAATGATCCAAACCATCTCATTCTTGGTTACTGTCTTTGTTAAAGCCATCACAAAATCCATAGTTATCTCATCACACCTCCATTCTGGAATCTTTAATGGTTGCAATTCTCCTCCAGGTCGTTGATACTCAATCTTCACTTGTTGACATACTAAACATTTAGAAACAAATCTTGCAATATCCTTCTTCATTCTTTCCTACCAAAAATGTTACTTTAAGTCTTGATACATCTTTGTGTTTCCAGGATGAATTGAATATGAAGAGGAATGAGCTTCTTTCATAATCTGTTTTCTCAATTCACAGATCTCTGGTACATAAATTCTATCCTTGAACCTTATAACACCTTCATCATCAATTCTCATATATTCTCTCTTTCCCTCACTTATCTCATTTCTCAATCTTTAGCTTTCTTGCTCTTCTTTTTGTCCTTGCTTGATTTGATCAAAGATCGTCGGTTGTACAGTTAAGCTCATTAACAATACTTCAACTTTTTCCAGTGTTATTTCAATATTCATTCTCTGAAGATCTTCTTGCAACTCTTTTTGGCTTGTGATCATAGCCGCTATATTTAATTGTTTCTTTCTACTTAGTGATCAGCCACCACATTGGCTTTCCCCGGGTGGTACAGAATCTTAACCTCGTAATCCTTGATTAGCTCCAACCATCTTCGCTATCGCATATTCAATTCTTTTTGGGTGAAAATGTATTTCAAACTCTTGTAATCAGTAAATATCTTACACCTTTCACCAAACAAGTAATGTCTCCAAAGCTTCAATGCCAATATCACTGCAGTAAGTTCCAGATCATGAATCGGACAATTTCTTTCATGAGGCTTCAATTATCTAGAGGCATAAGCTATTACTCGCTCATCTTGCATTATAACGCATCCCAGTCCTTGAAGTGAAGCATCGCTGTAAATTACAAATTCCTTTCCATTGACTGAAAGTGCTAAAATCGTTGTAGAAATTAACCGCTCCTTTAATTCCTGAAAACTTTGATCACAATCTTCACCCCATTCAAACTTCACATACTTCCTTGTCATCTTGGTTAATGGTGAAGTAATTTTGGAAAATCCTTGGACAAATCTTCTATAATAACTTGCCAAACCTAGAAAACTTCATACTTCCGTAACATTTGCAGGTTGTGGCCACTCTAAAACCGCTTTAATCTTTTTTGGATCAACATATATTCCTTCTTTGGTAATAATATGACCTAGGAAAGCAACTGCCTTAAACCAAAACTTGCACTTGTTAAATTTTGCATAAAGCTTCCATTCTCTTAACCTTTGTAAGACAAGCTTCAAATGCTTCTCATGTTCTTCCTCATCCTTTGAATACACTAATATGTCATCAATGAAAACAATTACAAATTGATCTAGATAATCCTTGAACACCCTGTTCATTAGATCCGTAAAGGTTGCTGGGGCATTTGTTAAATCGAAAGGCATAAACTGAGTTGATGATATCCGAATCTCAAATCTATTTTGGAAAATAATGCAGCATCTCTCAATTGATCAAATAAGTCGTCAATTTGGGGAAAAGGGTACTTTTTCTTGATCGTAACCTGATTTAGCTCTTTATAGTCTAAACACAGTCTTAATCTTCCGTCCTTCTTCTTCATGAATAGCACTGGAGCACCCCAATGTGAGATATTCGGACGTATAAATCCCAATTTCTACAATTCTTCTAATTGACTTTTCAACTCTTTCAATTCTATAGGAGCCATTCGATATGGAGCTTTAGATATTGGTGATGTCCTTGGTACCAAGTCAATGTCAAATTCAATCTCTCTATCAGGTGGTAGACTTGGTAATTCTTCAGGAAAAACATCAATAAATTCTTTCACTACTAGCACCGTATCAACTCTAAGCTCTTCACTACCAATCTCCATTCCCACATTATTCTCCCATAACTCCATTGTATACATGCTCTTAGGTCTCTTCATCTCTAAAACATACCACAATTTCCCATTCTCTAACTCAAAACTCATATTCGCTTTACTACAATCTATTGTAGCTTTATAAAGGTTTAACCAATTCATTCCAAGCATAACATCAAAATCAACCAAAAGCAGAACTAACATATCTATAGGCATGCTTTTATCAGAAATCACAACATCAACGTTTCTACAAACACATGGTTCTTTCGATTGCATACCAAAAGGAGTATTAATATTCATGATTCTATCATACAGCACTTCAGAAGACAAACCACACTCATTCACAAAACTTTCAGCAATACATGCATGAGTGGCACCAGTATCAATCAAAGTGTATGTAGGATGATTTCTAATCTGTATAGTACCTGCCAGTATATCAACTACAGGTTCTCTCTCACACTGTTGCAAGGCAAACACTTGAGCTACTGACATTCCTTTTCCAAAATTTGGTCCATCATTTTTTTTTTTCTTTACAATTAGTTACATGATGTCCTCTCTATCGACAGTGAGCACAAAAATAGGCTTCAATTTAAGATCAGGACACTAAGAAGCTTTATGACCTACTTTCCCACATGTAAAGCATGCTGCAGGAGTCCATTTACACTGAACTGATTCATGGGGCCCAAAACATATAGGGCACCTCTTATCATATGGAATGGAAGAAATAGGAGTCTTTGTCACTTTTCCGAAATTTGGTTTCTTTCCCACAAATGGTCGTTTACCTTTATTAACATTGCCAAATTTTGAATAAGGATTGTATGAGGTAATTGATCTCTTGCCCATAAATGTAGCGCGTCTATCTCCCTAGGCTTTATTCTCATTTATAATTTGTTCCACTAACTTCGCTTTGATTACCGCTTCGGATAGTGTTAATAATTGAAACTTCTTGACCTCACTCTTAATTTCCATGTTCAAGCCATCTTGAAACTTTTGAACTTCATACTCTCATCATTGTAATTTTGTGCCAACAAATCTAAGCAACCTACAATACTCTGCATGATATTCTTCAACAGTTTTATTCCCTTGCCTCAAATTCAGCCAATTCGATATCATTTGCTCTCTCACTTTAGATGGAATGTATTGCAAGAAAAAGGCTTCCTTGAATCTGCTCCATGGTATTGGTCTTGCATATCCTTCACTGTTCAATTTCTACCAATTATATGCATCTCCCTTCAGCATATATATCGCCAAATTAACTTTCCTATGCTTGGGTACTTCACAAGCTGCAAATGCTTTTTTCAAGCTCTACTATCCAACCTTCAGTTCTATTCGGGTTCAAAGCAGTTGCATCAAAATCAAGTACCAATCTAACAAAATCATGCAACTTGCCTTGATCATTCCGTCTTCCACTTGTACATGTTGTTCTTGTCTCACAGTTGGTGGATTATATTGCTGCATAATTATTATTGTTGTTGATATATCATTTGTTGATACTGTTGAAATATTGCAAACATATCCCAAAACATAGTAAACACATTATTCGAATCTCCCGTAGGCATTTGAGGCATAGCTGGATATGCAGGCATTTGAGGAGGCTGTGGATTCGGTATAGTAGAAGCCAAAGATGGTGATGGAGTCGAAGTAGAAGCTGGAATACTAGCTGATGCAGAAACTGAGATAGTAGACTGAGAAGGAGGTGGCATACCCTCTCTTTTCGAAGATTGTCGAGTCACTCTTCTTGACGTATCTATCTTTAAACAAACATACAACATATATATGACATATAATAATTTTGCAATGTCAAATCAATGTCAAATAATTAATGAATAAAACAAACATTCAAACAAAACACACAATTCAAGCAAATCTTATACTCATCCAACTAAACTCACCGCATCTAAGGTCAAGTCACTCATACTTAATTAAACAATTTCATAAACGTGGCTTTGATACCATTTGTAAGGACCCGACCCGCTAAATCCCAAGATTTAGTGTACTGAGTCCCCAACCACATATAACATTTTCACATTATATGTAAGGTTGTCCTTAAACTAACAGTTTATGAGAATTGTTTCATTAAATCTACCAACACTTCATAAACAATTTTTAAACAAAAGAAGATTGCTAATAAAAGCAATCCATACATATATACATTATATGTACAAAGATTAGTGTCAATATAAAATACTACAAAATTACAAGTTGTTCTTGGTACAAAAAGATAAACTAAAGAGACCTTAAAGTTTTTTACAACTTAGGCTTATTTAACAAGCCTCATTTACAAAGAATATCTTTTAAACAAAAGCTTCTCCCAAAAACCAAACCTCTCAAAATCTGACCCGTAACCTAAATCATCATACAATTCATCTTTACTACCTGCAAAGCAGCAAAAGTGAGCCAAAGGCCCAGTATGCAATAACAAATACAAAAACGAACTGTCAAGCAAACTTAATTCGAATAAAATGTATCAACGATCAAGTCATTATCTTGTGAAGTTTTCTTTTAACAAAACAACAGTAGGGTATTCAAACCCTGGGATCATTGTAAGCCTCGGAAAATTTCAGTAAATAATTCCAAAATGAACTTAAAAAATAAACCCTAAAAATCACTCCAAATTAAAACCGAACTTCGACTAGTCCTAAATCATGAACGAATCAAGAAATTTCTTAACCTTGAGAAAAATAAGAATCCTTAAAAATAAAATAAAAACTCAACAGTCTTCAAATTCAAAACCACCATGTACGACAAATTCTATACGTAACTCTAACTTATAAAATCGGGTAATATAGAGCCTAAAAAAAATTATTAAAAAGTAAATAATGATTAACCTTCAGAAATAAAACCCAATTCAATAATTCCGAAAACGTTAAGAGATATTAAGTACTTACAAAAATAAAATTTAAAATAAATTTCTCAAATTAAATATGTTGTATAAACATAAAATATCAGTTTTCAAATTGGCAAAGATCTAAATCAGAAAATCACCCGGAAACCCTAAGTGGAATATAATAGTTTAAGTCCGGCAATCTCGCTTCCTTCACCCTAAAGGCCGAGGTGTGATTTAAGTGTGTAGAATAACTCGTAGTAATATAAGGTCGCTTAAAATATCATATTGGTAAATTTTTTACTTATTTTGAACCCGTTCGGATACAGACTTTGAAAAGCGTGTCCGAGGCTCGAGATATAAAAAATATACCATTAATACCGTTGGACTCTTATTCTCATAAGGATTTTTAAAATATCAGTTTTATAATTTTTCGATAACTAGAAATATCTGATTTTTTTATTACATTCGTATTTTATGACTACCGATAATTAACTAGTCTTTTAGCACTATTCACTACTATTCATTACACATTTTTATTATTCTTGTAAACCTTTATATTTAAAAAAAAATATTTTATATGTCATAGAAAATTCCGTTTTTCTAAAATTTAATTAGTTTCGGGTTTTTACAAGATCAGTTTCTGTTTGAGACCTGATACTAAAAATAAAATGAATTAATTTAATAATTGTAAAATATTTGAAAAATATTTTTATTTTCATAAAATAAATTTTTATAATTTTTCAGGTTATAAAATATCAATTATAGCGCATATTCGTGTATTTTGATTATACCGGTAACATATTTATTGAAATACTAAAATAATTCAATTAATTATTTAATTTTATTTATGAAAATTCTGCCACTCCTTTAAAAATATTTTTCTTAATTTTATTTTATATATTTTCTCAATAAAAAGTACTTTTTCAACTCATACTTTAAGTACACTTCATTTGTCACTTCTACACATTATTCAAGTTTTCTTTCTCTCTTTTTACACTCCATTCCCATGCTTGGATAGCTGACCATACTCTCCCAAAAAAGCCACTTTTCTTTAATTTTAATAATTTATTTAATGATTTAAAGTCCCATTAATTTAACACATTAAATGACACAAGTTACACTTTCAAAAATTTAAGTTACAAATTAACTCCCTCTCTCTTTCTCCTCTTGCAATTCAGGTGAAACCCCTCCCCATTTCTGCGCCTTGTTTTATTTTTCTTTTCCCATTTATTTCACACTCATTTAATGCATTTCTCTCTTTATTTAATGCTTTTTACTTATACACTTTCTCTCTTTGCAAACCCTACCTCATTTACTCTCTTTATTCCTCTCTTTCCTTTGTTCTTGCAAGATAACACAAGCTGCTCCTCTAAAAAAATCACTTCCACACTCCATTCTTAAAGATTCTCTAAATATACCTTCTTCTTAATCTTCCATAGATGATATAAGTAAGGTATAGTGAGAGTTTCATGCATCAAATGATCTTCTATAAGCTTAAAAAGCTAAGGATGATGATACCAAAATGAAACACTCCTTTTCTCCATGATTATTCTCTTGTATTATTATTATTTTCTCGCTAAAAGTAGTTATATTTTATAGATCTAACTTTTTTTGTAATTTTGATCATGTTTATGTTTTAGATCTTGTTATTTGAGTTATTTTGCTATTATTTTGTTTTATTCTCAAGATATGTTGTTATTGCTAATGATTTGTGCTATATCATCATTCACATAACCATCATAGTGTTCATGCATTTATAACTAGTATAGTAAACTAGATCTAGTTGTTTTGAGTTCATAAATGTATTAGACTTTTGTTTTATGTTCATAAATAACTTGTAGTAGCATGATGATAGTAGGAAAGTTTTAGAAAGCTCAAGATCCATTTTATTTTCAACAAAAAATCATTTTGAAAATTCGGATAAAAAAGGAACCATATTTAGAAAAGTTATTTTTCAACTTCAAAATGTGTATTTTTCATTTAAAATAAGGGCTTAGGAATAGATAACATGAATGAATGATTTTGATGAGTAAAGTTTAGATCTATGAGTTTATAGTTTACTACCATGGATTTCTTTTATATTTATGTTCATAGAAAGTGTAGATCTTGATTTTGAACTTAAACAAAAATGGTGAAATTCGTATCTAGGCAAGACCCATTTTTAAAAACCACTTTCCAAGTGTCAAAATGGAATTTTTACTTGAGATAGTGAAGGCTTAATGTATATATATCATCAAGACTTCATTTTACATGGTTCAAAGATGATTTTCAAAGGTTATTTCTCATAACAAAACTCTATTTTTTGATTTAGGCCAAGGCATAGTTTAAAACATGTTTTCCAACTTAAAAATGAAGTTTTTATCAAGATTGGAAGGCTCTTAAGGTAGATATGTAAGGAATGGATTTTCATAAGTTTAGATAGATTTTATCAAAAGATATGTCCAAAAATAAATTTTGTAAATTCGGATCTCAACCAAGACCAATTTTGAAACCCATTTTGCAACTCAAAACAAGATAAAGGGAAGCCTTAAGGGGTAGGTTTGATTAGAAATGGTTTTTGAGACTAAATGAGTTTTACAAGAAAACAAACTCAAATGAATATTTCAAAATTCGGATTTGAAAATAGCCACCATTTAAACACCTATTTCCAAATCAAAATGATAATTTTAATAGGAAAATGGAAGTCCTAGGATACATGTAACAAAGACAAGTTTTGACAAAGATAAGGGAGGTTTATCAAAATATAATCTTAGAACAATAAATGGTTTTCAAGAATAAGTTAAACAATGTTTTCATTCTTTAAAATTTTGTAAAATTCGTACTTAGGCAAACCACCTATATAAACATCTATTTTCTAACCCAAAATGAAGGTTTTTATTGAAATAATGAAGGTGATGGTTATAGGTCATCAAGGTTGAGTTTTGATAAAAGCAAGTATGATTTTACAAGAAAAAAAAACTATTTTTCTTAAGTCTAGTAAAATCCAAAGTTTTGCAAAGTAAAAGTTTAAAAAAAAAAAAAAGAATTCTTGGTACTATATGTATACATATAGATAGATCATCTCATAACCTTCATAACAATAGCTTGTAGGTAACACATATATACATGATGCATTTGTAGAAATGAAGTAGGAAAATTTGAGTTGCTTGTCCTTTTGAAAAATTCGTAATAATGGAGTAATGGCATGAAAACTCTTACTTTCCAAACTCAAAGAAGAAGTTTTATTAAAGAAATGAAGTCCTTAGTGGCTAGGTATGGTTGAGCCTTAATTTTCTAAGTATCAAATGATTTTTACTTAAATGAATCACCACAAAAACAACTTCTACAAAATTCAGATTTTGAGATAAACCATATTTGAAAACATGTTTACAAAGTATAAAATGGAAATTTTTATGTAGAAATGAAAATCATAAGTAATAGATATAATGAAGACTCAATTTTAACAAGGATAATTATATTTTCTTAAGAAATAAATAAAAAACAAATGGAAATGATCAAAGTTAGGAAACTAGTTTTCTTAAAAGTAAATAACCGTGGAATCTTACAAATAAAAAGTTTCTAAAATCTCCTTTTAGAAAATATTGACAAAAGCATGCATACATCATGATCATAACATGTCATTCATGATAGGAAATCATCAACATTGCATGTATAGTTAATCTATATAATAGGAACATTACAAACATTTATAAAATTATTTTTCGGAATTGAAATTCGCTACTGTTCTGATATGATCCAATCTTTTCAAGACTTCAAAGTTTTCAAAACTTAAATGTAATATTAGAAATAGATAGATCTTTCGAATTAGATAGAAATCGATATATAATTTGCTAAATTTCGAGTTAAAACGACCAAGTTATGGCCGTTTTAAGTTGGAATTCCCGCTTAGGACGAGAATTACGAATTTGATAGTTTATATGAGATAGAATGTATTAGTTTTGAGTAGAAATACTCATTTGGATATTTCTTCCTTTTAGGTGACCCCGAAATTGACGATTTCCTACTACCGGATTACTTTTACTAAGAGACCGGTGATCTAATAGCCGAGTGAGTTTTCCTCTTATTTTGTTACCTTGCTTGTGCTTGTAGCTAGTTGTATTAGAACTAGGAAAAGATAAAATTGAAATGAATTGTGATATAATCTTGGTTGAACAAATGATAAGTATATCAAAGCGGGACTTGTTGTAAGATCATTGTATGAGTTAGCATAGACTTGAAATGTTTGAAATTCTCTATGATCGCTCTTAACCTACATAATTAACATGCCACGATTATATGAATAAATTGTACATACATATCACATATTGAGTCACATTTCATAGGCTAATATACCTTTGGTGGGACAAAAGTATATTAGTGGATGGCAAGTGGGCCAATGTTAACATTAAGGATGCGAAATCGCTTAAGTTAACGGTAGTGGTGTAGACACTTGAATCAACTACATAAAAAACAAGAAAGAGATTGGGATTATGGTTGCATGACTTATGGACCACTCACTCAAGATTGGAATTATGGTTGCATGTCTTATGGACCATCCTAACCCCGAATGGAGGGCGTAAATCCATTCATATATGGCTATTGGAAAGTCATATGCTTGTCTGCTCATGTGTTTGTTCATGCATAGCATATGGATGAATTATAATTGCTTGTTATGGTACGAAATTAAGGGAACTCTCACTAAGCTAGTGTTTTACCCAATAGATGTTTGAATAAACAGGTTGACGGGAGGAATGCTACTTGGAGACCGAGATGGTTGGAGCTGAATATAACTTCGGGATTTCGGCAAGAAGCAAGAATGCTTGAAGATATTAGCTGGGTGTTATGAATTGTCTTGTAATAGTTTGTGTAGTGAAATCTGTGGATGAATTGTATATGAAGTGTAGTGAATTGTATTTCCTTTACATTGTTACTCAAGTTGTATCAATATAAAATGTATCTCTCAATGTGTCTCCTCTATGTGTTAGACGCCTTGTACATAGTATGGAAACCTTCGCATGACTGAGGCGGTCATTCCTAGGCTTTAATATTATGTACGGTGGACTGCCACGTTTAGGATACCCTTCGGGGCGTGACAATCACGCTCTGGGAATTTAAGGGTCCTAAGTAACGGCAGCTGCTCAGGGGGTTGATATAAGTAGTCCGAATACTTATATCTCCTATATCTATTTCATAAAGAAATAAATTCATGTAGGGCTCCAAAGTCGTTGCCTGACTCTACTTAAACTCAGTCACGACATGAATCTAATTCATAAGTCATCATAAACTTTGAACTAAACCATGGCATTTCCCCCTGAGTTTAAACAAACGTTACTCATATACTATTTTCCTCATCAGCTATTTGCTTAACCATAAATGAATTACTATTGCATCATAGCGTACCATTGCATCATGATAAATTCATTGCATCAAGACTTAGGTTAAGTGCTTAACTAACATGTCATTGCATCATGACAGGTTTGCTGCTCCTCAGACCAGATTAAACAGCGTAATAGACATCCAATTCATCAAAGTATTAAATCGAATTGAATTAAGTCAAATTTAATAATGCCTATTCCTAGCATACAACAAGCAAGCTATTACATACCTGTACCCAATAGTGTATTACTATATTCACTCAGAGGGGAATCCACTGAAGAACCTTTAACTGAAATAAGGAATATCAAAACAAATCAATAATCGAAGTTAGAATATATATATATATATATATATATATAACACTATTTTAAGTTAACTATATGAGAAGATTCAATGAACTTAACATATAGCTTTAACATTTAATTCATACATAAAACATGTTTATATAACTTATAGATTCATTAGAAGACCATATATGAAGCAAAGAAGGACAATTGAAGAAGGTTGAAATTGTACAAACTCAGGGGATACGTAGGCAATTTACACTGGCAAATTGGAGCTGAATGCCGACAGCGTTGGGATCATACGCCAGCAGTGTTAAGAAAATAGGTTATGTTCGCATTCAACATCCATTAAAGGCCAGCGACATTGAAGCCCTAGTGGCCTGCGTAAGATTTGAAAAATAAACATTGGCCAATTTCTTCACAAAAGCCGGCGGCGTTACAAGCAGCGTTAAGAAAATCAGTTTTGATCATATTCAACACCGCCTCTAAGTCGGCAGCATTGAATTACTAGATACCGGCATAAACGTAAAATCAGACCTATTCGAAAAGTTTTTGTTTCCCCTATTTTGCACTTCAAAAATTTATAACATAAAGCATTTTTAATCCTTCTTCAAACACATATTTAGCTTCACACACTATTTCTATCCACATTAACTATTCCTAACAACTTTGAACATCATTTTAACACATCAAACTACTTCATTTATATCAAAACCTCTCCTACTCTTCACCTTAAACTTAACTACTCAAAATCAACTTCAATCCTCACCAACACTTCTTACTACTTCATAACACAAATAACAAGTTCATATAATAATAAAACACAACCTAACATTTATTAATGCATAAAACCATTCAAACTCATATGACATTAAAACACATTCTAACATGGAATCTATATCTATATCACAAGAAAGAACAAATAAAGAGTTTACAATTTGCATTAACTTACATGAAGAAGCTTTGGCTTGGAGAAAATTGTTGAGTCCAAGAGCTTGTTTTTTTGCTAAGGTTTAGAGCTTATGGTTTGAAGAAAGAAGAACAATAGAAAGAAAAGAAAAGTATAAAATTCGTATGGATTTTGTTGGCTGCTAAAAGAGGGTCTATTTGATTAAATTATGGGCTCATATTTATCCTAACTTTGACTTTTGGGTACATAATGGATTAGACTTAATTTGGCTTAATTTGGGGCTATTTTGAACTTAATTTGAGCTTCAAAATGGGCTTAACTTATTGTAAAATTTTGCTAACAATTATTTAGACATTTCAAAAGTTGTTTTGATAAATTTAAACATAACACATATATATTAATTCATAAGAGACAAACATTAAATATACATAAAACAATAGCATTAATCTCATCACACATATACACATACATCAATAATTTACATTAGTAAACATAGTATCTCAAACCTATTTCTACACATTTATTTTCATATATCAAATTTACTTCAAACTTAATATTTAGAACTAATATTATATTTATGTGAAAATTAAATTATTAAATAAATTAGGTTTTTTGAAGTTCTCTTGAATTCATCAAATTTGTATCACCTGAAATCACTTATGTGCTAAGGAAAACTCATGATACTATACACATCTATCTTTCACCATATGTACTAGTTTGATCATTCTTTTCATAAGGTAATGTCTACTTTTCGTGTTTGATCCGAGGGGTTCATTCATACATAGACAACATAATCCTTGTTTTAGATCAATAATCTAATAAGTTCTAGGGTCATGTATATATTATATATATATATAGTTAGAGCTTGTTTAGTTGTATGCTATGTATTCCTAAGCAACGTATGGTTGAACATCCAAGGCATGTTACATGGACGTGTATCTTTATTGATGCACTTGCGTTAGTTTGTTAAACTTACATAGGTTTCAAATGTGTAAATCATGCTTATGTGTTTAATTGTAAGCCATACACAATCATGAAATTTCAAGATATCAACTTAGGTTCAAAAGATCTTAGGATGTTTACCTCATTCCTTTAAGTTGTCTAAATTCCTAAACAAAGGACATAGGTTGTATTAGTTAAGAATTTTGATCAAATTTATTTGAATTGTACTATTCTTACCTTTGCTTGTAGAGTCCATGCGCGTGTTATTCCTAGGATTGATATGTGTGTGCCACTCTAGCTTATGTTTGTGGGCCTGTGGAGATGTGCAGGGTAGAGTGTGGGAACAATTTGGTAGTGCTAATTCCTTTGGAAATGTGTTGCTATCACCTAGATTTTGTGGGTAGGAGTTGGGACCACATAAACTTATCTTGTTTTTATAGAGTCTTGATGACCATGTTGTGGTTCATGGGGCTCATGATCATGGACAATTTGATGCAAGTGGCCTAGGGGTAAACTTATCATATTGCATAGAAGTTCCAACCGCACATGGATTGTCTTGCATAAGACAAAGCTGGTTTGTTATATCTACACATGTTAATTGCTCAAGGGTAGTCTTATCCTCAAAGTTAAATGGTGAGCTACTTTAGCCTAGGCACCCATGATGAATTGCAGCCACATTAATGATCTAGAGGTCTATTTACTATATTTAGACATGACCGCCATGAAGATAGGAGACAAGCTTGATAAGTTACAATGTGAATACTCCATTTCATGAAAGGTTGACGCGATGCTTTGGTGGCTCATTCATCCTCCTTTGAGCTCATGGTTATGGGGACATAGATTGGGAGTGTTTCTTTAATGATTTTCCTATGTAAACTCACACATATCTAAGGTGGGCTAGGCGTCCATAGGATGAGCTAGGGTTCATGATGTTGTTTTCGTTGATTAGCTAAATGGTAAGGTGGTCAGAAACTCCATGTGATGTACGGTTCTAGGCTTTATCCTTTGTGTGTTGCTTCTAAGCCTCCTTGTGGTGACATATGGCTTCTTAGGGAGTTGACAAATGGTCGTTTCTAGCTTTAATATTTAGTGCTTTCCAAGCTTGACAAGTAGCGCTCCAAGCATCACCCATGTGACGTTTAAGTAAGGCACCAAATGTCATTCTAAAGGCACTCCATGTGTCACCCCATAGGCGCTCCATGTGGCATCCCATTAAGACTCCATGTGTTATCTCCTAAATTAGACATGTGGCCCCTACTAAGACATAACTTGTTTATAACTTGTAGAATTCCTCTAAACTAGGTCAATTGAGGAGCTTAAGTCGTGTAGTTTGTGAGTTATTATGATTCTTAGATGACGCACTTCAAATTATACAATATAGGTTAGAGATTTCATCAAAGTTAAAGGCATTCATTAGCATAGGAACTCATAGTCTGATGTTATATAGAAATAAAGAAGCTATCACATACGAAATCTTGTCTTTGGTATCTTTACATAATAGAAAGAACCTCATTGGGCTCTTAATTACACCAACATGGTTCTTGATATGTAAAGATAAATTTGTGGAGTTTACAACCAATTGGTGGGGTTTACAATAATATAATAATAATAATAATTTTTAGGATTATTTATGAATATAACTACAAAATGAGTTTAAATAATCCTTGAATAAATAGAGTAATATAGTCATATCACTTCCATTATGATAGCCTCCTACAAGAAATGGGGATATAACCTCTCTAGGCATCTTGAGTAGGTCAATCGGCCGAATTCCATCTTGATATACCTAGTAGAATCTACTCGAGTGTCCTCGCTTGAAGAAATCACACATTTTCAGGGTAGAACCATATAATGCAGAAATCTGTGATTTTAGCATACTTTCAAAATAATGGCCTCTCAAAGGAAATGGGGAGACGGCCTCCCCAAGCATCTTAAGTGAATCGACTAACCGGATTCCATCTCGACATCCTTAGTAGAACCACTTCGAGTGTCTTCACTCAAAGAAATCGAGAGCATTTTCACAGCAGAATAGAGTTATGCCAAAATTCATGATTTTAGCATACTTTCACTATAGTAGCCTCCTAAAGGAAATGGATAGATGACTTCCTTGAGCTTCTTAGGCGGACCAACCAACTGCATTCCACCTTGAACATCCCTACTAGTAGAACCTCCATGAGTACCCTCACTTCACGAAATCGAACATTGTCACATTAGAATTTAGGCATTACTTTCATTATGGTGGTCTATTGGAGTAAATGGGGAGATAACCTTTTCAGCCATCATGGGTGGACCTACTGGCTACATTTTTTGCCTAAATCCTTAGCAAGACCTCATTGAGTGTCGTCACTTGAAGAAATGGAGCACTTTTATAGTGGAACCAAGTAATGCCAAAATCTATGATTTCGACATACTTTTACTATGGTGGCTTCTTGGAGGAGCAGAGGAGATGACCTTTCGGGCATCTTAGGTGATTTAACTAGCCAGTATCTATCTTGACATCCCTAGTACAACCTCCTTTAGTATCCTCACTCGAAGAAATCGAGCAATCTCACAGCAAAACCTAATTATGCCAAAATCATAAATTTTGGTATACATTCACTATGCTGGCCTCTTAGAGGAAATGGGGAGATGACTTCCCCATGCCTATAGCAGAAATCAATTGACCAGATTCTGTTGTGGTATCCCTAGTTGAATCTCCTCACATGTCATTGCTTAAAGAAATCGAGCATTTATATGACAACATCGATTAATGCCAAAATTCATGATTTTTACATGCTTTCATTACGGTGGTCTCCTAAAGGAAATGGGGAGATGACCTCCCCGAGCATCTTGGGTGGACCAACCAGTTGGATTTTATCTCGACATCCCTAGTAAAACCTCTTTGAGTGTCCTCACTTGAAGAAATTGAGCATTTTTCATGGTAGAACCAAGTAATGCTAAAGTTTATCATTTTTGCATAGTCCCACTATTGTGGCTTCGAGGAAGAAATGGGGAGATGTCCTCCTTAGGCATCGCAAGTAGTTCGACAAGCTAGATTCTATCCTAGCATCCTTAGTAGAATATACTCAAGTGTCCTCACTTAAAGAAATTGAGCATTATCACGGCAGAACGAAGTAATGCCAAAATCCATGATATTTGTATAGTTACACTATAATAGCCTCCAAGAGGAAACAGGGAGATGACTTCCCTAAGCATCTCAAGTGGACTAACCGACCAAATTCTACCTCAACATCCCTAATAGAACCTTCTCACTCAAAGCAATCAAGTGTTCACATGGAAAAACTGAATAATGCTAAAATCAATGATTTTATCATACTTTTACTATGGTGGTGTCTCAGAGGAAATAAGGACATGACCTCCAAAGGCATCTCCGGTGGACTGGCTCACCAAATTCCCTCCCAACATCCTTAGTAGAAACTCCTCCAGTGTCCTTGATCGAAGAAATCAAACCTTCCCATGACGGAACCGTGTAATGCCACAAAATCCATGATTTTAGCATACTTTCAAAATGTTAGCCTCCTTGAGGAAATGGGTAGATAACCTCTTAGGAATCTTGGGCTAACTGACTAGCCGAATTTTGTCCCGACATCCTTAGTAGAAACTCTTAGAATGCCATCACTTGATGAAATCGAGCCTTTTCTCGGAAGAACCAAGTATTGTCAAAATCCATGATTTTGGTGCACTTCCATTATGATAGCCTCTTGGAGGAAATGGGGAGATGACCTCCCTAGGTATCTCGAGTAGATTAACCAGTTAGATTCCACCTCAACATCCCTAGTAAAATCCTCAAGTATCATTGCTTGAAGAAACCAATCATTTTCATGACAGAACCAAGTAATGCTAAAATCCATGAATTTAGTATACCTTAGTAGAACCTCCTTGAATGTCCTTGCTCGAAGAATCAATCATTTTCATGACGGATGCGAGTAATGCCAAAATCCATTATTTGGCATACTTTCACTATAGTAGTGTAAACCCCCAAATTTTTGGAATCGGTTTATCTTAAAACCCTAATCTGGAAGTTGACCGGAGCTCTAAAGTCAATAAAATCCTAGTTAGTCATAGCTTAAGTCCGACAATCCCGAATAAGCAACTCGAAGAAAGTAAGTAAGAGTTTAGAATTTAGAATAGTGCGTAATTACCTAAGGAAGCTAAAAAAGGTCAGATTAGTAAAAACGTGAATCGTTTTGAACCCGATCGGACACAGTTCTTGAAAAACGTATCCGGGCTCGGAATAGTAAAAATATTCCTAATATACTGTTAGACTAGTGAAAATATAAGGATTTCAAAAATATCAGTTTTATAATTTTTCGGTAAGTAAAAATAATAGATATCGCAACTATACGCGTATTTTCTTACTACCGATACTTTATTAGTCATATCTACTTTACATTATACTATTCATTACTATATACACTATTCTTTTCTCTCTACTTTTTCTTACACCTACTCTTACAAACACCATAACCTATAACCTTGATTTTTTACCTTTCCATAACTTTATTTCACATCTACCTTACTTATTACTTCATTTAATCAACAAAAATACAAAATAAAATCTCTTTTCTCCCCTCCATGCACCATGTGTCACGCCCCATAGGGTACCCTAAACGTAACAATTCGCCACATACCATATAAGATTCCCGAATTACCGCCTTAGTCTTTCGAGAGCCTCATATAGATGTAAGGCGTACCTTTACAACAATAGAGTACAAGTCCAAATGGAGATAAAAGCTTAATTTGGCATGCATTAGCAATAGGATATAATTCATGAAACATAAATAAATATTACAAATTCTAAGGGGCATTCCCCCGTAAAAGAATAATTAACGGTCTTATACAGTCATCCAAGTCTTAGAAGTTTCCTATGGAAGTCTAAAACATAAATTCCAACTTCTAGGGGAAACTCCTAGCTTCTGTACCTGTTCAGCCAGGTCACGTCGCCTAAGCCACAAATGGGAAAGCTGCGAAAGGAATGGACTGTAGGACGTAAGCTAACTAGCTTAGTGAGTGTAATCTTCCACAATAACATTCATGTCACAACAATTCAATCAAGTTATTAATCAAGCAAGTGGATGCATCAAACACGTGAGTTCAACATACATATGACAAACCGGAAATCATATGTGGATGGAATTGCGTCTCCATCCCGGGTTAGTGATTAACGACTATGCGGTATACCAATATGCCGTTTATGGTTCACGGTTAACCTACGATTATTCGATGCGTTTATGGTTCAACGACTAACCTACGATTATTCGATGTCGTTTATGGTTCACGACTAACCTACGATTATTCGATGTCGTTTATGGTTCACGACTAACCTACAAATGCTAATGCTCCTTCCCCTTGTGATATGCACATGCCAATTTAGCATTAGTCCAAGTAGTTGATTAGCCATTTTACTTAGGCGATCAAACAATTTTTCAGACAATCCATCATAGCTAACTACACAACCAAAGTTTATCACCCGGTTCCGATATTCTTAATTTGAGTTCTCACATCATCATCAATCATAAAATTTCCCATTAATCCCCATTATTCATATTTCATTCATTTGGCCTACATTCTAGTGCACTACTTTACAAGCACATACAATAAATGAATCGGAAAGAAAAACTCGCTCCTCATTGGTTCGCCTTTCTTCTAGTATAATAATCCGGAGGCAAAGATTAAACGTCCTCGGGTTCACGTATTCATATAGGAAATACCCTAATGAGTATTCTACCATCTTAGGATTCTAAACTTCTAAGAAAACTTAGTGAATCGAAATTCGCGTCATTTCCGAAGTTCCGTTTTAAAATGGCCATAACTTGGTCGTTTTAAGTCGGAATTTCGCAATTTTATATCGATTTCTATACTTCGGAAGAGCTTTCTAAATATGAAGTTTAAATCAAGTTTTGAAAATATCTAAGCCTCATAATTGAGGGATCAGATCTGTACAGCGGGTATTGATTCCAAAAATGTGGTTTTCATGAATGCACTTGAGATTCCTAAGTACAAAATGAAACTAAATGCATGGTAATGATTTTCCTATCATGAATGTCATGATATGAACTCTAATGAGCCTAAGTTCTTATAGCTTTTTAGATTTAAAGAATTTAAATAAACTTTTTCTTAGAAAACCACTTCATGCTATTGTTTAACAAGTGAGTTTACTACACTTAGTCACACTTACATATTACAAGGATTTTCTTTAGGAAAACTCCACTTTGTTTAAAGAAATTTTGACCCTTATGTTAGTTATATCCTAAGGCCTTTATTTCTTTAATAAAATCCTCATTTATAAACTTTTAAGTGGGTCTTCTACAAGGGGGTTTCCAAAAATCCGAATTTAGAAAATTCTATTTTCAAGTTGATTCCATTGAGAAAAATATATTTTATACTCAAAACTTTAAGTATTTACTATACCTATACCCTAAGGACTTCATTTATTTAAGAAAATACCATTTTTGAAGTTGGAAAAATAGTGTTTTCTAACCATACATCCATTATTACGAATTTTGCCTACAAGACTTTTAACTCAAAACTTCTATTGGACTTCATCTCTTGTTTCCAACATTTTCTTTAGTAAAAACTCATTTAGACTCATGAAAAATGTTATCAAACATTATCTATCGCCAATAGGCTTCATTTCTCTTGTAAAATATATGTTTAGAAGTTGATAAAAGTGTTTTTGACCTAGGTTTCCAAAGTCATCCGAATTTACACAAGTTCATTTTTTGAAAAGTGTTTTCCTTTTTGACTTTATTAACTTATCTAACCATAGATCTATATACTAAGAAGGTTATTTACTAAAGACAAAAGCATTAAAGACTATTAATGCACATAAACACAAAATAATAATGAAACCTTAAATACCTACATGATTATGAGTAATAAAATGATGGATCTACTTTATCAAATGCTTAAATGAGTTTTGAAAACATAAAAACTATATTTTTATAAAAGATCTTTAGTTCAAAATACTTTTTGATGGATAAACATATAGCTTTTGGCATGAAAGCTCCTTTAAAGATTAGATCTACTTTGTAATGGTTCGGTATTCTTGTTTTGACATTTCCTTGTCCCTAGCAAAAGCTCATGGGGTCCTTTGGTTGGAAATATCCAAGAATCACTTAGCCATAACAAAGATCAATGAGTGGAAGGAGTGAAAGTTCACTTACTTGGAGTGATTTAAGAGATGAAAAGAAGAAATGGAAGTTATGTGTGTGTGTTGGGGGGGGGGGGGAACCAATTCTTACGGCAAGGAGGGAAAAATGGGGAGGTTTTGAGAGCTTTCACTTTTGTAAAGTTTGTAGAATGAGTGAATGAAGAAAGAGAGAGAAAATTTAGCTTATATATGAAGTGGAATTAGGTTAAAAGAAGTAAAAAAAATTGCAAATGGAGCATGGAGGGGGGGGGGGGGGGAGGGGGGGGGGGGGGGGGGGGGGGGGGCGGCAATCACGCCAGTTTTGGAAGCTTAAAGGGGGGAGGAGATTTGATTTGTTTCATTTGATTTGCCTTTGATTGAATTTGTATCACTTGTCATAAATTGTAATAAAGTTGAAGGGACAAAAAGCATGGAGAAAAGGGATTGATTTGAGTGATGGTAAGAGTTGAATTTGTAGAGTGTGCTAATAGGTAGAATATGTGGTACTTGTGAATAGTGAGGAATAGTAGACAAGACAATTTAATTTCCGGTTTAGTAATGAAATACGAATAAAAAGGTTATAACTGTATTTTTTCATAAGCCGGAAAAATTATGAAAAATAATTTTTGGAAATCCTTATTTATTTCGGCTCAAATGAGTACTCATAAGTAATTTTTGAAATTCTAGTTCCGGGGCACGTTTTTCTATAATGGGTCTCGGGATGACCCGGAATTGAAATTTTCTTAAAATCTGATATTTTCTTGGTTTGAAATATAATCAAGAACTATATTCAAAATTAAATTTTCTTAGAAAAGTTTCTTAATTGGAAACCGAGGAAAAGCCGGAATTAGGTTCCTAGTTCTTCTAGACTTGAGCTATTCCGGTTTAGGGTTTTGGTTTCCGGTTCTAGGGTTATCTTGGCTACTTGAAAAACCGGGGTTTACATCATGGCTGGCGCACCCCCTCATGCATCTCTCTCAATTTTGTTTTATTTTTCTTTTATTTTAATCAATCAAAAATCACTCCACATTTTTCTATAAATACCCTCCTACTCTTTCGCTTCTTTCACACAATTACTACACATAAATTCTCTACAAAACTCTCTCCAAATATCCACCCAAAACTCTCTCAAAATAATCCCAAAACCACTTTCTACCTACACAAAACTCATAACTACATGACCCTCCAAAAACCTTCTTTAGATAAACTTTTCTTATTATTTTCTTCTCCTCATGTCATGTAACTTTACATGACCATGGTGTGAGTTTCCAAAAACTAAATATTATGGAAGCCACACTATATTCATGTATTATTCTTGTTCATAGAAATCTATTTATGTTTATGTTGTTATTTTGTTCATATTATTATTAATATATCTAAGTATTATGTATCTATATATATATATATATATATAATCTTTAGAGCATATAAGCTCACTTGCAATTTCTTTATTTCTTTCATTGCAATCTATTTACTTCTTGCTATTTTAAGACTAGATCTCTAGTCTTAGACTTATCCTTGTCAAGTCAAAACAAATTTTTCTTTCTTTCATTTTGTTTTTCTTTTGGGACTAGTCTATTCTTAGTCCCGGGAGCCTTGAAGAAGCTAAGATTCAATACTTGACTTTATTTATTATTTATGTTATTTTTGGTTGATATTATAATTCTCATAAGATCATACCATTATGATTGTTGTCTAAATTTTCAAGTTCTAAAAATAATTGATAAAAAGGAGATTTTATCACTTAAAAATAAGTTTATATGAAATATAAAATCTCTGGTTTAACAAAAATAAAGTCATTCATTTCTAAGTTATAAGAGGAACACACTACAAATTTTAGAAACTACTTTTTGTTGTAAAAACTTTTAAATCATTTCTATATCACTTTGTTTTTCAAAAAGAAAAATAATTTTTTATACAAAAAATGATTTCTATGAAAACATAATATAAAGGAAACCTTATGAGAAAGGAATGAGAATTTTCAAATTAAGATCTTTTCAAACAAATGGTCAAGGAAAAATGTATAGAAAATAAATAGGAAAAGTAGCACTAATATAGAGAATTTAGAAGAAAATTGCTTTTCGAAAAAGTCATCTAGGAAAAAAAATAAGTCAAACATAAAGAAATTCTTTGAAAACAAAAGAATCGAAGTATTCATTTTAAAAGATTTACAAAATGAATTTCTTGTAAACTATAGATTTCTAAAACACCAAATTGTCATTGTTTTACTTAAGAAATAGGGATGGACAACAAACACTTGAGCACGAATAATTATGAGCTAAGTAGCTATAAAGAGAGGATTTTTCAACTATATAAATAACTAAGTATTTATCAATCAAGTCTTGAATGAATTGAAGTTTAAAGCAAAAATTGTTTTTGAGATAGAAAATTCGTGGTGAATCTGATCAACACTGTTTCAGGGCCTAAATGGTTTAGTTTGACAAAAATAGTTTTAGAAATGGATAGATCTTTTCAAGTAGGTAGAAATCGGTATATTATGTAAGCTGCAGAAAATTTCAGTAAATAATTCCAAGATGAACTTCGAAAATAAATCCTAAAAATTACTCCAAATTAAAACCGAATTTCGAGAAGACCTAAATCACGAATGAATCCAAAAATTTCTTAATCATGAGAAAATAAAAATCCTTAAAAATAAAATAAGAACTCAGTGGTCTTCAAATTCAAAACCACGACATACAAAAAATTTCATATTTAACTCCGACTTATAAAATCGGGTAATATAAAGCCCAAAAACAAATTATTAAAAAGTAAACAACAATTAACTTTCGAAAACGAAACCCAATTCAAGAATTCCGAAAACATTAAGAGATATTAAATACTTACAAAAATAAAATTTAAAATGAATTTCTCAAATTAAATATGTTGTATAAACATAAAATATCAGTTTCCAAATTGGCAAAGATCTAAACCGGAAAATCACCTAGAAACCCTAAGTAGTATACAATAGTTTAAGTCCGGCAATCTAGCGCCCCTAACCCTAGAGGCCGAGATGTAGTTTAAATATGTAGAATAGCTCATAGTAATATAAGTTTGTTTAAAAATATCAGATTGGTACATTCTTGACCTATTTCGAACTCGTTCGGATACAGACTTCGTAAAACATGTCCTGGAGCTCGAGATATAAAAAATATACCAATAGTACCGTTAGACTCGTAATTTCATAAGATTTCCAAATATATCAGTTATATAATTTTTCAGGTTATAAAAGTTACAGTTATAACCTTTTATCGTATTTTCATTATTACCGGTAATTGATTAGTCTTTTGCACTATTCATTTTTATTTCATTACAAAATTTTATTACTCTTATAAAGCCTTATATTCTTAGATAAATATTTTATATATTATAGAAAATCTTGTTTTTCTAAAATTTAGTTCGTTTCGGGTCTTTACGGGATTAGATTATGTTTAAGACCCGATACTAAAAATAAAATAAATTAATTTAATAATTGGAAGATATTTTTAAAATATTTTTATTTTCATAAAATAATTTTTTTTAATTTTTCGGGTTATAAAAATATCATTTATAGCCCATATTTGCGTATTTTGATCATACCGGTAACATATTTGTTAAAATACTAAAATAATTCAAATAATTATTTAATTTTAATTATGAAAAATCTGCTGCAAATATTTGGAATAACTAATTTTATTTTATTTTATTAAGAAAGTACTCTTACAACCCATACTTTCAAGTACACCTTTTACACATCACTTTTTTTTCACTTCAATCTTTTTACACTTTATTACCTTTAATTACTCCTATTTTGACTAAAATAAATAAATTCTACTCCTTCTTAAAGAAGCTACACATACACATTTATTACACAATTTAATTTCAAGTCAAAATTCAACAAAACACACACACACCACTCTCTCTCCAATTCACGTGAACCCCTCCCCCCAAAATTGCCTTTGTTTTATTTTTTTTTCTCTCTTTTATTCATTAAATACACATTTTCTCTCTCTCCTTCATTTATTCACTTTCCCCTTTCATTCCTTAACCTTTTCTCTCTCATTTTCCTCTCTTTTTTTCTTTTTGTTCTGTTTCTCAAGGAACAAGCTGCCCCCATTTCCACTTGAGCACCCCACACATATTTTTAAAGATTTCTAAGCAAATCTTCTTCCCAAAGCTCCATAGGTGATATAGGTAATGTAATGGAAGTTTCATGCATCAAATGACCTTCCAAAGCTTAAAAGCTTAGGATGATGATGCCAAAAATGAAACACTTCTCTTCTCTATTATTATTATCTTGTATCATAATTATTTTCTTGTTTAGAGTTATTATATTTTATATATCTAACTTTTTGTAGCTTTGATTTTCGTTTATGCCATAGATCTTGTTATTTAAGTTGTTATTTTTGTTATTTCTTATGATTTATACATAGATCCATCATTTACATAACTATTATAGCGATTCATGCATTTATAATTAGATCTAGTTGTTTTTAGATTCATACATGCATTAGACTTTGTTTTATATTCATGAATAACCTGTAGTAGCATGATGATAGTAGGAATGTTTTAGAAAACTCAAGATCTATTTTATTTTCAACAAAAATAATTTTTGAAAATTCGGATGAAAATGGGATCATATTTAGAAAAGTTGTTTTTCAACTTCAAAATGTGTAATTTTCATTTAAAATGAAGAGCTTAAGGTATAGATAACATAAATGAAAAATTTTGATGAGTAAAGTTTAGATCTATGAGTTTAAGTTTATTTTTATGGGTTTCATTTAGATGTATGTTCATATTATGTGTAGATCTTAGATTTGAACTTGAACAAAAATTGTGAAATTCGTATTTTGGCAGGACCCCCATTTAAAAACCACTTTCCAAGTGTCAAAATGTAATTTTTACTTAAGATAATGAAGGCTTAATCTTATTTTTGGATTTTGGCCAAGGCATATTTTAAAAACATGTGTTCCAACTAAAAAATGAAGTTTTTATTTAAGAAATGAAAGGCTCTTAGGATAGGATATGTAAGGAAATTTTCATAAGTTTAGATAGATTTTACCAAAAGATATGTCCAAAAATAAATTTTGTAAATTCGAATCACAACCAAGACTAATTTTGAAAACCTATTTTCCAACTTCAAAACAAGACTTTTATTAAATAAATGGAAGCCTTAAGGTATATGTTTGATTAGGAAATGGTTTTTGAAAGACTAAATGAGTTTTACAAAGAAAACAAGCTTAAATAAATTTCTCAATATTCGGATTTAAAAATAGCCACAATTAAAAAACACCTATTTCCAAATATACCAAAATAATAATTTTTATAGGAAAATGGAAGTCCTAAGGTATATATATAATAAAGACCAAGTTTTGATAAGAATAAAAGGAGTTTATCAAAATATAACCTTAGAACAACAAATGATTCCCAAGAATAAGATAAACAATGTTTTTATTCTTCAAAGTTTTGTAAAATTTGTACTTAGGTAAACCACCTATTTAAACACCTATTTTCTAACCCCAAAATGAAGGTTTTTGTTGAAATAATGAAGGCGAAGGTTATATAGGTCATCAAGGTTGAATTTTGCTAATAAAATATATAGAACAATGAGTAGAAAGGAAGTAGAAAAAATTTGAGTTGTTGTCATTTTAGGAAATTCGTAACAATGGAATAATGGCATGAAAACTCATATTTTCCAAACTCAAATTAGAAGTTTTATCAAAGTAATCAAGTCCTTAGTGGCTAGGAATGGTTGAGCTTTAATTTTCAAAGTATCAAATGATTTTTACTTAAAGGAATCACTCAAAAACTAATTTTTACAAATTCGGATTTTGGAATCAACCCCACTTGAAAACATGTTTACAAACTGCAAAAAGGGAACTTTTTATGTAGAAATGAAGGTCATAAGTAATATATATATTGAAGACTCAATTTTAACAAAAATAATTATACTTCTTAAGAAATAAATCCAAAACAAATGGAAATAATCAAAGTTAGGAAACTAGTATTCTTAAAAGTAGTTATCCTTGAAGTCTTATAATATAAGGAGTTATAAAATTTCCTTTTTGCAAAAATCATCAAGACCATGCATACATTGAGCTCATCTCATGTCATTCATGTTAGGAAATCATTCATATTGCATGTGTAGCTAATCTATATAGTAGGAACATTATAAACATTTACAAAACTATTTTTCGGAATTGAAGTTTACTACTGTACTAATCTGATCCGACCTTTTCGAAGCTTCAAATTTTTCAAAACTTAAATATAATATTAAAATAGATAGATCTTTCGAAGTAGATAGAAATCGATATATAATTTGTGAGATTCTGAGTTAAAATGACCAAGTTATGGTCGTTTTAAGTTGGAATTTCCGCTTAGGATGAAAATTGCGAATTTGATAGTTGGTATAAGATAGTTTGGATTAGTTAAGTGATGAAATACTTATTAGAGTATTTCCTCCTTTTTAGGTGACACCGATATCGACAATTCCCTACCACCGGATTACTTGTACTAAAAGACCGGTGATCTAATGGCTGAGTGAGTATTACTTCCGATTCATTTATTGTATGTGATTGTAATAATAGTTGCACTAGATATTTGGTAAAGATAAAATGGATATGCATGATGGGGGACGAACGGGGACTATGTATGCTTGTTGTTGATATGAGAAATGGAATGTAAGAATATCGAAGCCAAGTGACTAATTATTGCTTGTATATATGAATTAGGATTGATTATCTGCGATTATTGATTGATCACTTAAAAGAATTGGTATAATTGAGTATTCGGAATTGAAAATGAAATTGAACTCATTAATATCACTGGGGATGGAGCATTAGAAATTGAACTCATTCATATCACGATGGGGATGGGGCATTAGCATTTGTTAGTTTATCGTTGTACTATAAACGATCTTATAGTTCAGTTGGCCATGAGCTTTAAACGGTATTGTACCGCAGGATTCGTTAATCTGCTAACTCGGGATGGAGGGCGCAAGTCCATCCACATATGATTTCCGACAGGTCATATGTTTGTTAAATTCACGTGTTTATGCATATCACTTGTCTGACTAATCACTTGGATGTATGATGTGTTATAAATGTAATCTTGGAAGTTTTCACTCACTAAGCTAGTGTAGCTTATACCTCAATAGATGTTTGATTAAACAGGTTATCTCAAGAATGCTAAGTGGGGACCGAGATAGTTGGAGCCGAGAATGACTTTGGGATTCCAGCAAGAAAGGAGAATGCTTGAAGTTTTTAGCTAGATTTTATTAATTGCCTTGTCATAGTTTTATATAGTAGAATCTTTTGATGAATTGAAATTGAAGTTTTATGAGTTGTATCTTGAGGAATAGTGAATTAAATTTCCTCTACATTGTTCTCAAGTTGTATCAACATAAAATGCATTACTCCGATGAGTCTCCTCCATGTGTTAGACGCCTTGTACATAGTATAGAAGCCTTCGCGTGACTGAGGTGGTCATTCTTAGGCTTTAATATTGTGTATGGCGGACTGCCACGTTTAGGGTACCCTTTGGGGCGTGACATATTATATGCGCGATTCCGAGTTAAAATGACCAAGTTATGGCCATTTTAAATTGGAACTCTCCTTTATACGAACTTTGACGTTCTCATGACATTGTTTTATCAAAATTCAAGAATATAATCAAGAAATACTCATTTTGGGTATTTTCTTTGGCTAGGTGATTCCGAGAAAGAATACTTATACCCCAAGGACTATTTCGATTAAGAGGATTGTGTGAGTGACTTATTTGTGTAGAAGAATAGTCGATATGGCATCGTGAGTTTATTTCCTTAAAATGCTTTACTTGTTTGTGCTTGTAATTTAGTTGCATTAGAATTAAAAAAAGACAAATGGATATGTATGCAAAATTATTCTTTGAAAGAATCCTAAGAATATCGAGGCTGGAATTGATTTAATGTTATTTTAGTATAACACTTGATTTGTATGAGATTCTTTGATCACCTTAAATCTGATAATAATAATGTTATGATATCATAAATAAATGGATTCATAAATACCATGAAGTGAGTCACATTGTATTGGGTTATTATCCTTGGGTGAGAAGCATTGTAGCTCAGGTCGAAAGCAACACTTGGCGGAGTGACCGAAAGCGATTGCTTGGCGACATGAAGGAAATGCTTGGTTGAAGATCCAAAAGCAACGCTCAATTCAAGTAGACTTTATATGCTTGGCGATATTGATCGAAAGCATAAATCTTTTTAACTAAAACTACTTGTTTTGAGGTTACGTATCACCAAACCCTGAATGGAGGGCATAAATCCATTCAACATATAGTTCTCGGAAAACTATATACCTTGTTTGCCCACGTGTATATTGCATTTCATTTGATTGCTTAAACAACTTGTTTGAATTTTTGTTACAAGAAGTTAATTATGGAAATAGTTCTCACTAAGCCTATTAGCTTATACCCCTATAGATATCTTTTGCATTTTACATATTTGTGGTTGAGGCCGCGTGGACCCTGCAGCCAGGTATTTCCCTTTTAGTTAAGGAATTTCAAGATAAAGTTAGTGTTGGATAAGCTGTAGAAATACTCTTGTAATAGATTTGTGAATAAGGGAAATGTCCCTAAGCTTTGTAAGATCATTGTTATGATTCAATGAATGTTATGAATCCTCTTTTCTTAATTTTTTATTATATCTTCTTAAGCTTCATAATTCCATGTATGATCTCTAAATTTGTGAGAGCACGCCTTACACTTAATATCAAAGCTTTTGGGATGTCTAAGGTTGTCATACTTAAGCTTTAATGTTGAGTGTGGAGGACTATTACGTTTAGGGTACCCTTGGAGCGTGACAAGTACCTTCTTGAAGGAAATAGGGAGATGACCTCCCTAGGCATCTTGGCGGACCGACTAGCTAGATTCTATCTCCACATCCCTAAAAACCTCCCGAGTCTTGTCACTCAAAGAAATCAAGCATTTTCATGGTAGAATTGAGGAATGCTAAATTCAATCATTTTGTCATACTTTCACCATAGTTGCCTCCTGGAGGAGTAGGGAGTTGACCTCCTCAAGCATATTAAGCCAACCAACTAGTCGAATTCCATTTCGACATCCCTAGTAAAACCTCCTGAGTGTCTTCCCTTTAAGAAATTGAGTATTTGCATGATGAAATCGAGTAATGATTTTGGCATAATTTCACTTTGGTAGCTTTTTGGTGAAATGGGGAGATGACCTACCTGGGCATCTTAGGCAGACCGACTACCCAGATTCTATCCTAACATCCTTAGTAGAACCTCCTTGAGTATCCTTGCTCGAATAAATCTAGTTTTTTTTCTGGTGGAATAGAGTAATATCAAAATCCATAATTTTGACATACTTTCACTATGGTGGCCTCTTGGAGGAAATAGAGAGATAACCTCCTCAAGCATCTCAGGGAATCTATACCCATAGATTGTTGCTCTCCCATCTCTTAATATCCACAATCTTCGACACTATAGCAGCCACTTGACCTTTGACCTTCTCTACCGTCGAATCATCTTTGTGATGAATGAATTGGTGAGGAAGATGATGTTGTGCTGATTCCACAATGGATGACTAAGTTTGATTTAGTGTTCAATCGAGAGAGAGAAAACTAGATAGAGAGAGAAAGTTAAATGTGTTGGGGGAGATAGTCCTTGGCTATTTGGGTAGATAAGGGAACAATCTAGAGAGAGAAAGGCGATTAAGCAAGAAGATGGGTTTGGAGAAAGAAAACTAGATAGAGAGAGAGAGAGAGAGAGTTGAATCTTTTTTTTTTGTCCATGGCTTTTCTTTTCTTTATAAAATCAGATGACATGTGTCGCATCATAAATAACTTTATACAAATGGCCGTTATGTGATTTAACCAAAGTATGAATAGAGAAAAGTTTCGATTAGGTACTAAATTTAGTAGTTTAGCAGCTGAGGTAGTCAATTAAATATTTTAGAAAATTTATTTATAAAATCAGCACATTTTATAAATATAAAGAAAAATAAATAAATTAATAAATTCTTTTATGGATTATATTATAAAGATAATGTTATGTTGGTACTTAAACTTTGAGTAAATATGTAATTAGGTATGTGAATTTTGAAATTGATTAATTTTGTACCTTAATTTTGAGGTTAATCAAATTAGTACATGCAAGAATTTTTCATATATGCTAATTGTAAACCCCCCAATGTTTTGCGATTGATTAAGCTTAAACCCTGATTAAAGATCAACCGGAAATCCTAAAGTCAACAAAACCTTAGTTAGACGTAACAAGTTTAAGTTGGCAATCCCGTGATCGCAACCCTAAGTGAGTAAGTAAGAGATTAGTATGTAGAATAGTTCGTAATAACATAAGAAAACTTAAAAATATCATATTAAAAAAACCACAATTCGTTTTGAACTCGAATAGATACAGTTTTCAAAAATGCATCCAGGTGCTCGGAATAGTAAAAATATTTTGGATACACCATTGGACTCGTAAAAATATAGGGTTTTAAAAAATATCAGTTTTATAATTTTCAATAGCTAAAAATATCATATATTGTATTTATACGCATATTTTTGTACTACCGGTACTTTATTAGTAACATCTGCTTTATATTACACTATTCATTACTATTCTACACTATTTAACTATCTCTACTTTTTTTAACATCTACTCTTACACTCTACATACCTATTTTCTGTACTTTTTATCTTTCTCATAACTTTATATCACATATACTTTACATATTATTACATTTAATTAATAAAAATACAAAAAAAAACATCTCTCTCTCTCTCTCTCTCTTCTCTTTGAGGCCAACGCACCCCCCCCCCCCCCCCCTCCCTTCCCCCTTTTCACTTATATATTTTTCTTTTTCATTTATTTTAATTACATAAATGTACTCCTCATTTTTTTTCCTACAAATACCCCCCTCCTCTTTCATTTCTTTCACACTCCATCTATCCACAAATTCACTGCCAATACTCTCTCAAATTCTCCTGTCAAATACTCTTCCAAATACTCTCTCAAAACTTTCCCAAAATAGTCCCAAACCTTCTTCTACATACACCAAAAAACCATTCACTCATATTACTCCATATTCTCTTTAGGTAAAAAAACTTCTTTTCATATTTCTTTCTACTATGCCATGTATGTCACGCCCTCACGGGTACCCTAAACGTGACAGTCCGCCACACTCAATATTAAAGCTTAAGTGTGACAACCTTAGTCAATCCCAAAAGCTTTTATATTAAGTGTAAGGCGTACTTTCACAACTTTAGAGAACCATATATGGAATTATGAAGCTTAAGGAAATATAAAAACATATTAAGAAAAGATGATTCATAATAAACATTTATCCATATCAGTGGTTTTACAAACTTAGGGACATTCCTCCCAATATCACTATTCTATTACAAGATATTTGTACATTTTCTCTAATACTAAACTTCATCTAAAATTTCTTTATCTAAAAGGAATTACCTGTCCGCAGGGTCCTCGTGGCCTTAACCATAAGTAGGGAAACTGCAAAAGATATCTATCAGGGTGTAAGCTAATAGGCTTAGTGAGAACTATTTCCATAAATAACTTCTTGTAATAAGATTTCAAACAAGTTGATTAAACAAACAAATGTAATGCAACAACCACGTGGGCAACAAGCATATAGTTTTCCGGGAACTATATGTTGAATGGATTTGCGCTCTCCATTCGGGGTTTGGTGATACTTATCCTCAAAACAAGTAGTTTTAATTTTAAAAGTTTTAAGCTTGCGAGCACTCATCGCCAAGCATTCCGAATCTACTTGATTTGACCTTGCTTTCGGATCTTCTGCCAAGCAATTCCCTTAAGCCGCCAAGCAATCGCTTTCGGATCTCCCGCCAAGTGTTGCTTTCGACATGAGCTTACTATCCTTCTCACCCAAGGATAATAACCCAAAATGCAATGTGACTCATTTCGTGGTATGCATGAATTCATTTATTTATAAAGTCATAGCATAATTATTTTAAATTTAAGGCGATCAAGGAATTTCAAACAAATCAATACTATACTAAAACAATCCTTTAAAACAATTCCGGCTTCGATATTCTTAAGAATTCTTTCAAAGAATTATTTTACATACATATCAGTTTATCTTTTTCTAACTCTAATGCAACTAATTTACAAGCACAACAAGTATAGCATTTAATGGAAATAAACTCACGATGCCATGTCGACTATTCCTCTAGGTAGATGAGTCGTTCACACACTCCACTTAGTCGTAATAATCCTCGGGGTAAAGGAATCCTTCCTCGGCGTCACCTAACCAAAGAAAATACCCACAATGAGCATTCCTTGAGGATTTTCTTGAATTTTGACAAAACAATGTCAAAAGAACGTTAAAGTTCGTATAAAGGAATGTTCCAACTTAAAATGGACATAACTTGGTCATTTTAACTCGAAATCGCGCATATAATATACCGATTCTTACCTACTCGAAAAGATCTACCCATTTCTAAAATTATTTTCACAAAGTCATATAGGCCCGAAATTGTGGTGACAAAATTTACCACGGATTTTCAAAAATAATAATTTTGGTCCAAGAAATCAAAACTTGTTTGATAAATACTTAGTTATCTATATAGTTGAAAAATTCTCTTTTGATAACTATATAACTCATATTTAAGCATGCTCAAGTGTTTTGTTGTCCAATTACTTTTTTTGGGTAAAACAATGTTGGAAGAATATAGTTTTCAAAAATTGTTTTTATAGATTTCTTGAAATGAATACCTTGTTTCCTTTTTGTTTTCTAAAAAGGCTTTACGTTGGTTTTATTATTTTTTCCTAAGTAACTTTTTGAAAACAAATTTTCTATTTTCTTAGTTTCTACTATTTTAGAAAACATACTATTCTTCCTATTTATTTTTCTTGTACAAATTTCCTTTGTCTATTTGTTTACAAAAATCTTCATTTGAAAATTTCTCATTCTTTCCTCATGTCTTATGTTTTTCATAAAAAAAAATCATCCATGCATAGAAATTTATTTTCTTGATAAAAACAAAGTAGATCAATATGTGACATAAGAAACCTTTTTATAGTAAAGTAGTTTCTAAAATTATAGTGAGTTCTTTTTGTAACTTGAAACGAAATGAGTTTATCTTTTGTTATCTTATAGATTTTATACTTTACATAAACTTATCTCTAAGTGACAAAATTCTTCTTTTGTTTAATTATTTTTAGGAATTAAAATTTTTGGACAACAATATAAATGAACATGATTATGAGAACAAAATAACATAAAACATAAATAATAAAGTCAAGTATTGGAGTCTTAGCTTTTTCAAGGTTCCCGGGACTAAGAAGTAGACTCGTCCCAAAACAAAATAAAATGTAAGATAGAAAAACTTGTTTTGACTTGATGAGGACAAGCCTAAGACTAGAGGCTAGTCTTAATTCAATAAGGAGTAAATAAATAAATTGCAATGGAATAAATAAATAAATTGCAAGTGAGCTTATATGCTCTAAAGAATATGTATATATATAGATAATAATATATTAACATTAATAAATCAACATAAACATAAATGGATTGGCATGAACAAGAACAATACATGAACATAATGTAGTTTCCATAACTTGTAATCTTTGGAAACTCACACTATGGTCATGTAAAGTTACATGACATGAAGAAGAAGAAAATAATAGAAGGTGGTTACCTAAAGGAGACTTTGGTATGGTTATGTGGTTATGGATTTTAGTTGTTGGTAGAAGTTGTTGTAGAAATATTTTGAGAGAGTTTTGGGATGGTATTTTGAGAGAGTTTTGAGAGGAGAAATTAGGAGAGTTTTGGCAAGAACTTGTGAGTAGTGAATGTGTGAAAGAAGTGAAAGTGGAGGGGGGTATTTATAGGAAAATGTGGAGTGATTTTTGTGTGATTAAAATAAAGAAAAATTGAAACAAAATTGAGGGGGAAGAGGGACATGAGGCGCTGGCCATAGCATGGGGAGGGGGTAAGTGATTTATTTTTTTGACTTTTTGTAAAATAAAAGATGAAATATGTAAGGTAGATGTGAAATAAAGTTATGTGAAAGGTAAAAAGTAAGGATTATAGGTTATGTAGTGTGTAAGAATAGGTGTAAAAAAAGTAGAGATAAAAGAATAGTGTAGAATAGTAATGAATAGTGTAATGTAAAGTAGATATGACTAATAAAGTACTAGGTGTAAGAAAATACTCGTATAATAGCTATATCTGTTATTTTTAGCTACCGAAAAATTACGAAACTGATATTTTTAGAAAACTTATATTTTTACGAGTCTAACGGTGTATTTGGAATATTTTTATTATTCCGGGCTCCCGGACACGCTTTTCGAGAACTGTGTCCGATCGGGTTTGAAGGACACCCGAAATTCGAAAAACTGATATTTTTATATAACCTATGGTTATTACGAACTATTCTAGCTAATTATCTCAACTTCGTTTTCTAGGGCCAAAGAAAACGGCAATGCTGGATTTAATCGATTACGGTAAACTAGGGTTTTGTTGACCTTTAGGGTTCCGTTTGACTTCCGGTTTAGGGCTTTTATGCTAAACCGATTCCAAAAATTTAGGAGTTTACAATGTAACTTTACATGACCATGGTGTGAGTTTCTAAACATGTTGTTATGAAAGCTACATAGTGTTCATGTATTGTTCTTGTTCATGAAAATCCATTTCTTTACTTTTTTTGTTGTTATTATGTTTTGTACATATTATTATTTCTATTATGATAACTCCTTATCTATATCTAATTAAATGTATCTATATATATATATATATATATTCTTTAGAGCATATAAACTCACTTGTTATTTATTTATTTATTTGCAATGCAATTTATTTACTTTTATGTTATTTTAAGATTAGTCTTTCTAGTCTTAGACTTGTCATCATCAAGTCAAAATAATTTTCTTTTCTTTTTGGGACTAGTCCATTTCTTAGTCCGAGAGCCTTGATTCAAAGTTAAGACTCTCAATGCTTGACTTACACTGTTTTTCTATTTATTTTGTTGTTACAATTTTGCTTATTCTCATTTTCATGCAAAATAAAGATTGTTGTCTAGACCACCAAGTTTAAACTATATTTTTTAAAAAGAGATTTTTGTCACCAAAGGAAAGTCCTAAAAGAAATTTAGAATTTTCAAAATTTATAAAAGGAATTTATTTTCTCAAAGCTTTAGGAAGAACTCATTATGATTTTGGAAATATCATCATTTTGAAAGGCTTTTTCTAAAACCATAACTTTAGAAGTAATAGAGTTGATTTCTAAAAATAAGAAAGATGAATCCTTATTATGAAAATGTTTTTCCTTAGAAACATAATATAAAAAGGGAACGTAAGTTTTCAAACTAAGATTTAAAAAGTACAAAATAATAGTAAAAAGAACTACATAGAAAACTAATAAGAAATGTGACACTAGTATTGAAAGTTTCAAAAGGAAAAATAGAAAATTCATTTTTGATAAAAAAAAAATTCATCAAAGAAAATAGTAAGATAAACAGAAAATACTTTTTGAAAACAAAAGAATCAAAATATTCATTTTTAAAAGATTTACAAAAAGATTACTTGTAAATTATGATTTTTCCAAACTTCTTACTAACATTGTTTTTACTAAAGAATTATTGGTTGGACAACAAATACTTGAGCATGCATGAAGTATGAACTATATATCTATAAAAAGCAATTTCTCAACTATATAGATAACAAAGTATTTATCAAATCAATTTTTGATGATTTGATGATTGAAACGAATGCTTTTGGGATAGGAAATTTCATGGTGAATCTGATCACCACTGTTCTAGAGCTTAAATGTCTATTTTGATGAAAATAGTTTTAGAAATGGATAGATCTTTTCAAATAGATAGAAATCAGAATAGTATAAGAGCAATTCCGAGTTAAAATGACCAAGTAATGACCATTTTAAGTTAGAATTATCTTCTACACGAATTTTGACGTTCTTATGACATAGCTTTGTCAAATTTCAAAAGAGTTAAGAAATACTCACTATGTGGAAGAATACTCATATCCCGAGGATTATTTTGACTAAGTGGATTGTTCGATCGACTCATCCATTTAGAAGAAGTATCATCATGGCCACGTGAGTTTATTTCCTTAAATTGTGTACTTGATTTTACTTATAGTATAGATGCATTAGAATTAAGGAAAGACAACATGTATGTATGTAAAGTTGTATGAAATAACACTAAGAATATTGAAGTGGGAAATGATTGTAAAGAATTGCTTGTCTTAGTATAGAATTTGATATGTTTAAAATTCTATGATCACCGTAAAATTGATAATAACGATGCTATAATATCTTAAATAAATCTATTCTTGTATACCACGAAGTGAGTCACATTGCATGGGGTTATCATCCTTGGGTGAAAAGGATAGTAACACAGTCAAAAGCAATACTTGGTGGCAATGATCGAAAGCGGTTGCTTGGCGACATCGAATTAAACCAATGATTGGCGGTAACCCGAAAGCATGGTTCAACCTAAGTAGACTTAATATGCTTAGCGGTAATGACCGAAAGCATAACTTAACTAAGATTACTCGTTTGAGAATACTTATCACCAAACCCCAAATGAAGGCAAAAATTTCATGCCCCAATAGGTACCCTAAACATGTGACAGCCCGTCGTACACAATATTAAAACTTAAGAATGACTACCTTAGTCACTCGAAAGTTTCTATATCGGTACAAGGCGTACATTCACATCAAAGCGAGATCGGTGGAGTAATGCATTTTAAGATATTGGCAGTGGAACATATAAAACAACACTTCATATATTTCATTGAAATATAAAGTCTTACAACTTCTAAGAGGCACTCCCCTGATAATTTCCATAACAACATGGTCTTACTAACATAAATAACTAAATCTAGAAGATTTTAGAAGAAATCTACTATAGGGCTTCAAAACAAAGTTCCTCCAAAAGCTTCCTAAAATAAAGATTCTACTGGAATGATCAAGATGGTCTCGGGTGCAAAATGACAATCCTGCAATATCAAAAGTCTATAGGGGTATAAGCACAACTAGCTTAGTGAGATATTCCTTACGTAAAAGTACTCATAATAGGCATTTATCCAAGTTCATTAAACAAGCATATGAAATGCGACAACGATATGATCAAACAGTATATAAGACTATCCGGTTTCATATGTGTGATGGATTTCCCTCCATCGATGGTTAGGGAATGATTTGAACCGAGCCTCAAACGACCTCCTTAAAAGCTTACACGCATCTTGGGGTTCCAACGAACCGTATTACTAGTCCCCGGGCTTTCCCATACCCAAAGCGATCGATCCGGCTCGACTATAACTTGAGGTCGTATTCCTCGAACGTTCTAAATCCTCAAGATATAGCTAGGCAACTTACCTTTCCGGTCCCACATTGAGGAGTAGTAGCAAAATTTCGAAATGATATTCCAAGTGATATAAATGAGCAATTTATTTATGGAGAATCAAATCCGACATTAATTTATTTAAAGCAATCAAACAATAATTGCACACATAGCAATACATACATAGAAACAATTATATCAATCACAGATCAGGTTCCGATATACTTATCGTTCATTGATCGCACATAACAATTCACATACATAGTTCCCATGATATCCCGCATGCATATCAATTTTATCTTTTCCTAACATCTAGTGCTCTATTCTACAAGCACATGCGCGAATACATAAACGTAAAGGAAACTCACTCGTCCGTAGCGATCTTCTATGAATCGAAGTAATCCTCGGGGAAGAGAAGACCTTGGTCCTCGATACCTAAACAAAAGAAATACCCGAAGAGTAATTCATCTAAGATCTATTCAAATTCTCTAATTCTATCTTATTGAATTCGTCAAAATTCGCATAAATGGAGATTCCAACTTAAAATGGCCATAATTTACTCATTTTAACTCGCAATTTCGCATATTATATACGATTTCTACCTACTCGAAAAGATCTATCCATTTCTAAGGTTATTTTTATCAAAAGAAGTCATTTGGGTTCTCGGGATAGTGACGTACAGAATTGTTGCGAAAATTCCAGATTTCAAAACTCAAGTATTCAAACTTTTCTCTATCCAAAAATTTTGTACAAAAATATAGTTATTTGTATGGTTGAAAATCCTTTGAATATATATATATATATATATATATATACTCAAATTATATGCTTGAATTTAGTGGTGTTGTCTCAATAATGATTTTGTAAAACAATGTATCTTAAATGTTAGAAAATGCTAAGACTTAAAAAATTCCTTTTTAGTTTTGTTGAGAAAATTTCTTAAATTATTATAAGTGAGTATTTCTTCCATTTCTTAGTATTGAGAATAATTGAATTTTGAAAAAGTAGTTTTATTCTTGTTAAGATACCTACAACTTTATTCTTAGTGGTTGAAAAATGTAGTTTTTCTAAATATTTTTTATTATGTGTTCTAAAGTTTTTCTAAAGTTAGATCCACTTTAAATAAATAATATCAATGCTCTTAAATTATTTATTATTTTTATTTCCTAAGTAAAGCTTATCCTTAGAAAGGTTATTCTTTTATAATTTTGTTAAACTTATCTAAACCTTAATATGTTGATGAAAATTTTATAAAATGGGTTTAAGAAAACTTTTGTTAAACAATAATTAAGTTTAGAGAAACTTTCTTAGTTCATTGATTTGAAAAGAGAGTATGTGATAATTTTATTTATGTATTCCTTGATAAAATCTCATATAACATCATTACTAAACTTCTGCTAAACTTGTCCAACTTTAGAAAATATTTGTTAAGATAAAACTTTAAGTTTTCATGGAAAAATCATATGTGACAAAATTTATTTTTAAAGAGAGTTCTTATTTTTATTACTTAAAAAAAACTCATTTTCATCATGGTTGAGACAATATCAACATGTTCATGCATAAATGAGAATATGTAACTATGAGAAATGTAATATTATTAAATAATAAGACATATACAAGAATAAATAAAAGCACAATAATAAGATCAAGTATTGGGAACATTAGCTTTATCAAGGTATCCCAGGACTAAGAATAGACTAGTTCCAAAAAAAAGGAAAAGAAAGAAAATTGTTTTGACTTAATATGGACAAGTCTAATACTGGAAAGACTAGTCTTAATATTGGCATGAAATAAATAAATAAATTGCAAGCATAGAAATAAATAAACAACAAGTGAGCTTATATGCTCTAAAGAAATATATATACATAATATACATAATACTATATAGAAGTTAGATTAGTGCAAATAATAATAACAATAATAACATAATGTAAAATATGAACATGAACAAAAATAAAACATGAACATATTGTTGATTCTTTAACTCTCATGAGTGTAAGAAACATACATTAAGCTCATGCTAAGTTGTATGAACATGATGAGTATGTGTAAGAAATTTTCCTAAGGTTACGTGTTTGTTGAAGAGGAAAAGAATGGGTTGTTGTAATATGTGGGAGATGGTTTTATGGAGAGAAGAGAGGACTTGGGAGAGAATTTGAGAGAGAGATTTTATGGAGTGATTTTGATGGTTTTAGTAGGAAATAAGTTGTGTGAAAGAATGAAGGAGGAAGGGGATATTTATAGAGTTTTGGGGTGGAAATTAAGTGTAATTAAATAAAATGAAAAACAAAATAAATTGAGAGTGATGAGAGAGAGGGAGTGGGCAGCAAGGCTTTGAATAGGAGAGAAAAATTGATTAATTTTGTTGTTTTGTAGTAAAAAGAAGTATGTGTAAAGTGTGTTGTGATTAAAATTGTATGGGAAAGGTAAATTATAAGGTATATGTATGGTAGAGTGTAAGAAAAAGTAGAGATAATGAATAGTATAGTACTATGAATAGTAACTAGACAATTAAAATACCGGTAGTAAAGAAAATACGCGTGAATGGCCTACATCTGATATTTTTTGTTACCAAAAATTTCTAAAACTGATATTTTAGAAAACCTTATATTTTTACCATTCTATTGGTGTTGTCGGAATATTTTCACTTTCCGGTGCACCAGGACACAGTTTTTGAAAACTGATCCTGTTCGGATCCGAAAGACATTAGAAAATCGAAAATCTGATATTTTTAAGCTTTCATATTATTACGAACCATTTTCCACAATTATCCTAATTTCGTTGTCTAGGGTTTAAGAACACGAGATTATCGGATCTAGATTTACTAGATTAATCATAAAATTAGGTTAACTATAGGGTTCCGTTGGACTTCCGGTTCTTAGGGTCTACTTATATTACTAAAAAATCTAGAGGCTTACAACCTACCCTCCTTAAAGAAAGTTTTGTCCTCAAAACTTGACTATCGTACCTGATTCGTCGAATAGATTTGGATATTTGCATCGGATCTCATCCTCAGCCTCCCAAGTTGCCTCCTCATGGGTGTGATTCCTCCACAGGACTTTAACATATTTGATCTCCTTATTCCGTAGATTTTGGATTTTTCGATCCAAAATCTGCACCGAGTGTTCCTCATAAGTGAGGTTCTCCTTTAGCAACACTGGCTCTAACTCTATTACTCGATCTGGATCCGCTACATGCTTACGTAAAACCGATACATGAAACACGTTGTATACTCCGATAGGTTTGGTGGCAAGGCTAGGCGATAAGCTAAATCTCCCACTCGTTCAAGAACTTAAAAAGGTCCAATGTACCATGGGCTCAACTTTCCTTGTGAGCGTACTCTATGTATACTCTTGATTGGATTTATCTTTAAGTATACATGGTCTCCCACTTGAAATTCGAGGACTCGCCTTTTCTGATATTCCCAGCTTTTCTGTCTATCTTGGGCCTGTTTCATTCGTTGTCGATTATTCTTACTTTGTTTGCTACATCTTGCACTAAATTCAGTCCAAAAGCAAGCTTTTCCACATCATCCCAAAACAGAGGCGACCTACATCGTCGTCCGTATAAAGCTTCATATGGCGGCATTCGTATGGTAGAGTGGTAGCTGTTGTTGTAGGCAAACTCTATAAGCGGCAAATGAGGACCTCGGCTCCCTTTGAATTCCATAGCACAAGCACGCAACATGTTCTCTAGGGTTTGGATTGTCTGTTTCGATTGCCCATCTGTTTGGGGGTGATAAGCCGTGCTAAAATGCAACTTTGTTCCCATACACCTTTGTAAACTAGTCAAAAACTTAGATACAAATATGGGGTCTCGATGTGATACAATCCCGCGCGGGTACTCCAAGTAAATGTACTATTTCCTTTATATAGAGCTTGGCTATCTTGTCCATTGAGTACATCATATTGATTGGTATGAAATGAGCCGATTTGGTCAAGCGATCTACTACGACCCATATGGCATCATATCCTGCTGATGTTCTTAGTAATCCGCATATGAAATCCATTGAGATTTGATCCCACTTCCACTCTGGTATCGGCAAAGGCTTTAGCAATCCTCCCGCCCTTTGATGTTCCGCCTTTACTTGTTGACAAGTCAAGCACTTCATCACATAATCAGCTACATCCCATTTCATTCCATTCCACCAAAAGTGGCTCGTAAGATCTTGATACATCTTAGTTCCTCCCGGGTGTACTGCATATATCGAGTTATGAGCTTCACTCATGATGTCCCTTCTCAAATCCTCATCCACCGGCACACATAGCCTTCCTTTCAACCTCACTACATCCTCTTCATCTGTGGTGAAGTCAGTATACTTCTCCACTTATACTTCCCGTTTGATCCTTTGTATGACTTCATCATACCATTGAGCTTCTTTAATCCGTTCCATAAGGGTTGGTTCCATCACCAAGTTAGATATTTCCACCTCCACATTTTGTCCAATGAACTCGATACTCAGCCTTTTGAATTCTCTTACCAACTCCTTTTGGTCGGTCAATAAAGCGGCAACTTCCTCATGGTTCTTTCGACTTAAGGCATCAGCGACGGCATTAACTTTTCCTGGATAATAATTGATTCCAAGATCATAGTCCTTTATGATATCCAACCATCTCCGTTGTCGCATATTTAACTCCTTCTGAGTGAATAGGTACTTGAGGCTCTTGTGATCCGTATATATTTCGCATCTTTGTCCATACAAGTGATGCCTCCATATCTTGAGTGCGAAAACAATTACAGCTGCCTCCAAGTCATGTGTCGGAAAATTTTGCTCATGTGGTCTTAACTGTCACGAAGCATAAGCAATCACTTTTCCTTCTTGCATTAGCACACATCCAAGACCATTTCTTGATGCGTCGCTATGCACCGTGTAAGGCTTCTCAAGGTTTGGCAAAACGAGTATCGGTGTGGATACAAGCTTTTGCTTGAGCTCTCGGAAACTCCTTTCTCTATTATCGGTCCAGATGAACTTCTCATTCTTTTGAGTAAGTTGTGTCAAGGGTTTGGCTGTAGTTGAGAAATTCATTACGAACTTTCAATAATAACCAGCTAGACCAAGAAAGCTTCTTACTTCCGTTACCGTCTTCGGTTGTTTCCACTCCATTATTGCTTTAATCTTTTCAGGATCAACCGATATGCCATCTCCTGAAACGACATGTCCTAAAAAGGGTGTCTTATCCAACCAAAAGTCACACTTCGATAATTTGGCATACAACTTATGTTCTCTTAATGTCCGAAGCGCCATACAGAGGTGCTCCTCATGTTGCTCTCATGTAGTTGAGTAGACCAAAATGTCGTCGATGAAAACTATAGCACTTATCCAATAAGAGCTTATAGATTCTATTCATCAGGTCCATGAAAGCGGCAGGTGCATTTGTCAAACCAAAAGACATCACTAAGAACTCATAATGTCCATAACGAGTCCGAAAAGCGGTCATTGGTACATCCTCTGGCTTTAATCTTAACTGATGGTATCCGGACCTCAGGTCGATGCGTGAAAACACACTTGCTCCTTGTAACTGATCAAAGAGGTCATCAATCCAGGGCAATGGACACTTATTCTTGATTGTAATATTATTCAACTCTCGGTAATCGATATATAACCTCATAAACCCATTCTTTTTCTTAACGAATAAAATTGGTGCTCCCCATGGCTATTTTTGGATGTTCCGAGAGGACATTTTGTGCAGGTTTATCGCATTGGATTAAAGAGCTTTTGAGGAAGTCGGGACCTAGTATAGGCGTGGACTTCTAGGAAAATCTCTTTAATGTAAATCAGATATATGTAATTGGAGCTAAACGATGTAGACTCCTATTATTTTGGCGGGGGTATGCCCCCTTGGCTTTTGTAAAGTTTAACTATTTATCTTGTTGTGATTTATATTCTTAATGCTATGTATGCTTTCTTAAGACTACTCGAATCAAAGTGTGATCCTAAAAGTTGTGTGAGTACACCTTACACTCAATATGTAAACTTATAGGATGACTAAGGATGCCATACTTAAGTTTAAATATCGAGTGTGGTGGACTGTCGCGTTTAGGGTATCCTTTAGGGCGTGACAGTTTCGAATTCCACCATATCCTTGCTCTTAACCTTAATAAATAAGTCCCATAGGATACTTTCAAAGCTTTAGGCACTTGGAAAACATAAAGGGATCGCTCAATCTGAGCTAGCCAGTCTTCAGCTTCTTCTGGCTTTCCCGGTATTCCCTCAAAATATCTATTGCACTTAATAAATTCCGGCAACAAATTCCTCTGAGGACGTAAAGGTGGTGGTGGTGGCAATTCCTGTTCATGTCGAGGGGGTCCTTGTACCTCAGCAGCAGACTCATTTGGATTCACTGGTCCATTTTCCTGAAAATGAACCGGTGGAGTATGCCTTTCATTCCTTCTAGGATTTGGTGGAGTCATTGCTGGTGCTCCAACAGGTGGTGCTACATTTGTGGCTTGCATATTTTGCAAAGCTTGCAAAATCAAGACATTTTGTTGTTGAAGACTTTGTAAAACATCCTCAATTCGATTTTGGGGTGTCGCAGGAGTATCTATTGGTGGATCTCCAGAAATTCTGGCATTTCTACTTTTATTTCTTCCCCTTGGCATTCTATTAACATTAAACATATTACTTAAGTCAGATCATAACTCGTCTTTATCAAAAGTCATCAAGATCATTCATATGTATATATGCAACACATATATATACATAACCAAAATACATCAAAGCTTTTCATGGTTAGTGCATTATATATATATCCAAAAATTGCACTATCCTAACTTAGCTTCCTATCATAGTCATCAAAAGATACATATATACGTCATCAAAAGTCTACTAATATCGTCCTGTCATGTCATCATACACAGATAATACACATCATCATATAATACTAAAATCAGACTCAGGGACTGGGATGAAGACGACCCTTGCCCTTCTCCCGAGGGCCTAACATAGGGTAATCATCACCTCCCTCAGAACTACTATCATCAATCTCAATCATCACACCCTCGTCCCCTGGAGGTGCTAGAGTCAGGGCTGTGTCCATCACTCTAATGCCTCTAGATGCTGGCCTCTTCTCACCCTCAACTCTAGGTGGTACATCACTCTCAATCCAGCCTGCACATGCTGATCCAATCCATTTGGCATAATTGTAATCTGAGACATACTTTTCTGCCTCAATCCTTCTTTTCTTACCTTCCCTCTCATCCAATAGCTCTGTGGTGATACTCCTCGTGTGGACAGTAGTCTGGACTGTCTCCTGTACTACTCGATCCTGTACAGCAGTGGGACGCTGGAACTCACCTGCTATCTCAGGGATAATAGGCGGTTTCCTCATCAACATGCGTCTAGAGTGACTGCACCTGCTGAGTCGTGCAAGCATCAAATCATCATCATAGGCCGCATCACCTCTGACCCGGGCATGATCCTGCCTAACATCATGAGCATAAACTGCTCCTCTGCCAATATCTACCCAAACCCTAAAATCTGGGAGCTCTGGTCTCTCTGATCTGGATGAGACTATAAATGCTATGTTGTCAATCTCCAGACCACCTCCTTTCTGCACTATCAGCCTCTCAAATCTGTAGAGCGTCTCTATAGCTGATCCGTTATCTGGAAAAGCCCGCTCCATCAAGAATAACCAGCCTTTAAACAAAGGCAATAATCCTCGCTTCCAGGTGCTGAGGATCTCATCCAAGTCTTGTAATCCCGCACAATACAAGTCCTCTACCAGAACTCGTAGTCTGCCTGTAGTCTGTCAAAGTCTCCTCCTCCTGCATACTAAAGATCTCCCATCTAATGACACGTAGCAGGATTAGTCTGCACACACAATAAAATTTGCATGATTAATAATAATACACATACTTTATTCCTAGTTGTGCAGTATAATTCTACCCATAACTACCCAACTACTACTAATGAGTGCTAACTAAATCTAATTTACCATATTCACTAAATGCAATTCTTTCACATATTTATCTTTCTTATTCTAGCAACCATGCTCTGATACCAACTTAATTCTGTCACGCCCCGAGGGTACCCTAGTAGTAGTAAACAAGTTACACTTACACACCATTACTAGATTACCTTCAGAGAGTGACAGGTTTTCAAAACAACAGGATCTTTTTAGTTGCTTGATAAGAAATAACAAATATATGAGAGAAATGACTTAGTGAATAAACATTACATTACTATTACAAACCATATAATTCCTTTGTAGTACACAACTAAATAATCTAATCTAATAATACATAACCATCAAACTAGAATATATCTGTAGACTTCTAGCTTCAAAGCTCTTACCGGAGCCATATTCCTGGATGTAACTAACCAGGGTCGTAAAGTGAACCTGAAAAGACTGTAGGAGTATGAGCGAAACCACAGCTCAGTGAATAACCAGACATACCATACATCACACAAGTCATTAACAATTCGTATGCAATGCAAGCACTCAACCATATGCACAGATACAAGTTTGGATGATCTAGAATCCAAACAGGAAAAAGATTTACGCCCTCTTTTTAATGGGTTGAAGAACCAAATCTTAATGACCCACCTGCCCAGGAGAGACTAAGTACACAGGAGCATCAGCAATTTCTCATTTTAAGTTATCACTCTTAATATAGTTGATTAAACTGACCATCTCCTGCAACTTCCTTAGAAACTCCCTAAGTATTAATCATTTCAAAGCGATTCTACGGGCGACGTTCTTCGGTGCCTTTTAGTTCCTCATAGGACCGCCAGACCAAAGAGAACCTTGGAAGACTCACACATTAGATCAACCAAGCGAAAACAGAGATCCGAAATATTAATACGTAGCAGGCTGTCACAACCATATATGCAATAATGCAATTCGTGCAATGCATGTTCATATTATTTTGTTAAGTCCATAATTCTTAGTCAATTTCGGGTGACCATACATTACACACAATCATCATTGCACTATTTCACAACATCAATCATTGCATTATCGCTTTTTTAATGATATTTTATCAATCATACAATCAAATCATATCATACTTTCAACAAACATTCATTTGATTATCTTGCATTACATATTTGACTATCTACAATCACAACCAGTGTAATATGACTGAATTACTCACCTGCTCATACCGACTCAGTCGTAGTAATCTGCTGGTAGATCCTCTAATGAGTCAAAGTCACCTATTTAAGACAAAGTATTCATTAATACAAATTAACTAAATTCCTATATGTGATTAGTGTCCTAGACTCGATATTAATACTTACTATCGTCGTGTTTCTCCTATTTTATCTCACATAATTGTTTGGTTATTTTTAGAAATCACATTACTCAAGAAATTAACTTATTTCAATTTCCATTCTTATATATTTTATCCTTTTAGAACAAATATTTTAACTATTTATAAATTTCATTAACACTAAATATTTTTCTTAGTTCTAGGATTTCAAAAGTTAATAGATATTAATCTAGTTATTTAATCACTGGTAATATATTTTATATTGTTGTACACACACACATATATATATATAATATACTAAATAGGCTTAAGAGATATATATATATATATAGTTTCTGTTTGGATTTGAAAAAGCTTTCGTTGGAAAATTTTGACTGTAAGCCGGCTCAAGGCCGCCGGCCTTTATCTCCAGGTGCCGGTGTAACATCATTTTGAAGAAAAAAATTCATATCGAGTGCACCGAAGTTGAAAGCTGCCGGCTTTCAACGTACGTCGGCCCTACGCCATCGGCGTAGATCTCCAGGAAGCGGCTTACGTTCATGTTTTACGTGAAAATTATTTTACGTAGCCTCTGTTGAGTGTAAGCCGCCTATAAGCCGCCGGCCTATCCATGTAAGCCGCCGGCGTACAGCGTTTACACTGTCGGCCTTGAGGCAGTGTTGCACTGTTCATCATCTTCTTCCTCGGTTCGATTCTTTTTCTTTGATTTTCTCACTTTGAAAACTTACTTAAACTACTTCTAAGTGTTTATATATCATATATAAGGACATAAAACAACTTTCAACACGTTTAAAAACATAAATATATAGCTTTCGATTCTTGGAACTTAAAGCTAGGGTTTTGAAGTTTTACCTTGTTGGAGCTCGTTTGATGTAATCCGAAGCTTGTGTTTGTGTTTATTAAGTTCCTAAGATGATTATAAGTCAAATACAATCCATATATTTGAACAAAAATCCTTTGAATCAAGTCATCTTACCTTTGAGCTCGTTTTTGAGGGTTTTTAGCTTTGTATTTCCTTTGATCCGAGCTTGTGTTTTGTGATCTGTTTGTTTTCCGTTTTTTGATTCGTTTTGGTTGTTATTTGGAGTCTATTTCGTGTTGTGGAACTTGGGAATGAAGGAGTTTTGTTTGTTCTTCATTAATGGCCTTTAATACACATATATATATAGAAGAATAAAGGGAAATGAGGTTGCGGTTGTTCTCCTTCGTTTTCCTTCGAATTTGTTCTCGTTTAGCTGTTATTTTCCTTGTAATTAATGTGGAGCTGAGTTGGCAACTATTGATTGGTGTGAAGGTTACTTTCTTTGACAAATTTGGTGCATGATTGAGCAAAAATCCGGCTCTTCTTCTTCCTCCACAATTTGCACCGAAACTCAGCCGCCAAAACATATATATTAGTTTATTTATTTAATTAAGTTTTGAGATAATTAAACGAGTTATACGGGTATATATCGGCTAATATTTGGAAGTTTTTGTACAAAAATAGGTGTATAAAGTTATACAAAACACTTAGATTTTCAAATAATACAAATTTAGGTTATATATATACGTAGCTAATTATTCGTATAATTTTATCTCCCGCGATTTGGATTTTTTGAGCTGATTAGGTCAATTTTTGTTTTAGGCTCCGATAACTTAAGAAAACTCTGTTTAGAATAAAAGCGTGATCCGATTATTTGTTTGAAGTTTAGATTTTGAGTTATTCCTCAGTTTATATTTTCGTTGTGTATTTAAAATCCTAACAGTTCATTTTTGGATCATCATTTTCTGTTTAAGAGCATAAATAGTCATTTATGCAATATTGGACTTAATACAGAAATTAAATTATATATATATATTTAGTTTTGGATACTGAATAGAAATTCTTATTAGTAGCTTTTAATTTCAACTAGAAATCTTGAATTTAGGGTTTAAGTCTAAATATAAACTCATTACTACTCATTATTCTAATCTCAAATCATTATCGAGATCAAAAACAATCATTTCATCTCTATATTCATGTTTTCTATTTAAATCTATTTGTATACTAGGTTTCGGGTCTAGATTGTAAATCATATCTTGAATTAGTTATTCAAGATACAAAATCTCATTTTTTGGTATTAACTAGGGTTAAAGAATTTCTTTATTCGGTTCCTAAATCTTTCATTTATCCAAAATCTAAATATTATTCTATTATTAGACTTCAATCAGAATCTAAATCTATTATCTAGTTTATACAATCTATTATAAAGTCAGGTACTAATGTGAAAAATTCTCGGGGTTTACAACTCTTATGGCTTAATCTTAAACTTATCCTATGTTTAAGACTTCTACTTTTAAACTTACTGTTTCTTTCTCTAATCTTGATGCTCTGATACCAACTTAAACTGTCACGCCCCAACTGGTACCCTAAACGCGACAGCCTACCGTACACAATATTAAAACTTAAAAATGACTACCTCAGTCACTCGAAAGCTTCTATATTAGTAGAAGGCATGCATTCACATCAAAAAAGATCGGTGGAGTAATGCATTTTAAGATATTGGTAGCGGAACATACAAAACAAAACTTCATATATTTCACTGAAATATAAAGTCTTACAACTTCTAAGGGGCATTCTGTCGTGCCCCGAAGGGTGCCCTAAACATGGCAGTCCGTTGTACACAATATTAAAGCCTAGGAATGACCACCTCAGTCACACGAAGGCTTCCATACTATGTACAAAGCGTCTAAGACATGGAGGAGACACATTGGAGTGATACATTTCATATTGACACAACTTGAGTAACAATGTAAAGGAAATACAATTCACTATACTTCAATTACAATTCATCCAAAGATTTCACTACATAATTATTACAAAGCAATTCACAAGACATAGCTAATATCTTCAAGTATTCTCACTTCCTGTTGGAATCTCGAAGTCATATTCGGCTCCAACCATCTCGGTCCCTCGATAGCATTCTCCCGTCAACCTGTTTATTCAAACATCTATTGGGATATAAACTACACTAGCTTAGTGAGAGTTCCCTTAATTTCGAACAATGACAAGTAAGTTATAAATCATCCATATGCTATGTATGAATAAACACACGAGCAAACAATTACGTATGGGTATCTGGAACTCGTACACAGAACGGATTTACACCCTCTGTATCTAGGGTTAGGGATGGTATTGAAAGTCTACACGACCTATTGCTAGTCTCCAAGCCCCTCGGCTCATAGCAATCGACTCGACTAGGCTCATACATGGATGCATCCCCGGTGCGCTTTAGTTCCCTATGAATGAACTCTAATACCGGGTCTCATTCTCCAAACGTGACCTCGGACCATATCGATTGTCTTGCGTGGGATTAGCACACTACCAAATGCAACTTGACGATGCGATGCATGACCAATTTATTTTTGTTTAGGTCAAATCGTTCATACATTCTTTTAGAGTGACCAACTAATATCATACACATAAACAAAAACAATATGAACAGTGCAGTTATCCAATCGAATCATGGTTTCGATATGCTTTAGTATTCTTTGGCATACATACATCAAAGTCTCATCATCTATCCCATCTCTATTCATATTGGTTTTTATCTTGTTCCTATAATTCTAATGCAACTAGCTACAAGCACAAACAAGGTAATAAAATAAGAGGAAAACTCACATGTCCATTGTACTCCGGTCTTTTAATCGTAATAGTCAGGTGGCAACTAGTCCTCGAAAGTAAAGTCATCTAAGGAGAGAAATACCCAAATGAGTATTTCAACTCAAAACTAATCCATTCTATCTCATACAAACTATCAAATTCGTAATTCTCGTCCTACGCGGGAATTCCAACTTAAAACGGCCATTACTTAGCCATTTTAACTCGGAATTTAGCAAATTATATACTGATTTCTATCTATCTCGAAAGATCTATCTAATTATAATATCATATTTAAGTTTTGAAAAATTTTAAGATTCAAAAAGATCCGATCAGTTCAGATCAGTAGCGAAAACAATTTTAGAAAATTGATTTTGTGAAAGTTTATAAAGTTTCTACTATCCAAAGCAAGTATACATGTAATATGAACAAGTTACTATCATAAATGATATTTCATGAGATATATATGTACATGTTATTGATGGTATTGAATAAAAAAAAATTTAGAGAACTTTTTCTTTATAAGACTTTATGAAAAATCAACTTAGAAAGGCTAGTCTTATATTCTTGACAATTCCCACTTGTTTTTAGAAAAATTCCTTGATAAAATTTATTTATTCTTGTTAAAATTAAGTCCTCATTATGTATATTCCTTAAGGCCTTTATTTTTCAACAAAAATTTCCATTTTACACTTTGTAAGTATGTTTTTAAATATGGTTCATCCCAAAATCCGAATTTTGTAAAAATTATTCTTGTGGTGATTCCTTTAAGTAAACTCATTTAATACTTAGAAACTTAAGGCTCAACCATACCTAGCCATTAAGGACTTCATTTCTTTAATAAAACTTCTATTTTGAGTTTGGAAAGTAAGCGTTTTCATGCCATTACTCCATTATTACGAATTTCTTAAAATGACAAGCAACTCAAATTTTCCTACTTTATTTCTGCTCCTTGTTTTACATATTTTTCTTAGCAAATCTCATCTCAACTTATAAAAGTCATTACTTGATGATATCTATACCTATTGTCACGCCTCATAGGGTACCCTATACGTAACAGTCCGCCCACATGCCATACAAGATTCCCAAATTACTGCCTTAGTCCTTCGGGGGTCTCATATAGATGTAAGACATACCTTTACGACAATAGAATACAAGTCCAAATGGAGATAAAAGCTTAAATTGGCATACATTAGCAGTAGGATATAACTCATGATGCATAATTAAACATTACATTTACTAAGGGGCATTCCCCCGCAAAAGAATAATTAATGGCCTTATACAATCATCCAAAGTCTTAAAAGTTTCCTATGGAAGTCTAAATAGTAATTTCAACTTCTAGGGGAAACTCCTAGCTCCTGTACCTGCACGGTCGGGTCACGTTGTCTAAGCCATATGTTTGGTAGCTGCAAAAGGAAGAAACTGTAGGGACGTAAGCTAACTAGCTTAGTGAGTAAAATCTTCCACAACAACATTCATGTCACAACAATTCAAACAAGTGATTAAACAAGCAAGTCAATGCACCAAACACATGAGAAAAACATACATATGACTAGCCGGAAATCATATGTGGATGGACTTGCGCCCTCCATCCCGGGTTAGCAGATTAACGAATACTGCGATACTAACTTTATGCCGTTTATGGTTCACGGGTAACCAATAATTATTTCGTTTCTGGATCACGATTAACCAACCAATGCTAATGCTCCTTCCCATTATGATATGCATATGTCTGGGTTTGGCCTTAGTTCGAATAGTTGATTAAGTTATTTTATTTAGGCAATCAAGCAATTTCTTAAACATAACATCATAACCAACTACATAACAGGAATTATCACTCGGTTTCGATATTCTTATTTTTAGTTCTCATATCATCATCAACATACAATTTCCCATTATTCCCCATCATACATATTCATTTCACTTGGCCTACATTCTAGTGCACTAATTTATCAAGCACATACAATAAATGAATTGGGAAAAGAACTCACTCTGCCATTGGTTCACCGGTCTCTTAGTAATAATAATTCAGGGGTAACGACTCGACGTCCTTGGGTTCGCCTAAACACCAAAAGAACATCCTAATAAGTACTTTACCATCTAAGAACACCAAAAACTCTAAGACAACTTAGGAAAATCGAAATTCGCGTCATTTCCGAAGTTTCGATTTAAAATGGCCATAACTTGGTCATTTTAACTAAGAATTTCGCAAATTTTATATCGATTTCTGTCTACTTCGAAAGAGCTTTCTAAATCTGAAGCTTAAATCAAGTTTTGAAAATATTTAAGCCTCGGAAATGAAGGATCAATTCTGTCTAGCGGTTATGTTGATTCCAAAATGTGATTTTCATGAATGCTTTTGAGATTTCTAAGTGTAAAATGAAAATAAATGCCATGGTAATGAATTTCCCTATCATGAATGTCATCATATGAACTCTTATGTGCCTAAGTCCTCCTAAATTTTTAGATTAAAAGAATTTAGATGACCTCTATCTTAGGAAACCATTTCATGCCATTATTTAACTAATAATTTGTTACACTTGGTCACTCTCACTTGTTCTAAGGATTTTCCTTAGGAAAACTCTATTTTCTTTAAAGAAATTTTGACCCTTACATTAACTATATCCTAAGGCCTTTATTTCTTTAATTAAATCTTCATTTGTAAACTTTTAAGCGAGTCTTATACTAGGGTGGGTCCAAAAATCCGAATTTTTGCAAAACTCATTCTTAAGTGGATTCTTTTAAGAGAAATGTATTTTATACTTAGAACTTTAGGTATTTATTTTATCTATACCCTAAGGACTTTATTTATTTAAGAAAATACCATTTTTGAGGTTGGAAAACTAGTGTTTTCAACCATCTATTCATTATTACGAATTCTACTTACAAGGCTTTCAACTCAAAACTTCTATTAGACTTCATCTCTTGTTTTAAATATTTTTTTTGGTAAAAACTCATTTAAACTCATGAAAAATATCATCAAACATCATCTATCACCTATAGGCTTCCTTTTTCTTGTAAAATACATGTTTTGAAGTTGATAAAAGGGTTTTTAAACTAGGTTTTCCATGTCATCCGAATTTATCCTATTCCATTCCTTGAAAAGTGTTTTCCTTTTTGGTTTCATTAACTCATCTACCTATAGATCTATATACTAGCAAGATTATTTACTCAAGACAAAAGTCTTGATGACCATTAATGCACAAAAACTCAAAATAGAGATGAGATCTTAAATGCCTTCATGAATATGAATAGTAAAATGATAGATCTACTATCTTAAATGCTTAAATAGGTTTTGAAAACATAAAAACTAAATTTTTATGGAAGATCTTTTGTTGAAAACAACTTTTTGATGGATGATCATGAAGCTCATGGCATGAAAGCTTGTTTAAATGCAAGATCTACTTTGTGATGGTTTGGTATTCTTGTATTGATATTTTCTTGTCCCTAGCAAGAGCTCATGGGGATCTTTAAGTGGAAATATCCAAGAATATCCTTGCCATTACAAGGATCTAAAGATAAAGAAGTAAAGTTCTTTTACTTAAAGTGAAAATAGGAGACAAAAAGGAAGGAAAAAAAAAGTTGTGTGTGTGTGTGTGGCCGTGAGAGTCACGGCAAGGAGGAGTGGGAGAGGAGAGAAAAAGAGAGCTTTTCACCTTTGGTAAAATTTGAAAATGAGAAGAATGAAGAGAGAGAGAGAGAGAGAAAGTAGTTTATATATACGGTGAAATTAGGTTAAATGAGATAAAATAAAAAAAAAATTATACAATTGGAGCAAATTGGGGGAAATCACGTCGGCATGCATAGTGAGAGGGAGAGTTTGATTTTTGTTTAACTTGTTTTGATAGATTTGTGTACTAAATGTCATAATTTGTAATAATTATTTAGAGACAATTAATTCTTGGAAAAGAAAATGTAATTGAGTGTTTGTAAGGATGTAAGAGTAGGGTGTGCTTATGAGTGTAGTAGGTTGTACTTGTGAATAGTAATGAATAGTAATCAAGACAACTTAATTACCGATAGTAAGAAGAATACAAATAAAAAGGCTATAACTGTATTTTTCATAACCCGAAAAATTACGAAATTTATATTTTTGAAATCCTTATTTATTTTCGATTCAAATGAATATTCATGAGTAAATTTTTGAAATTCGAGTTTCGAGGCACGTTTTTCTATAACAGGTCTCGGGAAGGCCCGGAATCGAAATTTTCTCAAAATCTGATCTTTTATTGGATTGAAATATATTCAAGAACTATATTCAAGATTAATTTTTCTAAAAAAATTTCTTAATTGGAAACCGAGGAAAAGCCGGATTCAGGGTTCCTAGGTCTCACTCCTATCTTAAGCTATTCCGGTTTAGGGTTTTGGCTTCTGGTTCTCGAGTTATCTTGGTTACTAGAAAAACCGGGGTTTACACCTATACTCTTCATTTTTCATATAAAACACAAGTTTTGGAGTTGATAAAAGAGTTTTTAAGACATGGTCTTGAAACCATCCAAATTTCACAAGGTTAGGATAAAACTCAAATTTTATACTTTGTAATCTCTTCCTATTTTGAGAATCTCTATAAGTAGATATACCATTTACTTATCAAAAACATCTCCTATTGATACCTATTCCATAAGCCTTTCGTTTTTTAAACAAATCATTCATTTTGGAATTGAAAAATGGGTTTCCAAAATTGGCCTTAGTTGAGATCCGAATTTACAAAATTTGTTTTTGGGCATATCTTTTGATAAAATCTATCTAAACTTATGAAAATTCATCCCTTACATATCCTACCTTAAGAGTCTTCCATATCTTGAATAAAACTTCATTTTTGAGTTGGAAAACATGTTTTTAAGTTATGCCTTTTTCTAGATCCGAAAATAGAATTTTGTTTTGAAAAATAATCTTTGAAAATCACCTTTGAACCATATAAAATGAAGTTTTGATGATATATACCCATTAAGCCTTTATTATTTCAAGTAAAACTTCCATTTTGACACTTGGAAAGTGGTTTTTAAATATGGCTCTTGCTTAGATACGAATTTCACCATTTTTGTTTGAGTTCAAAACCAAGATCAACACTTACTATGAACATAAATATAAAAGAAATACATGGTAATAAACTATAAACTCATAGATCTAAACATAAACATAATCAAAGTTACATAAAAGTTAGATCTATAAAATATAACCATTGCTAGCAATAAAATAATAATATTACAAGAGAATAATCATGGATAAGATGAATGTTTCATTTTGGCATCATCATCCTTAGCTTTTAAGCTTGTGGAAGGTCATTTGATACATGAAACTCTCACTATACTTTACCTATATCATCTATGAAAGCCTTGGATAAGAGTTTTACCAAAAGATCTTGAAGAAATATGTGTGGGAGCACAAATAAAGAATAGGGGTAGCAAGTGTTCTTGCAAGAATAAGAACAAATGAAGAGAGAAAGAGAGGAAAATAGAGAGGAAAAATTGCAAGAATGATAAATGGTTAATGTGTGAATGAGAGAGGGCATGTACAGGAAGATAGAAGGAGTTAAAGACACTTTAAATGAGGGGAAAAAAAAAAGAAATGGCAGCCAAGACATCCACTAAGGTGATTTTGGGAAGAGAGAGTGTAAACCCCTGAATTTTCGAAATCGGTTTAGCACAAAACCCTAACCGAAAGTCAAACGAAACCCTGAACGTCAACAAAACCCTAGTTTACCGTATCAAGCTAAATCCGACATTGCCGTTTTCTTTGGCCCGAAAAAACGAAGTTGGGATAATTAGCTAAAATAGTTCGTAATAACCATAGGTTTTATAAAAATTTCAGTTTCGCGAAATTCGGATGTCCTTCGAACCCGAACGGACACAGTTCTCGAAAAATGTGTCCGGAAGCCCGAAATAGTAAAAATATTCCGAATATACCGTTAGACTTGTAAAAGTATAAGTTTTCCAAAAATATCGATTTCGTAATTTTTCGGTAAGTAAAAATAACAGATATAGCTATTATACGCGTATTTTCTTACTACCGGTACTTTAATTGTCATATCTACTTTACATTACACTATTCATTACTATTCTACACTATTCTTTTATCTCTACTTTTTCTTACACCTACTCTTACACTCTACATAACCTATAATCTTAACTTTTTACCTTTCCCATAACTTTATATCACATCTACTTAAATTACATCTTTTATTTTCAAAAAGTCAAAAATAAATCACTCCCCTCTCCAAAGTGGCCGGCGCCCCCCTCTCTTCTCTCCAATTTGTTTAATTTTGCATTTATTTTAATCACACAAAAATCACTCCTCATTTTCCTATAAATACCCCCCTCCTCTTTCACTTCTTTCACACATTCACTACCCACAAATTCATACCAAAACTCTCTCAATTTTTCCTCTCAAAGCTCTCTCAAATTACTATCTCAAAACTCTCTCAAAATAATTCACAACAACTTCCACCAACAACAAAAACCCATAACCACATAACCATATCAAATCTTCTTTAGGTAACCCTTTATAATTCTTTCTTCTTCTTCATGTCATGTAACTTTACATGACCATAGTGTGAGTTTCCAAATACTACAAGTTGTGGAAACTACATTATGTTCATGTATTGTTCTTGTTCATGCCAATCCATTTATGTTTATGTTGATTTATTATTGTTTATATATCTATACATATTCTTTAGAGCATATAAGCTCACTTGCAATTTATTTATTTCATGCAAAGCAATTTATTTACTTTTCCATTGCAATTTATTTATTTATTCCTTGTTGAAATAAGACTAGTCTCTAGTCTTAGACTTGTCCTCATCAAGTCAAAACAAGCTTTTCTTCTTTCATTTTATTTCATTATGGGACTAGTTTATTTCTTAGTCCCGGGAGCCTTGAAAAAGCTAAGACTCCAATACTTGACTTTATTATTTATGCTTTATGTTATTTTGTTTATTATTATTCTCATAATCATGTTCATTTAGATTGTTGTCCAAAAGTTTTATTTTCTAAAGATAATAATAAAAGAAGGCTTTTTGTCACTTAGGAATAAGTTTATGTGAAACATAAAAATATAAGATAACAAAAATAAACTCATTCATTTTCAAGTTACAAAAAGAATTCACTATGAATTTAGAAACTATTTTTACTTAAAAAGCTACTTAAATCTTTGTTACTCTACCTTGTTTTCAAAAGAAAATATTTTGTTGACAAAAATGGTTCTTTTCATAAAGAAAGAAAATAAGACTAAGGAAATTTTAAGTAAAAGACCTTGCAAACAAATAGGCAAAGAAAATTTATGGTTTGAAAATAATAAAGTTATTTCTTTTCAAGTTACAAGAAGAAGTTAATAAGATTATAGAAATTAGTTTTTCTACAAAAAGTCCTTAATTGTTCCACATTGTTTTTATGAAGAAACAAATTTTCATGCATGGATAATTATTTTTGAAAATAGAGACATGAGAAAAAGAATGAGAAATATCAAGTAAAGATTTTTGCAAAACAAGTAAACAAAGGAATTTACACAAGAAAATGAAGAAAAGCATATTTCCTAAAAACTTCAAATATTATTATGTAACTTAGAAAGTAGAAAATTTTATTTTCAAAAGTCACTTAGAAAAAGATAAAACCAACATAAAACGTTTTTAGAAAATAAAGAAAACAAGGTATTCATTTCAAAGAAATTACAAAAACAATTTCCGAAAAGCTTCAACCCGACATTGTTTTACCTAAGAAAAATAATTTGGACAACAAGACACTTGAGCATGCTTAAATATGAGTTATATAGTTATAAAAAGAGAATTTTTCAACTATATAGATAACTAAGTATTTATCAAACAAATTTTGATTTCTTGAACCAAAGTTGTTTTTACTTGAAAATCCGTGGTGAATTTTGTCGCCACTTTTTCGGAGCCTATATGGCTTTGTTTGTGGGAAATAATTTTAGAAATGGGTAGATCTTTTCGAGTAGATAGAAATCGGTATATTATATGCGCGATTCCGAGTTAAAATGACCAAGTTATGGCCATTTTAAGTTGGAACATTCTTCTATACGAACTTTAACGTTCTTTGACATTGTTTTGTCAAAATTCAAGAAAATCTTCAAGAAAAACTCATTATGGGTATTTTCTTTGGTTAGGTGACCCCGAGGAAGGATTTCTTCACCCCGAGACTATTACGATTAAGTGGAGTGTGTGAACGACTCATCCGCTTAGAGGAATAGACGACAATGGCATCGTGAGTTTATTTCCATTAAATGCTACACTTGTTGTGCTTGTAAATTAGTTGCACTAGAGTTAGGAAAAGATAAACCGATATGCATGTAAAATAATTCCTTGAAAGAATTCTAAGAATATCGAAGCCCGAATTGTTCTAAGTGATTGTTTTAGTTTAATATTGATTTGTGTGAAATTCCTTGATCACCTTAAAGTTGAAAATAATTATGTTATGACTTTATAAATTAATGAACTCATGCATACCACGAAGTGAGTCACATTGCATGGTTGGGTTATTATCCTTGGGTGAGAAGGATAGTAGGCTCATGTCGAAAGCAACACTTGGCGGAAGATCCGAAAGCGATTGCTTGGCGGCTTAATGGAATATGCTTGGCGGTTGATCCGAAAGCAAGGTCAAAATCAACAAATCGGAATACTTGGCGATGATCGCTTGGCGATGAGTGCTCGCAAGTTTAAAAGTTTTTAATGAATGCTTGGCGATGAGTGCTCGCAAGTTTAAAACTTTTTAATGAATGCTTGGCGATGAGTGCTCGCAAGTTTAAAACTTTTTAATGAATGCTTGACGATGAGTGCTCGCAAGCTTAAAATTTCTGTTATTAAAACTACTGTTTTGAGTATCACCAAACCCCGAATGGAGGCGTAAATCCATTCAACATATAGTTCCCGGAAAGCTATATGATTGTTTGCCCACGTGTTTGATGCATTACATATGTGTGATTAACCAACTTGTTTGAATCTTGTTACAAGAAGTTATTTGTGGAAATAGTTCTCACTAAGCCTATTAGCTTATACCCCGATAGCTATCTTTTGCAATTCCCGTACTTATGGTTAAGGCCACGTGGACCATGCGGGCAGGTAATTCCTTTTGAACATTAGAAATCTGGATAAAGTTTAGCATAGTATTAGCATACAAATATTTGTATACTAGATTAGTAATTTAGGGAATTGTCCATAAGTTTGTAAAGTCTTTACCATGAACAAATAATTATTGTGAATCCTCTTTTCTTAATATGTTTTTATATCTCCTTAAACTTCATTATTCCACATATGGTCCTCTAAAATTGTGAAAGTAAGCCTTACACTTAATATAAAAGCTTTTGGGAATGGCTAAGGTTGTCATACTTAAGCTTTAATATTGAGTGTGGCGGACTGTCACGTTTAGGGTACCCATTGGGGCGTGACAGAGAGGGAGGAGTTTAGTTAGTTTTTGACTTGAAATTGTAATGTTTGACTAAGTTTATGTGTTACTCATTAAAGAATGATTGGAATAGATTTATCTTAATCACATTTGGTGTGTTTCAAAGGACAAAGAGGGAAGAAAAAAAAGCTAAAAATCTACCATGAAGTAATACATGAAGTGTAGAAAGATTGAAGTGAAAAAGAGGTGATGCGTGAAAGGTGTACTATAGGTATGGGTTTGTAAGAGTACTTTCTTTATAAATAAAATAAAAATAAAAAATAGAAAAAGCATTCCAAATTTTTTTAGAAGAATTTTCATAATTAAAATAATATAATATATTTATTTATTTTAGTGAATTATCAAATAAGTTACCAGTATGATCAAAATACGCGAATATGAGCTATAATTGATATTTTTATGACCCGAAAAATTCTAAAAAGTTATTTTATGAAATAAAAAATATTTTTTAATTATTAAATTAATTATTTTATTTTTAGTATCGGTCTTAAAAAGAAACTGATCAGTAAAAACCCGAACAACTAAATTTTAGAAAAAAAGAATTTTCTATGATATATAGAATATTTATCTAGAAATATAAAGGTTTACAAGAATAGTAAAATTGTGTAATAAATAGTAGTGAATAGTGTAAAAGACTAGTTAATTACCGATAGTAAAAAAATACGAATATAATCGCAAAATCAGATGTTTCTAGTTATTGAAAAATTATAAAACTGATATTTTTGAAATCCTTATGAAAATACGAGTCTAACAGTATTAATGATATATTTTTGATATCTTGAGCCTCGGGACACGCATTTCAAAGTTTGTATTCGAACAGGTTCTAAATAGGTCAAAAATTTACTATCTGGTATTTTTAAGCGACCTTTTATTACTACGAGCTACTCTACACACTTGAACCACACCTCGACCTCTAGGGCTAAGAGTGCGAGATTGTCGGACGTAACTACTATATTCCACTTAGGGTTCCCGGGTGACTTTTCGGTTTAGATTTTTGCCAATTTGGAAACTGAGGGTTTCTGCTTATACAACACATTTAGTTTGAGAATTTTATTTTAAATTTTATTTTTGTAAGTATTTAATATCTCTTAACGTTTTCAAAATCATTGAATTGAGTTATATTTCCGAAGGTTTATCGTTATTTATTTATTTTTTAATAATTTGTTTCTGAGTTCTATATTATCCGATTTTACAAGTCAGAGATAAGTAAAATTTGTCATACGTAGTGGTTTTGGATTTAAAGACTATTGAGTTCTTATTTTATTTTTAAGGATTCTTATTTTCTCAAGATTAAGAAATTTATAGATTTGTTCGTGATTTAGGATTAGTCGAAGTTCGGTTTCAATTTGGAGTCATTTTTAGGGTTTATCTTCGATGTTTATTTTGGAATTATTTATTGAAATTTTTCGGGGCTTATACATTCCCCTGATAATTTCCATAACAACATAGTCTTACTAAGATAGATAATTAAAGCTAGAAGATTTTAGAAGAAACTACTCTAAGGCTTCAAAACAGAGTTCCTCCAAAAGCTTCCCAAAATAAAGATTCTACCCGGATGATCAAGATGGTCTCGGGTGCAAAATGACAATCCTGCAATATCAAAAGTCTTTAAGGGTATAAACATAACTAGCTTAGTGAGATATTCCTTACGTAAAAGTACTCATAACAGGATTCATCTAAGTTCATTAAATAAGCATGTGAAATGCAACAACCATATGATTAAACAGTATATACGACTATCCGGTTTCGTATGTGTGATGGATTTACCCCTCTATCGGTGGTTAGGGAATGATTTGAACTGGGCTGCAAATGACCTCCTTAAAATTTTGCGCGCGTCTTGGTGTTCCAACGAACCGTACTACTAGTCCCCGGGCTTTCCATACCCAAAGTGATCGATCCGGCTCGGCTACAACTTGAGGCCGTATTCCTATCATGCTCCGAAGGGTATCCTAAACGTGGCAGTCCACCGTACACAATATTAAAGCCTAAGAATGACTGCCTCAGTCATGCGAAGGCTTTCATACTATGTACAAGGCGTCTAACACATAGAGGAGACACATTGGAGATATACATTTTATTTTGATACACTTGAGTAACAATATAAAGGAAATACAATTTACTATTCTTCAGATACCAAAGACTATACTTCATATACGAATCACTATACTTCAAAATACAAATCATTAAACTTCAATTACATTCATCCACAGACTTCCCTACATAAACTATTACAAGGCAAATCATAGAACTAGCTGATAACTTCAAACATTCTTATTCTTTACCGAAATCCCGAAGTCATTCTCGGCTCCAACCATCTCGATCCCCACTTAGCATTCTTGAGATAACCTGTTCATTCAAACATCTATTGGGGTATAAGCTACACTAGCTTAGTGAGAATTCCCTTAATTTCGTACCATAACAAACAAGTTATAATCAACCATATGCTGTGCATAAACAAACACATGAGCAAACAATTATGTATGGGTATCAAGAACCCACACACAGAACAGATTTATGCCCTCCGTATCTTGGGTTAGGGATGGTATTGAAGTCTACACGACCGCTGCTAGTCCCCAAGCCCTTGGCTCATAGCACTTGACTTGGCTAGGCTCACACATGGAATGCATCCCCAATGCGCCTTAGTTCCCATGAATGAGCTCTGGCATCAGTCTCGTTATCTAAACGAGTCATCAACGGACCATACCAATCGACCTGCGTAGGAGTAGCATGCTACCAAATGCAATATGTTCGATGCGATGCATGACCAATTTAATTTTTGCTTAGGTCAAAATATCATACATTCTTTAGAGTGATCAACTAATATCATACATATAGCAGAAATAATATGAACAGTGCAGTTATCCAATCAAATCGTGGTTTCGATATGCTTACGTATTCTTTGGCGTACATTCATCACAGTCTCATCATATATCCCATCCCCATTCATATCGATTTTTATCTTGTTCCTATACTTCTAATGCGACTAGCTACAAGCACAAGCAAGATAACAAAATAAGGAGAAAACTTACTCAGCCATTGGATCACCAGTCTTCTAGTACAAGTAACCCGGTGGTAAGGTATCGTCGATATCAGGGTCACCTAAAAAGGAAGAAATACGTTAATAAGTATTGCATCACTTAACTAATCCAAACTATCTTATACAAACTATCAAATTCGTAATTCTCGTCCTAAGGAGGAATTCTAACTTAAAACGGCCATAACTTGGTCATTTTAACTCGGAATCTCGCAAATTATATATCGATTTCTATCTACTTAGAAAGATATATCTAATTCTAATATTATATTTATGTTTTGAAAACTTTGAAGCTTCAAAATGGTCGGATCAGATCAGAACAGTAACATATTCCAATTCCGAAAAATAGTTTTGTAAATGCTTGAAGTGTTCCTATTTGATAATTTAAGAATACATGAAACATGAATGATTTCCTAACATGAATGGCATGTGATGAGTTTAATGCATGCATGATCTAGATGATTCTTGCTAAAAGAAAATTTTATAACTTTTTATTTTGCAAGACCATAATAACAACTACTTATGAAAAATCTAGTTTTCTAACTTTGATCATTTCCATTTGTTTTGGATTTATTTCTCAAGAAAATATAATTATCTTTGTTAAAATTGAGTCTTCATTATATCTATTACTTATGACCTTCATTTCTACATAAAAATTTCCATTTTGCACTTTGTAAACATGTTTTCAAGTGGGGTTGATTCTAAAATCCGAATTTTGCAAAACTTGCTTTTGTGGTGATTTCTTTATGTAAAAATCATTTGATACTTAGAAAATTAAGGCTCAACCATGCCTAGCCACTAAGGACTTCATTTCTTTGATAAAACTTCTAATTTGAGTTTGAAAAATATGAGTTTTCATGCCATTACTCCATTATTACGAATTTCTTAAAATGACCACAACTCAAATTTTTCCTCCTTCATTTCTACTCTTTGTTCTATATATTTTTCTTAGTGAATCCTATCTTAATTTATCAAAATCATTACTTGATGATACCTATGACCTAAACTCCTCATTTTTCACATAAAACACAAGTTTTGGAGTTGATAAATGAGTTTTTAAGGCATGACTTTGAAATCATCCGAATTTACAAGTTTTGGATAAACTCAATTTTCATACTTTATTTCTACAATGCATCATGCATATATGTATTACCTACAAACTATTGTTATGAAGGTTATGTGATGATCTACCTATATGTATACATATATTATCAAGAATTTTTTTGAAAACCTTTACTTTGCAAAACTTTAAATTATACTAGACTTAAGAAAAATAGTTTTTCTTCTTGTAAAATCATGTTTGCTTTTAGCAAAATTCAACCTTGATGACCTATATAACCATCACCTTCATTATTTCAATAAAAACCTTCATTTTTGGGTTAGAAAATAGGTGTTTAAATAGGTGGTTTGCCTAAATACGGATTTTACAAAATTTGGAAGGATGAAAACATTGTTTAACCTATTCTTGGAAACCATTTTTGCTCTAAGGTTATATTTTGATAAACTCCTTTTATCCTTATCAAAACTTGGTCTTTGTTATATATATCCCCTAGGACTTCCATTTTCCTATAAAAATTATCATTTTGGCATTTGGAAATGAGTGTTTAAGTTGTGGCTATTTTCAAATTCGAATTTTGAGAAATTCATGTGAGCTTGTTTTCTTTGTAAAACTCATTTAGTTTTTCAAAAACCATTTCCTAATCAAACCTATCCCTTAAGGCTTCCATTTCTTTACTAAAAGTCTTGTTTTGAAGTTGAAAAATGGGTTTTCAAAATTGATCTTGGTTGGGATCCGAATTTACAAAATTTATTTTTGGACATATCTTTTGACAAAATCTATCTAAACTTATGAAAATCCATTCCTTACATATCCTATCCTAAGAGCCCTTCATATCTTGAATAAAAACTTCATTTTTGAGTTGGAAAACATGTTTTAAAAATATGCCTTGGCCAAAATCCGAAAATGAGATTTTTATTTTGAAAATCACCTTTGATTCTTGTAAACAGAAGTCTTCATGATATACATATGTTAAGCTTTCATTATTTCAAGTAAAAACTTCATTTTGACATTTGGAAAGTGGTTTTTAAATAGAGGTCTTGCCAAAATATGAATTTCACTATTTTTGTTTAAGTTCAAAACCAAGATCTATACTTAATATGAACATAAATCTAAAAGAAACCCATGGTAGTAAACTGTAAACTCATAGATCTAAACTTTACTCATAAAAATCACTCATTTATGTTATCTATACCCTAAGCCCTTCATTTTAAATGAAAAATACACATTTTGAAGTTGAAAAATAACTTTTCTAAATATGGTTCATTTTTCATCCGAATTTCAAAAATGATTTTTGTTGAAAATAAAATAGATCTTGAGTTTTCTAAAACATTCCTACTATCATCATGCTACTACAAGTTATCCATGAACATAAAACAAAGTGTAATGCATTTTATGAACTCAAAACACTAGATCTAGTTTACTACAATAGTTTTAAATGCATGAACACATGTGAATGAGGAATATATGCATAAATCATTAGCAATAACAAAAATAATAACTCAAATAATAAGATCTATGGCATAAACGAAAATCAAAGCTATAAAAAGTTAGATCTATATAATATAACTACTTTAAACAAGAAAATAATAGTGATACAAGATATTAACTTTAGAGAAAAGGAGTGTTTCATTTTTGGCATCATTCCTAAGCTTTTAAACTTATGGAAGGTCATTTGATGCATGAAACTCTCATTATACTTTACCTATATCACCTATGGAAGCTTTGAGAGGAAGATTTACTTAAAAATCTTCAAAAATATGTGTGGGAGCTCATGGAAGAAGAAGGGGGCAGCTTGTGTTCTTGAAGAAACAAGAACAATATGAAGAAGAAAAGAGAGGAAAAAGAGAGAGAAAAAGCTAAGGAATGAAAAAGGAAAGAAGTAGTAAATGAAGGAGAGAGAGAAAATGAGTGTATTAAATGTGTTTTAATTAATTGAAGGAGTAAAAAAAATAAAACAAGGCAGAAAATGGGGGGGCTTTCATGTGAATGAGGGGAGAGAGAGAGAGAAATTTGTTTAATTTGACTTGAAAATGAATTGTATAATAAATGTATAATGTAGCTTCTTTAAGAAGGAGTAGAATATATTTAACTTAGTCAAACTAGGAGTAATTAAAGGACAATGGCAGCCAAAAGAAAGAAAAACCTGCCATGAAGTGATATAATAAAGTGTAGAAAGATTGAAGTGAAAAGGAAGTAATGTGTAAGGTGTACTTGAAAGTATGGGTTGTAAAAGTACTTTCTTAATAAAATAAAATAAAATTAGAAAATTTATTCCAAATATTTATAGCATATTTTTATAATTAAAATTAAATAATTAATTGAATTATTTTAGTATTTAAACAAATATGTTACCGGTATGATCAAAATACGCGAATAAGGGCTATAAATGATATTTTTATAACCCAAAAAATTCTAAAAAATTATTTTATGAAAATAAAAATATTTTTAAAATATTTTCCAATTATTAAATTATTTATTTTATTTTTAGTATCGGTTCTTAAATAGAATTTGATCCCACAAAAGCCCGAACTAACTAAATTTTAGAAAAACAAAATTTTCTATAATATATAAAATATTTATCTAAAAATATAAGGCTTTATAAGAATAAAAAATTGTGTAATGAAATAAAAGTGAATAGTGCAAAAGACTAATTAATTACCGGTAGTAATGAAAATACGATAAAAAGGTTATAACTGTAACTTTTATAACCCGAAAAATTATATAACTGATATATTTGAAAATCTTATGAAATTACGAGTCTAACGGTACTAATGGTATATTTTTTATATCTCGAGCCCCGGGACATGCTTTTTGAAGTCTGTATCCAAACGGGTTCGAAATAGGTCAAAAATTTACCAATATGATATTTTTAAATAAACTTATATTACTACTAGCTATTATACATATTTAAACTACATCTCGGCCTCTGGTTAGGGGTACTAGATTGTCGGACTTAAACTATTGTATTCCTCTTAGGGCTTTCAAGAGATCTTCGGTTTAGATCTTTGCTAATTTGGAAACTGATATTTTATGTTTATACAACATATTTGATTTGAGAAGTTTATCTTAAATTTATCTTTTAACATTTATGGAATTTTTGAATTGAGTTTAATTTCATAAAGTTAATCATTATTTACTTTTTAATAATTTGTTTTTGGGCTTTATACTACCCGATTTTATAAGTCGGAGTTACGTATGGAATTTGTCGTACGTAGTGGTTTTGGAATTGAAGTATGTTGAGTTCTTATTTTGTTTTTAAGAATTCTTATTTTTCTCAAGATGTGGAAATTTCTGGATTCACTCGTGTTTTTGGACTAGTTGAAGTTCGGTTTTAATTTGGAGTGATTTTTAGGGTTTATTTTTTAAGTCCATCTTGGAATTATTTACTGAAATTTTTAGGGTTTATTTTCTAAGTGATATGTATGAGCAATTTATTTATAGAGAATCAAATCCGACATTAATTTATATACAGCAATCAAACAATAATTGCACACATAGCAATACATACATAGAAGCAATTATATCAATCACAGATCAGGTTCCGATATACTTATCGTTCATTGATCGCACATAACAACTCACATACATAATTCCCATATAACCCGCATGCATATCAATTTTATCTTTTCCTGACATCTAGTGCTCTATTCTACAAGCACATGTGCGAATACATAAACGCAAGGAAATTCACTCATCCATAGCGATCTTCTATGAGTCAAAGTAATCCTTGGGGAAGAGAAGATCTTGGTTCTTGAAACCTAAACAAAAGAAATATCCAAAATGAGTATTTTATCTAAGATCTATTCAAATTCTCTAATTCTATCTTATTGAATTCGTCAAAATTCGCATAAATAGAGATTCCAAATTAAAATGGCCATAACTTGCTCATTATATACCGATTTCTACCTACTCGAAAAGATCTATCCATTTCTAAGATTATTTTTATCAAAAGAAGTCATTTGGGTCTCGAGATAGTGACGTACAGAATTGTTGCGAAAATTCTAGATTTCAAAACTCAAGTTTTCAAACTTTTCTTTATCCAAAAATTCTTGTACAACAATATAGTTATTTGTATGGTTGAAAAACCTTTGAATATATATATATATATATATATATATAATATATAGACTCAAATTATATGCATGAATTTAGTGGTGTTGCCTCAACAATGATTTTTGTAAAACAATGTGTCTTAAATGTTATAAAATGCTAAGACTTGAATATGTCCATTTTAGTTTTGTTGGGAAAATTTCTTAAATTATTATAAGTGAGTATTTATTCCATTTCTTAATATTGAGAATAATTGAATTTTCAAAAAGTAGTTTTAATCTTATTAAGATTTCTACAACTTTATTCTTAGTGGTTGAAAAATGTAGTTTTTCTAAATATTTCTTGGTAATGTGTTCTAAAGTTTTTTTAAAGTTAGATCCACTTTAAATAAATAATATCAATGCTCTTATAAGTTATTTATTATTTTTATTTCCTAAGTAAAGCTTATCCTTAGAAAGGTTATTCTTTGACAATTTTGTTAAACTTATCTAAACCTTAGTATGTTGATGAAAATTTTACAAAATGAGTTTAAGAAAACTTTTGTTAAACAAGAATTAAGTTTAGAGAAACTTTCTTAGTTAATTGGTTTGAAAAGAGAGTGTGATAATTTTATTTATGTATTCCTTGATAAAATTCCATATAGCATTATTACTAAACTTGTGTTAAACTTGTCTAACTTTAGAAAATATTTGTTAAGATAGAACTTTAAGTTTCCATGGAAAAATCATTCCTTATGTGACAAAATTTATTTTTAAAGAGAGTTCTTATTTTTATTACTTAAGAAAACTCATTTTTATTATGGTTGAGACAATATCAATATGTTCATGCATGAATGAGAATATGTAATTATGACAAATTAATATTATTAAATAATAAGATATATAATAAAATAAATAAAAGTATAATAATAAGATCAAGTATTGGGAACCTTAGCTTTATCAAGGTATCTCAGGACTAAGAATAGACTAGTCCTAAAAAGAAAAGAAAAGAAAAGAAAAGAAAAGAAAGATTATTTTGACTTCATATGGATAAGTCTAAGACTAGAAAGACTGGTCTTAATATTAGCATGAAATAAATAAATAAATTGCAAGCATAGAAATAAATAAATAACAAGTGAGCTTATATGCTCTAAAGAAATATATATACATAATACTATATAGAAGTTAGATTAGTGCAAATAATAATAACAATAATAACAACAACATAATAACAATAATAACATAATGTAAAATATGAACATGAACATGAACAAAACATAAACATATTATTGCTTCTTTAACTCTCATGAGTTTAAGAAACATATATTAAGCTCATGCTAAGTTGTATGAACATGATGAGTATGTGTAAGAAATTTACCTAAGGTTATGTATTTGTTGAAGAGGAAAAGAATGGGTTGTAGTAATATGTGGGAGATGGTTTTATGGAGAGAAGAGAGGACTTGGGAGAGAATTTGAGAGAGGGATTTTATGGAGTGATTTTGGTAGAGTTTTAGTAGGAAATAAGTTGTGTGAAAGAATGAAGGAGGAAGGGGATATTTATAGAGTTTTGGAGTAAAAATTAGGTGTAATTAAATAAAATGAAAAACAAAATAAATTGAGAGTGATGAGAGAGAGGGCGTGGGCAGCAAGGCTTTGAATAGGAGATAAAAATTGATTAATTTTGTTGTTTTGTAATAAAAAGAAGTATGTGTAAAGTGTGTTGTGATTAAAGTTGTATGGGAAAGGTAAATTATAAGGTATAGGTATGGTAGAGTGTAGGAATAGAGTATAAGAAAAAATATAGATAATGAAATAGTAATGAATAGTAGAAATAGTACTATAAATAGCAGACTAGACAATCAAAATACCGGTAGTAAAGAAAATACGCGTAATGACCTACATCTAATATTTTTTGTTATCGAAAATTTCTAAAACTGATATTTTTGAAAATCTTATATTTTTACGAGTCTATTGGTGTTGTCAGAATATTTTCACTTTCCGGTGCATCAGGACACGGTTTTTGAAAACTGATCCCGTTCGGATCCTAAGGACACTAGAAAATTGAAAATATGATATTTTTAAGCTTTCCTATATTATTACGAACCATTTCCATAATTATCTTAATTTCGTTGTCTAGGGTTTAAGAATACGGGATTGTCGGATCTAGATTCACTAGATTAATCATAAAATTAGGTTAACTTTAGGGTTACGGTTTGACTTATGGTTCTTAGGGTCTACTTATATTACCAAAAATCTAGAGGCTTACAGCCTACCCTCCTTAAAGAAAGTTTTGTCTTCAAAACTTGACTATCGTACCTGATTCCTCGAATAGCTTCGGATATTTACGTTGGATCTCATCCTCAGCCTCTCATGTAAGCCCCAAAATTTCAGTAAATAATTCCAAGATGAACTTCTAAAATAAACCCTAAAAATCACTCCAAATTAAAACCGAATTTCAACTAGTCCAAAAACACGAACGAATTCAGAAACTTCTTAATCTTGAGAAAATAAAAATTTTAAAAATAAAATAAGAACGCAGTGGTCTTCAAATTCAAAACCACGACGTACGAAAAAATTACATATTTAACTTTGACTTATAAAATCGAGTAATATAAAGCCCGAAAACAAATTATTAGAAAGTAAATAATGATTAACCTTCGGAAATAAAACTCATTTCAAGAATTCCGAAAACGTTAAAAGATATTAAATACTTACAAAAATAAAATTTAAAATAAATTTCTCAAATTAAATATGAATATCAGTATCCAAATCACAAAGGTCTAAACCAGAAAATCACCCGAAACCTAACCGGAATACAATAGTTTAAGTCCGGCAATCTAGCCCCTAACCCTAGAGGCCAAGATGTAGTTTAAATATGTAGAATAGCTCATAGTAATATGAGTTTGTTTAAAAATATCAGATTGGTAAATTTTTGCCTATTTCGAACTCGTTCGAATACAAACTTCGAAAAGCATGTCTCGGGGCTCGAGATATAAAAAATACCAATAGTACTGTTAGACTCGTAATTTCATAAGATTTCTAAATATATCAGTTATATAATTTCTCGGGTTATAAAAGTTACAATTATAACCTTTTTATCGTATTTCCATTATTACCGGTAATTGATTAGTCTTTGGCACTATCCATTTTTATTTCATTATAAAATTTTATTATTCTTATAAAGCCTTATATTTTTAGATAAATAATTTATATATTATAGAAAATTTTGTTTTTCTAAAAATTAGTTAGTTCGGGCTTTTACGGGATCAGATTATGTTTAAGACCTGATACTAAAAATAAAATAAATTAATTTAATAATTGAAAAATATTTTAAAAATATTTTTATTTTCATAAAATAATTTTTTAGAATTTTTCGGGTTATAAAAATATTATTTATAGCCCATATTCGCGTATTTTGATCATACGATAACATAATTGTTAAAATACTAAAATAATTCAAATAATTATTTAATTTTAATTATGAAAAATCTGCTACAAATATTTGGAATAAAATTTTCAATTTTATTTTATTTTAATTTATTTAATTAAGAAAGTACTTTTACAACCCATACTTTCAAGTACACTTACACATATCACTTCCTTTTTACTTCAATCTTTTTACACTTTATTATATCACTTCATGGCAGATTTTTCTTTCTTTTGGCTGCCATTTCCTTTGATTTACTCCATTTTTGACTAAATTAATTGTATTCTACTCCTTCTTAAAGAAGCTACACACACCGTTTATTACACAATTCAATTTTTAGTCAAAAATTCAAACAAGCCCTCTCTCTTCTCTTTCTCTTTCACGTGGAAACACCCCCAAAATTCTGCTCGTTTTATTTTTTTTCTTTTTCATTTAATACCCTCCTCTCTCTCCACTTAATGCCTTTCATTTATTCATTTTCATTCATTTGAAACCCTATCTCTTTTACTCCTCTTTTCCTCTCTTTTTTCCTCTCTTTCTTTCTTCTTTCTCTCTTGTTCTTACAAAAACCTTGCTGCCCCTATCTTTTTTTGGAGCTTCCACACATATTTCTTAAAGATTTCTAAGCAAATCTTCTTCCCAAAGCTCCATAGGTGATATAGGTAAAGTATAATGAAGGTTTCATGCATCAAATGACCTTCCATAAGCTTAAAAGCTTAGGATGATGATGTCAATAATGAAACACTCATTTTCTCTACTTTTATTATCTTGTATTTCAATTATTTTCTTGTTTAAGTTGATATATTTTGTAGATCTAAATTTTTGTAGCTTTAATTTTCGTTTATGCCATGGATCTTGTTATTTAAGTTTCTATCTTTGTTATTTCTTATGATTTATGCATAGATCTATCATTCACATGTCTATCTTAGTGATTCATGCATTTAAAATTTAGTTTAGAAGACTAGATCTAGTGTTTGAGTTCATAAATGCATTAGATCTTTGTTTATGTTCATGAACAACTTGCTATAGCATGATGATGGTAGGAAAATTGTAGGAAACTCAAAATCTATTTTATTTTCAACAAAAACAACTTTTGAAAATTCGGATGAAAATGGAACTATATTTAGAAAAGTGGTTTTTCAACTTCAAAATGTATATTTTTCATTTAAAATGAAGGGCTTAGGGTATAGATACCATAAATGAAAGATTTTGATAAGTAAAGTTTAGATCCATGATGTTTATAGCTTATTACCATGCATTTGTTTTATGTTTATGTTCATATTAAGTATAGATCTTAGTTATGAACTCAAACAAAATTGTGAAATTCGTATTTTGGCAAGACCCATATTTAAAAACCACTTTTCAAGTGTCAAAATGTAATTTTTACATAAGAAAATGAAGGCTTAACATATATATAATCAAGACTTCATTTTATATGGTTCAAAGATGATTTTCAAAGATTAATTTTCAAAACAAAGTTCTATTCTCGGATTTTGGCCAAGGCCTAGTTTAAAAGGATAGGATATGTAAGGAACGGGTTTTCATGAGCTTAGATAGCTTTTATCAAAAGATATAACCAAAAATGAATTTTGTAAATTCGGATCCCAATCAAGACCAATTTTTAAAATCTATTTATCAACTCCAAAACCATGTTTTATGTGAAAAATGAAGTATATAGGTAATAAATATCATTAAGCAATGATTTTTACAAGTTAAAATAAGTTTAGGCATGAGTAATGTGTAAACCAAGTAATGGAATTAAAATGGAAAATTTTGAGTTAGTGATCAAATTGTCAAATTCGTAATTTGAGATGATGCATATGTAATCACTAAGTATTTGAGCTCAAATTGCAAGTTTTATGTGTTAAATGAAGTCCTTAGACAATAGATGTAGTAAAGTCTTAAATTTTAATGCATTAAACAAGTTTTTCCCAAATGAATCATTCAAAAAGTGGATTTTCTAAAATTCGGATTTTTGAGTAAACCATATTGGAAAACATATTTGCAAAGTGTAAAATGCAAATTTTTCTGTAAGAATGAAGTCCTTAGTGGTTATGTATGATTGAGCCCTAATTTTCTAAATATCAAATGATTTTTACTTAAAGAAATCCTCAAAAACATTACTTACGAAAATTCGGATTTTTGAATGGACTAATTTTAAAAATATGTTTACAAAGTGTAAAATGGAAATTTTTATGTAGAAATGAAGGTCATAAGTAATATATATAATGAAGACTCAATTTTAACAAAAATAATTATATTTTCTTAAGTAATAAATCCAAAACAAATGGAAATGATCAAAGTTAGAAAACTAGACTTTTCATAAGTAATTGTTATTATGGTCTTGCAAAATAAGAAGTTATAAAATTTCCTTTTAGCAAAATCATCAAGATCATGCATACATTAAGCTTATCTCATGTCATTCATGTTAGGAAATCACTCATATTGCATGTATAGCTAATTTATATAGTAGGAACATTACAAACATTTACAAAACTATTTTTCGGAATCGGAAACCGTTACTGATCAGATATGATCCCTCTGTTCCGATACCTAAATGTTTTCAAAACTTGAAAATAATATTAGAAATAGATAGATCTTTCGAAGTAGATAGAAATCGATATATAATTTGCGAGATTCCGAGTTAAAATGACCAAGTTATGACCGTTTTAAGTTGGAATTCCTGCTTAGGACGCGAATTGCGAATTTGATAGTTTGAATGAGATAGTTTGGATTAGTTAAGTGATGAAATACTTATTAGAGTATTTCTTCCTTTTTAGGAGATCCCGAGATCGACGATTCCCTGCCACCAATTATTATTACTAGAAGACCGGTGATCCAATGGCCGAGTGAGTTTTCTCCTTATTTTGTTACCTTGATTGTGCTTGTAGTTAGTTGCATTAGAATTATAGAACAAGATAAGAATCGATATGAATGGGGATGAGAGATATGATGAGACTGTGATGAATGTATGCCAAAGAAACTAAAGCATATCGAAACCACGATTTGATTGGATAACTGCACCGTTCATATTATTTCTATTATATGTGTGATATTGGTTGGTCACTCTAAAGAATGTATAAATATTTTTTACCTAAGCAAAAATTAAATTGGTCATGCATCGCATCGACATATTGCATTTGGTAGTGTGCTACTCCTATGCAGGTCGATCGGTATGATCCGAGGACTCGTTTAGATAATGAGACCCGGGATCAGAGCTCATTCACAGGGAACTAAGGCGCATCGGGATGCATTCCATGTGTGAGCCTAGCCGAAGCGAGTGCTATGAGCCGAGGGCTTGGGAACTAGCAGCAATCGTGTAGACTTCAATACCATCCCTAACCCAAGATACAGAGGGCGTAAATCCGTTTTGTGTGTGGGTTCCGAATACCCATACATAATTGCTTGCTCACGTGTTTGTTCATGCATAGCATATGATTGATTAATGATTGCTTGTTCTGGTATGGAACTAAGGGAATTCTCACTAAGCTAGTGTAGCTTATACCCTAATAGTTGTTTAAATGAATAGGTTATCTCGAGAATGCAAAGTGGGGACCGAGATGGTTGAAGCCGAGAATGGCTTTGGGATTCCGGCAAGAAATGAGAATGTTGAAGTTATCAGCTAGTTTTATGATTTGTCTTGTAATAGTTTATGTAGGGAAGTTTGTAGATGAATGTAATTGAAGTTGAATAATTTGTATTTTGAATTATAGTGGTTTGTATCGAAAGTATAGTGGATTTTATTTCCTTTACATTGTTACTCAATTGTATCAACATAAAATGTATCATTCCGAAGTGTCTTCTTTATGTGTTAGATGCCTTGTACATAGTATGGAAGCCTTCCGTAACTGAGGTGGTATTCTTAGGCTTTAATATTATGTACGCGGACTGCCACGTTTAGGGTACCCTTCGGGGTGACATCCTAAGTTGCCTCCTCATGGGTGTGATTCCTCCAAATGACTTTAACATATTTGATCTCCTTATTTCATAGATTTTGGATTTTTCGATCCAAAATCCGCACCGAGTGTTCCTTATAAGTGAGGTTCTCCTTTAGCAACACTGGCTCTAACTCTATTACTCGATGTGGATCCGCTACATGCTTACGCAAGACCGATACATGAAACACGTTGTATACTCCCGACAGGTTTGGTGGCAAAGCTAGGCGATAAGCTAAATCTCCCACTCGTTCAAGCACTTAAAAAGGTCCAATGTACCATGGGCTCAACTTTCCTTGTAAGCATACTCTATGTATACTCTTGATCGGATTTATCTTTAAGTATACATGGTCTCCCACTTGAAATTCGAAGACTCGCCTTTTCTATATGCCCAGCTTTTCTGTCTATCTTGGGCCTCTTTCATTCGTTGTCGGATTATTCTTACTTTGTCTGCTGCATCTTGCACTAATTCGATCCAAAAGCAAGCTTTTCCACATCATCCCAAAACAAAGGCGACCTACAGCGTCGTCCATATAAAAGCTTCATATGGCGGCATTCGTATGGTAGAGTGGTAGCTGTTATTGTAGGCAAACTCTATGAGCGGCAAATGAAGATCTCAGCTCCCTTTGAATTCCATAACACAAGCACGCAACATGTCCTTTAGGGTTTGGATTGTCGTTTCGATTGCCCATCTGTTTGGGGGTGATAAACCATGCTAAAATGCAACTTTGTTCCCATACACCTTTGTAAACTCGTCCAAAACTAGATACGAATATGGGGTCTCGATGTGATACAATCCCGGCGGGTACTCCATGTAAATGTACTATTTCCTTTATGTAGAGCTTAGTTATCTTGTCCATTGAGTACATCATATTGATTGGTATGAAATGAGCCATTTGGTCAAGCGATCTACTACGACCCATATGGCATCATATCCTACCGATGTTCTTGGTAATCCGCATATGAAATCCATCGAGATTCGATCCCACTTCCACTCTGGTATCGGCAAAGGCTTTAGCAATCCTCCCGCCCTTTGATGTTCCACCTTTACTTGTTGACAAGTTGAGCACTTCATCACATAATCAACTACATCCCGTTTCATTCCATTCCACCAAAAGTGGCTCGTAAGATCTTGATACATCTTAGTTCCTCTTGGGTGTACTGTATATATCGAGTTATGAGCTTCACTCATGATTTCCCTTCTCAAATCCTCATCACCGGCACCTACAGCTTTCCTTTCATCCTCACTACATCCTCTTCATCGGTGGTGAAGTCAGTATACTTCTCCGCTTGTACTTCCCATTTGACCTTTGTATTACTTCATCATACCGTTGAGCTTCTTTAATCCGTTCCATAAGGGTTGGTTCCATCACCAAGTCAGATATTTCTTGTCCAATGAACTCGATACTCAGCCTTTCGAATTCTCTTACCAACTCCTTTTCGGCAGTCAATAAAGCGGCAACTTCCTCGTGGTTCTTTCGACTTAAGGCATCAACGACGGCATTAACTTTTCCTGGACAATAATTGATTCCAAGATCATAGTCCTTTATGAGCTCCAACTGTCACGCCCTAGAGGGGCATCCTAAACGTAACAATCCGCCACATGCCATATAAGACTCTTGAATTACTAACCAAGCCATTCGGGAGTCTTGTATAGATGTAAGGCGTCCCTTTACGATAATAGAATACTCTATTCAATGAAGTTAAGAAGTTTAATGCGGCATTTGATAGCCTTAGATAATAAATCAAAACACATACATAAAAGTTACAAAGTCTAAGGGGCATTCCCCCGTGAAAGAATATTAAAGGTCCATTACAGTCATCCAGAGTCTTTTTGGTTTCCTGTGGAAGTCTAAACAAAACTGAATACAACTTCTAAAGGAAACACCTAGCTCCTGTACCTAAGCTGTAGCCTGCCTTGGCCTAAGCCAAATGAACTCATGCTGCAACAAGTAAAAACTATAGGGGCGTAAGCTACACTAGCTTAGTGAGTGAAAACTTCCATATCACAATTAAAACATAACATTCAAACAAGTGATTAATCAGTCAAGTGAAATGCATCAAACACGTGAATTCAACAAACATATGACCAGTCGGAAATCATATGTGGATAGACTTGCGCCCTCCATCCTGGGTTAGCAGATTAACGAATCCTACGGTATGATTCCGTTTAGGCTCACGGTCAACCAACTTATATATTCGTTTTATGGATCACGATTAACCAACATATATTCGTTTTATGGATCACGATTAACCAACTATATTCGTTTTATAGATCACGAAAACCAACAAATGGTAATGCTCCATCCCCATTGTGATATGAATGAGTTCAAGTTTATCTTTGATGTCTAATAATCAATTATACCAATTCTTTTAAGTGACAAGCAATACTCGCAACAATCAATTCTAGCTCCTCTCTATACAAGCAATGAATTATCATCCGGCTTCATATTCTTTAAATTCAACTTCACATAACAATAGCAGAGCACTACAATTCCCAAATAACCCCATCATGCATATTCATTTTTGTCTTTGCTAAGCAACTAGTGCAACTATCATTACAACACAAGCAACAATTGAAATTGAAGTGATACTCACTCGGCCATGGTACGCCGGTCTCTTAGTAGTAATAATTGGGTGGTAGGGATTCGTCGGCCTCGGGATCATCTACCAAATAAGAATACCCTAATGAGAACTTCATCACTTAACTAGTCCAAACTATGTATCAAAATTAAACAAAATCGTGATTCTCGCTATTTGCGGAAATTCCAACTCAAAACGGCCATAACTTAGTCATTTTAACTCGGAATTTCGCAAATTTTATATCGATTTCTATCTAGTTTGAAAGATCCATCTATTTCTAATATTATTTTCAAGTTTTGAAAACATTTAGGTTATGGAGCAGAGGGATCAGATCTGATCAGTAACCTTTTCCATTTCCGAAAAATTGTTTTGCACTTGTTTAAAAATGTATCTAGTTGATGATTCATGTATATATAAAATATGAATGAGTTCCTATCATGAATGACATGTGATGAGTCCAATGTATGCATGATCTTGATGATTTTTTATAAAGAAAATTTTAAGAATTCCTAAATCTTACAAGACTCCAACAATAACTACTTCTTGAAAATCCAATTTTCCAAATTTGGCATCTCATTAGTGTTTCGGGATCTCACTCTTAGAATTTCCTTGTTATCCAAATAAAAATGAGTCTTCATCATCTATACTATCCAAGACCTTCATTTCTACATAAAAATTTACATTTTTCACTTTGCAAATATGTTTTTAAATAGGCTTTCTCAAAAATCCGAATTTTAGAAAATTCGCTTTTTGAATAATTCCTTTGAGAAAACTTTGTAATGCATCAAAATTTAAGGCTTTACTATATCCAATGTAAGCCCTGAAAAAATTTCAGTAAATAATTTCAAGATGAACTTCGAAAATAAACCCTAAAAATCACTCCAAATTAAAACCGAATTTCAACTAGTCCAAAAACACGAGCGAATCCAGAAATTTCCGAATCTTGAGAAAAATAAGAATCCCTAAAAAAAAATAAGAACTCAATACTTCAATTCCAAAACCACTACGTACAACAAATTCTATATTTAACTCGACTTATAAAATCGGGTAATATAAAGCCCAAAAACAAATTATTAAAAAGTAAATAACGATTAACTTTCGAAATGAAACCCAATTCAAGAATTCCGAAAACGTTAAAAGATATTAAATACTTACAAAAATAAAATTTAAAATAAATTTCTCAAATTAAATATGTTGTATAAACATAAAATATCAATTTCAAAATTGGCAAAGATATGAACCGGAAAATCACCGGAAACTCTAAGTGGTATACAATAATTTAAGTCCGGCAATCTAGCGCCCCTAACCCTAGAGGCCGAGATGTAGTTTAAATATGTAGAATAGATCGTAGCAATATAAGTTTGTTTAAAAATATCATATTGGTAAATTTTTGACCTATTTAGAACCCGTTCGGATACAGACTTCGAAAAGTGTGTCCCGGGCTCGAGATATAAAAATATACCAATAGTACCGTTAGACTCGTAATTTCACAAGATTTCCAAATATATCAGTTATATAATTTTTCGGGTTATAAAAGTTACAGTTATAACCTTTTTATCGTATTTCCATTATTACCGGTAATTGATTAGTCTTTTGCACTATTCACTTTTATTTCATTACACAATTTTATTATTCTTATAAAGCTTATATTTTTAGATAAATATTTTATATATTATAGAAAATTTTGTTTTTTAAAATTTAGTTAGTTCGGGCTTTTACGGGATCAGATTCTGTTTAAGACCCGATACTAAAAATAAAATAAATTAATTTAATAATTAAAAATATTTATTTTCATAAAATAATTTTTTAGAATTTTTCGGGTTATAAAAATATCATTTATAGCCCTATTCGCGTATTTTGATCATACCGGTAACATATTTGTTAAAATACTAAAATAATTCAAATAATTATTTAATTTTAATTATGAAAAATCTGCTACAAATATTTGGAATAAATTTTCTAATTTTATTTTATTTTATTAAGAAAGTACTTTTACAACCCATACTTCAAGTACACCTTACACATATCACTTCTTTTCACTTCAATCTTTCTACACATATCCCACACTTCATGGCAGATTTTTCCTTCTTTATGGCTGCCATTGTCCTTTATTTACTCCTATTTTGACTAAATTAATTATATTCTACTCCTTCTTAAGAAGCTACATTACACATTTATTACACAATCAATTTCAAGTCAAAATTCAACAAATTCTCTCTCCTCTCCTCCAAATTCACGTGCAGCATGCTCTTGTGGCTGCCTTGTTTTATTTTTTTCTCTTCTTTCATTCATTAATACACTTATTTTCTCTCTCTCCTTCATTTACTCCTTCTTCCTTTTTCATTCCTTAACCTTTTCTCTCTCTTTTTTCCTCTCTTTTCTTCTTCTTCTTGCTCTTGTTCTTCAAAGAACAAGCTGCCCCCTTCTTCTTCCATGAGCTCCACACATATTTTTAAAGATTTCTAAGCAAATCTTCTTCCCAAAGCTCCATAGGTATATAGGTAAAGTGTAATGGAAGTTTCATGCATCAAATGATCTTCCATAAGCTTAAAAGCTTAGGATGATGATGCCAAAAATGAAACACTCCTCTTCTCCACTATTATTATCTTGTATCATAATTATTTTCTTGTTTAAAGTTGATATATTTTGTAGATCTAACTTTTTGTGGCTTTGATTTTCGTTTATGCCATAGATCTTGTTATTTAAGTTGTTATTTTTGTTATTTCTTATGATTTATACATAGATCCATCATTCACATAACTATTATAGTGATTCATGCATTTATAACTAGATCTAGTTGTTTTTAGGTTCATACATGCATTAGACTTTTGTTTTATGTTCATAAATAACTTGTAATAGCATGATGATAGTAGGAAAGTTGTAGAAAACTCAAGATCTATTTTATTTTCAACAAAAATCATTTTTGAAAATTCGGATGAAAATGGAACCATATTTAGAAAAGTTGTTTTTCAACTTCAAAATGTGTATTTTTCATTTAAAATGAAGGGCTTAGGGTATAGATAACATAAATGAGTGATTTTGATGAGTGAAGTTTAGATCTATGAGTTTATAGTTTACTACCATGGGTTTCTTTTAGATCTATGTTCATATTAAGTATAGATCTTAGTTTTGAACTCAAACAAAATTGTGAAATTCGTATTTTGGCAAGACCCCTATTTAAAAACCACTTTCCAAGTGTCAAAATGTAATTTTTACTTAAGAAAATGAAAGCTTAATATATGTATATCATCAAGACTTCTTTTTACAAGAATCAAAAGTGATTTTCAAAATAAAAATCTTATTTTCGGATTTAGGTCAAGACATATTTTAAAAACATGTTTTCCAACTCAAAAATGAAGTTTTTATTCAAGATATGAAGGGCTCTTAGGATAGGATATGTAAGGAATGGATTTTTATAAGTTTAGATAGATTTTATCAAAAGATATGTCCAAAAATAAATTTTGTAAATTCGGATCCCAACCAAGACCAATTTTGAAAACCTATTTTTCAACTTCAAAACAAGACTTTTATTAAAGAAATGGAAGCCTTAAGGGATAGGTTTGATTAGGAAATGGTTTTTGAAAGACTAAATGAGTTTTACAAAGAAAACAAGCTCAAATGAATTTCTCAAAATTCGGATTTGAAAATAGCCACAATTCAAACACTTATTTCCAAATGCCAAAATGATAATTTTGATAGGAAAATGGAAGTCCTAGGGTATATATAATATAGACCAAGTTTTGATAAGGATAAAAGAAGTTTATCAAAAATAATCTTAGAATAACAAATGGTTTCCAAGAATAGGTTAAACAATGTTTTCATTCTTTAAAATTTTGTAAAATTCGTACTTAGGCAAACCACCTATGTAAACACCTATTTTCTAACCCCAAAATGAAGGTTTTTATTGAAATAATGAAGGTGATGGTTATATAGGATCATCAAGGTTGAGTTTTGATAAAAAAAGTATGATTTTAAGAAGAAAACTATTTTTCTTAAGTCTAGTAAAATTCAAAGTTTTGCAAAGTAAAGGTTTTCAAAAGAATTTTGATATTATATGTATACATATAGGTAGATCATCTCATAATCTTCATGACAATAGCTTGTAGGTAATACATATATGCATGATGCATTGTAGAAATAAAGTATGAAAATTGAGTTTATCCAAAATTTGTAAATTCGGATGATTTCAAACCATGCCTTAAAAACCATTTATCAACTCCAAAACTTGTGTTTTATATGAAAAATGAGGAGTTTAGTCATAGGTATCATCAAGTGAATTTTGATAAATTAAGATGGATTTGCTAAGAAAAATATATAGAACAAGAGTAGAAATGAAAGGAAAAATTGAGTTGTTGTCATTTTAGAAATTCGTAATAATGAGTAATGGCATGAAAACCATATTTTCCAAACTCAAATTAGAAGTTTTATCAAAGAAATGAAGTCCTTAGTGGCTAGGCATGGTTGAGCCTTAATTTTCTAAGTATCAAATGATTTTTACTTAAAGGAATCACTCAAAAACAATTTTTGTAAAATTTGGATTTTGGAATCAATCCTACTTGAAAACATGTTTACAAAGTGTAAAATGGAAATTTTTATGTAGAGATGAAGGTCATAAGTAATATATATAATGAAGACTTAATTTTAACAAAAATAATTATATTTTCTTAATTAATAAATCCAAAACAAATGGAAATGATTAAAGTTAGAAAACTAGACTTTTCATAAGTAGTTGTTATTATGATCTTGCAAAATAAAAAGTTATAAAATTTCCTTTTAGCAAAAATCATCAAGGTCATGCATACATTAAGCTCATCTCATGTCATTCATATTAGGAAATCACTCATATTGCATGTGTAGCTAATTTATATAGTAGGAACATTACAAACATTTACAAAACTATTTTTCGGAATTGAAATTGTTACTGATCAATCTGATCCCTTTTCGAAGATTCAAATTTTTAAAACTTGAAAATAATATTAGAATTAGATATATCTTTCGAAGTAGATAGAAATCGATATATAATTTGCGAAATTCTGAGTTAAAATGACCAAGTTATGGCCGTTTTAAGTTGGAATTTTCGCTTAGGACGAGAATTACGAATTTGATAGTTCGTATAAAATCGTTTGGATTAGTTTGAGTTGAAATACTTATTAGAGTATTTCTTCCTTTTTAGGTGATCCCGAATCCGACGATTCCCTACCACCGAATTGTTATTACTAAGAGACCGGTGATCCAATGGCCGAGTGAGTTTTCTTCTTATTTTGTTACCTTGTTTGTGCTTATAGTTAGTCACATTAGAATTATAGGAACAAGATAAAAATCGATAGGAATGGGGATGGGATATATGACGAGACTGTGATGAATGTATGCTAAAGAATACTAAAGCATATCGAAACCACGATTCGATTGGATAACTGCACTGTTCATATTATTTCTGTTATGTGTGTGATATTGGTTGGTCACTCTAAAGAATGTATGAATATTTTAACCTAAGCAAAAAATTAAATTGGTCATGCATCGCATCGGACATATTGCATTGGTAGCATACTACTCCTACGCAGGTCGATTGGTATGGTCCGAGGACTCGTTGGGATGACGAACCCGGTATCAGAGCTCATTCAGGGGTACTAAGGCGCATGTGGATGCATTCCTTGGATGAGCCCAGCCGAGTCGAGTGCTAAGAGCCGAGGGCTTGGGGACTAGATGCGGTCGTGTAGACTTCAATACCATTCCTAACCCCAAGATACGGAGGGCGTAAATCCGTTTTGTGTGTGGGTTCCGGATATCCATACATAATTGTTTGCTCATGTGTTTGTCCATGCATAGCATATGATTGATTATAACTTGTCTGTTATGGTACGGAGTTAAGGGAATTCTCACTAAGCTAGTGTAGCTTATACCCCAATAGTTGTTTAAATGAGCAGGTTATCTCAAGAATGCTAAGTGGGGACCGAAATGGTTGAAGCCGAGAATGACTTCGGGATTTCGGCAATGAATAAGAATGTTTGGAGTTATCAGCTAGTTTTATGTTTTGCCTTGTAATAGTTTTATGTAGGGAAGTCTTTGGATGAATGTAATTGAAGTATATTATGTTTTGATATTTGGAGTATAGTAAATTGAATTTCCTTTACATTGTTACTCAAGTTATATCAACATGAAATGTATCATTCCGATGAGTCTCCTCCATGTGTTAGACGCCTTGTACATAGTATGGAAGCCTTCGCGTGACATGGTGGTCATTCTTAGGCTTTAATATTATGTACGGCGGACTGCCACGTTTAAGGTACCCTTCGGGACGTGACATCCACTACCTAAGGACTTCATTTAACATATAGAACATTCATTTTGAGCTTGAATAATAGTTGTTCACCTAGGCATCATCCAAAGTTATGAATTTTACAAGTAGAGTACTAACTCAAAATTTTCCATCTTGATTCCACTACTTGTTTTACACATTACTCATATCCAAACTCATTTTAACTTATAAAAATCATTACTTAATGATACCTATTACTCATACCCTTCATTTTTTATATAAAACATGAGTTTCAAAGTGGTTACAAGAGTTTTTAAAATAGGTCTTGAAAATCATACGAATTTTCTTTTGAACATTTCTAACAAAAACCTTTTCTTTTTAAGTTCCTTGTCTCATTTACATAAAAATTACCAACTATCACATTTATATATACAAGACTAAGCCTTTATGAACATTAATGCATGAAAACACAAAATATCCATATGAACATGAATGTCAAGAAAAACATGAGTGTCTAAGTGCTAGATCTACTACTTTTAGTGCATGAAAAAGAGTTTAAAAGCATGAACACATATTTTCTATGCAAGATCTCTACTTTTACATGCATGAACATGATAATATTTCAACAAAAGCTCATCAAACACAAGATCTACTCTTGTGATGGCTTGATATTCATGTATTAGTGTTTTCTTATCCCTAGGATTTGCTCATGGGGATTTAAAATAAAAACACACATGAATAATCTTGCCATTACGAGATTAAGTAGTAGTAAAGCTAAAAATCATCACCTAAGGGGAGATTTGATGAAGAAATGAAGAAGAAATGAACTTGAAGTGAGTGTGTGTGAGGGGGGTGTAGTTCACGGCACAAAGGAGAGAGAAGAGAGAGTTTTTACTTTGTAAAAATGTTTAAAAGAGAAGAAACGAAGAGAAAGAATGAAAATGAGTTTATATATTAAGTATATTAGGGTTTGTTTGTATTAATAAAAGAAGAAAAAATAAGACAAATAGAGGGCAAAATAGGGGGGGTGCGCCGGCCATCATGTGAGGAAGAGAGAGAGTGAATTAATTTTATTTGAATTTGTAATTTGTAATAAAATGTAATAAATGTAATAATTTGGTAAGAAACAAAAATATCTTGGAAAAGAAAATATAATGAGTAGTTGTAAGGATGTAAGACTAGGGCATGGGTAGTGTGTAGTGTAGGTTGTACTTGTGAATAGTGGTAAATAGTAGACAAGACATCTACTTTACCGGTAGTAAGGAAAATACATGAAAAAGGCTATAACTGTAATTTTTATAGCCTGGAAAATTATAAAATTTATATTTTTGAATTCTTTATAAAATTTTGGTTCTAATGAATATTCCGAATATTTTTCGGAGTTTTTAGTCCCGGGGCTCGCTTTTCCGTAATGGAGCTCGGGAAGGCCCGGAATAGAAAATTTTCCGAAGTTAAAACTTTCTATGGTTTGAAATATACTTTAAAATAATAATTCACATTAAATTATTTTATAAAATTTCTTTTGATATGAAACCGAAGGAAAGCCGGATCTAGGGTTTCTAAGCTCCTCTCACTAGTTAAACTAGACCGATTTAGGATTTTGCTTTTCTGTTTCCGAAGCTCTCTTGACTACTAGGAAAATCGGGGTTTACACCAACCATCTCCGTTGTCGCATATTTAACTCCTTCTGAGTGAATATGTACTTGAGGCTCTTGTGATCCGTATATATTCGCATCTTTGTCCATACAAGTGATGCCTCCATATCTTGAGTGTGAAAACAATGGCAGCTACCTCCAAGTCATGTGTCGGAAAATTTTGCTCATGTGGTCTTAATGTCGCGAAGCATAAGCAATCACTTTTCCTTCTTGCATTAGCACACATCCAAGACCATTTCTTGATGTGTCGCTATGCACCGTGTAAGGCTTTTCAGGGTTTGGCAAAACGAGTATCGGTGCGATACAAGCTTTTGCTTGAGCTCTTGGAAACTCCTTTCTCTATTATCGGTCCAGATGAACTTCTCATTCTTTTGAGTAAGTTGTGTCAAGGGTTTGGCTATAGTTGAGAAATTCATTACGAACTTTCAATAATAACCAGCTAACCAAGAAAGCTTCTTACTTCCATTACCGTCTTCGGTTGTTTCCACTCCATTATTGCTTTAATCTTTTCAGGATCAACCGATATGCCATCTCCTAAACGACATGTCCTAAAAAGGGTGTCTTATCCAACCAAAAGTCACACTTTGATAATTTGGCATACAACTTATGTTCTCTTTATGTCCGAAGCACCATACAGAGGTGCTCCTCATGTTGCTCTCGTGTAGTTGAGTAGACCAATATGTCGTCGATGAAAACTATAGCACACTTATCCAATAAGGGCCTATAGATTCTATTCATCAGTCCATGAAAGCGGCAGGTGCATTTGTCAAACCAAAAGACATCACTAAGAACTCATAATGTCCATAACGAGTCCGAAAAGCGGTCATTGGTACATCCTCTGGCTTTACTCTTAACTGATGGTATCTGACCTCAGGTCGATGCGTGAAAACACACTTGCTCCTTGTAACTGATCAAAGAGGTCATCAATCCGGGGCAATGGATACTTATTCTTGATTGTAACATTATTCAACTCTCGGTAATCGATACATAACCTCATAAACCCATTCTTTTTCTTAACGAATAAAATTGGTGCTCCCCATGGTGATACACTTGGGCGAATAAATCCTTGATCCAAAGGCTCTTGTAATTGATTCTTAGTTCCTTCAACTCTACCGGTGCTATCCTGTATGGAGCTTTTGATATAGGCTCGGTATCTGGCATCAAGCTAATCTCAAAATCAATCTCCCTCTTTGGTAGCAATCTAGGTAATTCCTCAGGAAAAACATCATTGACTATAGGTATATCCTCCACCTTTGGTCCTTCGCTTTCTTCTTCTATCACATTAAATTGTTGGTCAATCTCCTCCTCATCCGTCACTAACTCGAGGGAACTTAATCCTTGCCTTCTTACAATAGCGATTCTCCTTTGAACTCAATATCCTTCCTGTTTACATCCTTAAAATTCACCTTCTTCCCTGACAATCTACCATAGCTTTAACGTGGGTCAACCAACTCATGCCAAGAATCACTTCATACTTATTCATCTCTAACACAATCAAGTCACTTGCCGTATGGTGTCCTTGAATCTCTAAAGGACATTCCTTCAACATCTCTTGGGTGGTTACGACACTACCTGTGGGTGTCTTTATCTTGAAGCTGGTAGCGGTAGTATGTAAGCCCTGGAAAATTTCAGTAAATAATTCTAAAGATGAACTTTGAAAATAAAACCCTGAAAGTCACTCCGAATTAAAACTGAACTTCGATAAGTCCCAAATTCCGAACGAATCCGGAAATTTCTGAATCGTGAGAAAAATAAGTAACCTCAGAAATAAAATAGCAACTCAATATACTTCCATTCTAAAACCTCTACGTACGACAAATTTTATATTTAACTCCAACTTATAAATTCGGATAAAATAGAGCCCTAAAACAAATTGTTAAGAAGTAAATAGTGATTAACCTTCGGGAATAAAACTCAATCCAAAGAATTCCGAGAACGTTGTGAGATTTAAATACTTATGAAAATCGACCTTAAAATAAATCTCACCAATCAGATATGTCATATAAGTATAAAATATCAGTTTCCAAATTGGGAAAGGTCTAAACTGGAAAGTCAACCGGGAAACCTAAGTCCTGAAACTCCCAAGAAACTTAGTTTAGATCCGGCAATCCTGTTCCTAAACCAAGGATTCGGAATAAGAGGAAAAGGTGTAATTGGTTCGTATTAAGCCTAGGATGCTCTAAAGGATGAGATCAACGAGTTTTCGACCTATTCCAATCCGGTCAGGTGCCGACTTCAAAAAGCGCGCCCTGGATTCGAAATGTTAAAAATATGTTATTAATGCCGTTAGGCTCATATTTCTATAAGGATCTCTAAATTGTTAGTTTTACAAATTTTCAAATAGCTTGAATTACCTGATTTTACAAATTTAATTGTATTTCATTACTACCGGTAATTAGTGAGTCTTCCAGTACGATTTACTATTATTCATTACCCAATTTTTATTATTATTCTTATAATGTATACCCTAGTTCTCCTAGTGATTGGATAAACTTCGGAAACCGGAGAACGAAACCCTATATCGGTTTAGTTCAAGCGTAGTGAGAGGAGCTTAAAAACCCTAGATCCGGTTTTCCTTCGGTTTCATAATAAAAGAAGTTTTATAAGGTAAATGAATACGAATTATTGTTTTAAAGTGTATTTTAAACCTTAGAAAGTTTTAAATTCGGAAATTTTTCAATTACGGGCTTCCCGAGCTAATTACGGAAAAACGTGCCCGGACCACAAACTTAGAAAAATATTCCGGAATATTCATTAGAACCGAAATTTTATGAGGATTTCAAAAATATCAATTTTATAATTTTCTGGGCTATAAAAATTATAGTTTTAGCCTTTTTCCCATATTTTTGTTACAACCGGTAAAGTAGATGTCTTGTCTACTATTCACAAGTACAACCTACACTACACACTACCCATACCCTATTTTACATCTTTACAACTACTCAATTATATTTTCTTTTCCAAGAAATTTTTGTCTCTTATTAAATTATTACTTTTATTACATTTTATTACACAAATTTCAAATTTAAACAATTTCAACTCACTCCCTCTCTACCCCCTCCTAAGGTCGGCGCACACCCCCCTAATCCCCCTCTATTTGTTTTATTTTACTCTTTTCTAATACAAATAAACCCTAAAACACTTAATATATAAACTCATTTCTACTCTCTCTCCTCATTTTTACTCATTCCAAATTTTTACAAAAGAGAAATCCTCTCCTCTTCTTCTTCTTCTTGTCGTGGAGCCCCTCCCACACCCACACACATTCACACACAAGTTCATTTTTCTTCATTTCTTCTCCAAAACTCCTCTTAGGTGATGATTCTAAGCTTTATATCTACATTATCTTGTAATGGCAAGACCATTTTGTGTGTTTTCCACTTTTAATCCCAATGAGCATATGCTAGGGACATGAAAACACTAATACAAGAATATCAAGCCATCACAAGAAGTAGATCTTGGGTTTAAAAGAGTTTTTGTTGGAATATCATCTTGTTCATACATGTAAAGTAGAGATCTAGCATAGAAAGTTATGTCATGCCATGAAACTCTTGAGTCATGCACTATAAGTTGTAGATCTAGTGTTTAGACACTCATGTTTTCCTTGACATTCATGTTCACATGCATATTTTGTGTTTCCATGCATTGATGTTCACAAGAGCTTGGCCTTGCGTATGTATAAACATGTTAGTTGGTAGATCTTTATGAAAATAAGGCAAAGAACTTGAAAAGAAAAGATTTTTGTTAGAAAAGTTAAAAGGAAAATTCGTATGATTTTTGAAACCTATTTTAAAAACCCTTAAAACCACTTTGAAACTCATATTTTTCATGAAAAATGAAGGGTATATGTAATAGGTATATTTAAGGAATGATTTTTACAAGTTTGAATGAGTTTAGGCATGAGTAATATGTAAAACAAATAGGGGAGTTAGAATGGAAAATTTTGAGATAGTGATTAAATTGTTAAATTCGTATTTTGGAGTAATGCCTACATGAACACCTAGTATTCAAGCTTAAATTGCATGTTTTATAGGTTAAATGAAGTCCTTAGGCAATAGATATAATAAAGCTTCAAATTTTGGTGCATTAAACAAGTTTTCTCCTAAGAAAAGTGCAAGAAATGAAATTTCAAAATTCGGATTTTTGTGAAAAGCTTATTTAAAAAATATTTATAAAGTGAAAAATGTGAATTTTTATGCATAATGGAGGAGGTCTTGGATAGTATAGATGATAAAGAGCTTGTTTTTAGTTAGATAACAAGTAAATTCTAGGAATAGAATCCTAAAATACTAGGAGATGCAAAAATTGGAAAGAATGGAATTTTAGGAAATGGCTAATGTGAGTCTTGTAAAAGGAGTTCTTAAAAGTTCATTATCAAAAATCATTAAGATCTGCATAGATTGAACTCATTACATGTCATTCATATTAGGAATCATTCATATTTCATCTATACACGAATCATCAACTAGATATATTTTACTAAATGCAAAACAAATTTTTCAGAACCGGAAACGTTACAGAACAGATCTGATCCCTCTGTTCCATGACCTTAATATTTTAAAAACTTGAAAATAATATTAGAAATAGATAGATCTTTCGAAGTAGATAGAAATCGATATAAAATTTGCGAAATTCCGAGTTAAAATGACCAAGTTATGACCGTTTTAAGTTGAACTTCCGCAAGTAGCGAGAATCACGACTTTGATTAATTTAGATGCATAGCTTGAATTAGTTGAGTGATGAAATTCTTATTAGGCTATTTTTATTTGGTAGGTGATTCCGAGTACGACGATACCCTATCACCCGACTACCGTTATTAAGAGACCGGCGTACCATGGCTGAGTGAGTATTACTTCCGCTCTCAATTATTGTTATGATTGTAATGATAGTGGCATTAGTTGTTTAGGCAAAGATAAAAATGATATATGATGATGGGTATATGGGAATTATATACTTGTTGCTGTTGATATGTGAAGTTGAACTTAAGAATATCGAAACCGGGTGTTAAGCTACTGCTTGTATAACGAGGAGTTATAATTGATTGTCTGCGAATATTGATTGGTCACCTAAAAGAATTGGATTAATCTATTATTGGACCTCAATTATAATTGAACTCATTCATATCACGACGGGGATGGAGCATTAGCATTTGTTGGTTTTTCGTGATCCATAAAACGAATATTTGTTGGTTTTTCGTGATCCATAAAACGAATATATATTGGTTAATCGTGATCCACAAAACGAATTGTTGTTCAGTTGACCGTGAGCTTAAACGGTGTCGTACTGTAGGATTCGTAAATTGCTAACCCGGGATGGAGGGCGCAAGTCCATCCACATATGATTTCCGGCTGGTCATATGTTTGTTGAACTCGCTCGTTTGATGCATTTCACTTGGTTGATTAATTACTTGCTTGAATGTTTTGTATTAATTATGATTCGGAAGTTTTCACTCACTAAGCTAGTGTAGCTTATACCGCAATAGTTTCCTGTTGCAGTATGAATACCTTTTGGCTATCTCCGAGGACCCATGGACATCAGGTACAGTCCTTAGATGCTAAGGAACTTTTGATAAGGCCGGGTCCTATAAGTAAAAATGGACTTCTAATCCTGTTTCCTTGAACCAGTGCCTGAAGGATAATATAAGGAATTTTGTGAGCCTGAGAATTCTTAGCATTGTTATCGAGGGTATGCCCCCTAGTTCATGTAATAGAATAGTTCTCTATTGGACGGTCATGATTTACATTCTTATTGCTATGTATGTCTCCTTAAACTACTACGAAGCAAAGTATGATCTTCTGTATGTTGAGAGTGAGCCTTACACCCAATGTTCGAACTCATGGGAAGACTGAGGTTGTCTTACTTGAGTTTAAATATCGAGTGTGGCGGACTGTCATGTGTAGGGCACTCTTTGAGGCGTGACATAGTAACCATAGGTAAACTGGTCTTCTTAGCAAGGTTGGGGGTGATAAACGAATGGGTGGCTCTGGTATCAAACAAGGCATAAACGGTCTCACTAGCTACTCGTATACTCCCTGCGTTCAACACGCATTAGTTACTAACCATACTACATTTATCTAACTATTCTAAAGCTTTAGGCTAAACAGATATAGGGATTCTATTGTTATAGATTTGATAACGTAAATAGATATTATAAACAAACAAAACGATAGCTTAAGGTTAAGGCTAACCTGCAACAAGTCCATGGTCATAGCCTTCGTCTCCCTCTAAGGTAGCAAACTCATATCCTTCCTCGTCATCATCGACTTCTTCGCACATCCACTGGCCTTCCAGGTTATAAACTCTCATTCCATGCATCGATGTGTTAGAGTGGTCTCCATTTCCATTACCGTTGTTGGTTTTAACAAGGGCAGATCCTCTGAGGTGTGGGCGACCTCACAAGAGCATTTCTCCCCTTTGGGCATTCATTTGCAAAGTGCCCTAGCTGCTTACACATATAGCAGACACCGGTGTTCTTCTTTAGACACTCCAGGATTTTATGATCCACCTACCAAAATATAGCACTTGTTTTGCAATTGTGGGCAAGACTTTGGATAATGCTTCCCTCGGCATTTCCAGCATGTGATATCTACCTTGGTCACTTCCCTCTAATTGCTTCCACTTCTTTTGAAACTTCCAAAGGCCTTAAACCTCTTATTTTTTAACCTAGAACTCGGTCCATCATAAGGCTTCCTTCGAAACACAAACACTTTCTTTTCCAGAGCTTTTGTTTCCTCTAATTGCTTCCACTTCTTTTGAAACTTCCATATGTCTTAAACCTCTTATTTTTTAACCTAGAACTCGGTCCGTCATAAGGCTTCCTTCCAAACACAAACACTTTCTTTTCTGGAGCTTTTGTTTTCATCTTTTTGGCTTCTTCTATAATTTGAGCCTTTTCCACTAGCTCCTTAAAACTTCTTATATCAAATTCCACCAAACGAATCTTTAGGTCCTCATCTAATCCATTCAAGAAAACTTGTCTCTTTAACTCCTCGCTGTGCTTATAGGATTCAGGGGCATATTGTAACAAGTGACTGAACTCGGTTTCGTACTGCTTGATGGTTCTCCCTCTTTGAGAAATATGCAAGAAGTCAGCACTGTACCGAACTCTGAGACTCCTTGGAAAATAGTTCTCCAAGAACTCTTCTCAAAACATATCCCAAGTAACTAGAGTAGGCAATTCTCGCTTCTTCGATTCCCACCATATTCGGGCATTAAATTTCAACAGGAATGTTCCATATTTTACTCTTAAATGGTGGGGTAACTCATAAGCATCAAACGATCTCTCAATTTGGGCCAACCAGTCTTCGGCCTCATCTAGTTTTCCAAAGGCTCCATCAAAGTAGCTGTTACTTTTGATGAAGTCGGTGAGCAAGTTTCAGTGTGATCTCGATGGTGGCGACGGTGGAAATGGCGCAGCATGCGACTGTTCGCCAGGTGCTTCTACCGTAGCTCCAGGAGCATTCTGAGGTGGAGCAAGAGCTGGATTATTTTGATTTTGTTGCTAAATCAATAGTCAACAACTGGTTCATCTGTCCAAGGGCAGTAGCATAGTCATTTTGCTGGTTCAGGGCAGGAGCAGGGTTATTCTCCGGTTGGTTTTGTAGGGGTACTCCTTGTTCAGCTGGTATTTCGTTGGAATCTCGTTGCTCCCTATTTCTACGTCTTCTTGGATGGTTGTTTAATTGTTTAGATTTTAGCTTTCTATTAAACGCTCTATATTAACGTTTACGAAAATCACAGAAATCTCAAATATAAAGACCAGAAATTTAGATCAAAATACGAAACTTAAGGAAATAAAATCGTAGAATAGAAATTAACAAAAGCTTTATAAGAAATCAAGGAATTCAAATACTCATTACAAAGAAATCACAGGGTAAGAAATCAAAATCAGGAATTTTACTCAAAAAGAAATAATATAAATGCCATAAAAACAAAACAAAACAAAGGAATCACATTATTAAGAAATCATTAGGTCACTTGTTGTCTTTTAAACACTTAACTGCATCTTTTAATTAGTTGCGATTTAATAACTAAGGTGTTACATCTTGGGTGAACGCGATGCTTTCTTCTGTTTGTGGCTCCTTACTTCTTTTCTCGATCCTACCGTTGAGATTTGAGGGAATCCGGTGTTGGTTTCGCCTTCTTCCTACTTTCGATTTCTTGAAAGAATATCCTTGCTTTCGATCCTTTGATGGCACCAACGAGACTCGTTTCCAACGTTACCTAAGGTGGGTTGTATGGTCTTTTATGCAAGCATATTTCTCTTTTAGTTCCATTATCAAAAGGCAAGTTAACTCTGTTTTCTTACTAGCTGCAACTTACAACGGTTTGGAATTCCACCTATTCTTTTTAAGGGTATAAACTAGTTCTAAGGCCATCTACATATCTTAGGTATGGTCATAAAACATGTGGTCTCTCATATATCCCCACTTTCTATAATTCTAGGATTCTTCCTAAAACTTTTATGGCTTAATCTTAAACTTATCCTATGTTTAAGACTTCTACTTTTAAACTTACTGTTTCTTTCTCTAATCTTGATGCTGTGATACCAACTTAAACTGTCACGCCCCAACTAGTACCCTAAACGCTACAGCTTACCGTACGCAATATTAAAACTTAAAAATGACTACCTCAGTCACTCGAAAGCTTCTATATTGGTACAAGGCATGCGTTTGCATCAAAGAGAGATCTGTGGAGTAATGCATTTTAAGATATTGGTAGCGGAACATACAAAACAACACTTCATATATTTCATTGAAATATAAAGTCTTACAACTTCTAAGGGGCATTCTGTCACACCTCGAAGGGTGCCCTAAGCATGGCAGTCCGCCGTACATAATATTAAAGCCTAGAAATGACCACCTCAGTCACACGAAGGCTTCCATACTATGTACAAAGCATCTAACACATGGAGGAGACACATTGAAGTGATACATTTCATATTGATACAACTTAAGTAACAATGTAAAGGAAATACAATTCACTATACTTCAATTACAATTCATCCAAAGATTTCACTACATAACTATTACAAAGAAATTCATAAGACATAGCTAATATCTTCAAGTACTCTTACTTCCTGTTGGAATCTCGAAGTCATATTCGGCTCCAACCATCTCGGTCCCAGATAGCATTCTCCCGTCAACCTGTTTATTCAAACATCTATTGGGGTATAAGCTACACTAGCTTAGTGAGAGTTCCCTTAATTTCGAACCATGACAAGTAAGTTATAAATCATCCATATGCTATGCATGAATAAACACACGAGCAGACAATTACGTATGGGTATCTGGAACCCGTACACAGAACGGATTTACACCCTCTGTATCTAGGGTTAGGGATGGTGTTTAAAGTCTACACGACCTACTACTAGTCCCCAAGCCCCCTGGCTCATAGCAATCGACTCAACTAGGCTCATACATGGGATGCATCTTCGGTGCGCTTTAGTTCCCTATGAATGAACTCTAATATCGGTCTCATTCTCCAAACGTGACCTCGGATCATACCGATCTTTTTGCGTGGGATTAGCACGCTACCAAATGTAACTTGACGATGCGATGCATGATCAATTTATTTTTGCTTAGGTCAAATTGTTCATACATTCTTTTAGAGTGACCAACCAATATCATACACACAAACAAAAATAATATAAATAGTGCAGTTATCCAATCGAATCATGGTTTTGATATGCTTTAGCATTCTTTGGCATACATACATCAAAGTCTCATCATCTATCCAATCTCTATTCATATCGCTTTTTATCTTGTTCCTATAATTCTAATGCAACTAGCTACATGCACAAACAAGGTAACAAAATAAGAGGAAAACTCACATGTCCATTGGACTCCGGTCTTTTAATCGTAATAGTCGGGTGGCAACTAGTCCTCGAAAGTAAAGTCATCTAAGGAAAGAAATAACCAAATGAGTATTTCAACTCAAAACTAATCCATTCTATCTCATACAAACTATCAAATTCGTAATTCTCGTCCTACACGGGAATTCCAACTTAAAACGGTCATAACTTGGTCATTTTAACTCGGAATTTAGCAAATTATATACCGATTTCTATCTACCTCAAAAGATCTATCTAATTATAATATCATATTTAAGTTTTGAAAACTTTTAGGCTTCAAAAAGATCCGATCAGTTCAGATCGGTAGCAAAAACAATTTTAGAAATTTGATTTTGTGAAAGTTCATGAAGTTTCTACTATCCAAAGCAAGTATACATGCAATATGAAAAAGTTACTATCATAAATGATATTTCATGAGATATATATATATATACATGTTATTGATGATATTGAATAAAAGAAATTTTTAGAGAACTTTTTCTTTATAAGACTTTATGAAAAATCAACTTAGAAAAGCTAGTCTTGTATTCTTGACAATTCCCACTTGTTTTTAGAAAAATTCCTTGATAAAATTTATTTATTCTTGTTAAAACTAAGTCCTCATTATGTATATTCCTTAAGGCCTTTATTTTTCAACAAAAATTTCCATTTTACACTTTGTAAATATGTTTTTAAATATGGTTCATCCCAAAATCCGAATTTTGTAAAAATTATTCTTGTGATGTTTCCTTTAAGTAAACTCATTTAATATTTAGAAACTTAAGGCTCAACCATACCTAGCCACTAAGGACTTCATTTCTTTAATAAAACTTCTATTTTGAGTTTGGAAAGTAAGTGTTTTCATGCCATTACTCCATTATTACGAATTTCTTAAAATGACAAGCAACTCAAATTTTTCTACTTTATTTCTACTCCATGTTTTACATATTTTTCTTAGCAAATCTCATCTCAACTTATAAAAGTCATTACTTGATGATATCTATGACCTATACTCTTCATTTTTCATATAAAACACAAGTTTTGGAGTTGATAAATGGGTTTTTAAGGTATGGTCTTGAAACCATCCGAATTTCACAAGGTTAGGATAAAACTCAAATTTTATACTTTGTAATCTCTTCCTATTTTGAGAATCTCTATAAGTAGATCTACCATTTACTTATCAAAAACATCTCCTATTGATACCTATTCCATAAGCCTTTCGTTTTTTAAACAAATCCTTCATTTTGGTGTTGAAAAATGGATTTCCAAAATTGGCCTTGGTTGAGATCCAAATTTACAAATTTTGTTTTTGGGCATATCTTTTGATAAAATCTATCTAAACTTATGAAAATTCATCCCTTACATATCCTACCTTAAGAGCCTTCCATATTTTGAATAAAAACTTCATTTTTTAGTTGGAAAACATGTTTTTAAGTTATGCCTTTGTCTAGATCCGAAAATAGAATTTTGTTTTGAAAAATAATCTTTCAAAATCACCTTTGAACCATATAAAATGAAGTCTTGATGATATATACCCATTAAGCCTTCATTGTTTCAAGTAAAACTTCCATTTTGACACTTGGAAAGTGGTTTTTAAATATGGGTCTTGCCTAGATACGAATTTCACTATTTTTGTTTGAGTTCAAAACCAAGATGTACACTTACTATGAACATAAATATAAAAGAAATCCATGGTAGTAAACTATAAACTCATAGATCTACACATAAACATAATCAAAGATACATAAAAGTTAGATCTACAAAATATAACCATTGCTAGCAAGAAAATAATAATATTACAAGAGAATAATCATAGATAAGATGAATGTTTCATTTTAGCATCATCATCTTTAGCTTTTAAGCTTATAGAAGGTCATTTGATGCATGAAACTCTCACTATACTTTACCTATATCATCTATGGAAGCCTTGGATAAGAGTTTTACCAAAGGATCTTGAAGAAATATGTGTGGGAGCTCAAATAAAGAATAGGGCGGCAAGTGTTCTTGCAAGAACAAGAATAAATGAAGGGAGAAAGAGAGGAAAATAGAGAGGAAAAATTGCAAGAATGATAAAGGGTTAATGTGTGAATGAGAGAGGGCATATATAGGAAGATAGAAGGAGTTAAAGATACTTTAAATGAGGAAAAAGAAAAAGAAATGGCAGCCAAGACATCCACTAGGGCTGGCGTGATTTTAGGAAGAGAGAGGGAGGAGTTTAGTTAGTTTTTGACTTGAAATTGTAATGTTTAATTAAGTTTATGTGTTACTCATTAAAGAAGGATTGGAATAGATTTATTTTAATCACATTTGGAGTGTTTCAAAGGACAAAGAGGGCAGCAAAAAAAGCTAAAAATCTGCCATGAAGTATAGAAAGATTGAAGTGAAGAAAAGGTGACGCGTGAAAGATGTACTAAATGTATGGGTTTGTAAGAGTACTTTCTTTTTAAATAAAGTAAAAATAAAAAATAGAAAAAGCATTACAAATTTTTGTAGAAGAATTTTCATAATTAAAATAATATAATTTATTTATTTTAGTGAATTATTAAATAAGTTACCGGTATGATCAAAATACACGAATATGAGCTATAATTGATATTTTTATGACCCGAAAAATTCTAAAAAGTTATTTTATGAAAATAAAAATATTTTTTAATTATTAAATTAATTTATTTTATTTTTAGTATCAGGTCTTAAACAGAAATTGATCCCGTAAAAACCTGAAACTAACTAAATTTTAGAAAAACAGAATTTTCTATGATATATAAAATATTTATCTAGAAATATAAAGGTTTACAAGAATAGAACAATTGTGTAATGAATAGTAGTGAATAGTGTAAAAGACTAGTTAATTACCGATAGTAAAGAAATACGAATATAATCGCAAAATCAGATATTTCTAGTTATCGAAAAATCATAAAACCGATATTTTTGAAATCCTTATGAAAATACGAGTCTAACGGTATTAATGGTATATTTTTTATATCTCGAGCCCCGGGACACGCTTTTCAAAGTCTGTATCCGAACGGGTTCGAAATAGATCAAAAATTTACTAATCTGATATTTTTAAGTGACCTTTTATTACTACGAGCTACTCTACACACTTCAACCACACCTCGGCCTCTAGGGCTAAGAGTGCGAGATTTTCGGACGTAACTACCATATTCCACTTAGGGTTTCTGGGTGACTTTCTAGTTTAGAATTTTGCCAATTTGGAAACTGAGGATTTATGTTTATACAACACATTTAGTTTGAGAAATTTATTTTAAATTTTATTTTTGTAAGTATTTAATATCTCTTAATGTTTTCGGAATCATTGAATTGAGTTATATTTCCGAGGGTTTATCGTTATTTATTTATTTTTTAATAATTTTTTTTGAGTTCTATATTACCCAATTTTACAAGTTAGAGTTAAGTATAGAATTTAACATACGTAGTGGTTTTGGATTTAAAGACTGTTGAGTTCTTATTTTATTTTTAAGGATTCTTATTTTCTCAAGATTAAGAAATTTATAGATTTGTTCATGATTTAGGATTAGTCGAAGTTCGGTTTCAATTTGGAGTCATTTTTAGGGTTTATCTTCAATATTTATTTTGGAATTATTTACTGAAATTTTTCGGGGCTTACACATTCCCCTGATAATTTCCATAACAACATAGTTTTACTAAGATAGATAACTAAAGCTATAAGATTTTAGAAGAAAACTACTCTAAGGCTTCAAAACAGAGTTCCTCCAAAAGCTTCCCAAAATAAAGATTCTACCCGGATGATCAAGATGGTCTCGAGTGCAAAATGACAATCCTACAATATCAAAAGTCTTTAGGGGTATAAACATAACTGGCTTAGTGAGATATTCCTTACATAAAAGTACTTATAACATGCATTCATCCAAGTTCATTAAACAAGTATATGAAATGCAACAATCATATGATCAAACAGTACATACGACTATCCGGTTTCGGATGTGTGATGGATTTACTCCTCTATCGGTGGTTAGGGAATGATTTGAACTGGGCTACAAACGAACTCCTTAAAATTTTGCGCACGTCTTGGGTTTCCAACGAACTATACTACTAATCTCCGGGCTTTCCATACCCAAAGTGATCGATCCGGCTCGGCTACAATTTGAGGCTGTATTCCCCAAACATCCTAAATCCTCAAGATGTAGTTAGGCAGCTTAACTTTTCGGTCCCACGCTGAGGAGTAGTAGCAAAATTTCGAAATGATATTCTAAGTGATATGTATGAGCAATTTATTTATGGAGAATCAAATCCGACATTAATTTATATAAAGCGATCAAACAATAATTGCACACATAGCAATACATACATAGAGACAATTATATCAATCACAGATCGGGTTCCGATATACTTATCGTTTATTGATCGCACATAACAATTCACATACATAATTCCCATGATAACCCGCATGCATATCAATTTTATCTTTTCCTGACATCTAGTGCTCAATTCTACAAGCCCATGAGCGAATACATAAATGTAAAGGAAACTCACTCGTCCATAGTGATCTTCTATGAGTGAAAGTAATCATCGGAGAAGAGAAGATCTTGGTCCTTAAAACCTAAACAAAAGAAATACCCAAAATGAGTATTTCATCTTAGATCTATTCAAATTCTCTAATTCTATCTTATTGAATTCGTCAAAATTCGCATAAACGGAGATTCCAACTTAAAATGGCCATAACTTGCGTATTATATACCGATTTCTACCTACTTGAAAAGATCTATCCATTTCTAAGATTATTTTTATCAAAAGAAGTCATTTGGGTCTTGAGATAGTGATGTACAAAATTGTTGCGAAAATTCGAGATTTCAAAACTCAAGTTTTCAAACTTTTCTTTATCAAAAAATTCTTGTACAATAATATAGTTATTTGTATGGTTGAAAAATCCTTTGAATATATATATATATATATATCTATATATATATCTATATATATAGACTCAAATTACATGCATGAATTTAGTGGTGTTGCCTCAACAATGATTTTTATAAAACAATGTGTCTTAAATGTTATAAAATGCTAAGACTTGAATATTTCCATTTTAGTTTTGTTGGGAAAATTTCTTAAATTATTATAACTGAGTATTTCTTCCATTTCTTAGTATTGAGAATAATTGAATTTTCAAAAAGTAGTTTTAGTCTTGTTAAGATTTCTACAACTTTATTCTTAGTGGTTGAAAAATGTAGTTTTTCTAAATATTTCTTGGTAATGTGTTCTAAAGTTTTTCTAAAGTTAGATCCACTTTAAATAAATAATATCAATGCTCTTATAAGTTATTTATTATTTTTATTTCCTAAGTAAAGCTTATCCTTAGAAAGGTTATTCTTTGATAATTTTGTTAAACTTATCTAAACCTTAGTATGTTGATAAAAATTTTACAAAATGAGTTTAAGAAAACTTTTGTTTAACAAGAATTAAGTTTAGAGAAACTTTCTTAGTTAATTGGTTTGAAAAGAGAGTGTGATAATTTATTTATGTATTCCTTGATAAAATCCCATATAGCATTATTACTAAACTTGTGCTAAACTTGTCTAACTTTAGAAAATATTTGTTAAGATAGAACTTTAAGTTTCCATGGTTTAATCATTCCTTATGTGACAAAATTTATTTTTAAAGAGAGCTTTTATTTTTATTACTTAAGAAAACTCATTTTTATTATGGTTGAGACAATATCAATATGTTCATGCATGAATGAGAATATGTAACTATGACAAATGTAATATTATTAAATAATAAGATATATACAAAAATAAATAAAAGCATAATAATAAGATCAAGTATTGGGAACCTTAGCTTTATCAAGGTATCTCGGGACTAAGAATAGACTAGTCCCAAAAAGAAAAGAAAATTGTTTTGACTTCATATGGATAAGTCTAAGACTAGAAAGACTGGTCTTAATATTAGCACAAAATAAATAAATAAATTGCAGGCATAGAAATAAATAAATAACAAGTGAGCTTATATGCTCTAAAGAAATATATATACATAATATACATAATACTATATAGAAGTTAGATTAGTGCAAATAATAATAACAATAATAACAACAACATAATAACAATAATAACATAATGTAAAATATGAACATGAACATATTATTGCTTCTTTAACTCTCATGAGTCTAAGAAACATACATTAAGCTCATGCTTAATTGTATGAACATGATGAGTATGTGTAAGAAATTTACCTAAGGTTATGTGTTTGTTGAAGAGGAAAAGAATGGGTTGTAGTAATATGTGGGAGATGGTTTTATGGAGAGAAAAGAGGACTTGGGAGAGAATTTGAGAGAGGCATTTTATGGAGTGATTTTGGTAGAGTTTTAGTAGGAAATAAGTTGTGTGAAAAAATAAAGGAGGAAGGGGATATTTATAGAGTTTTAGAGTGAAAATTAGGTGTAATTAAATAAAATGAAAAACAAAATAAATTGAGAGTGATGAGAGAGAGGGAGTGGCAGCAAGGCTTTGAATAGGAGAGAAAAATTGATTAATTTTGTTGTTTTGTAATAAAAGGAAGTATGTGTAAAGTGTGGTGTGATTAAAGTTGTATGGGAAAGGTAAATTATAAGGTATAGGTATAGTAGAGTGTAGGAACAGAGTGTAAGAAAAATTAGAGATATTAAATAGTAATGAATAGTAGAAATAGTACTATGAATAGTAGACTAGGCAATCAAAATACCGGTAGTAAAGAAAATACGCGTGAATGGCCTACATCTGATATTTTTTGTTACTGAAAATTTCTAAAATTGATATTTTTGCGAACCTTATATTTTTACGAGTCTATTGGTGTTGTCGGAATATTTTCACTTTCTGGTGCACTAGGGTACGGTTTTTGAAAACTGATCTCGTTTGAATACGAAAGATACTAGAAAATTGAAAATATGATATTTTTAAGCTTTCCTATATTATTACGAACCATTTTCCATAATTATCTTAATTTCGTTGTCTAGGGTTTAAGAACACGGGATTGTCGGATCTAGATTCACTAGATTAATCATAGAATTAGGTTAACTTTAGGGTTCCGGTTTGACTTCCGGTTCTTAGGGTCTACTTATATTACCAGAAAATCTAGAGGCTTATAACCTACCCTCCTTAAAGAAAGTTTTGTCCTCAAAACTTGACTATCGTACCTGATTCCTCGAATAGATTCAGATATTTGCATCGGATCTCATCCTCAGCCTCTCAAGTTGCCTCCTCATGGGTGTAATTCCTCCAAAGGACTTTAACATATTTGATCTCTTTATTCCGTAGATTTTGGATTTTTCGATCCAAAATCCGCACCAAGTGTTCCTCATAAGTGAGGTTCTCCTTTAGCAACACTGGCTCTTACTCTATTACTCGATGTGGATCCGCTACATGCTTACGCAAGATCGATACATGAAACACGTTGTATATTCCATAGGTTTGGTGGCAAGGCTAGGCAATAAGTTAAATCTCCCACTCGTTCAAGCACTTAAAAAGGTCCAATGTACCGTAGGCTCAACTTTCCTTGTGAGCGTACTCTATGTATACTCTTGATCGGATTTATCTTTAAGTATACATGGTCTCCCACTTGAAATTCGAGGACTCGCCTTTTCTGATCTGCTCAGCTTTTCTGTCTATCTTGGGCCTCTTTCATTCGTTGTCGGATTATTTTTACTTTGTTTGCTACATCTTGCACTAAATTTGGTCCAAAAGCAAGCTTTTCCACATCATCCCAAAACAGAGGCGACCTACAGCGTCGTCCGTATAAAGCTTCATATGGCGGCATTCGTATGGTAGAGTGGTAGCTGTTGTTGTAGGCAAACTCTATGAGCGGCAAATGAGGATCTCAACTCCTTTTGAATTTCATAACACAAGCACGCAACATGTCCTCTAGGGTTTAGATTGTCCATTTTGATTGCCCATCTGTTTGGGGGTGATAAGCCGTGCTAAAATGCAACTTCGTTCCCATACACCTTTGTAAACTGGTCCAAAAATTAGAAACAAATATGGTGTCTCGATGTGATACAATCCTGGTGGGTACTCCATGTAAATATACTATTTCCTTTATGTAGAGCTTGGCTAGCTTGTCCATTGGGTACGTCATATTGATTGGTATGAAATGAGCCGATTTGGTCAAGCGATCTACTACAACCCATATGGCATCATATCCTGCTGATGTTCTTGGTAATCTGCATAAGAAATCCATCGAGATTTGATCCCACTTCCACTCTGGTATCGGCAAAGGCTTTAGAAATCCTCTCGCCCTTTGATGTTCCACCTTTACTTGTTAACAAGTCGAGCACTTCATCACATAATTAGCTACATCTGTTTCATTCCATTCCACCAAAAGTGGCTCGTAAGATCTTGATACATCTTACTGTATATATCGAGTTCCGAGCTTCACTCATGATGTCCCTTCTCAAATCCTCATCCACGGGCACACATAGCCTTCCTTTCATCCTCACTACATCTTCTTCATCTGTGGTGAAGTCAGTATACTTCTCCGCTTGTACTTCCCGTTTGATCCTTTGTATGACTTCATCATACCGTTGAGCTTCTTTAATCCATTCCATAAGGTTTGTTCCATCACCAAGTTAGATATTTCCACCTCCACATCTTGTCCAATGAACTCGATACTCAGCCTTTCGAATTCTCTTACCAACTCCTTTTGGTTGGTAAATAAAGCGGCAACTTCCTTGTGGTTCTTTCGACTTAAGGCATCAGCAACGGCATTAACTTTTCCTGGACAATAATTGATTCAAAGATCATAGTCCTTTATGTGCTCCAACCATTTTCGTATTCGCATATTTAACTCCTTCTGAGTGAATAGGTACTTGAGGCTCTTGTGATCCGTATATATTTTGCATCTTTGTCCATATAAGTGATGCCTTCATATCTTGAGTGCGAAAACAACTGCAGCTACCTCCAAGTCATGTGTCGGAAAATTTTGCTCATGCAGTCTTAACTGTCGCGAAGCATAAGCAATCACTTTTCCTTCTTGCATTAGCACACATCCAAGACCATTTCTTGATACATCGCTATGCACCGTGTAAGGCTTCTCAGGGTTTGGCAAAACGAGTATCGGTGCGGATACAAGCTTTTGCTTGAGCTCTTGGAAACTCCTTTCTCTATTATTGATCCAGATGAACTTCTCATTCTTTTGAGTAAGTTGTGTCAAGGATTTAGCTATAGTTGAGAAATTCATTACGAACTTTCAATAATAGCCAGCTAGACCAAGAAAGCTTCTTACTTCCATTACCGTCTTCGGTTGTTTCCACTCCATTATTGTTTTAATCTTTTCATGATCAACCGATATGCCATCTCCTAAAACGACATGTCCTAAAAAGGGTGTCTTATCCAACCAAAAGTCACACTTTGATAATTTGGCAGACAACTTATGTTCTCTTATTGTCCGAAGCGCCATACAAATGTGCTCCTTATGTTGCTCTCGTGTAGTTGAGTAGACCAAAATGTCGTCGATGAAAACTATAGCGCACTTATCCAATAAGGGCTTATAGATTCTATTCATCAGGTCCATGAAAGCTGTAGGTGCATTTGTCAAACCAAAAGACATCACTAAGAACTCATAATGTCCATAACGAGTCCGAAAAGTGGTCATTGGTACATACTCCGGCTTTACTCTTAACTGATGGTATCCAGACCTCAGGTCGATGCGTGAAAACAAACTTGCTCCTTGCAACTAATCAAAGAGGTCATCAATCCAGGGCAATGGATACTTATTCTTGATTGTAACATTATTCAACTCTCGGTAATCGATACATAACCTCATAAACCCATCATTTTTCTTAACGAATAAAATTGGTGCTTCCCATGGAGATACACTTGGGTGAATAAATCATTGATCCAAAAGCTCTTGTAATTACTTCTTGAGTTCCTTCAACTCTTCCAGTGCCATGCGGTATGGAGCTTTCGATATAGGCTCGGTATCTAGCATCAAGCTAATCTCAAAATCGATCTCCCTCTTTGGTAGCAATTCAGGTAATTCCTCAGGAAAAACATCCTCCACCTTTGGTCCTTCACTTTCTTCTTCTATAGCATTAAATTGTTGGTCAATCTCCTCCTAATCCGTCACTAACTCGAGGGAACTTAATCCTTGCCTTCTTACGATATTGGATGCTCCTTTGAACTTAATATCCTTCCTGTTTACATCCTTAAAATCCACCTTCTTCTCCTGACAATCTACCGTAGTTTTAACGTGGGTCAACCAACTCATGCCAAGAATCACTTCATACTTATTCATCTCCAACACAATCAAGTCACTTGCCGTATGGTGTCCTTGAATCTCTAAAGGACATTTCTTCAACATCTCTCGGGTGGTTATGACACTACCCATGGGTGTCTTTATCTTGAAGCTAGTAGCGGTAGTAACCATAGGTAAACCAGTATTCTTAGCAAGGTTGGGGGTGATAAACGAATGGGTGGCTTTGGTATCAAATAAGGCATAAGCGATCTCACTAGCTACTCGTATACTCCCTACGTTCAACACGCACTAATTACAAATCATACTATACTTATCTAACTATTCTAAAGCTTTAGGCTAAAGAGATATAAGGATTCTATTGTTACAGATTTGAGAACATAAAAAGATATTATAAACAAACAAAACGATAACTTAAGGTTAAGGCTAACCTGCAACAAGTCCATGGTCATAGCCTTCGTCTCCCTCTAAGGCAGCAAACTCACATCCTTCCTCGTCATCATCGACTTCCTCGCACATCCACTGGCCTTCCAGGTTGTAAACTCTCATTCCATGCATCGATGTGTTAGAGCGGTTTCCATTTCCGTTGTTGTTGTTGGTTCTTACAAGGGACAAGAGCATTTTTCCTCTTTGGGCATTCATTTGCAAAGTGCGCTGGCTGCTTACACACATAGTAGACACTGGTGTTCTTCTTAGGACACTCTAGGATTTTATGATCCGGGCTGCCACAAAAGTAGCACTTATGTTGGAATTGTAGGCAAGACTTTGGATAATGCTTCCCTCAACATTTCCAACATGTGATATCCACCTTAGTCACTTCCCTCTGATTGCTTCCAATTCCTTTGAAACTTCCAAAGATCTTAAACCTCTTATTTTTGAACCCAGATTCGGTTCTTCATAAGGCTTCCTTCCAAAAACAAATACTTTCTTTTCCGGAGCTTTTGTTTTCATCTTTTTGGCTCCTTCTATAATTCGAGCCGTTTGCATTAGCTCCTTAAAACTTTTGATATCAAATTCTACCAAACGAATCTTTAGGTCCTCATCCAATCCATTCAAGAAAACTTATCTCTTTAACTCTTCACTGTGCTTATAGGATTCAGGGGCATACTATAGCAGGCGACTGAACTTAGTTTCATACTGCTCGATGGTTCTACCCCTTTGAGAAAAATGCAAGAAGTTAGCAATGTACCGAACTCTGAGACTCTCTGGAAAATAGTTCTCTAAGAACTCTTCTCGAAACATATCACAAGTAACCGGAGCAGGCAATTCTCGCTTCTTCTATTCCCACCATATTCGGGCATTAAATTTTAACAAGAACGTCCCATAACTGACTCTTAAATGGTGGGGCAGCTCATAAGCATCAAACGATCTTTCAACTTGGGCCAACTAGTCTTCGGCCTCATTTGGTTTTCCGAAGGCTCCATCAAAGTAGTTGTTACTTTTGATGAAGTTGGCGAGCAAGTTTCGGTGTGAACTCGACGGTGGCTCAGTGGAAATGTCGCAGCATGCGATTGTTCACCGGGTGCTTCTACTGTAGCTCCAAGAGCATTCTGAGGTGGAGCAAGAGCTGGATTATTTTGATTTTGTTGTTGAATCAAAATAGTCAACAACTGGTTCATCTGTCTAAAGGTAGCAGCAAAGTCATTTTGCTAGTTCGGGGCAGGAGCAGGGTTATTCTTTAGTTGCTTTTGTTGGGGTACTCCTTGTTCAGCTGGTATTTCGTCGGAATCTCGTTGCTCCCTATTTCTACGTCTTCTTGGATGGCTATTTAATCGTTTAGATTTTAGCTTTCTATTAAACGTTCTATATTAACGTTTACGAAAATCACAGAAATCTCAAATATAATGACCAAAAATTTAGATCAAAATACAAAAGCTTAAGGAAATAAAATCACAGAATAGAAATTAACAAAAGCTTAATAAGAAATCAAGGAATTCAAATACTCATTACAAAGAAATCACAAGGTAAGAAATCAAAATCAGGAATTTTACTCACAAAAGGAAATAATATAAATGCCATAAAAACAAAACAAAGGAATCACATTATGAAGAAATCATTAGGTCAGTTGTTGTCTTTTAAACGCTTAACTGCATATTTTAATTAGTTGCGATTTAATAACTATGACGTTACGTCTTAGGTGAACACAACGCTTTCTTCTCATTGTGGCTCCTTACTTCTTTTCTCGATCCTACCGTTGAGATTTAAGGGAATCCGGGATTGGTTTTGCCTACTTCTCGCTTACGATTTCTTGAAAGAGTATCCTTGCTTTCGATCCTTTGATGGCGCCAATGAGACTCATTTTTTATGTTACCTAAGGTGGGTTGTATAGTCTTTTATGCTAGCATATTTCTCTTTTAGTTCCATTATCAAAAAGCAAGTTAACTCTGTTTTTTTACTAGCTGCAACTTACAACGGTTTGGAATTCCACTTATTCTTTTTAAGGGTATAAACTAGTTCTAAGGCCATCTACATATCTTAGGTATGGTCATAAAACATGTGGTCTCCCATATATCCCCACTTTCTATAATTCTAGGATTCTTCCTAAAACTCTTATGGCTTAATCTTAAACTTATCCTATGTTTAAGACTTCTACTTCTAAACTTACTGTTTCTTTCTCTAATCTTGATGCTCTGATACCAACTTAAACTGTCACGCCCCAATGGGTACCCTAAACGTGACAACCCACCATACGCAATATTAAAACTTAAAAATGACTACCTCAGTCACTCAAAAGCTTATATATCTGTAAACCCCGGGAATTTTTCACATTTGTACATGACCTTATAATAGATTGTATAAACTAGATAATAGATTTAGATTTTAATTGAAGTCTAATAATAGATTAATATTTAGATTTTGGATAGATGAAGAATTTAGGAACCGAATAAAGAAATTCTTCAACCTAGTTAATACCAAAAACGAGATTTTGTATCTTGAATAAATAATTCAAGATATGATCTAAAATTTAGACCCGAAACCTGATATACGAATAAGTTTAAATAGAAAATATGAATATAGGAATTAAATGATTGTTTTTTATCCCGATAATGATTCGAGATTAGAATAACAAGTAATGATGAGTTTATGTTTAGACTTAAACCCTAAATTCAAGATTACTAGTTAAAATTAAAAGCTACTAATAAGAATTCATGTTCAGTATCAAAACTAAAGATATATATATAGTTTGGTTTCTGTATTAAGTCCAATACTGCGTAAATGATTATTTACATTTATAAACAGAAAACGATGATCCAAAAATGAACCGTTAAGATTTTAAATACACAACGAAAATACAAACTATTGAATAACTCAAAATCTAAACTCCAAATAAATAATCGGATCACGCTATTGTTCTAAACCGAGTTTTCTTAAGCTATCGGAGCCTGAAACAAAAATTGACCTAACGAGCTTAAGAAATCCTAATCGCGGGAGATAAAATTATACGAATAATTAACTACGTATATATATAACCTAAATTTGTATTATTTGAAAATCTAAGTGTTTTGTATGACTTTATAAACATATTTTTGTACAAAAACTTCCAAATATTAGCTAATTTATACCCGTATAACTTGTTAAATGATCCTAAAAATTAAACTAAATAAATAAACTAATATATATATATATATATGTATACGGCTACATTTCGGTGGAAATACAAAGAGGAAGAGGAGCCGGATTTTCTTGATCAATAATGCATTCCTTAGTCAACAAAATCAACCTCCCCACCAATCAAACAATGCCAAGTCCTCCAAGCATTTATTGGTCTAAAAATAACAGCCAAATGAGAAGCAAACCAAAGGCAATTCGGAGGAAAAACGAAGGAGAAATCAGCCGCAATTTCTCTTCTTTCTTCCTATATATATATGATTAAATGTCCATAATGAGGAAACAAACAATCCTCATTAATTCCCACATTTCTCAGAACAAATGTACTCATACATAGCTACCAAAACCAACCAGAAGCAGGAAACAAACGAATCAATACAACCGAGTTTGAATCAAAAGAAAAATAAGCTAAAAACCCTTGAATACGAACTCAAAGGTAAGTTGAGGTAACTCGAGTTATTTTCGTTCAAATATAAGAGTTGTAACTGACTTATAATCATCTTACGAACTTAATAAACACAAACACGAGCTTCGGATTACATCAAATGAGCTCCAACGAGGTAATAATCCAAAACCCTAACTTTATTTTCTAAGAATCAAGATCTTATATATATATGTATATAGACGTGTTAAAAGTTGTTTTATGTCCTTATATATGATATATAAACACTTAGAAATAGTTTGAGTATGTTTTTAACATGTAAAAATAAAAGAACATGAATTGAACCGAGGAAGAAGATGATGAACAGTACAACACTACCTCAAGGCCAGTAGTGTAAACTCTCAAAGCCGGCGGCTTACATGGATAGGCCGGCGGAGTATAGGCGGCTTACACTGAGCAGAGGCTACGTAAAATAATTTTTCACGTAAAGAATGAATGAAAGCCGACTACTGGAGATCTACGCCGACGGCGTTGGGCTGGCGTACGTTGAAAGCCGACAGCTTTCAACACCGGTGCACTCGATATGAAAATTTCTTCAAAAATAATTTTACACCGGCACCTGGGGATGAAGGCCGGTGGCTTTGAACCGGCGTACGCCCAAATTTCTCTACCGAAAGTATATTTTCAAAAATAAACAGAACATATATATATATATATCTTAAGCCTACTTAGTGTATTATATATATATGTACAACAATATAAGATTTATCACAAATGATTAGAAAGAATTAGATTAAAATCTAATAAACTTTTAAAACCCCAAAATTTAAGACGAATATTTAATGTTAATCAAAGTTAGTATTAGTTAAATATTTGTTCTAAACAGATAAAATAGGTAAGAATGGAAATTGAAATAAACTAATTTCTTGAGTAATGTGACTCCTAAAAATAACAAAACAATTATGCGAGATAAAATAGGAGAAACACGACAACACTAAGTAATAATAATTACCAAAATATCGAGTCTAGGACACGAATCACATATAGGAATTTAGTTAATTTGTATTAATGAATACTTTGTCTTAAATAGGTGACTTTGACTCATTAGAGGATCTACCAGCGGATTACTACGACTGAGTCAGTATGAGCAGGTGAGTAATTCAGTCATATTACTGGTTGTGATTGTAAATAGTTGAATATGTAAAGTAAGATAACAAATAATGTTGTTGAAAGTATGATATGATCTGAGTGTATGATTGTTAAAATATCCTTATAAAAGCGATAATGCAATGATTGATGTTGTGCAGTAGTATAATGATGATTGTGTGTAATGTATGGTCACTTTGAAATTGATTAAGACTTATTGACTTAACAAAATAATATGAACATGCATTGCACAAATTGCATTATTGCATATATGGTTGTGACAGCCTGCTACGTATTAATATTTCGGATCTCTGTTTTCCTTGGTTGATCTAATGTGTAGTTCTTCCAAGGTTCTCTTTGGTCTGGCGGTCCTATGAGGAACTAAAAGGCACCGAAGAACGTCGCCCGTAGAATCGCTTTGAAATGATTAATACTTAGGGAGTTTCTAAGGGGATTGCAGGAGATGGTTTGTTCAATCAACTATATTCAAAGTGATAACCTTAAAACGAGAAATCGTTGATTCTCCTGTGTACTTAGTCTCTCCTGGGCAGGTGGGTCATTGAGTATGGTTCTTCAACCCATTAAAAAGAGGGCGTAAATCTTTTTCCTGTTTGGATTCTAGATCATCCAAACTTGTATCTGTGCATATGGTTGAGTGCTTGCATTGCATATGATTTGTTAATGACTTGTGTGATGTATGGTATGTCTGGTTATTCACTGAGCTGTGGTTTCGCTCATACTCCTACAGTCTTTTCAGGTTCACTTTACGACCCTGGTTAGTTACATCCAGGAATATGGCTCCGGTAAGAGCTTTGAAGCTAGAAGTCTACAGATATATTTTAGTTTGATGGTTATGTACTATTAGATTAGATTATTTAGTTGTGTACTCAAAGGAACTATATGGTTTGTAATAGTTTTGTAATGTTTATTCACTAAGTTATTTCTTTCATATATTTGTTATTTCTTATCAAGCAACTAAAAAGATCCTGTTGTTTTGAAAACCTGTCATTCTCTGAAGGTAATCTAGTGATAGTATTCAAGTGTAACTTGTTTACTACTACTAGGGTACCCTCGGGGCGTGACAGAATTAGTTGGTATCAGAGCATGGTTGCTAGAATAAGAAAGATAAATATGTGAAAGAATTGCATTTAGTGAATGTAGTAAATTAGATTTAGTTAGCACTCTTTGTAGTAGTTGGGTAGTCATGGGTAGAATTATACTGCACAATTAGGAATAAAGTATGTGTGATTATTATTAATCATGCAAATTTTATTGTGTGCAGACTAATCCTGCTACGTGTCACATTAGATGGGAGATCTTTAGTATGCAGGAAGAGGAGACTTTGACAGATACAGGCGCAGACTACGAGTTCTGGTAGAGGACTTGTATTTGTGCGGGATTACCAAGACTTGGATGAGATCCTCAGCACTGGAAGCGAGGATTGCCTTTGTTTAAAGGCTGGTTATTCTTGATGGAGCGGGCTTTTCCAGATAATGGATCAGCTATAGAGACGCTCTACAGATTTGAGAGGCTGATAGTCCAGAAAGGAGGTGGTCTGGAGATTGACAACATAGCATTTATAGTCTCATCCAGATCAGAGAGACCAGATCCCAGATTTTAGAGTCTGGGTAGATATTGGCAGAGGAGCAGTCTATGCTCATGATGTTAGGCAGGATCATACCCGGGTCAGAGGTGATGCCCTATGATGACTTGATGCTTGCCGACTCAGCAGATGCAGTCACTCTAGACGCATGTTGATGAGGAAACCGCCTATTATCCCTGAGATAGCAGGTGAGTTCCAGCGTCCTACTTCTGTACAGGATCGAGTAGTACAGGAGACAGTTCAGACTACTGTCCACACGAGGAGTATCACCACAGAGCTGTTGGATGAGAGAGAAGGTAAGAGAAGAAGGATTGAGGCAGAGAAATATGTCTCAGATTTAATTACCAGATGGATTGGATCAGCACATGGAGGATGGATTGAGAGTGATATACCACCTAGTGCTGAGGTGAGATGAGGCCGCACCCAGAGCATTAGGGTGATGGACACAGCTGACTCTAGCACCTCCAGGAGACGAGGGTGTGATGATAGAGATTGATGACAGTAGTTCTGAGGGAGAGATGATTACCCTCGATTAGGCCCTCAGGAGAAGGGCAAGGGTCGTCTTCACCCAGTCCCTGAGTCTGATTCTAGTATTATATGATGATGTTTTATCTGCTTATGATGACATGACAGGACGATATTAGTAGACTTTTGATGACATATATGTATCTTTTGATGACTATGATAGAAGCTAAGTTAGGGTAGTGCAATTTTTGATATGTATATAATGCACTAACCATGAAAAGCTGATGTATTTTGGTTATGTATATATATGTGTTGCATATATATATGAATGACTTGATGACTTTTGATAAAGATGAGTTATGATCTGATTAAGTAATATGTTTAATGTTAATAGAATGCCAAGAGGAAGAAATAAAAGTAGAAATGCCAGAATTTCTGGAGATCCACCAATAGATGCTCCTGCAACACCCCAAAACCGAATTGAGGATGTTTTACAAAGTCTTCAACAACAAAATGTCTTGATTTTGCAAGCTTTGCAAAATATGCAAGCCACAAATGTAGCACCACCTGTTGGAGCACCAGCAATGACTCCACCAAATCCTAGAAGGAATGAAAGGCATACTCCACCGGTTCAATTTCAGGAAAATGGACCAGTGAACCCAAATGAGTCTGCTGCTGAGGTACAAGGACCCTCGATATGAACAGAATTGCCACCACCACCACCTTTACGTCCTCAGAGGAATTTGTTGCCGAATTCATTAAGTGCAACAGATATTTTGAGGGAATACCGGGAAAGCCAGAAGAAGCTGAAGACTGGCTAGCTCAGATTGAGCGATCCCTTGATGTTTTCCAAGTACCTGAAGCTTTGAAAGTATCCTATGGACTTATTTAGGTTAAGAGCAAGGATATGGTGGAATTCGAAACAAAGAAGTTTGTCCAACCAATTACTTGGGAAGTATTTAGACGGAATTTTTGAAGGAATATTTTCCAAGCAGTCTAAAAGCAAAATATAGCACTGACCTGATGAATTTGACCCAAGGAGCTAAGACCATTGATGAATATGAACATGAGTTTAATCGGTTGTTACAGTTTGCTCCAGATGCTTATCGGGACAGTGAGCTTAAGAGACAGACTTTCATGGCTGGATTAGAACCTCATTTCCAAAGAAGACTTGCTGAATTTGAGGTTGATAACTTTGCAGCTATGTTGGAAAAAGCTCGTATCATTGAACGGCAAGGAAGTATGAACTTGAGAGGTATAAAAGAAGGGAACTATGTTCGGGAAGAGAATGTATGATGGTTCTATGGCAAGTTCTGTGCCTAAGAAGGTTAAATTCTTCAAACCTTTCAACGTGAACAAAGGAGGAGTAATGGGGAAGAATAATGTTACTTGTTGGAAATGTAAAGGTTCTCATTACCCAAGGCATTGTCCACAATTACAGAACAAATGTTATTATTGTGGGGAAAGTGGGCATATGATAAACGATTGTCCAAAAAGAAAAACTGCAACTTGTTACATATAAAGTTGGGCACATAGCACCAACTGTCCACAGAAAGCGAGTGCAGTAACTGGATCTTCACAATCTAAAGGAGTGATTGGAGTCAGGATCGAAAAATGGAATGCCAACAAAGCCAGTGCGACGGCCAGAGTTTTTGCCATGTATGGAAGTCCTAGAGAATGTGGAGATAGAGGAAGGAGATGAAGAAAATATTTGGGAGGAAGTTGATCCTGAAGAATATGGACTCATTGCAGGTATGTAATAATATTTGTTTATTAAAGTTATTAGACACAATCACAAGTAGATGAGCAATAGAAGTCTTTAGTTGAAAATAACATGAACTTAATAATTGATACTTAGGATCAATTCAAGTAGGGGATCAGACTGCGTATGCTTTGTTTGACACGGGAGCAACGCATTCTTTCATAAATACTGGATTAGCAAGGCGTATAAGATTACCAATTGAAAGCATGAAAAGAATTGAGAGTTACTACGCCAACTGGAGATTTAGTGGTGACACGGAGATGATCAAGAGTTGTCCACTAAAGATTGGAGATCAAGAATCAATTCTGATTTAATTCTGATAGAGATGCAAAAATATGATATTATTTTGGGTATGGTTTGGTTAACTGCTGTAAAAGCAAAAGTTAATTGCCATCTCAAAATAGTATCTTTTGTCAATAATCAAGGAGAAAGAAAAGAGTATAGAGGTGAGATACTCAAAGGAGTCAAATAGGATAACAGCAATTGAAGTGGAAAATGAAGAAGATATGGAGATGAACGGTTGTATTCTTGGAGCAACTGAAGGTGAATCCAAGGAATTGGATATTCATACCATTCGAACGTGTGTGAATACTCAGATGTATTTCCAGACGAATTACCGGATTACCCCACACAGAAGTGGAATTCTCAATTGATTTGATACCTGGAACCGAACCAGTATCAAAAGCTCCGTATCGATGGCACCTGTGGAATTGAAAGAATTAAAGGTGCAGCTACAAGAATTGTTGGATAAAGGATTTATCAGACCTAGTGTTTCACCTTGGGGAGCACCAGTGCTTGTTTGTGAAAAGAAAGATGGATCAATGAGACTCTGTATTGATTATAGGGAATTAAACAGAGTAACTATCAAGAACAAATATCCTTTACCCAGATTGATGACTTTTTGATTGAGAGGAGCAAAGGTATTTTCCGAATTGATTTAAAGTCAGGATATCATCAAATCCGAATCAAAGCAGAAGATGTACCAAAGACTGCATTCCGAACTAGGTATGGTCATTATGAATTTTTGGTCATGCCATTTGGATTAACCAATGCACCTGCAGTTTTTATGGATCTGATGAATCGTATCTTTAGACCTTTGCTGGATATCTGTGTGATTGTTTTCATAGATGATATACTTGTATATTCGTCTAATGAAGAACAACATGATGAGAATTGAGAAGTGTTTACAGATATTGAGAGACAATAAGTTATGCCAAATTGTCTAAGTGTGAATTTTGGCTTAGAAGTATATCATTCCTTGGACATATTGTTTCTGGAGAAGGAATATCAGTTGATCCTGCAAAAGTTAAAGCTATTGTGGAATGGAAAAGACCTGAAACTGTTACTGAAGTCAGGAGTTTCTTGGGATTGGCAGGATATTATCGGAAATTTGTGAAGGATTTCTCAAAGATTGCACGACCTTTGACTCAATTGACCCGGAAGAATGAGAAATTCGAGTGGAATGATCAACATGAACAAAGTTTTCAAGAATTGAAGAAAAGGTTAATATCAGCACCAATCTTGGTTTTGCCCAATGACAAGGATTTATATACTGTCTATAGTGATGCAGCTAGAAATGGATTAGGATGTGTGTTAATGCAAAATGGAAAAGTAATAGCATATGCTTCTAGACAATTGAAACCGCATGAGATGAATTACCCCACTCATGATCTAGAATTAGCTGCTATTGTTTTTGCACTTAAGATTTGGCATCACTATTTATATGGGCAGAAATGTGAAATATATACGGATCACAAGAGTTTGAAGTATATATTTACACAAAAAGAGTTGAACATGAGACAAAGGCGATGGTTGGAATTAATTAAAGATTATGATCTTACCATTAATTACCATCCGGAAAGTGAATGCTGTGGCTGATGCATGAGCCGGAAAAGTTATGGAAAAGTGGCTTCAATGCTAACAGAACAAAAAGAACTCATCAAAGAATTTGAGAGATTAAACTTGGAATTTTCAATGCAAGGACTGGAAGCTGAACACCTAATTTTGGAACCTACTTTGCTTCAAAGAATTAAAGAAGCCTAGAAAGAAGATGTTGAAATTCAAGAGATTAAACAAGGAATATCCCAGGGAAAGTACAAAGATTTTCATGTGGATGAAAAAGAGGTGTTAAGAATGAATAAAAGATTGTGTGTGCCACATGATAAAAACTTGAGGAAGGAATTAATGCATGAAGCACATTATTCTGGATGTTCTATACACCCAGGAGAAACAAAGACATACCAAGAGCTGAAAAGTGCGTATTGGTGGAATGGAATGAAAAATTGGAGAATTTGTTGCTAAGTGTGACGTATGTCAAAGAATCAAAGCTGAATATTAAAGACCAGGAGGATTGTTGAAACCATTACCAATACCTAAATGGAAATGGGATCAGATTTCCATGGATTTTGTATGTTCATTACCTAAGACAAATGCAGGTCATGATGCTGTTTGGGTTGTTGTGGATAGACTCACAAAATCAGCTCATTTCTTGCCAATTAACATGACATATCCATTGGAGAAATTGGCACGAATATATTTGAAGGAGATTGTGAGATTACATGGTGTACCTGCTAGTATAGTATCAGATAGAGATCCACGGTTTGTATCCAGATTTTGGCAAGGATTACAAAGAGCTTTGGGAACCCAATTGAATTTTAGTACAGCTTATCATCCTCAAATTGATGGACAAACAGAAAGGACTATTCAGACATTGGAGGATATGTTGAGAGCATGTATTATGGAGTTCAAAGGAAATTGGGGCCAACATTTACCATTAGTAGAATTTGCATACAATAACAGCTACCATTCAAGCATAGGGATGCCACCTTATGAAGCTTTATATGGTAGAAAGTGTCGGTCACCATTGTTCTGGGATAACTTGGAGTAAGTATTGGTCGGACCTGAATTGGTTGAGGAAACTATTGAAAAGATTTCAGTGATAAAGCAAAGAATGAAAACAGCACAAGATAGACAAAAGAGCTGGGCGGACTTGAAAAGAAGAGAATTGGAATTTAATGAAGGCAAACATGTATACTTAAAGATAAGTCCAATCAAAAGTCTTCAAGGTAGACAAACAAAAGGCAAATTGAGTCCTAGATATATTGGACCATTTGAGATATTACAACAAGTTGGGAATCTGGCATACCGTCTTGCATTGCCACCTAATTTATCTGGTATACATAATGTTTTCCATGTATCGGTTCTAAGGAAATATGTACCAGATCCAGATAAGATAGTGGAATTAGAACCAATTGATTTGAAGGAGAATTTGACTTATGAAAAGCATCTAGTTAAGATATTGGACCGGAAAGTACAAGTTCTCAGGAATAAAGAAATCCACTATGTTAAAGTATTATGGGATCTACAAACAGAAGAGATTACCTGGGAATTAGAAGAGGAGATCAAGAAAAGCTATCCCCATTTGTTTGAAAACTCAGTACGCACTCAAGCTTTGAGGACAAAGCTTATTTTAAGGCGGGGAGAATGTAAACCCCGGGAATTTTCCCATTAGTACAAGACCTTATAATAGATTGTATAAACTAGATAATAGATTTAGATTTTAATTGAAGTCTAATAATAGATTAATATTTAGATTTTGGATAGATGAAGAATTTAGGAACCGAATAAAGAAATTCTTTAACCCTAGTTAATACCAAAAACGAGATTTTGTATCTTGAATAAATAATTCAAGATATGATCTAAAATTTAGACCCGAAACCTGATATACGAATAAGTTTAAATAGAAAATATGAATATAGGGATTAAATGATTGTTTTTTATCCCGATAATGATTCGAGATTAGAATAACGAGTAATGATGAGTTTATATTTAGACTTAAACCCTAAATTCAAGATTACTAGTTAAAATTAAAAGCTACTAATAAGAATTCATGTTTAGTATCAAAACTAAAGATATATATATATAGTTTGGTTTCTGTATTAAGTCCAATACTGCGTAAATGATTATTTACGCTTATAAACAGAAAACGATGATCCAAAAATGAACCGTTAAGATTTTAAATACACAACGAAAATACAAACTGTTGAATAACTCAAAATCTAAACTCCAAATAAATAATCGGATCATGCTATTGTTCTAAACCGAGTTTTCTTAAGCTATCGGAGCCTGAAACAAAAATTGACCTAACGAGCTTAAGAAATCCTAATCGCGGGAGATAAAATTATACGAATAATTAACTACGTATATATATAACCTAAATTTGTATTATTTGAAAATCTAAGTGTTTTGTATGACTTTATAAACATATTTTTGTACAAAAACTTTCAAATATATTAGCTAATTTATACCCGTATAACTTGTTAAATGATCCTAAAAATTAAACTAAATAAATAAACTAATATATAATATGTATACGGCTGCATTTCGGTGGAAATACAAAGAAGAAGAGGAGCTAAATTTCCTTGATCAATAATGCATTCCTTAGTCAACAAAATCAACCTCCCCACCAATCAAACAATGCCAAGTCCTCTAAGCATTTATTGGTATGAAAATAACAGCCAAATGACAAGCAAACCAAAGGCAATTCGGAGGAAAAACGAAGGAGAAATCAGCCGCAATTTCTCTTCTTTCTTCCTATATATATATGATTAAATGTCCATAATGAGGAAACAAACAATCCTCATTAATTCCCACATTTCTCAAACAAATCTACTCATACACAGCTACCAAAACCAACTAGAAACAGGAAGCAAACGAATCAATACAACCGAGTTTGAATCAAAAGAAAAATAAGCCAAAAACCCTTGAATACGAACTCAAAGGTAAGTTAAGGTAACTCGAGTTATTTTCGTTCAAATATAAGAGTTGTAGTAATGTGTAAAGTGTGTTGTGATTAAAGTTGTATGGGAAAGGTAAATTATAAGGTATAGGTATGGTAGAGTATAGGAATAGAGTGTAAGAAAAAGTAGAGATAATGAAATAATAATAAATAGTAGAAATAGTATTATGAATAGTAGACTAGACAATTAAAATACTGGTAGTAAAGAAAATACGCGTGAATGGCTTACATATGATATTTTTTGTTACCGAAAATTTCTAAAATTGATATTTTTGGAAACCTTATATTTTTACGAGTCTATTGGTGTTGTCGGAATATTTTCACTTTCCGGTGCACCAGGGCACGGTTTTTAAAAACCGGTTCCGTTCGGATCCGAAAGACACTAGAAAATTGAAAATATTATATTTTTAAGCTTTCTGATATTATTATGAACCATTTTCCACGATTATCTTAATTTCGTTGTCTAGTGTTTAAGAACACGGGATTGACAGATCTAGATTCACTAGATTAATCATAGAATTAAGTTAACTTTAGGGTTCTGGTTTGACTTCCGGTTCTTAGGGTTTATTTATATTACCGAAAAATCTAGGGGCTTACAGGAAATCCATTCAACATATAGTTATCAGAAAACTATATGCCTTGCTTGCTCACGTGTATATTGCATTTAACTTGATTGCTTAAATAACTTGTTTTTATTTTGTTACTCAAGCGCTTACCTATGGAAATAATTCTCACTAAGCCTATTAGCTATTTGTGGTTGAAGCCACATGGACCTTGCATCAGGTATTTCCCTTTGGTTAAGGAATTTTTAGATGAAGTTTAGCATTAGTTTAGATGTAGACTGTCATACCTCAAAGGGTACCCTAAACATAACAGTCCGCCGCATGCTAAACAAGACTTAAAAATCATTACCACGGTCATTCAAAAGTCTTGTGTTAGTATGCAAGGCGTTCCCTTACGATAATAGAATACATGAACAATTGGAGATAGATAGTTCAATTTGATAGGATAAGCATAAAAACATAAACCATAAATGTAAACCCCGGTATTCTTAGTAGATAAGTAAACCCCGGGAGTTGAAAAGCGAAACCCTAATCCAGTCCAGTTTAAGTCTAGTGAGAGAAGCTTAGAAACCCTAAATCTGGCTTTCCTTCGGTTTCATAATAAAAGAAGTTTTATAAAGTAAATGAATATGAATTATTGTTTTAAAGTATATTTTAAACCTTAGAAAGTTTTAAATTCGGGAAATTTTCAATTCCGGGCCTTCCCGACTCAATTACGGAAAAACGTGCCCCGAGACCACAAACTCAGAAAAATATTCCGGAATATTCATTAGAACCAAAATTTTATAAGGATTTCAAAAATATAAATTTTATAATTTTCCGGCTATAAAAATCACAGTTATAGCCTTTTTCCCATATTTTCGTTACAACCGGTAAAGTAGATGTCTTGTCTACTATTCACAAGTACAACCTGCACTACACACTACCCATGCCCTATTCTTGCATTCTTACAACTACTCATTACAATTTTCTTTTTCAAGAAATTTTGTTTCCTAATTAATTATTACATTTATTACATAAATTACAAATTTTATCAAAATTTCAAAATTTCTCTCTTCCTCCCCTACATAAGGCCGGCGCACTCCCCTCCCAATTTCCCTCATTTTTGTTTTATTTTACTCATTTTATTCAATTAAAACCCTAATCCACTTATTATATAAGCTTATGTTCTCTCTCTCTTCTCATTTTTTCACTCTTTCAAAATTTGTAAAAGGTTGAAAACCTCTCTTCCTCCTCTCTATGTTGCCGTGACAAGCACACACACACACACTCACCTTCACAACTCCATTTCATCTTCTTTTCTACTCCAAATCTCCATTAATGTGATGATTTTAAGCTTTGTTATTACCAAATCTTGTAATGGTAAGACCATTCTTGAGTGTTTTCCACCTTTAATCCCAATGAGCATATGCTAGGGACATGAAAACACTAATACAAGAATATCAAGCCATCACAAGAAGTGGATCTAGTGTTTAAAAGAGTTTTTGTTGAGTTGATGTTATGTTCATGCATGTAAAGTAGAGATCTTGCATGGAAAGTTATGTTCATGCCATGAAACTCATGATTCATGCACTATATATGGTGGATCTAGTGTTTAGACACTCATACCTTCATCTACATTCATGTTCATATGGTTATTTTGAGCTTTCATGCATTAATGGTCATAAAAGCTTAGCCTTGCATGTATATAGATGTGTTAGATGATAGATTTTCATGCATAGGAGGCAAGAAACTTGAAAAAGAAAAGATTTTTATTAGAAGTGTCTTATGGAAATTCGGATGATTTTTTAACCCTATTTTAAAACCCACTAAAACCACTTTGAAACTCATATTTTACATGAAAAATAAAGGGTATGTATAATAGGTATCTTTAAGGAAAAATTTTTATAAGTTAAAGTGAGTTTAGATATGAGTAATGTGCAAAACAAGTAGTGGAGTTAGAATGGAAAATCTTGAGATAGTGATTAGTTTGTTAAATTCGTAATTTGGAATAATGCCTACATAAACACCTAGTATTCAAGCTTAAATTGAATGTTCTATGAGTTAAATGAAGTCCTTAGACAATAGATATAATAAAGCTTCAAATTTTGATGCATTAAACAAGTTTTCTCATGGGAAATATGCAAGGAATGAAAATTTTCAAAATTCGAATTTTTGTGAAAAGCATGTTTAAAAACACATTTACAAAGTGAAAAATGTGAATTTCTATGCATAAATGAAGGTCATGGATAATATAAATGTTAAGCACTCATTTTTGTTTGGATAACAAGTAAATTCCAAGAATAAAATCCTAAAAACCCTAGGGAATGCAAAGTTGGAAAGAATAGATTTTTAGAATTGACCATTATGGAGTTTTATAATAATTAGGAGTTCATAAGAGTTCATCATCAAAAATCATCAAGACCATGCATATATTGAGCTCATTACATGACATTCATACTAGGAATTCATTCATATACCATCTATACATGAATCATCAATTAGAAACATTTTTACCAAATGCGAAACAATTTTTCGGAAAGGGAGGAGTTACAGAACAGATCTGATCCCACTGTTCCGTGACCTTAATGTTTTCAAAACTTGAAAATAATATTAGAATTAGATAGATCTTTCGAAGTAGATAGAAATCGATATAAAATTTGCGAAATTCCTAGTTAAAATGACCAAGTTATGGCCGTTTTAAGTTGGAACTTCTGCAAATAGCGAGAATTCCGATTTTGTCTAGTTTAGATGCATAGCTTGGATTAGTTAAGTGATGAGATTCTTATTAGGTTGTTCTTATTTGGTAGGTGATTCCAAGCACGACGATACCCTACCACCCGACTACTACTATTAAGAGACTAGCGTACTATGGCCGAGTGAGTGTCACTTCCGATTTCAATTATTACTTGTGATTGTAATGATAGCTGCACTAGTTGCTAAGTAAAGATAGAAAGAATGATTATGCATGATGGGGTTAGTTGGGAATTATAATTGTCTGCTGCTGATATGTGAATTTGAATTTAAAAAATATCGAAGCCGGTGATAATTCATTGCTTGTATATAGAGAAGTTAGAATTGATTGTCTGCTAATATTGCTTAGCCACCTAAAAGAATTGGATTAATCAATTATTAGACATTCAATATAAATTTGAACTCATTCATATCACGATAGGGATGGAGCATTAGCATTGTTGTTTTTTTGTGATCCATAAAACAAATATGTTGGTTAATCGTGATCCATAAAATGAAATTATTGGTTAATCGTGATCCATAAAATGAAATTGTTGGTTAATCGTGATCCATAAAACGAAATTGTTGGTTAATCGTGATCCATAAAACGAATTATTGTTTAGTTGACCGTAAGCTTAAATGGCGTCGTACCACAGGATTCGTTAATCTGCTAACCCGAGATGGAGGGCACAAGTCCATCCACATATGATTTTCGGCTGGTCATATGTTTGTTGAACTCATTTGTTTGATGCATATCATTTGCTTAAGTAACCACTTGCTTGAATGATTTGTCTTAATTGTGATATGGAAGTTTTCACTCACTAAGCTAGTTAGCTTACGCCCCTATAATTTTTACTTGTTGCAGCATTAATTCATTTGGCTTAGGCCAAGGCAGGCTACAGCTCAGGTACCGGAGCTAGAAGTTTCCTTTAGAAGTTTATTTTGATATTGTTTAGACTTCTGTTGGAAACTAAAGGACTCTAGATGACTGTGATGGACTTAATATTATTTTGCGGAGGAATGCCCCTTAGACTTTGTAAATTATGTATGTGTTTTGGTTTATTATCTATGGCTAATGAATGCCACATTAAACTTCTTAACTCCATTGATTGAGTATTCTATTGTCGTAAAGGGACGCTTTACATCTATACAAGACTCCCGAAGGGCTCGGATAGAATTTCGAGAGTCTTATATAGTATGTGGCGGGCTGTTACGTTTAGGATACCCCTATGGGGCGTGACAATAAATATCTCAAGATCAGTTACAAAGCATTCAAGGGGCATTCCCCAGTTACTCAAGAGTCTAGGTATTATCTTTTAGGAAAAACCCGATCGTTTAAGGCTTACCACTAAGGTTGTACAAAACTAATCATAAACTTCTAAGGAGTTATCTTTTAGTTTCACATTACCTGATTTGGCCAGGTTTGGGGATGCAACTATATATACGGGAACTACATTAGAAAGAAACTGTGGGGGTATAAGCTACGCTAGCTTAGTGAGTTTCACTTCCAAAATTAAATACTCAACAAGCAATATATATCAAGCAAGTTATAGTAACAACCATACGAGATACACAAGCACGTGAACATACAATATATAAGACTTTCCGGGAGTTTTATGTTGAATGGATTTACGTCCTCCATTCAGGGTTAGGTGTTTTAGGCCCATACGACCATAGATTTCAATTTTTCTCATTTACATTATGGTTGATACAGGTGTCCACCCACACATAATTTTGTAGTTAATATAAGTGCTTACACCACTACCATTTCAATTCTGGCCATTATACCAACATTCGAGTTTATAAGCCCCTCATTGCCCAGCTATTATGCCTTCTTCCCATAAAGGTATAATAACTTCCTTCTTCCCACAAAGGTATAAGATCATGGCATATTAATTAACAATTTATGGGCGATCATAGATATTGCAGATACTTCAATTCTATACTAAATCATACAATATTTACAACAACTCCATTCCAATATTCTTATCATCGATTCAATCAAATTGAATTCACATGCGCATTCCAATTTTATCTTGCCCTAAAGCTAATGCCACTATCGTTACAAGCACATTCATAAGCATATAATTTAAAGATAGTAAACTCAGTCGGCCATTGTCTTCGGTCTCTAATGGTAGTATTCCAGAAACACGAATTTCCCCCGATTCTAAAATCAAATAAATGAAAGAAATACTCCTATGAGTATTTCATACCACAACTAATTCCAACTTTTCAAATAAAACTCTTTAAGTTCGTAATTTCCATGATAATTGGAAATCCTAACTTAAAACGACCATGACTTAGTCATTTTAACTTAGAAATTCACAAATGAGCTATCGATTTCTATCTACTTCAAAAGATCTATCTATTTATGATGTTATTACTAAATTTTGAAAATGTTTAGGTCTCAAAATGTTTGGACCAGATCTGATCAGTAACTCGAATTTGCAATTTTGAAATTGTTTTGTGAAATTTGCATTATTTCTACCAAGTATATCATATGTGCATGCATTATCTATATGTTATTATCATGAATGACATGATATGACCTATCTACATGTAATTCCTAAATGATTTTTTATTAAAAAGAATTTTTAGAAAAACTTTTACTTTGCAACAAGTTTAAGAGCACTTGTTTAAGAAAACTAGCTTTATCTCTTTGAAAATCATCAAAATCTTTACTAAAGTAAGGCCTTGATGATCTGTATACCTATTACCTTCATTATCTTAATAAGATTCCCCATTTAAAGTTTGGAAAATAGGTGTTTAAATGTGAGTTTTGCCTAGTGATAAATTTCGCACAATTTTTGAAAATGAAAATATTTGTTTTATCTTAATTGGAAAACTTTTCCTTTGTTTTAAGTTTCTACTTTGATAAAACACATTTACTCTTATAAGAAACAAGTATTTATTATATCTATTCCCTAAGGCTCCTATTTTTCTATTAAAATCCTCATTTTGATATTTGAAAATAGGTGTTTAAATGAGAGTCATTTTTAGATCCGAATTTTGGGAAATTATTTTTGAGATTATTTCTTATGAAAAACTCATCTAATCTTTCTAAAATTAAGTCCTAATCAAATCAATTCTCTAAGGATTTCATTTCTTTATTAAAACTCTTGTTTTAGGGTTGAAAAATAGGTGTTTTCTTAGCACTTCACACTAGTTACGAATTTCAAAATATAAGCGTTTTCTTGGCACTTTACCTTAGTTACAAATTTCAAAGTTTTTGTTGGTGTTGAATCATAGATCTAACTTAACTTTTGTAATCATTTTCTTATTTTGAAAATTTCTCCTAGTAAAACTAATATCAACTTCTAAAAATCACTTCTTTATGATATCTATCACCTAAGCCCTTCATCTTACTTGTAAAATCTTCATTTTGAAGTTGGAAAATAAGTTTTCTAAATGATTTTTTCCCAAGATCCAAATTTTCAAAATCACTTTTTGATAGAAATAAAATAGATCTTAAGTTTTGATCAACACCTTCATTAAGACTATCATGTAGCAAGTCTTTCATGCATGTAAAACAAGCAATTATGTCATTTTAACTACTCTAAACAAATAGATCTACTATACTACTTATGTTATGGATGCAAATACCACCTAAACAATATGTAGATGAGAGTAAAAATGAAAATATATGCACAAAATTTATATATGAACAACATTTAACAACAATATAGCAAAATATTTAGTATATCAACTTTAATAGTAAGATCTACACATTGTGATGGCAAGGATATCATGTTTTAGTGTTTCCATATCTCTAACATAAAGCTCATGGAGATTTCTAGTGAAACAATACATGTATGACCTTGCCATTACATGTTTTTATAGTGGTAAGATTAAGATCTATTACCTATTTAGTGTTTGGAGAAGGAAACTTGAAGAAAAAAATTTGTGTGTGTGTGTCACGCCCCGAAGGGTACCCTAAACGTGGCAGTCCGCCACATATAATATCAAGGCTTAAGAATGGCTACCTTAGTCATGCGAAAGCCTTAGTATTATATGTAAGGCGTCTAACACGGTAATAGGAGACGCTTTTGGAAGCATAGTTTAAGCAAGTAAAGTTAAACATACAAGAATTCATAAATAAATATCATATCATAAATAACCAAAGGTCTGATACATAAATTCTTAGGGCATACCCCTGCTAATTCCAAGGACCGAGATAACTTCATAACAACCAAAATTAAAGATTTCAAAGGAAGTATAATCTAAGTCTTCGAGTAGATTTCCTCCAAAAGCTTCAACATAAAATGTATACGGATACGGGATGGCCTCGGGCTCAAAATAGGTGTTCCTGAGAATACAAATATCTATAGGGGTGTAAGCTTATGGGCTTAGTGAGTAAATCCCAAAATTCATACTCAAATAAAATTTATCAATCAAGTTTATTATTCAAGCATATGAAATGCAACAACCACGTGAGCATACAAGACATATGACTTTCCGGGAATCATATGTTGAATGAATTTACGCCCTTCATTCGGGTTGGGGATTCAGGCCAATTACAGCCACAACTTTTAAAAACACTTTTATAGATCTTACCGGCTCCTATACGCCATCAAAAATTTGTAGTTATTGCAAGCTCCTACTAGCCACCAAAAACTTGTAGTTATTACAGGCTCCTACTAGCCATCAATTTAAGTAGTTCTTACCTCCTACTCGCCACTTACATGATATACCAGTTATGTCTACCACCACTATTATACACTTGTCCCACCAATTGTATAGTAGCGAATGCAATGTGACTCAACATATGAAGTGCATGAATAATTTCTTTAATTAAAGTCTAGTAGTTACATTTAACTTCTTTCAAGTGATCAACCAATTTCAAACAATTCAAGATATTAATGTACATACAACTTTATTACAAGCAAATTGAGTTTCGATATACTTAGTATTCCTTCAACATATTATCATACACTTCTTTTTGAGTTTGCTTAGATTCTAGTGCAACTAATTTTACAAGCACAAGCAAGAGTATGAAAAATAGCGGGGAAATAACTCACTCGGCCATTGTGACACCTTTCTTGAATTGGATGGGGCGATCGGAAATTCCACTTAATCGTAGTAATCCTCGGGATACGAACAATCCTCCTCGTGATTATCTAATTCAAGAAGAATACCCAAAATGAGTATTTCATGAAATTCTATCATTTGAAAATTCTAATCTTTTCTTAAAAATCGTAGTAAATTGTATAAAGGGAAATTCCAACTTAAAATGGCCATAACTTGCTCATTTTAACTCGGAATTTCGCGTATAATATACCGTTTTCTACCTACTCGGAATGATCTATGCATTTCTAAGCTTATTTCCATAAAACTAGGTCGTTTGGGTTCCGAAAAGGTAGCGATTAGATTCGCCACGAATTTGTAAACACTTGTTTTCCTTTTTGTAAACAAAGCTCATTTTGAAAAGATAACATTTCAATTATTTTGTAAACTTTTAAAAAGGTATATATATATATATATTTGTAATGACTCATAACAAATGTATGAAGCAAATGAAGTTGTCTCAACTTAAAAGTAAGGTTTTTAAAAGTCTTTGAATTTGAGATTCTATTTTACTTTTGAAAGATCTTTTGGTCATTAAGATAAAGATTTTATTTTATTTAAATGAAATCTCTTGTAATTACTTAAATTTTCCTAAAGTGTGGTTTTGTTTTCTAAACTTGGATTTCAAAAGTAGCAAAATGATATTTTTATTTCTTGTAATGTTTCAAAAGAATTTCTACTTCTTGATAAAAGATAGGTTTTCATAAAACCTTTTGTTTATGTAAGAAAATCATTCCTATGCATGTTCATGAGTTTTTAGAAATCCGTTTCCCATATTTATTTCTTTAGAAAGAATCTTTAATCCAAGAAAACATTTTCTCATTTGTTTTTGTTGAGACAAAACATTATGTTCATGCACGAATATGAATCAAAACTATAGAAATACAAAGGAACATAATAACTTGAAAGCTTAAATAATAAAGTAAATCAAGTATTGGGACCTTAGCTTTATCAAGGTACCCCGGGACTAAGAAAAGACTAGTCCCGAAAAAGAAAAGAATTGTTTTGACTTGATGAGGACAAGTCTAAGACTAGAATGACTAGTCTTAAAATCAACTTGAATTTAATAACTTGAAATGAAGTAATTAAATTGCATGAAAGATAAATAAATTGTAAGACAATGAGCTTATATGCTCTAAATAATATATATAATTATATAGATATATTAGATAGTAGTAACATAAAGGAAATATAAAGAACATAAAGGAAATATAAGAAACATAAAGGAACATAAAGAGATTAATATTATGAACAAAAACAAAGTATGAATCTAATGTTGCTTTCTTAATCTTCATGGTTTTAGAAAACACACACTAAGCTCATACTAAGTAAATGAACATGAAGAAATCTTGAGAAATTTCTTACCTAAAGAAGCTAAACTTAAGAGGACTTCTTGTAAGAACTCTTGAGAGAATTTGAGAGAGATTTTGAGAGAGTAACTTTAGAGGAGAAAAATGTGTAAGAAGTGAAGGTATGAAGGGGTATTTATAGGAAAATGTGGGAGATAAATTGTGTTAATTAAATAATTGGAAATCAAAATAAATTGGGCATGGGGAGAGAGAGGCCGGCGCCATTTTGAGTGCATGGGGAGAAGAAAAATTAATTTTTTTGTCTTTTGATTAATTAAAAGTAAGAAATGAAAGATGTGAAGTTGTATTGGAAATGAAAAATGTAAGAAATAGGTGTATGGTTTGTAAGAGTAGGTTGTAAGAAAAAGTAGAGATAGATGAATAGTGTAGAATAGTAGAAAAATAGTGTAATGTAAAAGTAGACATGACAATTTAATACCGGTAGTAAGAAAATACGAGTATAAAAGCGATCTCTGATATTTTTAGCTACCGAAAAATTACGAAATTGATATTTTTGGAAATCTTATATTTTTACGAGTCTAACGGTATATTCGGAATATTTTTCCTATTCCGGGCTTCCGGACACATTTTTCAAGGACTGTGTCCGTTCGGGTTCGAAGGACATCCGAAATTCGCGAAACTGAAACTTTTATAAAACTTATGGTTATTACGAACTATTCGAGCTCATTTTTCCAACTTCGTTTTCTATGACTTGAGAAAACGGAAATGCCGGAGTTAAACGGTTACGGTAAACTAGGGTTTTGTTTGACCTAAGAATCCGTTTGACTTCCGTTTAGGGTTTAGGTCTTTATTTGTGGATCGAAAATTTCGGGGATTTACAGTATGTATGTGGGATAAAAGCTCACGGCAAAGAGTAGAGGGAGGGAGGAGAGAAAACTTTCCAAAAGTTTGATTTGTAAGAAATAAGGAAAAGTGAAAAAGTGAAAGGTGAAAGATAGATTATATAGGAAAAGAATTTAGGGTTTTTTATGATTATTTAATAGAAGAAAAATAAAACAATTTGTGGCCTATTGGGGGTTGGGGTTGGGGTTGGGGTTGGGGTTGGGGGGGGTGGGGGGGTTCACGCCGGTTTGAGAGAGAAGGAGAGATGGAAGTGTTTTGATTTGTTTTATGTTATAACTTTCAAATTTAATATGTAATTTAAGTAATAAAATTATATTGGAAAAGAAAATGTAAGGAAGATGATGTGAGAATGTAAGAATAGGTTGTAAGGATGTAAGAATAGGGTATGGGTGGTTGTACTTGAGGAATAGTGTGAAAGAAATCAAAAAGTTGATTAGACAATTAAATTACCGGTAATAATGAAAATACGATAAAAATGTTATAATCGTAACTTTTATAACTTGAAAAATTATATAACTGATATATTTAGAAATATTATGAAATTACGAATCTAATGATACTAATATCATATTTTTAATATCCCGAGCTTCAGGACAAGCTTTTCAAGGTCTGCATCCGATTGGGCTCGAAATAAGTCGAAAATTTACTCATATGATATTGTTGAGCATCCTAATATTAATAAGAGCCAATCTATACTTTTCACTTATATTTTGACTTCTTGATTGAGAATGCGTGATAGCCGGATCTAAACTGCTAGGTTTTTTGCAGTTTTTTGACTTAGGGTTTCCGGTTGACTTTCCAATTTAGGGTTTAACTTTGGAGTTAACTCGTTTCTATTCTTCCGAGGTTTCATTCTTGGCATTGCAGGACATAGGGTTTCCAGGTCTGATTGGTCCAGAGGTATTTTTCTAGGGTTTCGATTTCCAGTTTTAAGTTTTTTGAAATCGAACTCAGGTTTGTTAAGAAAACAAGGGTTTACATAAACTTCATGGAAAATTTCTTGTAATAGACTCTAGTATTTTTTATGGGAAAATGCCCTAAAGTTTGTAATATAATTATTATGAATGAATGAATATTATGATTTCCATTTCTTAATTTGTTATTGTATCTTCTTAAGTTTCATATCAAAGTATGGTCCTCTAAATATTGTAAGAGCACGCCTTACACCTAATATCAGAACTTATGAGAATGACTGAGGTTGTCATACTTAAGTTTTAATATTAAGTATGATAAACTGTTACGTTTAGGGTACCCTTTGAGTCGTGAGACTAATATTTTTATTATTAAATTCTTTCATAGACAAATTAATTAATTATAAAATCTGGTTACTAGTTATATATTTTGTCAACGCATGCAATTCGTTACTTAATCATCTAAATTTTGGCGTTACAATAACCACTTTTTACAAGTACGCATATTTTTAAAATGATATGCCAGCAGAATTTTAAAAGAGTTACTAAAGTAGAGCAAAACATTAAGTACGAGTGAGAAGAGAAATGAAAACGGAAAGGCAAAGACATGATTCACAGTAACAACTTCATCCTTTTTTCATCTTCTTTGTGCCAAATAAAAACCAGAAAAAAATCACATTCACACTCTCTCTTCATCACGGTCTTCTATCTGTCTCTCTCTCTATCCCTATGGCGTCTCTAAAATCATCATCCTCGCAACAAGCCTTCACTTCACGCGTCCTCTTTCTTCTAACTCTCCTGCCGTTGACTCTTGCATGCTTCGCTTTCGTTCTCCAATGGCGAGGCGGTTTAAACGACCCGATCACTCGATGGTCTCCTGACGTCCATGAGTTCCCGGGCATGGACCCATCCCGAACAACCAACCCTCCACCTTATCGTGACTGCGTTAATCTTCTCGGTCAGTCCAATTCCGCGTCGTTTCCCTATTATCGTGATTGGAAGTTTGATTTCAGTTCGGATCTTAGACCTAAGGTCAGTTATATAACTGTCCGTCCTTCTTTTCAGTTATGTTATTTTTTTGTTCTCCATCCGTCCACTGCTGAATTCATGCTTTTTGCGTGATTTTATTGGAACCTTACTATCTCGTTGTTGCTACTACTTACAAGATTTGCGCGTACACTTGGATGTGTGTGTAATATGTATATAAAGAGAAATATGTGGATTGTGATATCACTATATTTGATTGAGGATTTAACTGAACTGGTTAACAGATCAATTCAATCGAATTTGGTTCAGTTTTTTAAATTTTTTAAATTTTGGTCTCAATTGGTAAATATGAAATTGGTTATCATGGGTGAAATACGTAATGTTCTACGTGAATTTTCATATTTTTTCGATTTCATCTTGAAATAAGTTAATTAATTGTTTGTAGAATTTGTTGCAAATGCGTGGTTGCATTAAGATCTCCGCTGTGGCGTTGGTGAACTGTGGGTGCCTTTGTTTTTGCAATTTCCTTTTTTCTGTAATTTTCATTGTTTGTTACAATATTATGATTTTTTATTGTTCATGTGATAATTTTGGATTTGGTTAGTGTTAATAGTATTAGCAGCAGTAGTAGTAGCTACTGGTGCCTTGTACTTGGGAGTGGCAATGGTTCAGTGGTTGTGGAAGTAGCTGGTGAGGAAGATACAAGCTAGTGACATGTGGAAATTACGGTGGTTTAAGCAAGAAGTGAGGAAAGTTATTTGTCTTCAAAAAGAAATCAAAATCAATTTCTTTATTCCTTAGAAAGTATCTCCAATAAGTGAAATGTTTGTATGTTCTTCTATTACGGAAATCCCTAAGAAGATTTCCATGAAACAAATGCTGCTTCTTCATTGAATTTTGTACGATTTAGCTGCTATTTTGAAGTTACTGAAATGTACAATCATGCAAACTAGTTCTTTCAACATGTAAGTCCGAAGCTGCTCTTTGTGGAATTATATTGTGAATCTTTGTCTACTTTGTAATATCTATGTCAAGGTTCTGCATGGTGTTATAGAACTTCAATGATGTGACAGATTCAAAGTCAATGAGACATTGAGGCTCTTTTTTAGAAAGTATGTGCTACTGAAGGTTTCTTTTATGATCTTTGCATACCATTCTTTGTGGTATTCAGATATGCATTACAACAAGCACTTCTGCTGGTTTAGAGCAGATATTGCCTTGGATTTTCTACCATAAGGTTATTGGTGTTTCAACCTTTTTTCTTTTTGTCGAAGGAAAAGCTGCCTCACCTACTGTGTCAAAGGTTTTGGAATCTATTAAGGTAAGTCAAGCTCTCCTTATACTGACAATTCACCTGCACTTTTGGCAGCATACATTTTGTGTGTAGATGCCATCAGTGTATCCACCGTCTTATCGGATGTCTGTGGGTTCATGTTTATATGACAAATATCTCTTTTTTTTCAGGGGGTGCAAGTCATATATAGAACCAGAGAGTTAGAGGAAGAGCAAGCTAAGAGGTTAGTGCAATATACACTCTGAGATGTACACCATCCTTGTGTCCTGCATGCCTGTCATTTTACTCTGCTTGAACTCCCCCTAAAGGATGATAGTGCTTGATTATATCTCAAGTAGCGGTGAGCTTTAGAAACAGTGCTGTTGAGCATTCACTCCTATAAGAAAGAGAACACCAATTTATGCTTAACAGATTGGATATACATTGCATTTGTTGATAGCTAGCCCTCTTTAGAACTTCCGATCTGATCATGCTAGCCACTTATGTCAATGTATATGATTCTTCTTTTTCTTCCTTTTGTTTTCTCCTCCCTTTCCTAACAATGTTCATTTTGCTTGGTTCTGTTATTTCTTTGGAAATTCAGTCGTATCTGGAACGAGACTTGGTTGGCAAGCTTCTTCTACAAGCCTTGTAATTATGAGTTATTTGTGAAGCAGTCTTTAAATATGGAAATGGCTATTGTCATGGCAAGGGTATGGACGTAACATGTGTTAAGTTATATATTGTATTTATTAGTATTATATTTTCTATTCAATGTAATTTATATAGTGGTAGGTAAGTAATACTAATGGTTACAAGAACTTTGTATATATTTCTATGTATGTACAATCAAATGAATAAGAAATATCATAAAATATATTTTTTCTCTCTTTGTTAACATGGTATCAGAGCCATAGAGTGGTAAACCCTAAATTCAACCCTAAACACACAAACCTAAACACTAACCCTAATTTTCACAAACCTAAACACAAATCCTAATTTGCCGTGGCTGTTAGTGTCTGGATTTTCTTTTCCTGGTGTTAGATTTCAAATTTGATTACATCGTCGTGTTCCTCCCTTCTCCGACGACAAAACCCAGGAAGCTTGTCGCCAGATGCGCCACCACGCGTCGCCACCGTCGTCCACTCTTATTATCCTTCTTTTTGGCCACCGTGTCTTTTTCGGCCCACTTTTGGTGTTATGCGCCGGTTTTATGATATTTCCTCAGTCCAACCGTCCCAACCTTGAGCTCCGACCAGTTTCCGGCCGCCGCTGATTTTTTTGTTTGTCATCTTTTTGATCCTTTCTTCAGGTTATTCTTGATCCAATATGGCTAGTGATTCTTTTCCCTTGAAATCTAGTCCTTTTTCAACTGAGAATTTAATGGGAAGTTCTAATTACATGTCTTGGTCTAAGGTTGTGGAATTATGGTGCATGAGTCAAGGTCAACAAGACCATTTGACCACCAAATTGGATGATATTACAAAAGATCCAAAGAAGGATAAGGAATAATGGATGAGAGTTGATTCTCTTGTACTGAGTCTTTTGTGGTAGTCCATCGATCCATCTCTTCATCCAATTTACAGTCATTACTTAACTTGCTATGATGTTTAGACTCAGGCGAAGAGACTATATACAAATGATATTCAACGTTTGTACTCAGTGATATCTAATATGCTTAAATTGAGGCAAATAGGTATGTCAATTACTGATTTTCTTGGCAGATGGGCATCCATTAAAGCTAAGTACAACTCTTTACTTCCTCCTAGTCAGTCTCTCCAAGATGATTTGACTCAGAGAGATAAATTTTTCATGGTTTGCATCCTTGCTACACTTGGTCCTGATCTTACTTCAATTCGTGATCAAATATTGGCTAGTCCTACTATACCATCTATGGATGAAGTTTCCTTTGGCCTTCTTCGTGTGTCATCAATTCCTAATGCATCTGTACATGGTTTTTCTTCTATGGATAACTTAGCTCTAGTTTCTCAGATGGCTTCCCAAGGTCACATGACTAACAGAGAAGGACAGGGTGGTGATCATGGGATTGTTAAGGGAACCTGTCCTAGGTATACCTACTGCCATCGGTAGGGTAGTAGGGTCATATCAGGGACAAATGTCATAAGTTGCATGGACGTCCTCCACGAGCTAATATCATTCAGAATACCAAGCCTATCTCTTTTGCTGCACAACATCCTGAATCTCTACTTCTCACTGGAATTGATCTTGAGAATTATTTGCAATATCAGACTTCACAGTAGTCCTCATCTTCTATTGCTTTCTTTGCTCACACTGGGAATTCTGTTGCATGTCTCACTCAGTCTTCTACTTTAGGTCCATGAGTGGTTGATTCTTGTGCTTCTGAACACATTTCTGGTAATCATCACTTGTTTTCTCACTTCTTGAAATCTGCACCATTACCTTTGTTATGATAGCAAATGTTTCACATGCAGTACGTAAAGCTGTGGGTAGTGCACAACTCTTACTATCTGTGCCTTTAGAACATGTTCTTTATATTCCACATTGTCTATAATCTTGTCTTTGTTAGTAAAGTCACTGTGCCTTAAACTGCTTTATTAAATTTGACCCTCATTCTGTTGTTTTTTAGAATCTCAGTACGGGACAGACGATTGGCACAAGAGGTGTCACAGGAGCTTTACTACCTCATCAACCGTCCAACTTCTTATCTGGTATGTTCTGCTACAGTCTCTCCAACCCTTCTCCACAATTATTTAGGCCATCCCAGTCTCTCTAAATTTTAGAAGATGATTCCTAATTTTTCTCAATTGTCTTCCTTGCATTGTGAGTCTTGTCAATTTGGGAAACACTCTAGAACTTCATTTTCTAAGCAGGTCAATAACCAGGCTGCTTCTCCTTTTGCAATAGTTCATTCTGATATTTAGGGTCCTAGTCGTGTCGTGTCTGTTTTGGGTTTTCATTACTTTGTAATCTTTGTTGATGATTATCCATGTTGTACTTGGTTATATTTATTGAAAAGTCACTCCGAGTTATTTTTAATTTTTGAGTCATTTTGTGCTGAAATTAAAATATAATTCAATGCATCTATACAAATTTTGCGCAATGACAATGCTCCTGATTACTTTTCTAATCAATTTATTAAGTTTCTGTGCTCTCATGGTATCTTACATCAGTCATCTTGTGCTTATACACCTCAACAAAATGTAGTTGCTGAGCATAAAAATAGACATCTAATTGAAACTGCCCGCACACTTCTTTTACATCATCATGTGCCAACTCGTTTTTTGGCTGATGCTGTTCTCACTGTTTGTTATCTCATTAATAGAATGCCTTCTTCTGTTCTTTAGCACAAAATTCCTCACACGATCTTATTTTTTGACAACCCTTCTATGTGCTTCCACTATGTGTCTTTGGTTGTACATGTTTTGTTCACAAGATGTCTCTGGTTAGGATAAACTATCAGCACGTTCTATTAAGTGTATTTTCCTTGGTTACTTAAAACATCAAAAAGGTTACAAGTGTTATTCACCTAATACTCGTCGCTACTATTTATCCTCTGATGTTACATTCTTTGAATCTTCCTCTTTTTATTCTCTCTCTTCATCTGAGACTCCTCTGTCGAAGATTTTACTTATTCCCTCTTAGTTAGCTTTTCCTAAATCTATTCCCGTCATCCTTGAGTCTATTCCTTCCCCTCCACCATTACAGGTTTACCATCGACGCTATCAGCACCTGCCTTTCTTAGACACACCGCATATTCCAGAGGCTCTTGCTGACTCATCTTCTGATCCAACATCTTCACCTGCTGAGGACTTACCTGAAGAGGACCTTCTTATAGCTCTCAGAAAAGGTAACCGTTCTACTTGTAATCCTCATCCACTTTATAATTGTCTTAGCTATCACCGTTTATCTCCATCCTATTGTACCATTGTTTCCTCTTTATGTTCCATTTCTGTTCTAAAAAATGTGAGTGAGGCTCTTTCAGATTCAAGGTGGACACAAGCAATGGTAGACGAGATGATTGTTTTGCATGCCAATGGTACTTGGGATTTAGTTCCCTTACCTCCTAACAAATCTTTTGTTGGATGTCGATGGGTTTATGTTGTTAAGGTTGCTTCTGATGGTAAAGTTGATCGGCTTAAGGTTCGGTTAGTTGCCAAGGGTTATATTCAAGTGTATGGTTTGGATTATATTGATACATTCTCTCCTGTTGCTAAAATGTCCTCTGTTCGCTTGTTTATCTCCATTGCAATTATGCGACATTGGCCCTTGTACCAATTAGACATTAAAAATGCATTTCTTCATTGTGAACTCCAAGAGAAAATTTATATGGAGCAACCGCTTGGCTTTGTTGCTCAAGGGAGTCTAATTTGGTATGTAAACTTCGACGTTCACTTTATGGTTTGAAATAATCTTCACGTGCCTGGTTTAGCCGGTTCAGTACTGTTGTAATGGAGTTTGGAATGATTCGTAGTGTATCTGATCACTCAGTTTTCTATAAGCACACATCTAAGGGGCAATGCATTTACTTAATAATGTATGTAGATGACATTGTCATAATTGGTAATGATCAGGATGGTATTACTCAATTGAAGGCACATCTTTTTAAATATTTCCAATCCAATAACCTTGACTTGTTGAGATACTTCCTTGGTATAGAAGTTGCTCAATCCAAATCTGGTATAGTACTCTCTCAAAAAATATGTTTTAGATATACTGGAAGAAACTGGTATGCTTAATTGCAAGGCTATAGAATCTCCTATGGATCTCAATGTAAAATTGTTACCAAGATAAGGGAGCCTTTTACAGATCCAGATCCAGGGAGATATCGTCGTTTGGTAGGAAGACTCAATTATCTTACTATCACTCAATCTGATATATCATTTGCAGTTAGTGTTATCAGTCAGTTTCTCCAATCTCTTTATATTAGTCATTGGAATGTAGTGGTCAGGATTCTTAAATATGTGAAAGGTGCTCCAGGTAAAGGTTTACTATATGAGGATCATAGTCACTCCAAAATAATTGGATATTCTGATGCTGATTGGGCTGGATCTCCATCTGATGAATGATCTACTTCTAGGTATTGTATTCTTGTTGGATGAAACCTGGTATCTTGGAAAAGTAAGAAGCAAGATGTTGTCGCTAGGTCAAGTGCAGAAGCAAAATATCATGCCACGGTTTTGACAACTTGTGAATTGATTTGATTGAAACAATTACTTGAGGAGCTAAAATTTGTGAAACTTCACAGATAGAGCTAATTTGTGATAACCAAGCTGCAGCACATATAGCTTCCAATCCTGTATTCCGTGAGAGGACTAAGTACATAGAAATTGATTGTCATTTCATCCGAGAAAAAGATCTTCTCTGGCTACATCTTCATTAGTCATGTCAATTCAAATGATCAGTTTGCTGATATTATAATCAAATCCTTAAGGGATTCTCGTATTAAATATATTTGTAACAAGCTTGGTGCATATGATTTGTATGCTCCGGCTTGAGGGGAGTGTTAAGTTATATATTGTATTTATTAGTATTATATTTTCTATTCAATGTAATTTATATAGTTATAGGTAAGGTATACTTACAGTCACAATAACTTTGTATATATATTTCTATGTATGTGCAATCAAATGAATAAGAAATATCAGAAAATATATTTTTTCTCTCTTTGTTAACAACATGCATGACCACTCATTGTTAAGAATATTTTCTCCCAGCAATGAATGTTCCTTGACATCCCTGTATTTCCTTTCAGAATGCTGGCATGGATTGGATCTTACATCTTGACACTGATGAAATGATTTATCCTGCTGGAACTCATGAATATTCTTTGAGACAGTTGCTGGCTGATGTGCCAGAAAATGTGGATATGGTCATCTTTCCAAATTATGTGAGTAAGGAACTCAGAGATCATACAGATCCCTGTTTTATGCTGCTTGGAAGGATGATGGGTGAAAATCACCTTTCACATGGTGCAAATACATAGGAATAGTGTGGAAAAACAATATCTTGATCATATTATAGCAAGAAACTAAGTTGTGTAACTTGAGTATGTACATGATGTGCCACCGTGATCACCTTTTTTGTTATTGAATTGTGGAGTCCATACAATTAATGATGATGTGATGATTTTATGTATCAGGAAAGCAGTGTGGAAAGAGATGATATCAAGGAGCCTTTCAGTGAGGTATACCAGATTCTTTCTGTCTGTCAAGGGAGAAAAAGTTTTATTATTATGTTTTTTTTCATTTCAGGCTTTTGTTTTTGTAGTCTTGTTCTAGTTGGGTAGCTGAAGAATTTGAAGTTCCATCTTCTTGTACTATTTTTCTTCCGAAGCATCTTTTGTATTATTATCTTGTCTCATGTTTTTATGGGCTGGCAATTTGCAGTAAAAACTTGTTACAAAAAGAAACATCCTCCCTGCTGCTGCCTGTTTCAGCAAGATCCTGTGGATGTAATTTCTGAATGGTCATATGCAAGATGCTGCTTTCCATAAAAGCACGTTTTTCTACTGTAGGATGCATATAACTTCACAAATTATATGCAAATAAAGAGTCTGTGGGTCTACATTACAACATCAATACCTTGTTAATATGTCATGGATCCCTTAATCTATATATTTATTATGACTGTTTTAGGTGTCTATGTTTAAGAAGAACTATGACCATCTACAAAAAGATGTATATTTCGGCAATTATAAGGAAGCTACCCGTGGCAATCCAAACTATTTCTTGACTTATGGAAATGGAAAATCTGCTGCTCGTATACAAGATCATCTCCGGCCCAATGGTGCTCACAGATGGCACAACTACATGAAAACTCCCAAGTATGGTTGATGTAGTTCATTCATATTTAACATATTACCATAGTGTTCCTTTGCATTCTTGAACAATGGGATTGAAGTTGTTATTAGGCAGTTGATCCATTTTTTCATTCGATTTTTGTGCTGTGTTTTGTAGTGAGATCAAATTGGACGAGGCTGCAGTTCTGCATTATACATATCCAAAATTTTCAGATTTGACCTCTAGAAGGGATCGTTGTGGCTGCAAGCCCACTAAGGATGATGTTAAAAGATGCTTCATGCTGGAATTTGATAGAGCTGTAAGTTTCCATTATACCCAGTTGATATCTCTCAGCCCGTGACACTTTCTTCACAGCTTCTAATTTTAATCAGTTTCTCTCTTCCTCTCTTCTTCTGTTATATGCCCTTCTTCTGATGATGCTAAATCTGTATGATTCTTATATTGTCCTTCATTAATGTGTTTATATATTTATAGCATTAGGCATATGAATGTCAATGTAGCTGATATGTGGGTATGACTATAAATGAAATATTTAGGATAGGAAAATTAAGTGCCAGATCATCTTCCAGTTTTCACCAGTAGTCTTTTTGTACCTGGTTATGTTTCCTGTTGATCAGTCTACATCTACAAACATTGCTTGCTATGACTTAGATTTATGTGCCAATGGAGTTTATGATATAGTTTGGTGTGCATCCTTGTATGGAGGGGCCCTGCATATAAAAGAAGTGGTGCTTATTTTCTGATTGAGCTGTCAGCATGTTAGGAAGGTTTTCTTTGAACTTTGAGATTAATCATAAAATTGCTCATATTTATTGTCGTTGGTACAAGACTTTATATTCAAATTCTAGGAAGGCTGCATGAAGTAAAAATTTGATGTGGGTTGCAAGAAACGTTTGATTAATTTGGTTCCATTTCACTTGAACTTATGCTGTTTTTCATCCTGCAGGCCTTTATGATTGCATCAACTGCAACAGAGGAGGAAATGCTTCGCTGGTAAGAGAAGGAATTTTACGTTTTCCTAACAGACTGCTTAAACTCATGAGGCTTTTTGTGTTTTATGAATGCAATAAGTGCCTAGCAATTTATGTGAAATTAAACCATTTCATTTCTGTCTTTTGCATTTACATAATTATTTGGACTGTGTTCTACTGATCCTTTTTCACTTTAGTGTGAGCCTTGCTGTGAGAACCACTTTTATGCAAGTAGATGACCCAACAGGGATGCCTTCACCCACTGCTTTTTGCATCCACCAAGTTCTAAGAGAAGTGAGAATATGAAATCGAATTGTGCCCAGTTAGCAAATTGTTTTATTCTGGAACAGTCTTATGTTTAAATTTTCAAACAGGACTTATTGTTTCGCTTTAGATACCTAGGTATCTGCTTAAATCAGTGAAGGCATCTTACCTGCTTTGGAGCATGTAATATCTTGTACTGCTTTCTCTGTGTAGTAATTTTCTTATCAAAACTTGCTCATGATGTCAAAATCATCTATGAAGATGTTTATGATTTGATGAGTTCGCATTTTTAATTCTTTTTTACACTGAGATCGCCTTCCTTTTTTTAATTATTAATTTATTTTGTTTTAAGGTATCGAGAGAGAGTTGTGTGGACTGACAAAACGTTAAATCTGAAACTTTTGAGGAAGGGCATATTGACTCGCATATATGCTCCCTTGGTGAGGACAAACATTTAATTCACTGTAAAGTGAGAGGTAAATTATCCAAGATTTCCTGTTTTTTCGCACTGCATTAAACAGTTGCCATGAACTTCCCATACTACAGGTTATTGTTCAAGGGTTGAAGGAATCTGGAATTTTCAGTTCTGTAATAGCAGCAGCTCAGACAGCATCATCAAAGGACCACTTAACATCCATCAAAATTGGCAACTCTTCTATGATTAATGGTAATAATAGAGAGATTTATTCAAGAAAGGTTGGTGCCAACGTCGAGTCACAAGCAACTGCAAGGTTTTTGCTAGTCACAGATGAAGCTTTGCAACCTTTGGCAATCCCCCCATTATCTCCTCCCCGGCCAAAGGATGTGCACACTGAAGATTAGTGGATGATGGAATGATAAATTTATAATAACTGTTGCATCCTCATCAACAGAGATTTATCAGAAGATTCAATTATTTGTGAAAGATGAGTAGATCCAAACAAGATTGAGCACATGATGCCTGGTATCTGGTGTCACTCGTGTGGTCTCACGAACTTTCCCAGTAACTATCCAAGCATTGGCTTGATAATGGAGATCCGTGCACTTTTCTAGTGAGGGTTGGGAATAGTCTGTTGTGAGTGGAAGATTCACTAGATTTTTTCTTTTTTTCCCCCGCGCATTTTTTCTGTATCACCTATACAGGGAAGTGTCTCTGATGTCACTTTGCAAATACAGTTGGGGGATGTTTTTGTTTTCCATTACAGATTTTTCCTTGTATAGAGATACCTCAGATGCATTTGTTATGATTACAGGGGAAAAAAGGAAATTGATGAATATTACCGTTGTTTGATTGATCGATTCCTTCATGGATCTTGATGTGCAAAACGATAGATGATTATGCTTCTGGCTTCTTTATACGATGATACAGGCCACATGTTGAAGCTGCTCACATTTTACGTTAGCACATGGAGGTAGACATGTACGGTTTGGTTTTGAATAGATACCCTCACTAGCAGTTCTAGAACCAGAATCGGATCAGTTGATTGGTTTTAGAATCGATTAAGAACCATCGGTTTTTCGGTTCCTAAGCGGTTTTATAGCGTAAAACCAAGTAGAATCGATGGTTTCAACTGGTTCCAATTAAAAAAAAATAGATAAACAAATTTAAAAATTATATTGAATATATAATTATTAATATTTACATTATTTCATATGAGTAGTAAAATCTATTACCTATTTATAAATGATATTGTTTTATTATCAAAAACAAATAAATCTAACTTAAATTATATATAATTTAGTTTATATAAACTTTTTCTAAAAGTAAAATTCATTCTTTAATATGAAACTATTTTTTGTATTGTAATTTTCTTGTTGTCCTTTAGAACATTTTGCAATATCATATTACTAACTATAATTGATATATGTTATGTATATATAAATAAATTTGCATTCTAAACAATTTTTTTAAATTTTTGACTAAATAATTGAATACTTCAGATCCAATAATTAATTATTTTGAGTTTAAATTTTATTTTATTAAAATATAAAATGCATTTATGTTACTTGAAAAAAAAAAACGATTTTGCTACACCAAAATCAGAGCCAGGAATCGCCGATTCCATAGTATTGGACTAAAACCATAAGAGACGGTTCCAGTTCAGTTTGGTTTCGAAACCGTGCCAATCTTTACATGAAGGCTAATTAAACTAGTTTATTGATAAGTGCCAAGTGGTGATCATCACATAAAAAAAAAAAAAAATTGAAAAAGTATACTATTATATTAGATAAGAAAATTTAATACACAGTCATTATATATAATTTTTCTTGATTTATTTCCATGTAATTCTCATTCTTCTTGTAATTACACCTACCACTACTATTCCAAATATCAGATCTATTTGAATGGTCTATTTTTTATCTGTATTTATATCGAAACGATATATGTAAATATGTCTAATTTGCGTTTACATTTTATATATATTTGATCTTTTTATGAACACCACTAGCTTTTTTTTTTTATCTATATCTATTCTTTTATAAACAATTTATTAAAAAATAATTTGAAAAAGTATTTGTGTCTACTGCAAAAAACTAGCCAAACAGACCCAATCTTCTCACTTGTCTAATTTATTGGAATTTGGAAGAAATTTGAGGGGGTGTGGGCATATAATATGGCTCCATAAGAGGGTATAAAAAGGGTAGTTATAAACATTTGTAGTTAAAATAAAGGATAATTACAAACATTATAATACAAATCACAATGTTATTGATAGAGTGAATTAAGCAAATTTTAATACAATGTCATTGTATACAATTTTTCTTGATTTATTTTCACATAATCCTCAATAGGAAGTTCAAATACTTTCTCACTTTCTAATTTGTTGAAACTTGAAATAAGTTTTAAGAGGGTGTAAGCATTTAACCACAACTCACTAAATGAGTATAAAAAGGGTAATTATAAATATTATAATACAAATCATAATCATTGTTACTAATAGAGTGAATTGTGAAATCAAGCAGAACGGTTCTCATGATATTAACTAATTCATCATGAGATTACAAAAATTAGTCACACTCTAATTTGGGTTTCGAAAAGTTTTTTTTTATAACCGCTTGATATACTATCCTAAAACTTATCATTACCAAAACCCAGGTTTATGCAATGGACCAATTCATCCTCCCAAAACCCAAGTAGGATAATCGCAACGGGATCACTTTTGAGTCTGTATCACGATCTTCTTTCTTGTTACTTAGGTCAGTAAGGTTAGAAGAAGAAAAAATGGTTTTCTCACCTAAATGGTTGATATTTTGATAATAAATGCAAATGCAAGTGTGCTCAAATGATCGATTAATTAGGAGTAATTAAGTGTTAATCCAATTTAAGGGTGATGAAGCAGTATCACAACCCACATTAGTAGGACAAATAAACATCCAAAAATCAAAGCTAAGAATATCAATTACTTTTTAAAACTATCCCGCAAGCACAAACAATTATCATACGAATAATATGTATTTTTTTAATTACCATGGTAAAATAACCGCTTACGCTATGAAGGCTTTTTTTTTTTTTTTTTTTTTTTTTGTCAGCACTTACCTTATGGTGGTTAATCGGTCCTTCCCACAAAATACCTATCAAGTATCAAAGATTAAGAATAGTTTTTAAGTATTTGATTTTAACAATATAAGTAATTTTACCATACATTTGACTGAAATCTTAAAGGAGATAAACGTAAGAATTATTTTAAGCTAATATAAGTTTTGAATATTTATTATAAGTTCCTTGATGATTTGTTTAAAAGATAGTAAGTGATCAGGATATTTTAATATAGGTTAGTTTTAAGTATGGGTGTTGGTTATATAAGCCATATATAAGGTAATTAGTTTATTATTAAGAGTGTAAAATAGTAAAGTATGTCATAACTTGGCAAGCTTAGTAGTTAAGCTTTATAAGGAATATTTAGAAAGTGATTAAAAGGTATAATGCAAAATAAAGCCATTTCACTTTATTTCATTAGATGAATTATAAACTAATTAGTATTACTTAAATAGACAGAATCTTAGATCAATTATTAAAATTAGTAAACTAGCAAGAACAATTCTAAAACATTTTTATGACAGCCGAGTAAAATCATGTAGGAGTTATCTATAAAAGGACTTTCTCAAAGAAGCTCGAATGACTTTGGAAAAATGCTTGTAAACTCCGCTTACCTCTAACCACCTTCGCCTGGTGTGGAGCCACCTTCTTGCTGACCAAAATGCAGGGAATATTGTAGAGTAAACTCCAAAGTTTCACCAGTTTTAAGTACTCGAATTGAGCTGTGTGAATTTCTGGTAAAAAAAAAAAAAAAGAAAATTTAAAAGGAGTTGGGTATTTATAATAACAAATCTAAGCTGTAAATTTGCCAAATGTCAATATTCTTGCATGGTAATTTTTGTGTCTTCCTAATTTAATGACACATGTTTGGATCATTTCTCTGAAATTTTAGCAGTTGATAAGAGTTTTGATGGTCTTTAAGGTGGTTTTGAGACAATTTCTGGGGACATTTATTATTCAGATACTGTTCAATTACAAATATATGTAAATATAATAATTTTTCCTGATATGACCTATCTTTTATTAAGGTTTACCTCTCACAATTGTTTATAAGTGTTATACTAATTAATTACTCATGTAATATACATCTGAAAAATTATAAGATGACAAAAATAAAGTCATTAAACATTATGTTATATATTTGGGCCAAAAAAAAACATTATGTTATATATATGTATATATATTATCGTTAGAAAAATCTAAATGATGAGGGATATTAAAATTATTCATTATTACATCGCACAATGTACAAAAAAAATATATATATATATATATATATCTAACGCTTTTTTATAAGTCTATCAAGTGTCATGATTTGAAAACATGTGCATAAACTCTTAATACATCTACTTTCCAAATCATATAATACATAAAATTGACCGCATACATAAGAATCCCATATAAAATTGACCAAAGGTCAGATGTTATTATTATAAATTCTATTTTGCTTTTTCTTGAATAATGACACTGGTGATTTGAATCTTGGAATGATTTTTTTCCCTTATATAAACGATTTATAAAATCTACATTTTTCTCTTAAGCAATTAAGAGAGAGAGAGATGTTCATTTTATCAAAATACAGGTTTGATAAATGGATGTCTTGTTTTCTTTTCATCTAATACTCAATTCCTTTCACTAAGTCAAGGAGAAAAAGATTTGAGCGAATATAGAAGATTGGAACTTTTTTATATGTATGTATGTATGTATACATATGCAATTATATACATGTATATATCTTCAATTTCCATTAATCCTAATGCTAAGTTCTTTGTCATAAATATTATTATATTTGGGTATTAAATATAAAAAACTGATACCTATTAAGTTTATATTTTAGGTTTAAATCTAAATTCTTTAATGGTATGATAATCATTAAGGCCTTCATCAACTCTTGAAGATATATAGAGAATTAATGAAATTAAATCTTTTCCTTTTTTTGTTTTCCCTAATAGAAGTTAATGCTTCCTGTTGTATACAGATTTTAGTCTGTATATTTTACTTAAATGCTTATTAATATTGATATAAAATGAATCATAATTGTTTGTAATTTAAATTAATTGTTGTCTGAAAATCAATGTATTGAGTGTCAAAGATTTTATTAGAAAAAAGTATGTTTCAATCTTAAGTTGGGAAGCAATGTGACTACCCAGTCAACTATTTAACCATTAAAATAAATATAGTAATTGTAATATTAACTATTTTAGTGATTTGTCACGGTTGAGTATGGTGTGAGCCGTTGGATGGTGATGGGATCGGTCATATCAAAATTAATGACAGAACTATAAAATTTCACCTTAAGTTGTAATGTTTTATTTCTTTTTTCTAATTATTTTGTGTGGTGAAGATATGCTCGCTACTTGAAATTTAAGGGTGAAGATATGCTCGCTACTTGAAATTTAAGGGGGAAAAAAATAAGAATGCAAATTTTAGGGTGAAACTTACGGCTACTCTTATTTGAAAAAATATTAAAATATTAATTATATAAAAAATTATTATAATACTAATATAGTATCATATTTAATTAAATGTGATAATATAATGATATTTATATAATTTTCTCGTTTAATTAATATTTATGTAACTTTTTAACATATCAATACACAAGAAATTATCTAAAAAATTTAACATGGAAAAAGAACAAGTATTGTTACGTATTTATTGTTCTCTAATTACATTAAAATCGTTGTTAATATACCTTTGGACTATGTGTCTGAGTGGGTGTGTGTCTTGCTAACATGAAAGTACGATCCCTTTTATATCCCAGCACTTTGTCTTACATTTGGCAACAACTTGATATGTATGCTGTATCCTTGACATGGTAGAAAACATACCTTTCATTAAAAGGATAAGATGCATCCATCCGTTATTTTTATCTACATTTGTTTGGAGTTAAATTACATTGGATCTGGATGTACAGTATTGGTAGAACTTAATAGTGTTTATTATAATGGTTTAACTCTGAGTTGGGAATTGAATTGCAAGAAAATCTGCTTAGAAGTTGATAGTATGGTTGTTATTAACATGTTGAAGCTATGTTGAAGCTAGTAGTATTCCTACAAGTTATGTAATATGAAAATAAATAAATTATACAAAAGGGCAAAAGTGTCATTTATAGATTAATAAGAGGGTTTTATGATCCATCTTAACATATATATTTTATGTCAAATGACAGACACGTGATTGAGGACAAGAAGACATAGCTGTACACTGCCTTGTAGGCCGCTAGCCTTGGCTTTTTACATCGCCAACCTTGAAGCTTACGCTACTGGCATTGGTGGCCGGCTTTCATGGCCATAGTTTCATTTGTTAACGCTGCCAGCCTTCATACCAAATTTGTAAAGATTTCCAAGTTCTATATATTGCATAGCCTATCTTTTCTATTTTCAAAACCTATCCTAAGCTGTAAAAAACCTTAAGAGACCTCTTTAACCCATGATCTTTGTTTCAAGGAGATCAAGATCCAAGAACTGGGTAAGTTGGTTATTTTCAATTCTTTAGTGATCTAAAAGAATGGTCTCTTCATAAAGTCTTTTATTGGTTTTGAAGAAAGTTAATCTTAGAGGAGTTTTGAAGAAAATCCTAAGTTTCTTGTTGGAGATTTCGTGTTTTGTGATCAAGGAGGAAGAAGATGCAAGAAATAGGTAAATTGATCCTTTTTAATCTTTTTGATGATCTAAAAGTGTGATCTTTTATAAATTTCTTGTTGATGTTAAAGGGAGTCAAAATTTTGGAGAAATTTTGGGAGAAAACCCTAAGTTTGGTGTTTGGAGATTCTGTGGTTTTACAATAAAAGGAGAAAGGTGTGTATGAATCTAGAAATTATAATTCTTTTGAGTTTAGGGTTTAGATTATAGTAGGAGTATGATTATTTTGTGAAAATGAGTTTTGAGATAGTTTTGCTTATGTGATCAGGTGTTTTGGTGAAATTAGGTTTTTTGTTTCAAGAGTTATTATAGGTATGACCTTATCTTGCTTGTTTTCTATGATTGTAGGTTTAGTATTTGTAAACTGACTTAATGCTATCCAGTTATAAATTGATTTGCCACTTGTCTTTGGCTTGGTTTAGTAGACTGGGAGTACTGTGTTACTAGAATGACACCCTGATGATCTATGTGTGATATTGTCTTGAGTGGAGTTCTACACAGAGATGATTCTAATAGTTTAGGAGTGGTACAAGTACGGTACCTACGGTATGTGGGGAGTACCCAACACCACTATATATGTATCAAAGTATTTTGTATATAAAATTTGTTTTCATAGAGTCATGAGTTACTCCAGGTTTATGACCAGTTGCAAATGGTTCTAAACTATGTTGTATGCATGGCTAATTAAAGATAATAACTTGTGTTTGTTGTATAATTCTTTAAGTTACATGTGAAATTTATATGATACTTGTTCATGCGCATGTGTTTGTGGTTTGGCATACTGGGCTTTTGTGCTTATTCTTATCTATTTTTCAGGAGTAGGTGATGGTCCACTAGTCTTTGATCTATCAGGCTATGATGTATATGTGAATTATGGGGAGGACGATAGTGGAGCTGACTATCCTGCTAATTATTAGATATATTGGTTTGAAGATAGATAAAGGTGAAGATCCTATGAAGTTTTATATGTTTTTATGATTTTGAAAATGTTTTATGAGACATTTCCTTAGGATGTTTTTAAGTTTATATCAAGTTGGCTTTTGGTTTATGCCAACTAGGTTGTTTAAAAGTTTTATTATTATTTCTTATTGTTTTCAAAGGTATCCTTATATGACATATTGATGTTATATGGAATTTTATTTTTGTGGATTAGTAAAATAATAGCCCTAGCGTGTCTGTAAACCTCCAAAGTTTTACGATCGGTTAAGCTTAAACCCTAATTAGAAGGTCAACCGAAAACCCTAAAGTCAACAAAACCCTAGTCAGATGCAACCATTTAAGTTTAGCAAACCCGTGTTCGTAACCTTAAGTGAGTAAGTAAGAGATTAGTATGTACAATAGTTCATAATAACATAAGAGAACTTAAAAATATCAGATTAGTCAAACCGCGATTCGTTTTGAACCCGATCTGATACAGTTTTCGAAAAGCGTGTCCTGAGGCTCGGAATAGTAAAAATATTCCATATATACCATTAGACTCGTAAGAATATAAAGTTTTCAATAATATCAGTTTTATAATTTTTCGATAACTAAAAAATCAGATATCACATTTATATACGTATTTTCTTACTACCGGTACTTTATTAGTCACATCTACTTTACATTACACTATTCTTCTATCTCTGCTTTTCCTTACAACCTATTCTGACAACCTATACACCTATTTTCTTGCAATTTTCATTTCCAATACAACTTCACATATCTCACATCTTACTTTTCATTAACAAAAATATAAAAAAAAATAAATCTCTCTCTCTCTTTCCCTCATTAATGTGCCAACCCCCTCCCTTTTTCCCTTAATTTATCTTATTTTTCATTTATTTTATTAACACAATTTACCCTCCACTTTTTCCTATAAATACCATCTATTTCTTCGATTTCCTTCACACCTTTCATACATTATTATTACTGTCACTCCCCGATGGGTACCCTAAACGTGGCAGTCCCCCGTACACAATACCAAAGCCTATGAATGAGTACCTCAGTCATGCGAATGTTTCCATATCATGTGCAAGACGTACATCACAAGCAAGGGAACGCATCGGAGCAATGCAGTTTACATTGATAATAATTAAGTAACAAGGCAAGGAGAATACTTAACATGTACATGGTAAATTATAATTCTTAGGAGTATATCCCTCTATTGTCTTCAAATCAAAATAAATATACTTATTAAAAATTCCCAAAAAGCTAACATAGCATGCATTATATATAAGGAACCTTACGAATAACTTCATCTTATGTTCTCATTGCCTTCTTAAAAGTTTAACATCCTTCCATGACTTCCTTAATGATATGATCCTCGATTTAAGCCACGGGTATACCTGTTGCAACAAAATCTATAGGGGTATAAGCTTATAACTAGCTTAGTGAGGTATTTTTTTCATTCGCACCGTGGTTTCAAACAAGTTCATTTAAAATTTCACACATATGCTATGCATACTGTAAACCCTTAAAGTTTTGTGATCAATTAAGCTTAAACCTAATTAGAAAGTTAACCGGAATCTTAAAATTCAACAAAACCCTAGTCAGACGTAACCATTCAAATCCAGCATTCCCATTGAAGCAACCCTAAGAAAGTAAGTAAGAGATTAGTATATAGAATAGTTCGTAATAACCTATGAAAGCTTAAAGCGATTCGTTTTAAGCACGATCGGACACAGTTTTCGAAAAGTGTGTATCGGGGCTCAGATTAGTAAAAATATTCCGAATATACCGTTAGACTCGTAAAAATATAAGGTTTTCAAAAATAGCAATTTTTATAATTTTTCGGTAACTAAAAATATCAGATATCACAATTATACGCGTATTTTCTTACTACCGGTATTTAAATTGTCCTGTCTACTTTACATTACACTATTTATTACTATTCTACACTATTTATCTACCTCTACCTTTTCTTACAATCTACTCTTACAAACCATACCTCTATTCTCTTACAATTTTCATTTCCAATACAACTTCACATCTTTCATATCTTACTTTTCATTAACAAAAATACAAAAAAATAAATTTTGCTCTTCCTTCCTTACATGATTTGCGCCGGCTCCGTCTCTCCTCTCCTCAATTTGTTTTGTTTTTGAATTATTTAATTAACACAAATTTCCTCCACATTTTCCTATAAATACCTCTCTTCCTTCACACCTTTCATACACAAAAAAATTACTCTCTCAAAATTCTACAAGAATTCTCTCTCAAAGTTATCTCAAGTTTAGTTTTCATAGGTAATATTTCTTCAAGTTTCTTTTATGTTCATTTACTTAGTATGAGCTTAGTGTGTGTTTTCTAAACCATGAAGGTTAAAGAAAGCAACAATAAGTTCATACTTTGTTTTGTTTATGAATCTAATTTCTATTATGTTGCTTTCATATATATATATATATATATCTAAATATCTATGTAGCTATATATATCTTTTAGAGCATATGAGCTCCTTTGTTTTGCAATTTATTTACTTTCCTTCCAATTTATTTATTACCTTGCAATTTATTTACTTTCATGTTGTTTTTAAGACTAATCTTTCTAGTTTTAGACTTGTCCTCATCAAATCAAAACATTTTCTTTTTCTTTTTCTTTTTAGGACTAGTCTTTTCTTAGTCCTAGGATACCTTGATGAAGCTAAGGTTCCAATACTTGATATATTCTTTACTAGCTTATTTCTTTAATTTTTATGTCTTTCTTATGTTTTCATAATTTTATGATTCATATTCATAATCATGCATGAACATATTGATTTTGTCTCAACAAGATATATGAGGAAAAGTTTTCTTAAAATAGAAATTATTCTCTAAAAATAAAAGTGGGAAGTAAATTTTCATAAAAACTAAGGAATTTGTCTTAACAAATTTTTCTAAGAAAATCTAGAGGAGTTCATAGGAATTTTTGCAATACATACATAACATGGAAAGAAATTCTTGAGTAAACAAAAGTTTTACTAAACTTCACTTTTTCATCAATACTAGTTTGACAAATACCAAGAAATCCCTTTCATAAAAGTAGAATGATCTTAAGAAATAAGGAAATTATTTCTATAGAATTGTTATTACCTTCAAAAAGTATTAGAAACTAAGCTTAGAAAATAGAAATCATTCTTTGGAAATTTAAAAAGACTAAGGAAATAAAATTAAGGAAAAGAAAAATACTCATTTAAAATAACTTGAGATATTCTCTAGCAAAATAAGAGGAATTTTCAAAAGTTTCACTTTTTCTTTAGAAGACTTTACTTTTACCAAAAAAAAATTCATGGTTTGAGACAACTTCATTAATTTCATACATTTGATATGAGTCAATAAATATATGTAAATACATTTCAAAGGTTTTACAAACTATTATAATATATATCTCTTTGATATGAGTTTTTGTTAAAAGAAGAAATACAAGTTTTGTGAAAATTCATGATGAATCTGATCACTAATATTTCGAAACTCAAACGACTTAGTTTGATGAAAATAGTTTTAGAAATAGATAGATCTTTTCAATTAGTAGAAAACGATATATAATATGCGAAATTCCGAGTTAAAATGAGCAAGTTATGGCCATTTTAAGTTGGAATTTCCTTCAATCCAATTTTACCACGAATTTAAGATAGATTTAGAATTTTCAAAGATAGAAATTCTATGAAAGACTCATTTTGGGTATTTCATCTTGTTTGGGGGAAGAAGGAACCGAGATCACTTTCCCGGAAGACTACTTCGATTAGGAGCGATCGTCATGGAGTGAGTTAATCCCTTACTAGTTACATTTCCTTAGTTATGCTTGTAAGTAGTAGCACTAGAAAATAAGGAAAAGATAAATGAACAAATATTGTGTGACTTGAATTCATGACTGATTAAATAAAAGTTAAGAATATCGACAGAGGAGGTGATGAATAATTTATGTTATCTTGTATTGATGAATATTGTTTTGATCGCCTTTAACCTGAACTCAACATTATTTGGTTAAACCTATATTGAAAATAATTCATGCATATCATATTTGTGAGTCACATTTGTTTCACTACTATTCTTCGTGTGGGGAAACGAGGAGTTATGGTGGTGGCTAGTAGGAACCAGAAAGTTTACATGGGCAAGTAGGAGCTGGAAAGTCTACAGGGCGAGCAGGAGCCAGTAAATCTGCAATTATTGATGGTCATATGGGCCTGTAACCTCCCAACCCCCGACATGGAGGGCGTAAAATCCATGCTACACATGGTTTCCGGTTAATCTCGTGTATTTTGTTTGCTCATGTGATTGGTGCATTCTCATATGATTGTTTAAATACTCGTTTGATATATGGAAATGTTTTGTAGATGAGAGTTATCTCACTAAGCTAGTTTTACTTATACCCCTATAGCTTTTTGTTACAATATGATTATCTATGGTTGGCACCAAGGAGCCCCGTTTGCCAGGTATGAGCCAAAGTGTAAACCCCTAAAGTTTTGAGATTAATTTAAGCTTAAAACCTAATTAGAATGTCAACCGGAATCCCAAAGTCAACAAAACCCTAGTCTTTTGCAACCGTTCAAGTCCGGCATTCCTGTTTAAGCAATCCTAGGAAAGTTAGTAAGAGTTTAGTATGTAGAATAGTTCGTAATAACCTCAAAAAGCTTAAAAATATCAGATTAATTAAACTGCGATTCGTATTGAGCACAACCAAACACAGTTCCCGAAAAGCGTGTCCCGAGGCTCAGATTAGTAAAAATATTCCAAATATATCGTTAGTCTAGTAAAAATATAAGATTTTCAAAAATATCAATTTCATAATTTTTCGGTAACTAAAAATATCAGATATTGCAATTATACGCGACCGGTACTTAAATTTCATGTCTACTTTACATTACACTATTTTCTACTATTCTACACTATTCATCTATCTCTACTTTTTCTTACAACCCATACCTCTATTTCTTATAATTTCATTTTCAATACAAATTCACATCTTTTATATCTTACTTTTATTAACAAAAATACAAAAAAAAAAAAAAAATTGTGCCCCTTTCCTCTACAAGTAGCGCCAGCCCCCTCTCTCTTCCTCTCCAATTTGTTTTATTTTCATTTATTTAATTAACACAATTATCCTTCCACATTTTCCTATAAATACTCCATCTTCCTTCACAACTTCCATACACTAAAATTACTCTCCAAAAATCTCTCCAGCAAACTCTCGTAAGTTTCTCTAGTTTCTACTACTCTCTAGTAATAGTTTTAGCTTTCTAAAGTGTTCATTTACGTAGTATGAGCTTAGTGTGTGTTTTCTAAACCATGAAGGTTAAAGAAAGTAATAATAAGTTCATACTTTGTTTTTGTTCATGGATATGTAGCTAAATATATAAATATATAATCTTTTAGAGCATATAAGCTCATTTATTTTGCAATTTATTTACTTTCATTTGTTTTTAAACTAGTCTTTCTTCTAGTCTTAGACTTGTCCTCATCAAGTTAAAACATTTTCTTTTTCTTTATGGACTAGTCTATTCTTAGTCCCAGGATACCTTAATGAAGCTAAGGTTCTAATACTTGATTTATTTCTTTACAGCTTATTCTTTTAAGTTATTATGTTTCCTTATGTTTTCATAACTTTATGATTCATATTCATGCATGAACATAATGATTTTTGTCTCAACAAAATAAATGAGGAAAGGTTTTCTTAAAATAAAGATTCTTTTCTAGAAATAAAAGTAGGAAGTAATTTTCTTAAATAAACTTTTCTAAGAAATCTAGAGGTGTTCATAAACATACATAGAAAGAACTTTTTGAGTAAACAAAAGTTTTACTAAAACTTCACTTTTTCATCAAGTATTAGAAATTCTTTTCATGAAAATGGAATGATCTCAAGAAACAAGGAAATTATTTCTATAAATATAGAATTGTTATTACTTTCAAAAAGTGTTCGAAACTAAGCTTAGAAAATAAAAATCATTCCTTAGAAATTTAAAAAGACTACGGAAATTAAATTTAGGAAAAGAAAATACTCATTTGAAATAACTTAAGATATTTTCAAAGCAAAATAAAAAGGAATTTTTCAAAAGTTCCACTTTCCAAAATCTTTAAAAGACTTTACTTTTTCATGGTTTGAGATAACTTCATTAACTTCATAAATTTTGATATGAGTCAATAAATATAGTATATACATTTCAAAGGTTTTACAAACTATTATAATATCTATCTCTTCAAAATGAGCTTTTGTTAAAAGAAGGAATTCAAGTTTGTGAAAATTCGTGGTGAATCTGGTCACCACTTTTTCAGAACCCAAATGACTTAGTTTGATGAAAATAGTTTTAGAAATAAATAAATCTTTTCGAATAGGTAGAAAACGGTATATAATATGCGAAATTCCGAGTTAAAATGAGCAAATTATGGCCATTTTAAGTTGGAATTTTCCAATCCGATTTTACTACGATTTTAAGATAGATTTAGAGTTTTCAAGAATAGAAATTCTATGAAAGACTCATTGTGGTATTTCATCTTGTTTAGGTGAAGAAGGAACCAAGATCACATTCCTGAAAGACTACTTCGATTAGGAAGCTACCGACATGGAGTGAGTTAATCATTTACTAAGTTACATTTCCTTATGTGTGATTGTAGGTAGTAGCACTAGAAGATAAGAAAAGGATAAAATTATTGTATGATTTGAATTTATGATTGGTTGAATATAAGTTAAGAATATCGAAAGAGGAATTGATAATTAAATTGTGATTCTTGCATTGATATGATGAATATTGTTTTTGATCACCTTTAACTTGAACTCAACATTAACTGGTTAAATTTATATCAAAATAATTCATGCATATCATATTTGTGAGTCGCATTTGTTTCACTACTATTCTTCGTGTAGGGAAACGAGGAAGTAGTAGTGGTGGCTAGTAGGAGCCGGAAAGCCTACATGGGCCAGTAGGAGCCGGAAAGTCTACAGGGCGAGCAGGAGCCAGCAAATCTGCAAGTATTGATGGTCGTATGGGCCTGTAACCTCCCAACCCCGACATGGAGGGCGTAAAATCCATGCTACACATGATTTTTTGGTTAATCTAGTGTATTTTGTTTACTCATGTGTTTGGTACATTTTCATATGATTATTTAAATACTTGTTTGATTTATAGAAATGTCTTGTAGATGGAAATTATCTCACTAAGCTAGATTTGCTTATACCCCTATAGCTTTTTGTTACAGTATGATTATCTTTGGTTGGCACCAAGGAGCCTCGTATGCCAGGTATGAGCCAAAACCACTAGGAGTTTTTGGGAGAAGTTATATATATTTAGTTTTGAACATAGACTTCTAAGAAAATCTCTATAGTAGACTTATGTTATAGTTACATTTACTTTGTTAATGGTTTAGTTGAATCAAGACCATTTAAGACGGGGGAATGCCCCTAAGATGATGTAAGAGTTTGTTATTTAAATGAAGATTTCATGTTTATTTATATAAGTTCTTGCTTGCTTTTATTATCTACTTAAATGTAATACCCTTGTGAGTCTCCTACTACCTTGGAAGCACGCCTTGCATGCGATATCGAAGCTTCTCGCGTGACTAAGGTTGTCATTCATTAGCTTTAATATTATATGCGGCAGACTGCCACGTTTAGGGTACCCTCCGGGGCGTGACAGTTTAAGTTGGTATCAGAGCGCAAGTTTTAGATAAAAGATAGTAGAAATAGACTTTAAGATAGATAGTAAGAAGTTAGAACTTAAGCTTACGATCTGATCCTCTTCTTATTCTATTTGATAGCTAACATTCCCCAAAGTTAAGGAAAAATCCCGAAATTTCCTTAAAGACCCAGATGAGACCTTTGTGAACTACCGCCTTCGGTTGAGAGTCCTATGTGAAGAATTTGCATTAGTTGGAAGACCCCGAACCGCCAAAGAAATGTTTAAGCTGTAGAGGAAAGGTTTGAAACATTCTTTATGGAGAAACTTGCTCAGAGAACTGAGATTCGATGCCGTAAGCAGACGAAGGTGGAGTGATGTGGAGGTGATCTACGTGGTGGAAAGGATGATGGTTTTTATGTATAGAGAGACCATGCTTCAAGAGATGAACTTTATCTTAAAGGCGGAAGGAACCTGACAGGACCAGACTTTCGAACAAGGAATAAGTTAGACCCCTTTATATCTATGCGCATGATGAGTTGGCAGACCACAGAGACTGGCTAAGGGCTGACGCGGAAGAATGTAACTACTGGTATGCTACCTACAGACGTATTGTCCCCATGCCATCGGAATGTAGTACCCAACCAAACTCCATCGGAATGCAGCTGGACGTAATCCCAAATGAGGATTTCATCATGGAAGATGCCCAAGGGAATGAAGGAAATGGAGAGACAGAAGGAGACCCTGAAGAAGACCATGACGAAGACCCAAAACCTGAGGAAACTCCATCTGCATCTCTTTGGGAAGATAGTCCCCTGATTCCCAATCTAGTACCTCTGCAAAGGTTGAGTCAGGATGTTCCCATGGAGACAGTTGCAAGAAACAACCCTGTGATGATTTCTAACTCAGAGGAAGAAGGAAGGAGAGATAACCCGCAATGGAGGAATGCTTTTGAACCAAGTAGACTTTTGAGGAGCATGTCTCAAACCCCTACCGTAGCAGTGGCCCCTAAAGGAGGAAACGAAGAAGGACAGGAGGCAACAAATGACACCACCCAAGGAGAAAGGATTTCTATGTACGAAGAAGTATGGCCATCTCAGGCAGAGATCACCTCGAGGTACAGAGGAAAGAGGATGACCGTAAGTCAGTATCTGCGACAGTTTGTTAGGAGCCAAAAAGGTTCCTCTAGCCGAAGCATGAACCCAGCACCATCACCGTGAGGAAGGGAAGATTGAGGAAGGAAGAAGTGAAGGAGATGAGCACAACCCCGACGAGTCCAACAAAGCCTTTTTCCTAGGATTAGGATAGGCATATCCTTGCTTAAAATGCATGAATGTTCTTGCTTTTAATGATTATGTTTTAAGTAATTCCTATTCTAAACAACTATCTTTTGCTGAGAATGGTTTTAACCTTCTCAAGACTATGTAAGGGTTATCACCCTCTTCTGTATTAATGAAAAGTACCTTATGTTTAATTTAATGATTTTTTATTTGATTACTAAATATTTCCTGTACAAATTTCCAATATTTCTGATCTTTTTCCCCTTATAAATATTTAAGAAGTCTAAAACTAAGAATAATTAACAGACAAGGTAGGAAAGATAGGAGACGTGAACGTCGCGCATCTAATAATGTCCCAGCTGAGCCAGAAAATCCACCAACAGGCCAACAAGTGGCACCACTAAATCCCCCACAAAACCAACAAGGCAATGTTTGGGCTACGATCAACCAACTAGCTGGTCTGGTCAATAACTTTATGCAACATGCACAAAACATGCCACCACCAGCTGCCAATGCACTGGAAGCAACAGTTGAGGCACCAGCACCACCAGAAGCTGAATCTCAGACTATTCCTTTACTAGCACCATCGCCACCTCGACCTTACCGAAGTTTCTTGCCTGGCTTCATCAAAAGTAATCGATACATGGGAGTTTCGAAAAGCGAGATGAAGCGGAGGACTGGCTAGCACAGATAGAAAGATTATTTGCTGCATATGAAGTGCCCCATCACTTTCATTTGGGTTATGGCACTTATACATTAAGTTCAACGCCAGAGTATGGTGGGAATCGAAAAGTAGAGAATTGCTACCACCGGTGACCTGGGCAACCTTCAGAAGGGAGTTTTTGGAGAATTATTTTCCTAGAAATTTGAGAGTACAATGCAGTGGAGACTTCTTTCACATATCTCAGAAAGGAAGGACAGTGGAACAATACGAGACTGAGTTTAGTCGTCTACTCCAGTATGCACCGGAATCCTTTAGGCATAGTGAAGAGCGAAAGAGGCAAGTCTTCCTAAGTGGCCTGGACGAGGACTTGAGGATGCGTCTAGAGGAGTTGGATCTGAGGACCCTTTGTGAATTGGTTGAAAGGGCTTGCATTATAAAAGGAGCCAAGAAGAGGAAAAGTAAAGCACCTAAGAAGAGAACCTTTGTGTTCGGAAAGAGGACTCAAGATAGTTATAGTCCCAGTTTTCAGAACAAGAAGTTTAAACCCTTCAACAGTTATAGAGGAAGTGCTAGTGGTGTCAAGGAGGCATCAAAGGTCAAAATGACATGCTGGAAATGTAAAGAGGAACATTATCCGAAGAGGTGCCCCTTGCTTCAACACAAATGCTATTTTTTAGGAGACCCTAGCCACAAGATTAGTAACTGCCCAAAGAAGGCTTCCACTGTTTACTTTGTATGCAAGCAAACTGGGCACTTCGCCAATTAATGGCCACAGAGAAAGAATGCCCCAGCTAGACCATTTGGGTCAATGGGAAGAGTTACATTAACGAAGAATGGAAGTAGAGGGAGCAACTCGAGCCGTTCAGGAGCATCTGTCCATGGAATGAGAATTTACAACTTGGAAGGGCAGTAGGTGTGTGAAGAGTCGGACGATGAAGGAACTGAGTTAGCAGCCATGGATAGAGACTGTGGCCCGGATTTTAGACTGGTGACAGGTTAGAATTAGAAACTCCTTTACCTTTAATGCAAGTTTTAAGTACCCTGCATTCAATTCTTAATACTAGAAGTATAAAGTTTCATACTAGCAAATAGCTTAAGTATACCAGTTTCGTGATTAGTATAAAAATTCGAGTGCAGGTCACATACGCATAGCTAACCAAACCGCTTATGCTTTGTTTGACACAGGAGCTACGCATTCCTTTGTCACCATTAGTATGGCTAAACAAACTGGTTTACCCATAGATACTATCGCTACCGGTTTTCGAGTTAAGACTCCCACCGGAAGCATAGTAATGACTAAAGAAATGCTTAAAGATTATCCTATGGAGATTCAAGGATGTTACACTAAGTGTGACCTAATAATCTTGGAAATGAGCAAATATGAAGTGATCTTAGGAATGAGTTAGTTGACATCTGTTAAGGCTCTAGTGGATTGTAGACACAAAGGGGTGAAGTTTAAGGATCAAAATGGGTGTGAAATAGTATTTAAGGGGGAATCCACGGTGAAGTTAAACTCATTTGAGTTACTGGATGATGAAGAGATCAACTTAAGTAACATGGATGAAGAAGAGAAAGAAGAGGAGAAACCTAAGTTGGAATCCATACCCGTGGTTAAGGAACTTGATACGGAAAACCCTTAGGTATATTAAACCTAAGACCCAACGTTCGTCAAATGGAATTGAACCCCAAGGATCATCTAAGAAAACTGGTGGAAACCGCGACCCATTGCCTATACGGAGGCAAGAACCTTGGTATAGTCGTAGACGCCACAACCGGTGATGGCAAACCAATTGATAAGTCAAAGGGGTTGAACGCCACGGGAAACTCCCGATAAGTTCATAAATAAGTTCTTTCCAGAACTCAAAAGGGTAGAAACTCTCATATTTTCATTATCAAAGATATATGTCATATATGTTACATCCCATAAGTTTATATAGGCTTTTAATTAGCCTAAAAACTAAGCTATAATAAATAAGGAAAATAACCTATTGATGACTCATAGGAATATGTAAAGACAAACTTGACAATAAACAACCTATTAATGACTCCTAGAAATATATAAAGACAAACTTGACAATTAAACAAGAAAATATGAAAAGACATCGAAAAGACACAGAAATTTAAATATCCCTAATAAATACAATAAATATCCTAAAAAAACATAAACTTAAATATGATATGACGCCATCTGATTCTCATCATTAATGATACGGAAAACCCTTAGGTATATTAAACCTAAGACCCAACGTTCGTCAAATGGAATTGAACCCCAAGGATCGTCTAAGAAAACTGGTGGAAACCGCGACCCATTGCCTATACGGAGGCAAGAACCTTGGTATAGTCGTAGACGCCACAACCGGTGATGGAAAACCAATTGATAAGTCAAAGGGGTTGAACGCCACGGGAAACTCCCGATAAGTTCATAAATAAGTTCTTTCCAGAACTCAAAAGGGTAGAAACTCTCATATTTTCATTATCAAAGATATATGTCATATATGTTACATCCCATAAGTTTATATAGGCTTTTAATTAGCCTAAAAACTAAGCTATAATAAATAAGGAAAATAACCTATTGATGACTCATAGGAATATGTAAAGACAAACTTGACAATAAACAACCTATTAATGACTCCTAGAAATATATAAGACAAACTTGACAATTAAACAAGAAAATATGAAAAGACATCGAAAAGACACAGAAATTAAATATCCCTAATAAATACAATAAATATCCTAAAAAAACATAAACTTATATATGATATGACGCCATCTGATTCTCATCATTATTTTTTTTTTCTCTCAAAGAGAATGAATAACATTCATATAAATCGTCTTTTTTAAAACCTTATAACCAAGGCTTAATATATAGCCTTTTACATACAAAGAAATTAAAGATATGTAACTGATAAAAATAAATAGCTGACTGTAACTGACAAAGAAATTAAAGACATGTAACTGACAAAAATAAGTAACTGATTGTAACTGACAAAGAAATTAAAAATGACAATTAACTAATAAATTGGACTTGATGCGTTCACATCATTCTCCCCTTCTTGGAAAAGATTCGACCTCGAATCTTGGCAGTCAAATTGGATGGATCTTCATTTGGAACATGCTGAAGCTCCTGCAACTTTTGGGTTCTTGGATTTGTTATTGAATTGCTTGTGTTATCTAAAATCATGTTGAGATTCAGTCGTCCTGAAAGTTGTTATAAGGATGAGATTCAACATCAAAGAAAGGATTTTTATAAAGGTCGTTCAAGGCATGTTGAAGATAATTTGAATTATCGAAGTGAGCGATCTCATAGACGTACTCATGAAGATTTGTATTATCGAAAGGAGCAATCTTATAAACAAACTGATCTGATTTATCCAAAAAAAACGATCTTTAAAATATCATGATGGTACTTCAGATTACAAAAATTTGTTATTGGGTGAAATTAGACAAGCATTTAATAAACTTGAAAAGGATTTTGAGCATTTCTTTAAAAGTTATGAAAAATTTAAATCAGCAGAAGGAGGAGAAGAAAGAGTTGCAAGTGGTTTGGGTTGAACCTAGAAAATCTGCTGATGAGAAAAAGGTTGAAGTGGTGAGTGATGATAACTTGAATATAGTGAAAGAGGTGGAAGTTATTGAGGTGAAGCCTAATTCAGATGTTGCTGAGTTAGAAGGAATAGAGGATGATGATACGACGATTGAACAACCATCTGTAGAGCAGGTATTAATAGTTAAGGCTGAGAAGGAAAAAGAGGTAATTGCAGATGTCGATAATTGTTTACAGGTTAAAGAAGACCCAAGGCAAAGGGAGAATTTGTTTCATACCAGATGCTTAATTCAGGGTAAGACTTGTAAATTAACTATTGACAGTGGCAGTTATGCTAATGTAGTTTCACAGGAGTTTGTAAAGAATATGCAACTTCCAGTGATTCCACATCCTAAGCCTTATGGGTTAAGATGGTTAAATGCGAAGAACGTCCTGCATATTCACCAGCAAGCAAAGGTTCCTATATCCATAGAAAGTATTGTGATACTGTGTGTGATGTTACTCTTATGGATACCACACATGTGCTTCTTGGTAAGCCTTGGCAATATGACCGCCGAGCCATATATGATGGTTACAGGAACACTTATACAATAGAAAAGAATGGTCAGTATTTTAATGCTTCCAATGGCAAGGGCTGATGTTTTACAGGAGCAGATTGTTCATGTGAAATCTAATTGTCAGAGAAGTTTGTTTTTGTTGCCATGCAGATCATCACAAAAAAAAAAAAAAAAGCCACCCCAAAAGTTGCAGGAGCTTCAGCATGTTCCAAATGAAGATCCATCCAATTTGACTGCCAAGATTCGAGGTCGAATCTTTTCTAAGAAGGGGAGAATGATGTGATCGCATCAAGGCCAATTTATCAGTTAATTGTCATTTTTAATTTCTTTGCCAGTTACAGTCAGTTACTTATTTTTGTCAGTTACATGCCTTTAATTTCTTTGTCAGTTATATGTCTTTAATTTCTTTGTTAGTTACAGTCAACTACTTATTTTTGTCAGTTACATATCTTTAATTTCTTTATATGTAAAAGACTATATATTAAGCCTTGGTTATGAGAATTAAGGAGGTTTTTTAGTTGAATTCTATTTTGGTGAGTTCATGTGAGAGAGTTCTCTCTTGTAATTGACAGGATTGTCAATACATGTTATGAATATTGAGAATTATAATTTTCTTTATTCTTCTTGCTAATTGAATTTTTATATTCCTTTAGCAATTCGTGAGAGTTTTTACAAATTGTGAGTTATATCGATTTGTGATTCCATTCACAAACCAGTTTGATTTTTTGTTAGTCGTGGCACCTATCGACTAATAATATCATTCATATCATTTATTTCTATTTTCCTTTAAAATCAGAAAACCCAAAAAGATTGTGAAAAATTGTTAACCCCCTTGGGAGCTTATCATTAATTTTTTTTTTTTTATCAAAGTCTGATTTCTATATTTCATACTAGCCTTAATAAATAGGCTATTACAAGGCAGTTACGTAACTGAAAAATCATAATTGTGGCAGTTACGTAACTGATAATGTAACTGAAGAAAAAACATAATTACGGCAGTTACGTAACCGATAACGTAATTGAAAAAAAAACCTAAAACAGTTACAATATTTGAAATATACTATTTAACTTGAAACATTTAAACTATCAAAAAAATATCCCTAAAAATCCTTTAATCTCTTGTATCCCAAACTTTGACTTGTGATTTAATGATCATAACTCCCGTCAACAAGCCTTCTTTTCCTTTAACTGGATTATTGATCTTGAACTTGATGGGCTCAATTGATGATGCTATCTGGATCACATCATTCCCTCCTTCTTCAAAAAGATTCGACCTCGAATCTTCATTCTTGGACTCTTCTAAATGGCATGGATGGAATTTAGATTGATGTTTAATTCCATTTGGAAGTTTCAGATAAAACCCATCTTTGGTTTCCTGCAGTTGTGAAGCAATTTTACTGGGAAAAGAACAATTAAGGTCATTAGTTGAAAAACAATTTTCACTCTTAATCTCTCTTTTTTATCTCTTTCACTGTTTGCATTTTCATCAATCAGATTTATTTGCTTTTCGCTCTTCTCAGTGCTCACTAGTGTGTTGTTATCATTTTTTTTCAAAGTCTCCCCTTTCTTCACTCTCAATCTTTTCTAAAGCAATCTTTTCTTTTTCTCTTTGTTTGTTCTCTCATTTTCTCTTAATTTTTCACTCTCCCTGTGTTTTGCAAAAGATTGCCTAAGTTTCATCAAATCCTCATACACTTGCAAGGAATTGAGAAATGTTAAGTTCACACGCTTTGGTTTAGAACAAGAGTATAGCGATTCCTGATTTCATCAAACTTGGCCTTCCTATCCAAATGCCATGGCTGCCCCAAAAGAATATGACATGTTTCCATTGGTACCACATCACACAATACTTCATCTTGATACTTTCCAATGGAAAAAGACAATAGAACCTGCTTAGTCACCTGAATTTCTTCATACTCTTTTGTCAATTGTAATTTATATGGTGTTTGAAGATCCAAAGTTTGTGGACTCAATTTCTCCATTAACAAAGTACTAATAAAATTTTTACAACACCCACTATCAATCCTCAAACTGCATACCACGCCACTCACATCATTCACATGGCATCGAGTATAAAATTCAGAATCAAATGAGAATTCATCAATCCTCAACAGATTTGCATTCACTCTCATTATGGCTTCTTTTTTTATTTTAAATAAAATTTTGAATTTCTCCCTTTCTCTCTCTCTCTCTCTCTCTTTTGAAAAATGAAACAATATAAAGATGGTTTTTTCTTTCTTTTCTTCTTTTTTTTTTCCTCCAAATCCGAATCGAACCCTAAGAATCAAAGCTTTTTTTTTATACCCTAGATCTAAAGATCACAACTTTTCATAAAAGAACCCTAACAACAGACCAATCAAAATCAAATCTTCGTTTTTTTTTTATCTAATCCTAATAAGATAAATCTAACAAATCAAAAGACATAACCGAGGGATATGAACGATTAAAGTGTTACCTCTAATCGAACTGGGATATGGATTTACTTGATTCAAGAAGCCGAAGCTCTGATACCAAATGATGAAGATCTATAGAACCCTAGGTATTAAACCTAGAACCCTATAACCGTAAGGGAATCAAATCCCCAAAGGACCGTCTTGAACAAGCAATCATTCACCGGAACTAGACCCCAATCGAACCTGTCAATTGAAACCTAAGTTATCAAGGAAGAATTCCCTCAACCGTTTAGATTGAAGAAATCAAAGAGAGTTCTTTTGCAAAGAACCAAAGAGAGAGTTTTCCCTCAAAGAAGATTAATTTCATTTCAATATTGTCAAAATCTGATTTCTATATTTCATACTAGCCTTAATATATAGGCTATTACAAGGCAGTTACGTAACTGAAAAATCATAATTGTGGCAGTTATGTAACTGATAACGTAACTGAAGAAAAAACATAATTACGGCAGTTACGTAACCGATAACGTAACTGAAAAAAAAAACCTAAAACAGTTACAATATTTGAAATATACTATTTTAACTTGAAACATTTAAACTATCAAAATAATATCCCTAAAAATCCTTTAATCTCTTGTATCCCAAACTTTGACTTGTGATTTAATGATCATAACTCCCGTCAACAAGCCTTCTTTTCCTTTAACTGGATTATTGATCTTGAACTTGATGGGCTCAATTGATGATGCTATCTGGATCACATCAGAACTTCTAGATGTATTTCCTAACAGATTACCTGGATTACCACCCAAGAGGGAAATCAATTTCGAAATAGACCTATTGGTAAACACGGAGACAATATCAAAGGCACCCTACCGGATGGCACCAGTGGAGTTAAAGGAGCTGAAGACTCAGTTGCAAGACTTGCTAGACCAAGGTTTCATTCGACCAAGTGCATCACCCTGGGGAGCACCAGTGCTGTTCGTGAAAAAGAAGGATGGTTCTATGCGTTTGTGCATCAATTATCGGGAGCTCAATAAAGGCACCATCAAGACTAAGTATCCCCTCCCAAGAATAGATGATCTTTTTGACCAGCTTCAAGGAGCTAGTGTCTTTTCAAGAATTGATGTACGACCAGGATATCACCAGTTGAGGATTAAACCTGAGGATGTACCCAAGACGGCTTTCAGAATTCACTATGGACATTACGAGTTTCTGGTAATGCCTTTCGGTTTAACCAACGCACCAGCAGCTTTCATGGATCTTATGATTCAAGTATACAAACCTCTACTAGATAAATGTGTGATAGTCTTTATAGACGATATTCTGATCTACTCCAAGACACAAGAGCAACATGAGGAACACTTAAGAATGGCATTACAGACCTTGTGTAAGCATGAGTTGTATGCCAAGCTGTCTAAATGTAATTTCTGGTTGGATAGGATATCCTTCCTAGGACATGTCATATCTGGAGAGGGAATATCGATGGACCCTGAGAAGATCAAGGCAGTGATGGATTGGAAACAACCTAAAACTATTACTGAAGTGAGAAGTTTTCTCGGATTGGCTGGATATTATAGGAAATTTGTGAAGAATTTTTCTACCATAGCTAAACCCCTAATGCAGTTGACTCAGAAGGACGAGAAGTTCATCTGGACGGATAAGAGAGAACAAGGTTTCCAAGAATTAAAGAAAAGGCTTATTTCCGCCCCAATTTTGGTTCTACCAGACCTCGAGAAACCTTATACGGTGCACAGTGATACCTCTAGAAATGGCCTTGGATGTGTGTTGATGCAAGATGGAAAAGTGATTGCTTATGCGTCACGACAACTTAGGCCTCATGAACAGAATTACCCTACCCATGATGTGGAGTTAGCCGCCGTTGTGTTTGCACTTAAGTAATGGAGACATTACCTATAAAGGCAAAGGTGTGAAATCCACACCAACCATAAGAGTCTCAAGTATCTATTCACGCAAAAGGAGCTGAATATGCAGCAACGGAGATGGTTGGAACTCATCAAAGATTATGATCTTGGAATAAACTACTGCCTAAGACGAGTAAACGCAGTTGCAGATGCCCTGAGTAGGAAGAATTATGGGGAAGTAGCTGCTTTACTCACAGATAAGAAGGAGCTAATCAAGGAATTTGAAAAGATGAGTATTGAGTTCATAGGGCAAAATGTGGAAGTAGAAATCGCCAGCCTAGTCATGGAACCCACCTTAGTGGAAAGAATCAAAGAAACACAATGATATGACGAGGCGATTCAGAAGATTAAGGGAGAGGTACAAGAAGGAAAATACACCGATTTTACGATAGATGAAGATGAAATGGTGAGAATGAAAGGAAGATTATGTGTTCCAGATGATGAGGATATGAGGAAGGAAATCATGAATGAAGCACACCATTCAGGATATACCATGCATCTAGGAGGAACTAAAATGTATCAGGACCTGAAGAGCCACTATTGGTGGAATGGTATGAAGAGAAACGTGGCCGATTTTGTGATGAAGTGTCCCACATGCCAACAAGAGAAGGTGGAACACCAAAGACCTGAAGGACTTTTGAAACCCCTACCGATACCGGAATGGAAATGGGATCAAATCACAATGGATTTTGTGTGTGGATTACCAAGAACACCTACAGGATATGATGCTATTTGGGTCATAGTGGACCGATTGACAAAGACAGCACACTTCCTTCCAATCAACATGACGTACTCCATTGATAAGTTGGCAAGAATATACATAAGGGAAATAGTACGCTTGCATGGAGTGCCCGCTGGAATAGTCTTCGGCCGAGATCCAAGGTTTGTGTCTAAACTTTGGACAAGCTTATAAAGATGGATGGGAACAAAGCTACACTTCAGTACTGCTTATCACCCCCAAACAGATGGTCAGTCGGAGAGGACGATACAAACTTTGGAAGATATGTTACAGGCTTGTGTGTTAGAGTTCAAAGGTAGTTGGGATGCACACCTACCATTAGTAGAGTTTGCCTACAACAACAGTTATCACTTAATAATCCAAATGCCACCTTATGAGGCGTTGTATGGAAGACGATGTCGATCACCTTTGTTCTGGGACGATGTAGCGAAGTTAAGTATTGGACCCGACTTGGTACAAGATGCGGTTGATAAAGTACGCGTCATTCAACACAAGATAAAAGAAGCATAGGATCGACAAAAAAGTTGGGCAGATGCGAGAAGGCGAATACTCGAGTTTGAAGTTGGAGACCATATGTATTTGAAGGTAAAACCTATCAAGAGTATTCACAGAGTTCGAGCACAAGGAAAGTTGAGCCCATGATATATTGGACCTTATGAAGTGCTTGAAAGAGTAGGAGATCTTGCCTATCGTCTGGCCCTACCTCCTAACCTATTGGGAATTCATAATGTATTTCACCTATCGGTTTTACGAAAGCATGTGTCAGATCCTAGCAGACTCACAGAGATGGAACCAGTCCAGTTAAAAGAAAATCTCACATACAAGGAGCACCCGATTCAGATCCTAGATCATAAGGTGCAAAAGCTTCAGAACAAGGAGATCAAGTATGTGAAGGTTCTGTGGAGAAATCACTCACATGAAGAAGCAACCTGGGAGGCCGAAAGCGACATACGCCAGAAGTATCCAAAGTTATTTGAGGAATCAGGTCTGAACTTCAAGTTTTGAGGACAAAACTTTCTTTAAGGGGAGTAGGTTGTAAACCCCTAAAGTTTTGAGATTAATTTAAGCTTAAAACCTAATTAGAATGTCAATCGAAATCCCAAATCAACAAAACCCTAGTCTTTTGCAACTGTTCAAGTCCGACATTCTCGTTTAAGCTACCCCAGGAAAGTTAGTAAGAGTTTAGTAAGTAGAATAGTTCGTAATAACCTAAGAAAGCTTAAAAATATTAGATTAGTCAAACCGCGATTCGTTTTGAGCACAACCAGACACAGTTCTCGAAAAACATGTCCTGGGGCTCGGATTAGTAAAAATATTCCTAATATACCGTTAGACTCGTAAAAATATAAGATTTTCAAAAATATCAATTTCATAATTTTTCGGTAACTAAAAATATCAGATATCGCAATTATACGCTACCGGTACTTAAATTGTCATTTCTACTTTATATTACACTATTTTCTACTATCCTATACTATTCATCTATCTCTACTTTTTCTTACAACCTACTCTTACAACCCATACTTCTATTTCTTATAATTTTCATTTCCAATACAACTTCACATCTTTCATATCTTACTTTTCATTAACAAAAATACAAAAATAAAATAAAATTTTCTCCCCCTTTCCTCTATAAGTAGCGTCGGCCCCTCTCTCTTCCTCTCCAATTTGTTTTATTTTCATTTATTTAATTAACACAATTAACCTCCCACATTTTCCTATAAATACTCCCTCTTCCTTCTACTTCCTTCACAACTTCCATACACTAAAATTACTCTCCAAAAATCTCTCCACAAACTCTCTCAAATTTCTCTAGTTTCTACTACTTCTCTAGGTAATAGTTTTAGCTTTCTAAAGTGTTCATTTACTTATTATGAGCTTAATGTGTGTTTTCTACTTCCATGAAGATTAAAAAAAGCAACAATAAGTTCATACTTTGTTTTTGTTCATGGATCTAATTTCTTTATGTTTCTTTTATATGCATGTTACTAAATATATCTATGCAGCTATATATATACATATATATATATATATCTTTTAGAGTATATAAGCTCATTTGTTTTGCAATTTATTTACTTTCATGTTGTTTTTAAGACTAGTCTTTCTAGTCTTAGACTTGTCCTCATCAAGTCAAAACATTTTCTTTTTCTTTATGGGACTAGTCTATTCTTAGTCCCGGGATATCTTGATGAAGCTAAAGTTCCAATACTTGATTTATTTCTTTACTAGCTTATTCTTTTAAGTTATTATGTTTCCTTGTAGGGGTGGGCACGGATCGGTTTGGTTCGGTTTTTCCTAAAACCAAACCAAACCATAATTTATGGTTTTGTTTTTTTTCCATCCCAAACCAAACCATTAAATAACAGTTTGGTTCGGATTATAAATTTTTAAATCATTAAATAACGGTTTGGTTCGGTTTGGATTACGGTTTAAATCAAAATTCTCACTAAAAATCTAGTTTTTTTACAATTGTGTAGATTCTTAAATATTTATATCATTTTATAAAGTTGATATTATAAACCATAACAAAATACTTTATAAATTCTTCATACTTTTAATCTATAGTTCTCTATAAAATCAATTGTCCACGAATAAAATACATTCACTAACCAATACATAGTAAGTCATAATTTATGATTTTTAATATAACCATCATTGCAATTATCTACTAATAATTTAGCTAAAATAAAAAATCATCTATAAACAAAATTCATCAATAAATAAAATGATTAGTTAACAAAATATATTAAACAATTAATAAATAATGAAAGTTTATAACTGAATAAATAAATTTCATACTTTACAAAGTTAAAAGCTATTAGAAAAAAATAATAGTTCATCATCAACAAAAAATTACATATCATAAGCTTAGAAAAATTAAAAAAAGGACAAGTTGATTTTAATTAATATTCACTAAATAAAAAATATCAAATGAAATCATATAAACATATAGTAAAATATTATTATATTTTTCTAAAACGGTTTGGTTCGGTTTTACGGATTGGTTTGGTTTACCTTCCAAACCAAACCATAAATTTACGGATTGGTTCGGATTTAAAAAATTTCAAACCAAACATGAAAAAAGCCATATTTTCGGTTTGGATTGGTTCGGTTACGGATTGGTTTGGTTCGGTCGGTTTTTTTGCCCACCCCTATTTCCTTGTGTTTTCATAACCTTATGATTCATATTGATGCATGAACATAATGATTTTTGCCTCAACAAAATAAATGAGGAAAGGTTTTCTTAAAATAAAGATTTTTTTCTAGAAATAAAAGTAGGAAGTAATTTTCTTAAACAAACTTTTCTAAGAAATCTAGAGGAGTTCATAAACATACATCAAGTATTAGAAATTCTTTTCATGAAAATGGAATGATCTCAAGAAATAAGGAAATTATTTCTATAAATATAGAATTGTTATTACTTTCAAAAAGTGTTAGACATAAATATATTTAGTTAGATATGAATAAGAAATCAGCATAATAACAATAATAAAATCAACATATATATGAACATAATAACAACATAATAAAAGTTGAATTTCATTTACAAGAAAAAAACATGAACATGTTGTTACTTTTACTACTCATGAGTTTCAAAACAACACCATAGTCATGTTAAGTTACATGACATGGGTAAATAAATGGTTGGAAGAAGTTTACCTAAAGTGTTTATGTGGTATGAAGATGGTAGATGAATGGGGTATTATGTGGGTAGTGATATGTGGTAGATAGTTTGTGTATAAGGAATTATTTTTTGTGAAGAATTGGTTTAAGAGAGTTTTGGTAGAGAGAAATTTTGGAGAGAGGATTTGTGGAGAGATTTTGGAAAAGTTTTGGTAGTGAAATGAGTTGTGTGAAAGAATGAAGGATGAATGGGGTATTTATAGAATTTTAGAATGAAAATTAGATGTAATTAAATTAATTGAAAAAGAAAATAATTAGAGAGGGAAGAGAGAGAGGGGGGTGGACGGCAAAGAGGGAGGGAGAGAGAGAAAATTGATTAAAAATTAATTTTAGAAGAAAAGTGTAAGAGAAGTTTAGTAATATATGGTGTAGAATTTTTATGGGAAAAGAGAATTATAAGAAATAGGTATGTAGGTATAAGAATAGGTAGTAAGAAAAAATTAAGATAGAGGAATAGTAATGAATAGTAGAAAAGTATTATGAATAGTAAACTAGACAAATAAATACCGGTAGTAATAAAAATACGCGTATAAATGCAATATCTGTAATTTTTAACTACCGAAAAATTCTAAAACTGATATTTTTGGATTTCTTATATTTTTACGAGTCTATTGGTATTAATGGAATATTTTTACCATCCGATGTAGCAGGGCATGGTTTTTGAAAACTGATCTCGTTCTGATCCGAAGGACATTAGAAATTCACGAATCTGATATTTTTAAGCTTTCCTATATTATTACGAACTATTATCAACAATTATTTTCATTTCGTTGTTTAGGGTTTAAGAGCGCGAGATTACCGGATCTTAAACATTATGGTTTGTTGTAAGCTTTGTTGACTTTTAGGGTTCCAGTTTGACTTCCGGTTTTTGTTGAGTTATTCGTAAGGTTATAAAATTTTGGAGTTTTACCCGTATTATATTTTTCGTTTGATGTCTATGGTTTATCTTATTTTATTTGTAATTATTTAATATTTTTCAGTTTTGAGATCGTTTAACCAAGTCTAGGGTTAAGGGTTGACTCAGTTTGACTTTTGGTGAGATTTAAAACTTTTCATTCAAAACTTAACCGAAGGATTTAAGATCTTAGTATTTCGTTGTCAAGCGTTATTTGGATATATCGTCTTGATTTGCGTGTTAGGAATCGGATAGATGATTTAATTGGTGTATGGATGTCAAATTAACCGATAGTTGGATTTTCTATTTTGTTTTGAGGGTTCTCTTTTTTCTCAAGTTTAAGAATTCTCATATTTGACCTTATTTAGAATTTGGTTTTAACTTGGGTCAGTTTTCGGGTTTCAATTTTGGAATTAGACTTATAGGATTATTTTATAAGAATTATGAAAATTTCAGGGGTTTACAATTACTCTCCTAAAATCTCTCTTAAAGTTTCTCTAGTTTTTCTTCTTTTATAAGTAATACTCTTTTAAGCTTTCCTTATGTTCATTTGTTTAGTATGATCATAGTGTGTGTTTTCTAAACCCATGGAGATTAGGAAAGCAACAATATTTTCATACTTTGTTCTTATCCATATATCTATTTTCCTTTATGTTGTTCTTATGTATAACTAAATAAATATATCTATGTAGCTATATATATCTTTAAGAGCATATAAGCTCACTTGTCATTACAATTTATTTATTTTCATTACAATTTATTTACCTTCCTTGCAATTTATTTACTTTCAAGTTGTTTTAAGACTATTCTTAGACTTATCCTTATCAAGTCAAAACAATTTTCTTTTTCTTTTGGGACTAGTTTATTCTTAGTCCCATGAAGCCTTGAAGAAGTTAAGGCTCCCAATACTTGACAATTATTATTAATATGCTTATTTATTTCTTATATTCTTTATTATCGTATTTTGTGATATTTTTATCTTTTGTAAATTACATGATAATATTCATGCATGGCTAATAAGTTGTTGTCCAAATAAAAAGGAATCTTTTTTATGAAAGAATAAAATTTTATCACTAAATAAATGTTTTTCCCAAGACTTAGAAAAATGTTTTCAAATGAATCTCTTTTAGAGTTTTATATAAGCTCATCATGAAATTTCAAACTATTAATAAAAGAAGTTTCTTCAAAGTCTAAAGATACTTCCTTTTCAAATAACAAAAGAAATCTTGATATATAGATAATAACTTGATACTATTTTTACCAACTTTCTAAACCAAGAGCTAAATAAGTTTTCAAGAAAATTAATTTACAAGAAAAATGAAAATAAATTTTCAAAGAAGAAACTCATCAAGTACTACTAAAGAAAATTTTTAGAAACTCTATTTTTTTTTTCAATTCCTAGAAATAAAATTGGTAGATAACCTTAAAAGACCAAACTTTATTTGCAACTCACTTTTTGATAAACTAAAGAATCAAAATATGGAATATTAGATTTTGATCATCCAAAAATTTATAAGTTACTTCAACCACATAAAGTAAAGTTTAACAAATCCAATTTTTCTAAAACCCATAAAAGGTTGTTTTATGAAAATTAATTAAATAAGACAACACCTATAGTATCATGCATAAATTATGAGTCTATTTATATACCAAAGGAATTCTTTTAAGTATATAAATATTTGAGTTTTGCTTAAACAAGCTTTAGTGAATGAAGGATTAGAAGATATTGTTTTTCAAAAAAGGAATTTTCATGTTAGAGTTGTACCCTTATAATCCGAGACCTAAATAAACTTTTATGGTAAAAATAATCTTAGAAATGGATAGATCTTCTCAAGTAGATAGAAAATGACATATAATATGCGAAATTTCGAGTTAAAATGAGCAAGTTATGACCATTTTAAGTTGGAGTTTCCTTCAATCCAATTTTTACGGCAATTTAGAGATAGACTTAGAATCATTAAAGTAAAAATTCTGTGAAAGACTCATTTTCGGTATTTCATCTTGTTTAGGTGAAGAAGGAATCGCTATCGCCTTCTCGAAAGATTATTCGACTAGGAGCGATCGTCATGAAGTGAGTTAATCTCTTATTATTTTATTTCCTTGAATGCGCTTATAAGTAGTGGCATCAAAAATTAAGGAAAAATAAAAAGAAATGTTGTGTGATTTAGATATATGTTGAATGAAGTGGTTAATGAATAAAAATCTAAGTATATCGAAAGAGGAATTGAAAATTATTTATGTTTTCTAGCAATGGTATGATGAATATTGTTTTAGTCATCTTTAACTTAAAATCGATAATAATTGGATAGACCAATATTAAGAACAATTCATGCATGAAATATTGTAAGTTATATTTATTTTTCTCTACTATTCTTCTTATGGGGAAACGAGGAGTTGTAGTGGAGACTAGTAGTAGCCGGAAAGTCTACATGGGCAAGTAGGATCGGTAAGTCTGCAATTATTGATGGTCGTATGAGTCGATAACCACCCAACCTCCGACATGAAGGGCGTAAAATCCATGCTACACATGGTTTCCAGTTAATCGTGTGTATTTTGTTTGCTCATGTGATTGATGCATTCCCATATGATTGTCTAAAATACTTGTATATTTTATGGAAATGTTTTGAAGAAGAGAGTTATCTCACTAAGCTAATTTTGCTTATACCCCTATAGCTTTTTGTTACAGTTTGATTACCTGTGGTTGGCACCAAGGAGCCACTTTTGTTAGATATGAGCCAAAGTTACTAGGAGTTTTTGGAAGAGGTTTACATATTTTAGTTTTGAGTGTAGACTTCTAAGAGAAATCTCTGTAGTAAACTTTTGTTATATTCATGTATGTTTTTAAGATGACTTAGTTTAAGCAAGACTTTTAGTACGAGGGAATGCCCCTAAGAAGTTGTAAGAAACTTTTATCTTAATGATTATTACATGTTTACCTTTATAAGTTCTTGCATACTTTTATTATCTGCTTAAATGTAATACCCATTTGAGTCTCCTACTATCTTGGAAGCATGCCTTGCACGTGATATCGAAACTCATGTGTGACTAAGATTGTCATTCATTAGCTTTAATATTATGTGCGGTGGAATGCCATGTTTATGGTACCCTTCGGGGCGTGATAGTGTCCATCTCAAATGAGGACACCTGGTAGGCTAATAATGTAAAACCCCCGAAAATTTTCATAATTCTTTGAAAATAATCCTAGAAGTCTAAGTATCAAAATTTAAATCCCGAAAATCGACTCAAGATAAAAAACTCAATTCTAGACCGAGTCAAACACCGGAAACGAAACCCTAAAAATCAAACCAAGTTAAAACTTAATTCCAAATAAGATCAAAAACGAGATTTCTTAGTCTCGAGAAAACGAGAACCCTTGAAACAAAATATAAAGTCCAACTACAGATTTAATCAACGTCCGTATGCCAATTAAATCACCTAACCGTTTCCTAACACGCAAATCAAGATAATATATCCAAATAACGATCGACAACAAAATGCTAGGATCTTAAAACCCTTAACAAATTTCAGAATCAGAAATTTCAATTTCCACCAAAAGTCAAACTGGGTCAACTCATAACCTTAAGACTCGGTTAAACATTTCCGAAAACCAAAAACTATTAAATAATCACAAATAAAATAAGATAAACCCTAAATATCGAGCTAAAAACATAAAATGCTCAAAACTCAAAAATTATACAATCTTACGAATATTTCGATGAAACCAGAAGTCAAACCGGAACCCTAAAAAGTCAACAAAGCCTATAACAAACCCTAATGTTTAAGATCCGACAATCTCACATTCTCACACCCTAGAAAATGAAAATAAGTTAATAGCCTAAAATAGTTCGTAATAATATAAGGTAACATAAAAATATCAGATTCGTGAATTTTGAGTGTCCTTTGGACTCAAACGGGATCAGTGCTCGAAAAGTATGTCCCGGAGCTCGGAATATTACAAATATTCCATTTATACCAATAGAATCGTAAAAATATAAGGATTCCAAAAATATCGGTTTTAGAATTTTTCGGTAGCTAAAAATTACAAATATAGTTCGATTACGCGTATTTTTATTACTACCGGTACTTTAATTGTCTAGTCTACTATTCATAGTACTTTTCTACTATTCATTACTATTCACTATCTCTACTTTTTCTTACACCTATTTTTTACTACCTACGTACCTATTTTCTTACTTTTTATATTTCCAATACATCTTATATCAAATCATACCTTACATATTAATTATTTTCTTACAAAATTCACTCAAAAATCAACTCACTCCCCCTCTATACCCCTATGACCGGTGCCCCTCCTCTCTCTTCCAACAAATTATTTTTCTTTTTCAATTTATTTAATTACATCAAAAATTCACTCCAAAAATTCTATAAATACCCTCTTCCTCTTTCATTCTTTCACACAATTCATTTCACTGCCAAAACTCTCTCAAAATCTCTCCACAAATCTTCTCTTCAAGAATTCTCTCTACCAAAACTCTCTTAAACCAATTCCTCACAAAAAACCATTCCTTAAACATAAATTATCTACCACATATAACTACTCCCATAATACCTACTTCATCTACCATCTTCATACCACTTACACACTTTAGGTAAATATTTCTTCCAACTATTATTCACTCATGTCATGTAACTTAACATATGTAACTTAACATGACTATGGTGTTGTTTTGAAACTCATATGAGTAGTAAAAGCAACAACATATTCATGTTTTGTTCTTGTACATAAGCTTCCTATTTTATTATGTTGTTATTATTATTGTTATTATTTGCTTCTAATCTAACTTATATATAGTATTATGTATATCTATTTATTTAGAGCATATAAGCTCATTTGTTATTTATTTACTTTCAAGTTATGCAATTTATTTATTTTATGTTATTATTAAGACTAGTCTTCCTAGTCTTAGACTTGTCCCTATCAAGTTAAAACAATTTTTTGTTTATTTTCTTTAATCTTTCGAGACTAGTCCATTCTTAGTCCGGGATGCCTTGATAAAGCTAAGGCTTCAATACTTGACCGGGATACCTTGATGAAGCTAAGGTTCTCAATACTTGATACTTTATTTTCTTGCTCATTATTTATTCTAGTATTTTCTTATGTTCTTATTACTTTATATGCTCATGATACTTACATTTACATAATGTTAATGTCTTAACTAATCTAAAAAATAGAATTTTACTTCACTAAAGGAACTCAAAACTAGATTTTCGATTATGTGATTTATCACAAAATCATGAAGTTATTATCAACAACATAGAAATAGAGTTTTCTCAACGTTTTCTTAAATAACAAAGATAGATTACTAAGGAAACATAAGAAATAAATATTTTCTTTATATATTATGTTAACCTAGGCTTTAGTAAAATAGTTTGTTAATATTAAAAGCTTTACAAAAGCTTAAGATTTAAACTCTTTTAACTTCATAGCAAAACTAAGGAAACAAACTAGTTTTCAAAGTTAAGATAAAAATCAACCCATAAAGTTAAAATCCACTTAGGAAAACAATGATTTTCAAGTTCCTAAAAGAGAAACTATTTTCAAAGAATATAAATAAAAATTAGAAACAAATGATTTTATCAAATAAAGATGACTCTTTTAAAAGAACAAGTTTTAGAAAGCAAAAACTTATATTTTAGAAATAAATATACGAAGACAAGATTCATTTTCTAAAACCATCCTAAATACAAAATTATGAAAAGGTTTTCATCAACTTAATATACTTTTGATAAGTTTGATTTTTAATCACTAGGAGTAAAATTTATGCAAGACTAAAGGTTAAAAGAAAATTTAACTTGTTTTGGAAAAAGGAATGAAGAAAATAAAATAAGAATATACTCAAATTATAACAACCTATGAAAATATAAAGTTTCTTCAAAAGACTTGAAACAAAATTGTCGAAGCTAAAGTTTTAATAAATCAAAATGAATTGTTTTATGAAATAAATTGTTGAGACACTACCATTAGAAATCTTGCATATAAAGTGAGTTTATCTATATACTCAAAGGATTTATCAAATTATATATACATATATATATATATATTTATATGTTTACTAAAGGATTTTTGAATGAAGTTGAGTTAGAAAATGGATTTGCAAAAGTTTAGAAAAATTCGTTTTAAATCTGCACCTAACATTTTTGGAACCCAAATGACCTTATATGACAAATATAACCTTAGAAATGGATAGATCTTTTCAAATAGGTAGAAAACGATATATTATATGCGAAATTCCGAGTTAAAATGAGCAAGTTATGACCATTTTAAGTTGGAATTTCCTCTTATATGATTTTACCGCGGTTTTAAGAAAAGTTTAGAATCTCCAGGAATAGAAAGACTTATCCTGGGTATTTTTTTTGTCTAGGTGATGAAAGATAGGAGATTACCCTACCCGAGGATTACTACGACTAAGAAGATCGCAAAATGGACGAATGAGTTATTCCTCCTAATTTCGTTACCTTGCTTGTGCTTATAAAGTAGTAGCATTAGTATACTAAGAAAAGATAAAAATGGATATATATTTAGGGAATTCTGGATTATGTGTATATACGTGATTCTATGTTTATGCGTGAAATGAGAATTAAGAATATCACAAATTCGAACTGTTTGTTTAAATAATTTTGTTTACTTACGTGTATGCCTATTTATTGTTTGCTAAATTGATTGATCGCCCTTAATAAACCTTAATAAGGTTTGGCTTAAGAAAAATAAAACGCTCACGCATAGTATCCATCGAGTCACATCTATTTCGGAAGGCTACTACTCTTACGCGTAGAGTAGGATTGGTTGTGATCGTGCGGTGCCACGGGCCATGTTCTTTCCTAGAGAATCCAAATCGCTCGGGGGAAAGCGACTCTAGGTTGGGAGCCGAGCCAACGGAACGCTGTGGGTGAGGACCTGGGGACTAAGCAGTAGAGGGTCGAGGACCTTCAACCCCGATTCCATAACCTTTGATACGGAGGGGTAAATCCGTTCTATATATGGTTTCCAGATAACTATATATATTTGTGTAATCATGTAATTGTTGCATTGTATGCATAGCATATGTGTGAAAATATAAATAAACTTGTTTAAATATACAGTGCAAATGAAAAGGAATATCTTACTAAGCTAGTTGTAGCTTATACCCCTATAGATTTTGTTGAAACAGGTATACCCGTGGCTTAAATTGAGGATCATGACAATAAGGAAGTCATGGAAGGATGATTAAGCTCCCATGAAGGAAATGGAATCATAAGATGAAGTAATTTTGTAAGGTTCTTTATATGTAATGACCCATATGATTAGTGATGTATATTTATTTGAAGATAATAGAAGGATATGCCCCTAAGAATTGAAATGTAATATGTATGTTTTATGATAAGTATTCTCTTTGCCTTGTTACTTATATTATCATATAAATTGCGCTACTCCGATGCGTTTCCTTGGTTATGTATGCCTTGTACATGATATGGAAGCCTTTGCGTGACTAAGGTAGTCATTCCTAGCTTTAGTATTGTGTACAGCGGACTGCCACGTTTAGGGTACCCCTCGGGGCATGACAAATAACACCTTCAGTTTAGGGCATTACAGCTTAAGTGGTATCAGACCTTAGGTTGGGTAATTCTTAGAAAATAATCTTGAAATTAAAATACCAAATCGAAACCTTAAAAACAGATCCAAGTTAGAACCAAACCCTAAACAATATCAAATATGAAATTTCATAGCCTTATGAAAAAAACCTTTAAAAACAAAAATAGAAATTCAAAAAAATCGTTCAACTCAAAACCCGAACATGAGACAATTCATTATCCAATCCAATCCTAACACATAAATCGAGATAGAATATCCAAATAATATTCAATGACAAAATTATAGAACCTTAAACCTTTCAGTTAATTTTGAAATAAAAAGATCTAAATTTATATCAAAAATCAAATCGAGTCATCATGCAACCCTAGACTCAAATAAACAATCTCGGTAACTGAAAAATATCAAATAAATCATAAAAATAAAGTACAACATAAATTTTGAACAAAAAAAATATAAAACAGTCATAAATCCCAAAAACTTATAATCTTGCGAATAAATCGTAAAGCTGAAATTGAAAGGATCCCTAAAAGTCAATTAGGCTAACAACAAGCCCTAGTGAAATTAGATTCGACAATCCCACGCTCTTAAACCCTAAATAATGAAATCATGATAATTGTGGATAATAGTTCGTAATAATATAGGGAAGCTTTAAAAACATTAGATTTGCTAATTTTTTATGTATTTCGGATCCAAAGGGGATCAATCTTCGAAAATCGTGTCCCGGTACACCAGATGGTAAAAATATTCTGATAACACCACTAGACTCGTAAAAATGTAAGGAATCCAAAAATATCAGTTTCATAATTTTTCGGTAACTAAAACTATTGGATATCGCATTTATACAAGTATTTTCTTTACTATTAGTATTTTATTTGTCTAGTCTACTATTCATAGTACCATTTCTACTATTCATTACTATTAGTCTATTTCTACTTTTCCTTACTACCTACTCTTTCTACCTATACATCTATTTTCTTACAATCTACATTTCTAATACTACTTTACATTTTTCATATATTACACATTATTACTTTTTATTATAAAACAAAACAAGGTACACTCTCCTTCCCATGTGTACCGCCGACCACCCTCCTCTCTCTCTCTTAATTTTTTTCTTTTTCAATTTATTTTATTACATCAAAATTCCCTCCACATTTATCTATAAATACCTCCTTTCCCTCCACGTCTTTTACACACTCATTTACCATAACAAAACTCTCTCAAAATCACTCATCAAATCTTCTCTTTTCACTTTTTCAAATTTCCCACATTTCATCCACTCACATACTACCAAAACATCTCTCTAACTACTACCCACATATTACTACAACCACTTCTCTTCTTCTTCAACAAAATATATTACCTTAGGTAAAACCTCTCACATTTATTTTTCATGTCATATAACTTAACCTGACCATAGTGAGTGTTTCCTAAAATCTATAAGGTTGTGGAAGTAACAATATGTTTATGTTTTGTTACTGTTCATGCCTAAACTTCCTTTATGTTATTACTATTATTATATTGTTATTATGTTGCTATATTGATATTGTTATCATTGCTCCTAATCTAACTTTATATATTATTATGTACATGATAGCTATATTTGTTAGAGCTTAAATGCTCACTAACTTTCACTAACTTGCTTTGTCATTATTATTGCTCTTATTATTGCTTTTATTTTCTTTTCTTTTTCTTTTTCTTTTTCTTTTTCTTTTTCTTTTAGGACTAGTCTATTCTTAGTCCTGAGTAGTCTTGATGAAGCTAAGGCTCCCAATACTTGACCGGATACCCTTAATGAAGCTAAAGTTCCCAATATTTGATTCTATTATTTTGCTTATTTTTGCTTCTTATAATCTTTCTTATATTATTATGCGATTTTTCTTTTTTTCCGTACTACATAACATGTGCATGCACCATTGTAATGATATTCTCTCAACAAATTTAAAGTGAATTTCTCTTTAATAAAGAAAATGGAACCAAATTCTTTTTTTATCTAACTTTGAACTTAAACAAAGATTTTATCATAGAAAACATGGAAAAAATATTTTTATAAATTCTTTTAAAAAATGTAGACAAACCCATCATAAACTTCCTTCAATGATAATAAAAGATGATTTTTACCAAAGAAATTAACGAAGGAAATAAACACTATCTTTTTATGATGAGTAACATAAAGTTTATTAAGACTTAGTGCTAATAACTCTTTGATATCCAAATTTTCATAAAAACTTACTTATAGGATTTCTTTTATAACTCTATAATAAAAACCAAGAACTAGACTAGTTTTCAAAATTAAGATAAAATTAACTCACTTAGAAGTAAAATCAGTATACAACTTAAGGAATTAAGTTTTACGAAGCGACATCCATTTTTTTTTTATGGAATTAAGGAAATACAAATAACATTTATAATGACTAGACACCCACTTGTAACAAACTAAAGATTTTCAAATAAAGATCCATGTATGGAAAAATCATGAATTAATAAAGAAATATTATAATCATGAATGTTTAGAATAAGTCACTCACGGATTTTTCGTATAAGCTAAAACTTGAAACATGTTTTATACAACTTGAAATGATTTTTCCTCATAACCACATAAAGGTTCATATTTTGGAAAATAATTAGTTAAAAGAGTTTAACATAAAAATAAAACATCCATGGGCTCAAAATGAGTATGAAATCATGATTTTCTTTAATTAAGTTTCACACTTACAAATCTAAAAATTAGAATTTTGTTTAAAGAGTCAAACTTAGAAAATTCTTTAAAAAAAATACAGTTGAGTTTTTATGTCATAAATAAGGAAAACCATGTTTATAAAAAAAATAAATTATTGAATAAGAATTTGTTAACAATATAAAACCTGTAAGGATTTAATATATATATATTGAATTATGACATTTTTGTTACTAAGTCACAAATTTACAAAACAATAAATTAATCACAAGTAAAAAAATGACCCTTCACAAAACTCTATCTTCACAAAATTGTTTACAAACTTTATTTTGAGGCAACATCACTAAAATCATGCATACAAGATGAGTCTATGTATATATATTCAAAGGATTTTTCAATCATATAAATATCTATTTTCACTTAAGGATTTTTTTTTTTTTTTATGAAGAAAGGTTTGAAAAATTGTGTTTAAGAAATTAGAATTTCATAATGATTTTGTACCCTATCGTTTCCAAACCCAAACGGCTTTTTATGATAAAAATAACCTTAGAAATAAATAGATCTTTTCGAGTAGGTAGAAAACGACATATAATATGCGAAATTCTGAGTTAAAATGAGCAAGTTATGACTATTTTAAGTTGAAATTTCATTCTACGCAATTTTTGACGAACATAGTGAAATAGAATTAGAAAATTTAAGTAGAACTTCTACAAAATACTCATCCCAAGTATTTCTTTTGTCTAGGTGATTAGGAATACAGGATGTCCCTACCTAAGGATTGCTCCAACTGAGAAGATTGCGAGATGGACGAGTAAGTTTTCCTTTATGTTTTATGTATTTGTGTATGTGCTTGTAGAGTAGAGCACTAGATATAAGGGAAAGATAAAAATTAATATGCATGCAGGTTATCATGGGTACTTTGTACGTGATTCATGATGTGTGATCAATAAATGATAAGCACATCGGAGCTTGACTGGTTGATTAATATAAATTGTCCCTATATATTGTTGCGTATGTACAGATATGAATTGATCACCTTAAATGAATTAATGTTGAATTGGAAATTTCTTATAACTAAATTTCTCATGCATGTCACTTAGAATATCATCTTCGCATTTTGCTACTACTCCTCAGCGTGGGACCGGAAAGGCAAGTTGCCTAGCTACATCTTGAGGAATTAGGATGTTCGGGAATTACGACCTCATGGTGTAGCCGAGCCGAATCGGTCGCTTTAGGTAAGGAAAGCCTAAGGACTAGCAGTATGGTTCATTGGAACCCAAAATGCATGCAAAATTTCAAGGAGGTTGTTAGTGACCCATTCAAATCATTCCTTAACCACCGAATGGAGGGGTAAATCCATTCTACATATGAAACCGAATAGTTGTATGTATTATTTGATCATATAGTTGTTGCATTTCATATGCTTGCTTAATGGACTTGTTTGATTACTTGGTCATGAGTACATTTTGCATAAGGAATATCTCACTAAGCTAGTTATGCTTATTTCCCAGTAGATTTCTAATGTTATAGGATTATTGTTTTTGTGCCCGAGACCACCATGACCATCGGGTAGAACTTACGTTTTTGGGGAGCTTTTGGAGAATTCTATTTGAAGACTTTAGATTAGATTTACTTTAGAAACCTTTTAGTTTTAGTTATTTGATTTATTAGGACTATGTTATTATGGAAGTTTATCAGGGGAATGCCCCGTAGAAGTTGTAAGACCTTATATTTTGATGGATCATAATAGTATTGCTTTGATTGTTCTGCAGTCATTATCTTAAAATGCATAACTCTACCGGCCTCCCTTTGTTGTGAACGAACGGCTTATACCAATATGAAAGCTTCCGAGTGACTAAGATAGTCATTATTAAGTTTTAATATTGTGTACGGCGAGTTATCACGTTTAGGCTACCCATTGGGGTATTGATAAGTCATTTTTACTTTATATTTTTCATAAGATTTTGACTTCATTTTTGCTAAGAATTTTTTACAAAATCCTACAAAATTTATGTTTTTGATAAATAATGTTGTTTTAAAGTTCTTAAAATCAAATAAGGAGTAATCAAGTGCTTTAATTCAGATTTAGAGCAAAAACTGTAATTAAAGTCAAGATTGCAGAAGTTGAGCCCTGTAAAGTCACAGCCGAGGCCAAACAGAGAAAGAAAATAGCAAAAATTGGTCAATCGAGCCTCAACAGCGAGTCCTTGACATGACCGTCGAAGTGATCGAGCATCACTCTGAAGAAAATACACTATCGAGCCTTAAAGTCGAGCCTCAAATCTCGATCCTCGATAAGTGTTTTGACAGGCTAATTTTTTATCAGAATTACCTCGAGCCTCAACAATATGACCCTCGACTCTCTCATTTTACCCCTGATGAAGCAATGGACAAAAACACATAGTATACTTTGGAAATTCCTGAAGTCGAGCCTGATTTTGCTTTATACAAGCCTTGACCAACATATCACACGCGACCCTCGACGATTATTTTCACGGATCATACGCACGCGTGGAAAGTTATCAAATTCTGTTAGAAATAATTTGCTAAATTTTTCATATGTCGGTAAAGTAGGTCATGCTTTCTATGCCTAGGAGTCTATAAATAAACGTGCAAGCGTACGTTGTAAAGTATGTACCAACAGTGTAAAACCAGTATTAACATAAAGTAGAGTTCTGTAGGATTCTTGGGTAAAAGAATTTGCATTTTTTCTTGCTTGAGAATTTCTTCTGTTTTTTGGGTAAAATCAATTTAACCTGATGTTTGTAATTTCTATGAATCTCTAAGTGATTAATTGATTAATCTTTCGAATTTATTTTATTTCTTCTAATCTGTGCTTATTTTGATAAATCTATGGAGAAATAAACTCTTACAGCTTAGAGATTACGAATCCAATTCCTGATTCAATTTGATTTCAAATGCGCTTTTCAGGTTAATTTGATTGGTTGTTTGTAATTTGTGACTTGAACTTAAACTTGTGGTTTTTAAAGAATGATGCACTCTTTTAGATCAATGATTGATTTCAATTGGATAGATCGAGAGATCATTCAATTGCATAGATCTGTGGCTAGAGTTGATCCTAACTACCTCTTGTTAAGGAATGGTGAAGGCTTTTTGTCACTTGTTTTAAAAATTCATTGAGTTGTCTTTTCGAAACAATGGATTCCTATTCTTTATGCGGATCTAATTGAAACTTCAGATTACTGGTTTTAGTTAGATCTAGAACTACTGACTTCGAGATAAGCTTTAGTTTAAATTAGAGAATCTGGCGGTATAAACACAATTCAAACAACTTTTAAGAAGTTTATTGTTATTAAGAAATCATTCTGATAAGAAATTAGTGAAGTAATCCTAAGTTGCTATTTCATAGAAGTTACAGGCTTATTTCTCATTTTACCCATTAAACGTTTGTGCATATTTCTAACTTAGCATTGTTCCTTTTTTTTTTCTTTATGTTTTTCTAAACCTTTCTTTGGCTAGACAATTAATGAGGTTAACAGTATACTAGCTGACAACCATTCCCTTAGGACCGACCTAAATCACTATCTATGCTACCTTTGATGGGTGCGTTTTGCCCTATGAGACCGTAGTTATTGTACATGATTTAAAAAACACTTATAAATTTGAAAAACTCGGTTAATGACCAATGTAAATTGAAATTCATTTAATCCAAATTCTAAACACACTAACCAAGTTTTTTGGCGCTGTTGTCGAGGAATGGTGTTGGATTCAATATTATTTTTGAAGCCTAACAGGGCAATAGTGGAAATTAATTTTCATTTGTTGTTCTAGCCGCTTTAACGTTGTAAATATCTTTTGTATATATTTGTTGTGCTCTATAAATATCTTTTGTTGATCTAACCTTCTTTTTTTTGTATATATTTGTTTGTTTATTGTCTTTTTTGTACTTTTGCTGTATATATTTCATTGTATACATTTCTATTCTCCTTCAGTTCTTCAATTCTTTAATTCTTTTATTGTGTATACTTGTTTCTTGTTTCTTCTCTTGTTAATTCTTTATTCTTTTATTCATTATCCTTTAATTTGTTAATTCTTTGTATATATTTTGTTTTCTTCTGATTTATTTCCAAAAAAATGTAGGCATATGACTAGGAGTTAATATAAATTCTTGTTTCCGTTTGATCCAGAACCACAATGTATAGGTCGAAAAAGCAAACAATAAAAAATGGCTGGCCATGGTGCAATTTAGGAAGATAATGAATAGCCTAGGATAAACTAACCTTGAACTATGATCGATTTTTGTAAACCCAACGTAGATGGAGCCAATACTAGCATCAATAGACCCAGGGTTGCTGCTAACAACTTTGAGATTAAACCTAATAATTTTTTCTGGCCAAAAGACTGACCTTATAGTGACACCTACAATCCTGGTTGGAGGAACCATCAAAATTTTCGGTGGAGTAATAGTAATTTTTAAAATCAATTGAGCCCACCCAATTTTCAGAAACCACCAGTATAAAGGTCAGGAGCTTATCAAGGAAACAAATAATCCCTTGAAGATTTAGTTTCCTAATTTATCAAAACTTTTGAGAATAGGCAGCATGGAATAGGATGCTACATTGAGAAATCACACTATTGCCATTCATAACTTAGAAAACCAGCTTGGCCAAAATTTCAAAATTCTTTCAAAGAGACCTTTAGGATCTTTACCTTCGAACACTGAGCCCAATCCGCGTGATCAAACGAAGCAAGAATGATTTCTAAGATGATTATCCTGCATCTTTTGTTTCTGTTTGTTTTAGATAGATTGATTTAGTTGTTTTGAGAGGAGACACAAAGAATGACAAATGTTTAATAGGATGAAAGTGGTCCTAGAACCAAAACTACATGTAAAAATCTTTTCTAATGAATGAAATGGATTATTTTTATTATATCGTGTGTTTGAATGGAATGGTTGATGAATTAAGTTCTATATTATTTATGTGAAGATTTTGCGCAAGTACAAGTTTCAGCCTCGACATCTTTTTGAGGTGAAAAATAAAAGTCGAGCCTCATGGTCGAGCCTTCCCATTTGAGCCTCGACAATGATTAATTCTTTTTATGAATAAAATAAAGGGATTTTAGCCCTCACATTCTTTAATTCTTAAATTCCTTTTAAATAAGCTGCGAATTTGTCTTTAAGTTAAGCGTCGTTTATTCTTTATTTCTTTAGTCTTAAATAAATAAGATAATATGTTTTATCGTTTTTAGGCTTGGCTCTTAAAATATTTTGAAAGGAAAAAGACTATTTATTTTGCATTCGACACATACACTGTTCTTGCACTTGAAAATTTTTACTTGCACTCACAAACTTTTTACCAAAATTCCAAAAACCTTCCAATATCTCAAAGCTATAATTAAATCAGGTATGCTCTTTACTTTCTTTCTTTTCTTTTCCAATATCTCAAAGCTATTATTATAGTTGATCAATTCCTAGAAACCATTACAAGTATTCACAAAACTATTTTTCGGAATTGAAATTCGCCATTGATCAGAACTGATCAGAATTTTTAGTGACACGAACATTTTCAAAACTTAAAAATAATAGTATAATTAGATAAATCTTTCGAAGTAGATAGAAATCGATATATAATTTGCGAAATTCTGAGTTAAAATGACCAAGTTACGGGCGTTTTAAATCGAGACTTCCACAAATGACGAAAATTACGAATTTACTAGTTTTGGTTAATAGTTTGGATTAGTTAAGTGATGAAATACTTATTAGGGTATTTCTTCCTTTTTAGGTGATCTCGAGATCGACGATTCCCTACCACTGGATTACTATTATTAAAAGACCGGTGATCCAATGGCCGAGTGAGTATTACTTCCGATTCCATTTATTGTATGTGATTGTAATGATAGTTGCATTAGATTTTTGGCAAAGATAAAATGAATATGTATGGTAGGGATAAATGGGATGTATGTATGCTTGCTGTTGATATGAAAAATTGAAAATAAGAATACCGAGGCCGGGTGATTAAGTAATGCTTGTCTAGTTGAATTAAGATTGATTGTCTCCAATTATTGATTGATCACCTAAGGAGTTGGTATAATTGACTATTCGAAAGTGAAAATAAATATAGACTCATTCATATCATAAATGAGAACGGAGCATTAGCATTGGTTGGTTGCCCATGATCCGAAACGAAGTAAAGTTAGTTAATCATGATCCATAAACGAAAATAATGAGTTGGTTAATCGTGATCCACAAATGAAATATAAGTTGGTTGACGGTGATCCAAAACGGCATATTTTAGTAGTACCACAGTATTCGTTAATCTGCTAACCCGATAGAGGGCGAAAGTCCATTCACATATGATTTCTAGCTAGTCATATGTTTGATGCATATCACTTGTTTGATTAATCATTTTATTGTATTATGTGTTATGAATGTGATCTTGGAAGTACTCACTTACTAAGCTAGTATAGCTTACACCCCTACAGTTTTAATTTGTTGCAGTACACTTTTGTTTGTCTTAGACAAGGCACCCGACAGCTCAGGTACAGGAGCTAGGCGTTTCCTTTAGAAGTTGTATTCAATTCTGTTTAGACTTTCGTAGGAAACCAAAGGACTCTGGATGACTGTAATAGACCTCTTAACAATATTCTTTTGCGGGGGAATGCCCCTTAGTCTTTTCAATTTTTTATATATGTGTTTTGATTTATATTCTAATGCTATTGAATGTCAATTTAAACTTTTTAACTCCGTCAGTTCAAGTATTCTATTGTCGTAAAGGGATGCCTTATATCTATACAAGACTCCTGAAGGACTAAGGTAGTAATTCGTGAGTCTTATATGGCATGTGGCAAACTGTTACGTTTAGAGTACCCTATGGGGCGTGACATTTAAATAATTAATGAAGGAATAAAAAACACACAAATAAGGAAAAAGATTCAAGGGATGAACTGATATACGTGCATTCATTTTAGACTACTCTACTTAGAGAAATGATTAATAAATTACATACTTTTATATGTAAGGGGATAAAAGATGATTGAGTTTCTTCTTACTCTGATTGATCTTCTAAATAATTTTTGCTTAGAATTATTTATTAAATAATGAAGGAAAAAGCTAATTTACATAGATAAGCCAATTGATTTCTAAAAAAGTAAATTTATTTCAGTTAGTAAAGATAATTAAATTTTTCAGAATGCTGAGATGATTTGCACTTGAAACATTTAGGTCAAATGAACCATTCATGATTTGTTTTCTTAAATAAGCCTTGTGATCTTTAAATTATTTTATTTGCTTGAAGACAAGAAAGGGCTTAAGTGTGAGGGAATTTGATAAGTCATTTTTATTTATATTTTTCATAGGATTTTGATCTCATTTTGCTAATAATTTTTTATAAAATCCTGCAAAATTTATGTTTTTGATAAATAATGTTGTTTAAAGCTCTTACAATCAAATATGGAGTAATCGAGTGTTTTAATTCAGATTTGGAGCAAAAACAACAATTAAAGTCAAGATTATAGAAGTCAAGCCTGTAAAGTCACAACCAAGGCCAAACAAAGAAAGAAGACAGCAAAAATTGGTCTATTGAGCCTCAATGTGAGCCCTCGACATGACCCTCAACTTCAGTGAAGTGATCGAGTATCACTCTAAAGAAAATATACTGTCGAGCCTTAAAGTCGAGCTCAAATCTCAACCCTCGACAAGTGTTTTGATGGGCCAATTCTTTATCAGAGTTACCTTTAGCCTCAACAATACGACCCTCGACTTGCTCAATTTTACCTCGATAAAGCAATGGACGAAAACATACATTTTACTTTAATAATTCCTAAATTCAAGCCTGAACTTGGTTTATACAAGCTTTGACCAACATATCACACGCGGCCCTCGACGAGCATTTTCGAAGATCGTACGCGCGCATGGAAATTTATCAAATTCGGTTAGAAAGAATCTGCTAAATCTACTATGTGTCAATAAAGTAGGCGATGCTTGTCAGGCCCCAAAAGGTACCCTAAATGCGACAGTCTGCTACATTCAATATTAAAGCTTAAGTATGACTACATCAGTCATCCCATAAGCTTTGATACCGGGTGTAAGACGTACGTTCACAATAATAGATAACCAACTTTAAAACAAGTTGTTTAAGAAGACATGCATATAGCAGTTCAAGAATGGAAATCATAACATAAAATATGAATTAGGAAAACACATATAAAGGTCTTACAATCATCAAAGGGCATTCCCCCACTAAAGGATATAGTTCATCATAGTCTAATGAAGCCTAATCAAAATAATTACAAGGAGATTCACTTAGAAGTCTAAGTCTACATCTAGTCTTTGATTTCTTCCAAAAACTCCTTATGCCAAAAGGTAATACCTGTGAGAAATACCCTGGGCCTTCAATCATAAATGGGAAAATTGCAAGAGCTATCTATAAAGGAGTAAGCTTCTTGCTTAGTGAGAATTAAATCCACAAGTAAAGTATTCAACAATCAATAATCAACCAAGTTATTTAATTAAGCATATGAGATGAAAGCAATCACGTGAATCTGCCTAACTCTTTTGCCTATCTTAAGCTTTCTTCATTCTTTGTTGGATAATCTGAACTTTACTTGCCACATCTTGAATGAGATCAAGTCCAATGGCAAACTTTTCCACATCGTTTCAAAACAAAGGTGACACACTTTTGTCCATATAGGCTTTGTAGGGTGGCATCTTGATGGTCGAATGATAGCTATTGTTATAAGCAAATTCAACCAAAGGCAAGTACACTTCCCAACTTCCTTTGAATTGCATAACATAAGCTCAGAGCATGTCTTCTAAAGTTGGGATCATCCATTCTGACTACCCATAAGTCTGTGGGTGATAAGTGGTGTGAAATGCAACTTAGTTCCCATACATTTCTACAAACTAGTCCAAAACTTCGATACAAACGGTGGGTCTCTGTTTGATACTATTCCTGTCGAAACTCCATGTGGCCTCACAATTTCTCTTATATACAACTTGGCTAACTTGTCCATTAAATATGTCATATTCATTGGAATAAAGTGTGCCGACTTGGTAAGTCGATCCACTATGACCCGTATGGAATCGTATCCAGCTGGTGTTCAGGGGTAAACCACATACAAAAGCCATTGCAATTTGATCCCACTTCCATTCTGGTATAGCCAATGGTTTTAACAATCCTCCGGCCTTTGATGTTCCACTTTCACTTGTTGGCATATGGGACATTTCATTACAAAGTCTGCCACCTCTCTCTTCATGCCATTCCACCAATAGTGACCCTTTAGATCTTGGTACATCTTTGTTCCACCAGGCTATAAGGTATATCCCGAGTTATGCACTTCTTCTATAATTTCCTTTTTCATCTCTTTATCATCCGGAACACATAACCTTCCCTTCATCTTGACTACTTCCTCATCATCAACTTCAAAATATGTGTATTTCCCCTCTTGAACTTCTTATTTTATCCTTTGGATCACGTCATCATATCGTTGTGCCTCCTTGATCCTTTCTATCAAGGTTGGTTCCATAACTAAGTTTGAAATCTCTATTTCCATGTCTTTTCCAATGAACTCAATGCTTAGCCTTTCAGATTCCTTAATCAATTCCTTTTTATCGATTAGCAATGCAGTGACTTCCCCATAGTTCTTTCGACTTATTGCGTATGCTACCGCATTTACTCTCCCCAGGCAAGAATTAATGCCAAGGTCATAATCCTTTATTAGCTCCAAGAATTCCTCTATCGCATGTTTAGCTCCTTCTATGTGAACAAATACTTGGGGCTCTTGCGATCTGTATAAATCTTGCATCTTTGCCCATAAAGATAGTGTCTCCACAACTTAAGTGCGAACACTACGGCTGCTAGCTCGAGATCATGGGTCGGGTAATTTCACTCATGCTGTCACAATTGACGCGAAGCATAGGCAATTACCTTTCCCTCTACATCAACACACATCTAAGACCATTTCTTGATGTGTCACCATGTACCGTATAGGACTTTTCCGGGTTTGGCAAAACCAAGATTGGTGCTGAAACTAGCCGTCGTTTAAGCTCTTGAAAGCTTTGGTCTCTCTTGTCCGTCCATACAAACTTTTCATTCTTTTGGACAGTTAGTCATTGGTCTAGCTATTTTAGAAAAGTCCTTCACAAACTTTCGATAATAACCAGCTAAACCCAAGAAACTCCTTACTTCAGTTATGGTCCTTGATGGTTTCCACTCTATTACTGCTTTAATCTTTTCTGGGTCTACAGATATTCCTTTCTTGATACCACATGACCCAAGCAAGAAATCCGATCAAGCCAAAAATCACACTTCGACAACTTGGCATATAACTTATGCTCCCTCAATATTTATAATGCCATTCACAAGTGTTCCTCATGTTGCTCGTGCATCTTTGAATAGACAAGGATATCATCGATGAATACTATAACACTTGTCCAGTAAAGGCTTGTACACGTGGTTCATTAAATCCATAAAAGTAGCTGGTGCATTAGTCAATCCAAAAGACATCACCAAAAACTCGTAGTGTCCGTATCTTATTTGAAATGTCGTATTTGACACATCTTCGGGCTTGATCCTTAGCTGGTGATATCTCAAACGCAAATCAATGCGTGAGAACACTTTTTCTTCTTGCAATTGATCAAAGAGATCATCAATCCGTGGCAATGGATATTTACTCTTGATGGTGACCTTATTAAGTTCTTGATAGTCTATATAGAACCTTCTTCTTAACAAATAACACTAGAGCTCCCCAAGGTGAGACACTTCGTCTAATGAATCCTTGGTTTAGTAACTCTTGTAGCTTCTTTTGTATTTCCTTGAGCTCTAGGGTGCCATACGATATGGTGCCTTTGATATTGGCTCTGTGTTTGCTATCAACTCGATTTCAAAATCTATCTCTCACTTTGGTGGTAATCTAGCAACTCCTTCGGAAAAATATCCAGGAACTCATTAACAATAGGAATGTTCTCCAAAATAGGCTCCCCTTTATCCATTTTAGTATTACCATCGTAACTATCAATTTTTCCTCTTCTTCTATCAACTCAAATGAGTACAATTCTTTTCCTCTTGAAATCATTGACTCTCCAATAAACATTGCCTTTTCTCCTTCTTGATCCAAAAATTCCACTCTCTTATTCTGACAATCAACCTTAGCCTTGGTAAGAGACAACCAACTCATACCTAAGATCACTTCATACTTAGTCATTTCCATCACTATGAAATCACAGTTGGAAAGATGTCCTTGTATCATCAATGGACAATTCCTTAACATCTCTTTTGTTGTCACAACACTTCTCATAGGGTTTTTTATCCTAAAACAAGAGATGTTTGCGGTTATAGGTAGTTCGGTTTCCTTAACCAAGCTAAGCGTGATAAAGGAATGAGTTAATCCAGAATAAAAAAGGGCATAAGCATTTTGATGAGCTACTTGTATTTTTCATGCGTTTTAACACGGGGGATTACTAAACTCTTATTCTGCAATCCTACTTATTTATAAATCTACAGCTTACATACATATATGCTATCTCTTATATCGCATGAAAGAAAGAACAAAAACAATCAGGGTTTAAGGCTAATCTGTGACCAGATCATAGCTGAAGTCCTCATCCTCCTCAGGGCAGCCAACTTTACTCCTTCTTCTTCCATCTCCTTGCACATCCATTGTCCTTCCATATTGTAAATATGGAATCCGGGCATCGATGATCCAGCTCGATTCCCATTCCTGCTTCCATTTCCAGGCCTTACTAGGGCAGATCCACCAGATGATCTAGCTGGGGCATTCTTCCTCTGAGGGCACTCACTAACAAAATGCCCAACTTGCTTGCAAATATAGCAAGTATTTGTTGCTTTCTTTGGGCACTCGGGCATCTTGTGACTCGAGTTTCCACATAAATAACACTTTCCTTGTAGCTGAGGGTACCTCCTTGGGTAATGTGTCCCTTACACTTTTAGCAGCTAGTGGGTTTTGGTGTGAACTTTCCACTAGTAGCATTCCCTTTGAAGCTGCCAATAGGTCGAAACCTCTTCTATAGGTGTGCGGCGCTTGACCCCTCATGAAATCTTTGTCTGCAAACAGGTGCTTTCTTTTCCAATTCTTGCCTTCCTTTTCTTGGCTCCTTTGACAATCTACGCCCTCTCAACTAGTTCTCTAAAAGATCTTATATTGAACTCTTCCAACTTAACACGTAACTCCTCATCCAAACCACTTAAAAAGACTTGCCTCTTGAGTTCTTCACTATACTTATATGAATCTGGTGCATACTATAGCAATTGACTGAATTCGGTTTCATACTGCTCGATGGTCCTTCCCTTTTGAGCAATATGCAGAAAGTAAGCACTATACTGAATCCTCAGACTTCTGAGAAAATAGTTCTCCAGGAACTCTTGTCGGAACATCTCCCATGTCAAGGGTGGCATCAACTCACGTCTCTTAGACTCCCACCAGACTTGGGTATTAAGATGAAGCATATAAGTACCAAAGGTGATCCTCAAATGATGGGGCACTTCATAGGCATAAAATGATCTCTCAATTTTGGCTAACCAGTCTTTAGCTTCATCTGACTTCCCAAAAGCTCCATCAAAATACCAATTGCTCTTAATGAACTCAGGTAAAGGGTTTGTATGGCTTGAGTGGTGGCGGTGGCGGCAAAGGCACAGTTTAGGATTGCACACTTCAGGGAGCAGGTACTTCCATTAAAGCTTATGGTGGGGGTTGTGGTTGAGGTAGTGTAGGTGCTTGCACATTTTGCCTTAGAGCTTCTAACACTTTGCTAGCTGTCTAAGCATAGCTTGCAAGTTTACTTGTGGGTCAGTAGCATGTGGGTTTTGTGGAGGTGCAGTAGGTTGGTTTGCTTCTTCCTTGGGATGGTTCGAGGCACTTTGCTCTTGGTGTCTTCTCCCTCTTCTTCGGCTGTTTATATTTTAATTTTTGTGAGCTTAATCTTCTCAATAGGTTTATTAAGTTTTCAATTGGAGATAACGGAGATCACGGAAATTTATCGCATATAATCATAATCTTGAAATGAAAATTCATGTAATAGATAAGAAGATTTAAATCAAGTTTGAAATTCACATAAAACTTCTTCATTGAAATAGGAAATGGGTACAAGACCCTTACATAAAGGAAATCGAAACATAACAGCATACAATAACATTACAAGGAAAAACATAAATAATACCTTTCTGTAAAGCATAAAAATCTAATCTACCTGCCATAACATTCGAGGCCTTTTACAAAACTTTCTATTGGACTATGTGGGTAACCTCAGGTCAAACTCTTGACATCCTTCCTCTTTCCTTCTTCATCCTTCTTTCTTTCTTTTTTGCCAAATCTCATGGGGATGGTGCATCACTCGGGATTCTACTTGACGAGCCCCTCGGCCTCTTTATAAAGTTGTGCAAGTATTGGTGCACATTCATTCTTTTCTTCCTTATAACTTCCTTTACCCTCTCAGGTAGGTCGACAATCACATTTTCTCCAAGTATTCCATCATCCTCAGAGAATAATATCCGATCTAGTCAGGAATCTACTTTTGAGGTGAACTATGGGGTCGGTTCCCGAGATGCACTTCAGCAACCAAGGGAGTACTTACTTTGCACATAAGCATTCCTCCACAAGCAGGGTTCCATCGTGCCATCTTCGGGTTTGAAATTCATAACTAGGGGATTAGATGGTGCGGCATTGACCTCCATTACCGGGGTAGTTTCTCGGTTTCTAGCCGCCAGCTAAGCCTGTCGCTCCTCAGTCCACCATTGATCTTCCCAAGGTATGGTAGATTCATTTTCTGCAGGCATCTCTTTCGGATCTTCATTCAGGTCTTCTTTGGCATCCTCCTCAGGTCTTCTTCTTCTTCTTCAACCTCCTCTTCGGGTGGTCCTTCCTTGGCCTCACCCGATCCAACATCCACTAGAACTTCATCATCTTCAAGCTGAATTCCCGCAAGTGATGGTGGTTAGGTTCTTCATCACCGGGTGGCTTGAGCATATTTTGGTACACGCCATGCTAATAGAAGGCTCCTTCACAATCAGCTTTATACCATTCATTGTGGTCCTTCAATTCATCATGAGCATAGATGAATAATGGTTTAATTTCCTTCCAAGTTTGGAAATCGGGAAATGTGGGTACACCTTCTTTCCTTAACACAAAAGTCGCTTCTTGAAGTGTGGACTCGTTGTTAGTAAACAAAGCAATGTTTTCGATGGCATAAATCACCTCTTACTCCGGTCACTTCTTCCTCCTAAGGGGGCAATATGTTATTGTCTCAATAATCTTGGCCCATTTGGTGTATTTCAACCCCTTCTTCTATAAAACAAACATCTCCTTCAACGACTTAGGTCTTCCACTAAAGCAAACTCTTCGCAAAGGACCCTAAGTCTTAGCCGATAATTAACAAGGGTCTCATCAGGTTCTTTCCGAAATTTATGGGCCTTTAAGCAGGCTTCTCCTAGAGATATCTATTAGAAAAAGAAAAGGTATTAGAAAACTTATTCTACCCATGCTAAACTATCTAAGTCTTTCTTATTTCCATTCTACCTATTTTCTTCTTAAGTTCATTTCTATTGCTATGATCTAAAATTCATAACCATGCTCTAATACCAACTTAAACTGCCACGCCCTAAAGGATACCATAAACATGACAGTCTGTCACACTCAATATTAAAGTTTAAGTATGACTACCTCAGTCATCCCATAAGCTTCGACACTGGGTGTAAGGCATACGTTCACGAACATAGAGGACCAACTTTGAAACAAGTTGTTTAAGAAGACATTCATGTAGCAGTTTAAGAATGGAAATCATAACATAAAATCTAAATTAGGGAAACATATATAAAGGTCTTACAATCATCAAAGGGGCATTCCCTGCTAAAAGATATAGTTCATCATAGTTTACTGAAAGCCTAATCAAAATAATTATAAGGAGATTTACATAGAAGTCTAAGTCTAAGTCTACATCTAGTCTTTGACTTCTTCCAAAAACTCTTTAAGCTAAAAGTTAATACCTGTGAGAAATACCCCCAGGGCTTCAACCATAAATGGGGAAACTACAAGAGGTATCTATAAGGGGGCAAGCTTCTTGCTTAGTGAGAATTAAATCCACAAGTAAAGTACTCGGAAACCAATAATCAACCAAGTTATTTAATTAAGCATATAAGATGCAAGCAATCACATGAGCAAACAATACATACGATTTTTCAGGAATCATATGTTTGAATGGATTTACCTCCATTCGGTGGTTAGGTGTTTCGGGCAAAAAGCCATAGTTTGCAAATGATATTTTTTGTAGTTTTGTACAGATTCCTACCAATCGCTAAAATGTAGTTGATTCGGGTGTCCACTTATCATTTAATTTCAGGCAATCAAAGTCATAAATTATGATTTCAGGTCCTCGACCTCATTACTATGCCCTTGTCCCACCAAGGGTATAGTAATGAATGCAATGTGACTCACTACGTGTCATGCATAAATCATTTAATTTAAGTAATCTTGGCATAGCATTAGTCATTTTATAAGTAACCACAAATTTAGATAATCAATATTAAACTAAATCATACAATGATTAGTTAACAATTCCCGCCTCAATATACTTATCATAATTTCAACCATGTAATTAAAACACATGCTCTTTCATATTTTATCTTTTCCTAAAGTCTAGTGTTACTAAGCTACAAGCAAATACATAAGTACAATTGTGAGAATTTAAACTCACTTGGCCATATAAGCATAAGCTCCGTAGTCAAAATAGTCCTCTAGGCAAGGTAGCTCGGACTCCACGTCACCTATACGAAAAGAAATACCCGAAATGAGTATTTCTTGGAAGATCAACTTGAACTTGCAACTTTATTCCACTAAGTTTGTCAAAATTCACATAAAGTGAAATTCCAACTTAAAATTGTCATAACCTACTCATTTTAACTCGGAATTTCGTATATTATATACTGATTTCTACCTACTCGAAAATATCTATCCATTTCTAAGGTTATTTCCTACATAAAAGGTCATTTGTGCTGCTAAATGTCTTGGTACAGATTCAAAACAAAAATTTCTAGATTTTACAAAACAGTTTTCCAACTCAACTTTATTCAAAAATCCTTTGGCAAAAATGTAGATATATATATATATATATGATTGAAAAATCCTTTGAGTATATATATATAAACTCACTTTATATGCAAAAATTCTAATGGTAGTGTCTCAACGATTATTTTCGTAAAATAATTTATCTTGAAGTGTTGAAACTTAAACTTGACAATTTCTTTTCAAAGTAATTTGAAAAAACTTTATATTTTCTTAGGTTATTATAAATGAGCATAGTCTTATTTTGTTTTTCCCCCTTCCTTTTTTAAAACAAATAAATTTTTCCCTTAACTTTGGTCTTTTACAATTTTTACTTCTAGTGAAAAAAAAAAAAAAACAAAGTTTTTCAAAAATTTTATTAAGTTGTTGATAAGCTATCTATAAATTTGCTTTTAAAATGGTTTTAGCAAATGAGTCTTTTTTTCTTATATATTCTTGTTTATAAATTTTTGTTTCTAAAACTTGGTCTTTTATTTCCTCCATAAATTTTATTTGAAAAGAAATCATCTTTATTGATAAAATCCTTTGTTGTTTATCTTATCGTATTTATATTCTTGTTATTTCTTTGAAAATAGGTCCTTTCCTTGGAAACTTGAAAACCATTATTTTTTTAAGTGGGTTCATAAGTTATTAGGTTGATTTTATCTTACTTTAAAAACTAGTTTGTTTCTTGGTTTTGTTATGGAGTTGAAAAGACCTTAATCTTAAGCTTTTTGTGAAAACTTTGAATACCAACAAATTATTTTTACTAAGACTTAGGTTACCATATTATGAAAAGAAGGTGTTTATTTATTTTATTTCCTTGGTAAAACTATTCTTGTTGTTATTTGAGAAAACGTTGAGAAAACTTGAGAAATTGTTGTATAAATCCATTTCTATATTGTTAATGATAACTCTTTTATTTAGTGACAAGTTACATGATAGAAAATTTAGTTTTAAATTACTTTATTAAAGTAAAATTTTACTTTAAATAGTTGATGCAATATCATTATGTAGATTCTTGTATTATGAGCATGCAGTATGTAGATGATGAAAATAGAAGACAAGAAGCAAGATAATATTAATAAGCAATATAGCAATAATAACCAAGATATTATAGTCAAGTATTGGGAACCTTAGCTTCATCAAGGTAACCCGGTCAAATATTGGGAGCCTTAGCTTCATCAAGGCAACCCAAGACTATGTCCCAAAAAAAAAAAAGAAAAAGCAAGAAAAGAAAAAGCAATAATAAGAGCAAATATAGTAATGAGTTTGTTAGTGAGTTAGTGAGCATTTTGGCTCTAAAATATATAGATATAGATAGTAACATATATATGAAGTTAGATTAGAAGCATGATAATAATAATAATAAGATCATAATAACAACATAATAAAAATCGATATTCTTGGCATGCGCCAGAACAAAGCATGATTATGTTATTGCTTCTACAACTCATATGAGCCTTTGAGAAACAACACTATAGTCATGCTAAGTTACATGACATGGGAAATAAATGGTAGAAAAGATAAGTGTCACGCCCCAAATGATAACCTAAACATAATAGTCCGCTGCACTCAATACTAAAGCTTAAGCATGACAACCTTAGTCATTCCTAAAAGCTTCGATATTAAGTGTAAGGCGTGCTCTCACAAATTTAGAATACCATATTTTGAAATATGAAGCTTAAGAAGATATAATAACAAATTAAGAAAGGGAAATCATAATATACATTCATTCATAATAATTGTCTTACAAGTCTTAGGAGCATTCCTCCGCTAAAAATAACTATAGTTTATTACAAGAAAATTTCTATGAAGTTTACATCTAAACTAATGCTAAATTTCATCTAAAAATTCCTTGACCAAAAAGGGGAATATAACTGGCTGTAAGGTCCACGTGGCCTCAATTACAAATAGCTAAACTGCAAAAGATATCTATAGGGATATAAGCTAATAGGCTTAGTGAGAATTATTTCCATAAGTAAATACTTGAGTAGAAAAATTCAAATAAGTTATTTAAGCATTCAAGTGAAATGCAACATACACGTGAGCAAGCAAGGCATATAGTTTTCCAAGAACTATTTGTTGAATGGATTTATGCCCTCCATTCGGGGTTTGGTGATAAGAAATCTCAAAACGAGTAGTTTTAGTTAAGTTATGCTTTCGATCATTACTGCCAAGCATATTAAGTCTACTCGGGTTGAGCCATGCTTTCAGATTACTGCCAAGCATTGGTTTAATTCCATATTGCCAAGCAATCGCTTTTGATCATAGTTGCCAAGTGCTGCTTTCGATCGTATTACTATCCTTTTCACCCAAAGATAATAACCCCATACAATATGACTCACTTCGTGGTATGTATAAATCAATTTATTTAAGATATCATAACATCATTATTATCAATTTTGAGGTGATCATAGAATCTCAGACATGTCAAGTTCTATACTAAAACAAACCATTACTTGCAATAATTTCCTACCTTGATATTATTAGAATTCTTTCAATAATTTTACATACATATCAATTTGTTTTTCTTAATTCTAGTGCAACTAAACTATAAGCACAATCAAGTAAAGTAATTAAGGAAATAAACTCAGGTTACAATGTCGATGCTTCTTCTAAATGGATGAGTCAATCAAACAATCCACTTAGTCAAAATAATCCTTAGGTACGAGTATTCTTCCTCAGGATCACCTAGTCAAGAAAAATACCCGAAATGAGTATTTCTTGATAACTCTCTTGAAATTTGACAAAATTATCTCATAAGAACGTCAAAGTTCTTGTAGAAGATAATTCCAACTTAAAATAGTCATAACTTGGTCATTTTAACTCAAAATTGCGCATACAATATACTAATTTCTATCTATTCAAAAATATCTATCCATTTCTAAAACTATTTTCATCAAACTAGGTCATTTGAGCTCCGAAAATAGTGGCAATCAGATTCACCAAGAAATTTCCCATCCCAAAAGCATTTATTTAAATCATCCAAAAATTGCTTTGATAAATACTTAGTTATCTATGTAGTTGAGAAATTCCTTTTTATAGATGTATAGCTCATATTTCATACATGCTCAAGTATTTATTGTCCAACCAAAATTCTTTAGTAAAAACAATGTTAGTTAAAAGTTTAGAAAACCATAGTTTACAAGAAATCCTTTTTGTAAATCCTTTAAAATGAATATTTTGATTCTTTTGTTTTCAAAGAATATTTTATGTTTATCTTACTATTTTCCTTAATGACTTTTTGATAAATTTCTGTATTTTTCCTTTTTGAAACTTTCAATATTAGTGTCACTTTTCCTATTAGTTTTCTATGTATTTTCTTTGACTATTATTTTGAACTTTTTAAATCTTAGTTTGAAAACTTACATTTTTTTTATATTATGTTTTTAAGGAAAAACATTTTCATAACTAAGAATCGTCTTTCTTATTTTTAGAAAACAACTCTATTACTTCTAAGGTTATGGTTTTTAGAAAAAGCCTTTCAAAGTAATGATATTTCAAAATCATAATGAGTTTTTCCTAAGGATTTGAGAAAATAGATTCCTTTTATTAATTTGAAAACTCTAAATTTCTTTTAGAACTCTCCTTTGGTGACATATATTTCTTTTGTAAAAAGTATAGTTTAAACTTGGTAGTTTAGACAACACTTTTTATTTGGCATGAATATGAGAATAATAACAAGAAAAATTATAATAACAAAATAAATAGCAAAATAAATTAAATCAAGTATTGAGAGTCTTAGCTTTAAATCAAGGCTCTTGGACTAAGAAATGGACTAGTCCTGAAAAGAAAAGAAAATTGTTTTGACTTGATAAGGACAAGTCAAAAACTAGAAAAACTAGTCTTAAGATAGCATGCAAGTAAATAAATTACAAAGAAAGAAAATAAATAAATTGCTTTGCCTAAAAGTAAATAAATTACAAGTGAGCTTATATACTCTAAAGAATATATGTATATATATAGATACATAACTATTTTTGGTTAGATATGTATAAGAAGTTAGCATAATATCAACAATAAGATATAAAATCAACATAAAAAAATATAAATATGGAAGTTCATGAACAAGAACAATACATGAACATAGTGTAGCTTCCATAACAATTAGTTTGAAAACTCACACCATGGTCATGTAAAGTTATATGACACGATAAGAGAGATTGGAGAAGATTTCTTACCTAAAATAAGAATGGTAGTAGTGTGTGTATGAGTAGAAGAGAGTTTTGAGAAGAAATTTTTGGAGAGTTTTGAGAGAGTATTTAGAGAGAGTTTTGGCAGTGAATTTGTGGGTAGATGAAGTGTGAAAGAAATAAAAGAGGAAGCGGGTATTTATAGGAAAATGAGGAGTGAAATTGCGTGATTAAAATAAAGAAAAATTGAAAAAGAAATAGAGGAAGAAAGAGGGGGAGAGGCACCGGCCATAGAGGGAAAGAGAGAGGGAGAGATGTGATTTTTTGTATTTTGTGTATGAAGAGTAATAATGTGTAAGGTAGATGAAAAGTAAAGAAAATAGATATATAGAGTGTAAGAAAAGGTGTTAGAAAAACTAGAGATAGTTGAATAGTGTAGAATAGTATAATGTAAAGTAGATGTGACTAATAAAGTACCAACAGTAAGAAAATATGCATATAAATGCGATATCTATTATTTTTAACTACCGAAAAATTATAAAACTGATATTTTTAAAAACCTTATATTTTTATGAGTCTAACAGTATATCTGGAATATTTTTACTATTCCCGAGATAAGTTTTTCTAAAACTATATCCGTTTGGTTTCAAAACAAATTGCGGTTTCACTAATTTGACTCTTCTACATACTAATCTTTTACTCACTCACTTAAGCTTACAAACATGGGATTGTCAGACTTAAACTTGTTACATCTAACTAGGGTTTTGTTGACTTTAGGTTTCCTGTTGACCTTTAGATTAGGGTTTAAGCTTAATTGATCATAAAACATTGGGGGTTTACAACTAGAGTGTTTACCTATAAGGAAAATATAGAAGTGGTAGTAGAAGAAAAGTTTGGATAGTGTTTATGTGTGTAGGAAATGTGTAGAAAAACTTCGGTAGTAAAGAAAGAAAAGAGAGATTTTGGTAGAGAGTATTTGATGAGAGAATTAGAAAAACGTAGGGTTTTGTAAAACTTCATGACTATTCACTTTCAAGAAAACTAGTTTCCTAACTTTGATCATCCCATTTGTTTTGGAGTTATTTCCTTAGGAAAATCAAATTATCCTTATCTAAATTGAGTCTTCATTATATCTATTACCTAAGCCTTCATTTCTACATAAAAACTTGCATTTTACACTTTGTAAATATGTTTTCAAATAGGATTTATTCAAAAATCCGAATTTTTAGAAATTAAATTTTTGAATGATTCTTTTCGGAAAAACTTGTTTAATGCATTAAAATTCAAGGCTTTACTATACTTATTCCTTAAGGACTTCATTTATTACATAAAACTTTCATTTTGAGTTGAAAAATAGGTGTTTTCATGGCATTATTTCAAAATTACGAATTTTCTAAATTGAGTAGTAACTCAACATTTTCTATATTGTTCCTACCCTTTGGTTTACATATTAATCTCATCAAAACTCATTTCAACTTATAAAAATCAATACTTAATGATACCTATTACCTATACCCTTCATTTTTCACATAAAACATGAGTTTTAAAATTGATAAAAGGGTTTTTAAAATAGGGCTTTGAAATCATACGAATTTGTCTTTGAACATTTCAAACAAAAACTTTACCTTTGTGAGTTCTTTGTTTTATTTGCCTAAGGATCTACCAACTACAACATCTATATACACAAAACAAAGCCTTTATGAGCATTAATGCATGGAAACATAATTTATCCATAAGATCATAAATGTCAAGCATGGTATAAGCATCTAAAAGCTAGATCTACTACTCATGTTGTATGAAATGAAGTTTAAAAGTATGAACATGGAATTTTTATGCTAGATCTCTACTTTACTCTACTTCTACATGCATGAACATGAAAATATTTCAAAAAAAACTTAATCAAACACAAGATCTACTCTTGTGATGGCTTGATATTCATCTAGTAGCATTTTCTTGTCCCTAGCAATTGCTCATGGGGACTTAGAGTGAAAACACTCATGAATAATCTTGCCATTACAAGATTAAATGGTAGAGAGGCTTAAGAATTATCACCTAAGGTTGGATTTAGTGAAGAAATGAAGAAGAATGAAGCTTGTTGTGTGTGTGTGTGTGTATGTGGTGAGGATAGGGCTCACGGTAAGGAAAAAAATGGAGAGAGTTTGAGAGTTCTTGAAACAAATGAAATGAAAAATGAAGAGAGAGAAAAGAAAAGGATTATTTATATTAAGTGATTTAGGGTTTGTTTTGTATTATAAAAGAAGAAAAATAAAACAATTAGAGGACAATTGGGGGGGAAATTGCGTTGGCCATACATGTAGAAAGGGGAGAGAGAGGTTTGAAATTGTTTTGATCTGTAATTTATGAAATAAAAAGTATTAAATGTAATAATTTGTTAAGAGACAAAAATTCTTGGAAAAGAAAATATAATTGAGTGTTTGTAAGGTTGTAAGACTAGGGTATGGGTGTGTATGTAGTAGGTTATACTTGTGAATAGTAATAAATAGTAGATAAGACATTTATTTTATGGGTAGTAAAAAAAATGAGGGAAAAATGCTATAACTGTAATTTTTATAACTTGAAAAATTATAAAACGTATATTTTTTAAATCCTTATAAAATTTCGGTTCTAAAGAGTATTCCAGAATATTTTCTTGAATTTCTAGTTTCGGGGCTCGCTTTTCCATAATGGAGCTCGGGAAGGCCCGTAATAGCGGCCTAGTGACAGGTTAGTAACAAAACCCTCATAAGTTAAAAGTTTTTTATTTAACAATTTTTTGTAAGGATTTAAAACTTGTAAAAAGGGAAAGCTGGAATCTAAAACCTCCAAATAGATAGTAGTGAGAGTGTTTAGAATTGAGTAGGGATGGATGTTTGTTGACCACAGGGCACATACGGGTGAATGAAATTGAGGCTTATGTTTTGTTTGACACGGGAGCGACCCACTCGTTCGTCACCACTAGTTTGGCTGGGCGACTTGGATTACCTATAGCCACAACTACTGCTAGCCTTAGAATTAAAACACCCATCGAAAGTGTCATGTCAACTCGGGAAATAATAAGGGATTGTCCATTGGAGATCCAAAGGCATCACTTTAAGAGTGATTTGATAATATTGGAGATGAATAAGTATGAAGTTATTAAGTAAGGTTAGAGCTGTAGTGGATTGCCAAAAGAGGATGGTGAATTTCAATGATCAATCAGGAGAAAGAGTGGAGTTCATGGGAGAAACCATAGTTCCAAGTAAACTTGGGTTGAATTCTTTTGAGTTGATGATGGAAGATGAAGAGATAGTGCCTATCAAAGGTATTTTGGATGAGGAGGAAACTTGAAAGGAAAATGACATACCAGTGGTAAATGAGTACCTGGATGTGTTTCTAGAAATCTTACCTAGGTTACCACTGAAAAGAGAAGTTGACTTTGAAATTGTATTGGCTTTAGATACTGAACTAATATCTAAGGCACCATACCGGATAGCACCGGCTGAGTTAAAGGAGCTAAAGATCCAATTACAAAACTCTTAGATCGGAAAATCATAAGACCAAGTGTGTCGCCATGGGGTGCACCTGTCCTATTTGTAAAGAAGAAGGATGGATCTATGAGATTACGTATCGATTATCGTGAGCTAAACAAGGTTATAGTCAAGAATCGATACCCCTTACCGAGGATTGATGATTTGTTTGATCAGCTCCAAGGAGCATGTGTGTTCTCACGTATTGATTTACGCTCAAGATATCATCAGCTAAGAATAAAGCCTGAGGATGTACCAAAGACAGCTTTTCGTACCTGTTATGGACATTACGAATTTCTGGTGATGTCATTTGGACTGACCAATGCATCAGCTACATTTATTGATCTTATGAACAGGGTCTACAAGCCACTTTTGGATAAGTGTGTAATCGTCTTCATAGATGATATTTTGATATACTCCAAAAATAAGTAACAACATGAGGGAAATCTTCGGATGGACTTACAAACTTTGAGGGAAAACAAGTTGTACGCCAAATTATCCAAATGTGACTTTTGGTTGGATAAGATATCTTTTCTTGCACATGTTGTAACAGGGGAAGAATCTTAGTTGACTCGGAAAAGATTAAGGCTATAGTGGAGTAGAAACAGCCACAAATAGTTACAGAAGTAAGAAGTTTCCTAGGATTGGCTAGCTATTATCGCAAGTTTATGAAGGATTTTTCAAGGATAGCTAAGCCCCTGACTTAATTGACACAAAAGAGCGAAAAGTTTGTTTGGATGGATAAAAGAGAACGTTGTTTCCAAGAATTGAAACAACGGTTGGTATGGGCACCGATCTTAGTTCTGCCAGACCTAAAAAAGCCTTATACGGTGCATAGTGACGCTTTAAGGAATGGCCTTGGATGTGTGCTAATGCAAGAAGGAAAGGTTATTGCCTATGCCTCTTGACAGTTAAGACCCCATGAGTAGAACTATCCTATGCATGATTTGGAATTGGCCGCAATTGTCTTTGCCTTGAAACTTTGGAGACATTATCTATATGGGCAAAGGTATGAAGTATACACGAATCACAAAAGTCTTAAGTATTTATTCACAAAGAAAGAATTGAACATGAGGCAAAGAAGATGATTGGAACTGATAAAGGACTATGATTTGAGAATAAATTACTGCCCAGGAAAAGTGAATGCAGTTGCAGATGCCTTAAGTCGGAAAAATTACGGAGAAGTAGTTGCTTTAATCACAAGCCAAAGAGATCTGATCAGAGATTTTGAGAGGTTGAGGATCGAGTTCGTAGACCAAAGTACGGAGCTTGAGATAGCTAATTTGGTATTAGAAGTAACCTTGATTGAAAGAATCAAAGAAGCCCAAAGGTATGATGAAATAATACAAAGGATTAAAATGCTCTAGCTAGATCTTTTGGAGGATCAGCAGCAACAAGACCCGGGAATGGGGTTGGTGGAAATAATGGTAGCCGCTCTGGGTCAGCGATGCACGGGATGAGGATCTATAACCTCAAAGGACGGTGGGTATGTGAGGTGATAGGAGATGAAGATTGCGGATTGGCTGCTCTCGAGGAGGATAATGGTCCAGATTTCGGCCTTGTTATAGGTAAATCTCCTACTCTTTGACTTTGCTTTTGCTACTTTTTAAGTTGTTAAGATTCAAGTTTAAGGAAAGAGAAACAAGCTCAGTAAGTTAAAGAAGTTAGGAAAGTAAGTTAGGATGAGATGAAGTTAGTGATTAAGTAAGTGTTGGACGCATGACACTTATGGGTAGCTAAGGCGACTGCCTATGCTTTGTTTGACACGGGAGCCACACACTCGTTTATCACCACCAGATTAGCTAGACAAGTTGGTTTACCAATAGTCACTGTTGCCTCTAGCTTTCATGTTAAAACCCCTACTGGCAGCATTGTGACGACAAATGAGATGTTGAAGGATTGTCCAATGGAGATTCACGGACATGGTACGAGGTGATTTAATAGTGTTGGAAATGAGTAAATATGAAGTGATTTTGGGTATGAGTTGGCTAGCCATTGCTAAAGCCGTTGTGGACTGTCAAAAGAAGAAAGTGAATTTTAAGGATGTTAATGGATTGGATGTTGAGTTCATGGGTGAGACCGCATCTTCAAGAGGAACAGACCTAGGCTCATTTGAGTTGATCATGGATGGAGAGGTTGAGATTGGAAGTGAAAATTTTATTAATGCAACGATAAAAGAGGAAGGATTACCTAAGATTGAGGATATAACAATCGTCAAGGAATTTTCTGATGTCTTTCCAGATGAGCTACCAGGTTTGCCTCCTAAGAGAGAAATTGACTTTGAGATCGAGTTGGTGCCGAACACTGAGCCGACATTGAAAGCGCTTTACAGTATGGCCCCTGTTGAGTTAAAGGAATTACAAAAGCAATTACAAGAACTCTTGGACCATGGATTCATAAGACCAAGTGTGTCACCAGGGTGCACCTGTGCTTTTTGTTAAGAAAAAGGATGGATCAATGAGGTTATGTGTTGATTATCGAGAATTGAATAAAGTTACCATCAAGAATAAGTATTCACTTCCAAGGATTGATGACCTTTTTGATCAGTTACAAGGAGCAAGTGTATTTTCACGGATTGATCTACGATCAAGGTATCATCAATTAAGAGTCAAACCCGAAGATGTGCCAAAAACTGCTTTTCGGACTCGTTATGGACATTATGAGTTCCTAGTGATGTCTTTTGGATTAACAAATACTCCTGCTGCCTTTATGGACTTGATGAATCGAGTACACAAACCTTTGTTGGATAAGTGTGTGATTGTGTTTATTGATGATATTTTGATTTACTTGAAGACGAGGGAGCAACACGAAGAGCACCTTCGCATGGCATTACAAACCTTAAGGGAACATAAATTGTATGCCAAGTTTTCCAAGTGTGACTTCTGGCTAGACAGGATCTCGTTTTTGGGACATGTTGTGTCAGGTGAGGGCATATCTGTAGACCCTGAGAAGATTAAGTCTGTGGTGGAATGGAAGCCACCTAAGACCGTGACTGAAGTAAGAAGCTTTTTGGGTTTAGCTGGATATTACAGGAAATTTGTCCAAGACTTTTCCAAGATAGCCAAGCCGTTAACTCAGTTGACGCAAAAGAATGAAAAGTTTGTTTGGACAGAAAAGCGGGATCAAAGCTTTCAAGAATTGAAACAAAGACTTGTTTCTGCTCCGATCTTGGTTTTGCCAAACCCCGAGAAACCCTACACGGTACATAGTGATGCTTCGAGAAATGGTCTCGGATGCGTTCTCATGCAAGAGGGAAGGTGATTGCCTATGCTTCAAGGCAGCTAAGGCCACATGAGCAAAATTATCCTACGCATGACTTGGAACTAGCCTGGTCTTCGCTTTGAAAATATGGAGGCATCACCTTTATGGACAAAGGTGTGAGATCTACACCGATCATAAGAGTCTTAAGTACTTGTTCACCCAAAAAGAATTGAACATGAGGCACTGAAGATGGCTAGAGTTAATTAAGGATTACGATTTGGGAGTTAACTACTGCCCGGGAAAGGTGAACGCGGTTGCCGATGCCTTGAGTCGTAAGAATCATGGTGAAGTTGCAACTCTTTTGACTGACCAGAAAGAATTGATAAAAGAATTTGAGAAGTTAAGCATTGAATTTGTTGGGCAAGATTTGGAGATGGAAATAGCAAGTTTGGTGTTGGAACCAACTTTAGTGGAAAGGATTAAGGAGACTCAACATTATGATGAAGTGATTCGAAGGATAAAGAAGAAGTTCAAGAAGGGAAGTATACTAATTTTTCAATAGATGAAGATGATGTGATAAGGATGAAAGGACTGTGTGTGCCCGATGATGAAGAAATGAGAAAGGAAATCATGAGCGAAGCACACAATTCGAGATATACAATACACCCGGGAGGAACCAAGATATATCAAGACCTTAAGGGACATTATTAGTGGAATGGAATGAAGCGTGATGTAGCAGATTTTGTGATTAAGTGCCCAACGTGCCAACAAGTGAAGGTAGAATATCAAAGGCCGGGTGGATTGTTAAAACCCTTGCCTATACCAGAATGGAAATGGAGACCAGATTTCTATGGATTTTGTTTGTGGTTTACCAAGACACCATCAGGTCACGATGCCATATGGGTTGTGTGGATCGGTTAACTAAGTTTGCTCATTTCATGCCAATAAGTATGACTTTCTCCATGGATAAATTGGCGAGACTTTACATGAAGGAAATTGTGAGCTTGCATGCAATACCGGTCGGGATTGTGTTGGACCGAGACCTTAGGTTTGTGTCTAAGTTCTGGGTGAGCTTGCAGAAGTGTATGGGAACAAAGTTGCATTTTAGCACAGCTATCACCTGCAGACTGATGGACAGTCCGAAAGAACAATTTAGACCTTGGAAGATATGCTTCGGGCATATGTGATGGAGTTTAAGGGAAGTTAGGAAGCGCATTCACCTTTGGTTGAGTTCGCTTACAACAATCAGCTATTACTCGACCATCAAAATGATGCCTTATGAGGCCTTATATGGAATAAGTGTAGATCCCCGTTGTTTTCGAATGATGTGGAGAAAATGGTTCTTGGACCCGATCTTGTGCAAGATGCGGCCAACAAGGTTCGAGTAATCCAACAACGGATGAAGGAAGCCCAAGATAGACAAAAGAGTTGGACAGATTTAAAAAGAAGCATTCTTGAGTTTCAAGTGGGAGATCATGTGTATTTGAAAATAAATCCTATCAAAAGTATTCACCGAGTTCGCTCGCAAGGAAAGTTAAGTCCCCGATATATTGGTCCCTTTGAAGTGCGGGAACGGGTGGGAGAGTTGGCATACTGCCTTGCCTTGCCACCAAATCTTTCGGGAGTGCACAATGTTTTCCATGTCTCGGTTCTTCGCAAGCATGTAACTAACCCAAATCAAGTCATAGAATTGAAACCGGTGTTGCTAAAGGAAAACCTCACTTATGAGGAGCACCCGGTGCAGATCTTGGATAAAAAGGTACAAAAATTAAGGAATAAGGAAATTAAGTAACTTTGGAGGAATCATACACACGATGAAGCAACTTGTGAAGCAAAAGTGAGATGCGGCAAAAGTATCCCAACCTGTTTAAAGAATCAGGTGAGCCGTTCAAGTTTTGAGGACAAAACTTTGTTTAAGGTGGGCAGGTTTCAAACCCAGTTTTCTTAGTAACCGAGTAAACTTCGGAAATTGGAAACCAAAACCCTAAACAGGATTAGTATGAGCAGCCTAGGAACTCTAGATCGCTTTTCTTCGATTTCAGTTTAAAAGAACCTCTATAGAATAATTTAATGTGGATTATTGTTTTAAAGTATATTTCAAACTATAAAAAGTTCTAATTTTGAAAATTTTTCTATTACGGGCCTTCCCGAGCTCCATTACGGAAAAGCGAGCCCTGGAACTAGAAATTCAGAAAAATATTCTGGAATACTCATCAGAACCAAAATTTTATAAGGATTTCAAACATATACGTTTTATAATTTTTCGGGTTATAAAAATTACAGTTATAGAATTTTTCCCGTATTTTTTTACTACGGTAAAGTAAATGTCTTGTCTACTATTTATTACTATTCACAAGTACAACCTACTACACACACCCATATCCTAGTCTTACAACCTTACAAATACTCAATTATATTTTCTTTTCCAAGAATTTTTGTCTCTTAACAAATTATTACATTTAATACTTTTTATTTCATAAATTACAAATCAAAACAATTTCAAACCTCTCTCTCTCCTTCCTACATGTATGGCCAGTGCAATTTCCCCCCCAATTGTCCTTTAATTGTTTTATTTTTCTTCTTTTATAATACAAAACAAACCCTAAATCACTTAATATAAATAATCCTTTTCTTTTCTCTCTCTTCATTTTTCATTTCATTTGTTTCAAGAACTCTCAAACTCTCTCCATTTTTGTCCTTGCCGTGAGCCCTATCCCCATCACACACACACACAACAAGCTTCATTCTTCTTCATTTCTTCACTAAATCCAACCTTAGGTGATGATTCTTAAGCCTCTCTACCATTTAATCTTGTAATGGCAAGATTATTCATGAGTGTTTTCACTCTAAGTCCCCATGAGCAATTGCTAGGGACAAGAAAATGCTACTAGATAATATCAAGCCATCACAAGAGTAAATCTTGTGTTTGATTAAGTTTTTTTTGAAATATTTTCATGTTCATGCATGTAGAAGTAGAGTAAAGTAGAGATCTAGCTTTTAGATGCTTATACCATGCTTGACATTTATGATCTTATGGATAAATTATGTTTCCATGCATTAATGCACATAAAGGCTTTGTTTTGTGTATATAGATGTTGTAGTTGGTAGATCCTTAGGCAAATAAAACAAAGAACTCACAAAGGTAAAGTTTTTGTTTGAAATATTCAAAGACAAATTCGTATGATTTCAAATCCCTATTTTAAAAACCCTTTTATCAATTTTAAAACTCATGTTTTATGTGAAAAATGAAGGGTATAGGTAATAGGTATCATTAAGTATTGATTTTTATAAGTTGAAATGAGTTTTGATGAGATTAATGTGTAAACCAAAGGGTAGAAACAATATAGAAAATGTTGAGTTACTACTCAATTTAGAAAAATCGTAATTTTGAAATAATACCATGAAAACACCTATTTTTCAACTCAAAATGAAAGTTTTATGTAGAATAAATGAAGTCCTTAAGGAATAAGTATAGTAAAGCCTTGAATTTTAATGCATTAAACAAGTTTTTCCCAAAAGAATCATTCAAAAATTTAATTTCTAAAAATTCGGATTTTGAATAAATCCTATTTGAAAACATATTTACAAAGTGTACAATGCAAGTTTTTATGTAGAAATGAAGGCTTGGGTGATAGATATAATGACAACTCATTTAGACAAGGATAATTTGATTTTCCTAAGGAAATAACTCCAAAACAAATGGGATGATCAAAGTTAGGAAACTAGTTTTCTTGAAAGTGAATAGTCATGGAGTTTTACAAATAAAAAGTTTCTTAAATTTCCTTTTAGTAAATAAGGTCAAGAGCATGCATGCATCAAGTTCATAACATGCCATTCATGATAGGAAATCATCAATATTGCACGTATGGTTGATCCATATGCTAGGAACATCGCAAACATTCACAAAATTTTTTCGGAATTGGAATTTTCAACTGATCAGATTATTTGGTGACCTGATTATTTTCAAAACTTGGAAATAATGTTAGAAATAGATATATCTTTCGAAGTAAATAGAAATCGGTATATTGTATGCTCAATTCCGAGTTAAAATGAGTTAGATATAGTCATTTGAAGTTAGGACTCTAACTTATGCGAAAATTGACAAACTTAGTAAATAGAATTGTTAAGTTAATAGAACCTTATAAGAAATACTCATTCCGGGTATTCCTTGTACTTAGGTGATTTGGAGGATGGATTTCCACTCCCCGATGACTACTATGACTAGTGGTTTTCTCTCCAAGGCCGAGTGAGTTCATTTCTTAAATAGTTGTTCTCATGTATGTGCTTGTAATTGTAGTGGCATTAGAATTAGGAAAAGATAAAATCATGATGAGTTATGATTTAATCATGGTTGAATGAATAATAAGTACATCGAGACAAGACTTGTTGGATAATCATGGTACGAGCTAGCATACACTTGGATTGTCTGAAATTCTCTATGATCACATTTAATCTACGTAATTAACATGCCATGATTATATGAATAAACTGTACATGCATATCACGTAGTGAGTCACGTTGCATTAGCTAATATACCTTTGGTGGGACAAAAGTACATTAGGGAAAGACGAGGGGGCCTATGTTAACATTAAGGATGTGAGATCGCTTAAGTTAACGGATGTGTAGTAGGCACATAAAACTACTATTATAAAACAACAGAGGTTGTATAACTAAGAGAAAGAGATCGGGGTTATGGTTGCATGACTTATGGACCACCCCACTCAGAATTGGAAATTATGGTTGCATGTCTAATGGACCATCCTAACCTCGAATAGAGGGCGTAAATCCATTCACATATGGCTCCCAGAAAGTCATATGCTTGTATGCTCATGTGCTTGTGCATTTCGTATGGTTGCTAATAACTTGTCTGTTATATACTGTTGTTGAGTATTAAATATTTGGAAATGAATCTCACTAAGCCTGTTAGCTTACACCCCGATAGTGTTGTTGTGGTGTTCCTATTTTTGGTTATTCCGAGAGAACACTTTTGATAGGATTATCATTTGGATGAAGGAGCTTTTGAAGAAGTCTAGACCTAACTAGAGGCGTGGACTTCTAGGAAAATCTCCTTGATATAAACCCTAGTATTTGTAATTGGATTTAGAATGGATGAACTTCCATTATTATTTTGACGTGGGTATGCCCCCTTGACTTTTGTAAAGACTTAACTTATTTATCTTGTTGTGATTTCTATTCTTAATGCTAATGTATGTCTTCTTAAGACTATTCGATTCAAAGTGTGATCCTAAAAATTGTGCAAGTATACCTTACACCCGATATGTAAACTTATGAGATGACTAAGGATGTCATACTTAAGTTTAAATATTGAGTGTGGTGGACTGTCGCATTTTTGATACCCTTTGGGGCGTGACAATAAGCAATCACTTTTCCTTCGTGAATTAGCACACATCCAAGACCATTTCTTGATGTGTCACTATGCACCGTGTATGGCTTCTCAAGGTTTGGCAAAACGAGTATCAGTGTGGACACAAGCTTTTGCTTGAGCTCTTGGAAACTCTTTTCTCTTTTATCAGTCTAGATGAACTTCTCATTCTTTGAGTAAGTTGTGTTAACGGCTTGTCTATAGTCGAGAAATTCTTTAGGAACTTTCGATAATAGCCAGCTAGACCAAGAAAGCTTCTTACTTCCGTTACCATCTTCGGTTGCTTCCACTCCATCACTGCTTTAATCTTTTCAGGATCAACCGATATGCCACCTCCTGAAATAACATGTCTTAAAAAGGATATCTTATCCAACCAAAAGTCACACTTTGACAACTTAGCATACAACTTATGTTCTCTTAACGTCCGAAGCGCCATACGAAGTGTTCCTCATGTTCCTCTCATGTAGCTGGTAGACCAAAATGTCGTCGATGAAAACTATAACGCATTAATCTAACAAGGCTTATAGATTCTATTCATCAGGTCCTGAAAGCAGCAGGTGCATTTGTCAATCCAAAAGACATCACTAAGAACTCATAATGTCCATATCGTGTCCGAAAAGCCGTCTTTGGTACATCCTCCAGCCTTACTCTTAACTGATGGTATCCAGACCTCCAGTCCTCAGTCGATGCATGAAAACACACTTGCTCCTTGCAACTGATCAAAGAAGTCATCAATCCAGGGTAATGGATACTTATTCTTAATTGTAACCTTATTCATGTAAGCCCCGGAAAATTTCAGTAAATAATTATAAGATGAACTTCGAAAATAAACCCTAAAAATCACTCCAAATTAAAACCGAATTTCGACAAGTCCTAAATCATGAACGAATTCAAAAATTTCTTAATCATGAGAAAATGAAAATCCTTAAAAATAAAATAAGAACTTAGTGGTCTTCAAATTCAAAACCACGACGTACGAAAAATTCCATGTTTAACTCCGACTTATAAAAACGGGTAATATAAAGCCCAAAAACAAATTATTAAAAAAAAAAAAGCAAATAACGATTAACTTTCGAAAATATAACTCAATTCAAGAATTCCGAAAACATTAAGAGATATTAAATACTTACAAAAAAAATTTAAAATAAATTTCTCAAATTAAATATGTTGTATAAACATAAAATACAGTTTCCAAATTGGCAAAGATCTAAACCGAAAAATCACCCGGAAACCCTAAGTGGAATACAATAGCTTAAGTCCGGCAATCTAGCGCCCCTAACCCTAGAGGCCGAGATGTAGTTTAAATATGTAGAATAGCTCATAGTAATATAAGTTTTTAAAAATATCAGATTGGTAAATTTTTGATATATTTCGAACCCGTTCGGATACAGACTTCGAAAAGCGTGTCCGGGCTCGAGACATCAAAAATATACCAATAGTACCGTTAGACTCGTAATTTCATAAGATTTCAAATATATCAGTTATATAATTTTTCGGGTTATAAAAGTTACAGTTATAACCTTTTTATCGTATTTCCATTATTACCGGTAATTGATTAGTCTTTTGCACTATTCATTTTTATTTCATTACAAAATTTTATTATTCTTATAAAGCCTTATATTTTAGATAAATATTTTAATATTATAGAAAATTTTGTTTTTCTAAAATTTAGTTAGTTCGGGCTTTACGGGATCAGATTCTGTTTAAGACCCGATACTAAAAATAAAATAAATTAATTTAATAATTGAAAATATTTAAATATTTATTTTCATAAAATAATTTTTAGAATTTTTCGGGTTATAAAAATTATTTATAGCCCTATTCGCGTATTTTGATCATACCGGTAACATATTTGTTAAAATACTAAAATAATTCAAATAATTATTTAATTTTAATTATGAAAAATCTGCTACAAATATTTGGAATAAATTTTCTAATTTTATTTTATTTTTTTATTTTATTAAGAAAGTACTTTTACAACCCATACCTTCAAGTACACCTTACACATATCACTTCCTTTTCACTTCAATCTTTCTACACATTATTCCATACTTCATGGCAGATTTTTCCCTTCTTTATGGCTGCCATTGTCCTTTATTCACTCCATTTTGACCAAATTAATTATATTCCACTCCTTCTTAAAGAAGCTACATACACATTTATTACACAATTCAAATTCAAGTCAAATTTCAACAAAATTTCTCTCTCTCTCCCTATAGTTCACGTGCAGCATGGCTCCTCTTGGCTGCCCTTGTTTTATTTTTTTCTCTCATTTATTCAATTAAAACACTCATTTTCTCTCTCCTTCATTTACTCACTTTCCCTCTTTCATTCCTTAGTCTTTTCTCTCTCATTTTCCTCTTTTCTTTCTTCTTCTTGTTCTTGTTTCTTCAATGAACAAGCTGCCCCCTTCTTCTTCCATGAGCTCCACACTATTTTTAAAGATTTCTAAGCCAATCTTCTTCCCAAAGCTCCATAGGTGATATAGGTAAAGTGTAATGAAGGTTTCATGCATCAAATGACCTTCCATAAGCTTAAAAGCTTAGGATGATGATGCCAAAAATGAAACACTCCTTTTCTCCACTATTATTATCTTGTATCATAATTATTTTCTTGTTTAAAGTTGATATATTTTGTAGATCTAAATTTTTGTTGCTTTGATTTTCGTTTATGCCATAGATCTAGTTATTTGAGTTGTTATTTTTGTTATTTCTTATGATTTATACATAGATCCATCATCCACATGTGTTCATGCATTTAAAACTAGTTTAGAAAACTAGATCTAGACTTTTGAGTTCATAAAATGCATTAGACTTTGTTTTATGTTCATGGATGACTTGTAGTAGCATGATGATAGTAGGAATGTTTTAGAAAACTCAAGATCTATTTTATTTTCAACAAAAATCATTTTTGAAAATTCGGATGAAAATGGAACCATATTTAGAAAAGTTTTTTTCAACTTCAAAATGTGTATTTTTCATTTAAAATGAAGGGCTTAGGGTATAGATAACATAAATGAAAGATTTTGATGAGCAAAGTTTAGATCTATGAGTTTAAAGTTTATTTTCATGGGTTTCATTTAGGTGTATGTTCATATTATGTGTAGATCTTAGATTTGAACTTAGACAAAAATTGTGAAATTCGTATTTTGGCAAAACCCTCATTTAAAAACCACTTTCCAAGTGTCAAAATGTAATTTTTACTTAAGAAAATGAAGGCTTAATATATATATAGCATCAAGACTTCATTTTATATGGTTCAAAGATGATTTTCAAAGATTAATTTTCAAAACAAAGTTCTATTCTCGGATTTTGGCCAAGGCCTAGTTTAAAAACATGTTTTCCAACTCAAAAATAAAGTTTTATTCAAGAAATGAAGGGCTCTTAGGATAGGATATGTAAGGAATGGATTTTCATAAGTTTAGATAGATTTTATCAAAAGATATGTTCAAAAATGAATTTTGTAAATTCGGATCCCAATCAAAACCAATTTTTAAAACCATTTATCAACTCCAAAACTCATGTTTTATGTGAAAAATGAAGGGTATCGGTAATAGGTATCTTTAAGGAATGATTTTTACAAGTTAAAATGAGTTTAGGCATGAGTAATGTGTAAAACAAGTAATGGAATTAAAATGGAAAATTTGAGTTAGTGATCAAATTGTCAAATTCATAATTTGAGATGATACATACGTAATCATTTAGTATTTGAGCTCAAATTGTAAGTTTTATGTGTTAAATGAAGTCCTTAAGTAATAGGTACCATAAAGTCTTAAATTTTAATGCATTAAACAAGTTTTTCCCCAAAAGAATCATTTAAAAAGTGGATTTTCTAAAATTCGGATTTTTGAGTAAAACATATTGGAAAATATTTGCAAAGTGTAAAATGCAAATTTTTGTGTAAGAATGAAGTCCTTAGTGGTTATGTATGATTGAGCCCTAATTTTCTAAATATCAAAGTGATTTCTACTTGAAGGAATCACTTAAAAACAAATTTCTATAAAATTCGGATTTCGGAATCAACCCTACTTGAAAACATGTTTACAAAGTGTAAAATAGAAATTTCTATGAAGAAATGAAGGTCATAAGTAATATATATGATGAAGACTCAATTTTAACAAAGATAATTATATTTTCTTAAGTAATAAATCCAAAGACAAATGGAAATGATCAAAGTTAGAAAACTGGACTTGTCATAAGTAGTTGTTATTATGGTCTTACAAAGTAAAAAGTTGTAAAACTTTCTTTTAGCAAAAATCATTAAGATCATGCATACATTAAGCTCATCTCATGTCATTCATGTTAGAAAATCATTCATATTGCATGTATAATTGAATTGACAAGTAGAAACATTTCAAGCATTTACAAAACTATTTTTCGGAAATTGAAATTGTTACTGCCCTAATCTGATCCGACCTTTTCGAAGCTTCAAAGTTTTCAAAACTTAAATATAATATTATAAATAGATAGATCTTTCGAAGTAGATAGAAATCGATATATTTGCGAGATTCCGAGTTAAAATGATAAAGTTATGGCTATTTTAAGTTGGAATTTCCGCTTAGGACGAGAATTACGAATTTGATAGTTCGTATAAGATCGTTTGGATTAGTTTGAGTTGAAATACTTATTAGAGTATTTCTTCCTTTTTAAGTGATCCCGAAATCGACAATTCCCTGCCACCAAATTATTATTACTAGAAGACGGTGATCCAATGGCCGAGTGAGTTTTCTCCTTGTTTTGTTACCTTGATTGTGCATGTAGTTAGTTGCATTAGAATTATAGGAACAAGATAAAAATTGATATGAATGGGGATGGGATATATGATGAGGCTGTGATGAATGTATGCCAAAGAATACTAAAGCATATCGAAACCACGATTTGATTGGGTAACTGCACTGTTCATATTATTTCTGTTATGTGTATGATATTGGCTGGTCACTCTAAAGAATGTATAAATATTTTGACCTAAGCAAAAATTAAAGTGGTCATGCATCGCATCAGACATATTGCATTGGTAGCATGCTACTCCTACACAGGTCGATCGGTATGGTCCGTCGATGCCTCGTTTGGATAACGAGCCCGGTGCCAGAGCTCATTTAGGGGTACTAAGGGGCATGTGGATGCATTCCTGGATGAGCCTAGCCGAGTTGAGTGCTAAGAGCCGAGGGCTTGGGGACTAGATGCAGTCGTGTAGACTCAATACCATACCTAACCCAAGATACGGAGGGCGTAAATTCGTTCTGTGTGTGGGTTCCGGATACCCATGCATAATTGCTTACTCACGTGTTTGTTCATGCATAGCACATGATGATTATAACTTGTTTGTTATGGCACGGAATTAAGGGAATTCTCACTAAGCTAGTGTAGCTTATACCCAATAGTTGTTTAAAGGAGCAGGTTATCTCAAGAATGCAAAGTGGGGACTAAATTGGTTGGAGCCGGGAATGACTCCAGGATTTCGGCAAAGAATACGAATGTTTGAAGTTATTAGCTAGTTTTATGATTTATCTTGTAATAGTTTATGTAGGGAAGTTTGTGGACGAATGTAATTGAAGTTGAATGATTTGTATTTTGAAGTATAGTGATTCATATATGAAGTATAGTGGTATGTATCGAAAGTGTAGTGGACTGTATTTCCTTTACATTGTTACTCAATTGTATCAACATAAAATGTATCATTCCGATGTGTCTCCTTTATGTGTTAGACGCCTTGTACATAGTATGGAAGCCTTCGCGTGACTGAGGTGGTCATTCTTAGGCTTTAATATTGTGTACGGGGACTGCCACGTTTAGGTTATCCTTCGGGGCATGACAATTCAACTCCTAGTAATCGATACATAACCTCATAGACCTATCATTTTTCTTAATGAACAAGACTGGTGCTCCCATGGCGATACACTTAAGTGAATAAATCCTTGATCTAGAAGCTCTTGTAATTGCTTCTTGAGTTCCTTCAATTCTACTGGTGCCATGCGGTATGGAGCTTGCGATATTGGATCGGTACTTGGCATCAAGCTAATCTCGAAATCAATCTCCCTCTTTGGTGGCAATCCAGGTAATTCCTCAGGAAAAACATTAGGAAACTCATTGACTATAGGTATATCCTCCACCTTTGGTCCTTCGCTTTCTTCTTCTATTGTATTGATTTGTCGGTCGATCTCCTCCTCATTCGTTACTAACTCGAGCAAACTTAATCCTTGTCTCCTTATGACTGTGGATTCTCCTTTGAACTCAATATCCTTCCCATTTACATCCCTAAAATTCACCTTCTTCTCTCGACAATCTACTGTGGCTTTAACATGAGTCAACCAACTCATTCCAAGAATTACTTCATACTTATTCATCTCCAATACAATCAAGTCACTTGCCGTATGGTGTCCTTGGATTTCTAAAGGACATTCCTTCAGCATTTCTTGGGTGGTTACGATGCTACCTATGGGTGTCTTTATCTTGAAGCAGGTGGCGGTGGTGACTATAGGTAAACCAATCTTCTTAGCAAGGTTGGGGGTGATAAACGAATGGGTGGCTCCAGTATCAAACAAGGCATAGGCGGTTTCTCTAGCTACTCGTATACTTCCTGCGTTCAACACGCACTAGTTACTAACCATACTACACTTATCTAACTTTTTTAAAGCTTTAGGCTAAAAAGATATAGGGGTTCTATTGTTACAGATTCGATAACATAAAAAGATAATATAAACAATCAAAACGATAGCTTAAGGTTAAGGCTAACCTACAACAAGTCCATGACCATAGCCTTCGTCTCCCTCCAAGGCAGTAAACTCACATCCTTCTTCTTCATCATCAACTTCCTCGCACATCCACTGGCCCTCCAAGTTGTAAACTCTCATTCCATGCATCGAGGTACCAAAGCGATTCCCATTGCCATTGTTGGCTCTAACAAGGGCAGATCCTCCGAGGTGTTGGACGACCTCACTAGAGCATTTTTCCTCTTTAGGCATTCATTTGCAAAGTGCCCTGGTTGCTTACACACATAGCAGACACTGGCGTTCTTCTTAGGAATCTCCAAGATTTTATGACCCGGGTTGCCACAAAAGTAGCACTTGTTTTGCAATTGTGGGCAAGACTTTGGATAATGGTTCCCTCGGCATTTCCAGCATGTGATATCCACCTTGGTCACTTCACTCTGATTACTTCCACTTCCTTTGAAACTTCCAAATGTCTTAAACCTCTTATTTTTGAACCCAGAACTCTGTCCTTCATAAGGCTTCCTTCCAAACACAAACACTTTCTTTTCCGGAGCTTTTGTTTTCATCTTTTTGGCTCCTTTATGATTCGAGCCTTTTCCACTAGCTCCTTAAAACTTCTGATATCAAATTCCACCAAACGAATCTTTAGGTCCTCATCTATCCATTCAAGAAAACTTTGCTCTTTAACTCCTCGCTGTGCTTATAGGATTTAGGAGCATACTGTAACAAGTGACTGAACTCGGTTTCATACTACTCGATGGTTCTCCCCCTTTGAGAAATATGCAAGAAGTCAGCACTGTACCGAACTCTGAGACTTCCTGGAAAATAGATCTCCAAGAACTTTTCTTGAAACATATCCCAAGTAACTGGAGCAGGCAATTCTTGCTTCTTCGATTCCCACCATATTCGAGCATTAAATTTCAACAGGAATGTCCCAAAACTGACTCTTAAGTGGTGAGGCAGCTCATAAGCATCAAACGATCTCTTGACTTAGGCCAACCAGTCTTCGGCCTCATCTGGTTTTCCGAAAGCTCCATCAAAGTAGCTGTTACTTTTGATGAAGTCGGCGAGCAAGTTTCGGTGTGATCTCGGCGATGGTGGTGGTGGTGGAAATGGCGCAGCATGCGAGTGTTCGCCGGGTGCTTCTACCATTACTTCAGGAGCATTCTGTGGTGGAGCAAGAGCTGGAATATTTTGATTTTGTTGTTGAATCAAAATAATCAACAACTGGTTCATTTATCCAAGGGCAGCAGTGAAGTCATTTTGCTGGTTCGGGCAGGAGCAGGATTATTCTCCGGTTGGTTTTGCGAAGGTACTCCTTGTTAAGCTGGTACATTGTTGGAATCTCTTTGTTCTCTATTCCTAAGTCTTCTTGGATGGCTATTTAATCGTTTAGATTTTAGTTTCTATTTTTCGCTCTATACTAACGTTTATAGAATTCACGGAAGTCTCAAATATAAAGACCATAAATTTAGATCAAAATACAAAACTTATGGAAATAAATTTGAAAATAGGAATTAATAGGAGCTTAATAAGAAATTAAGAAATTCAAATACAATTTTACGAAATCAAAATCATGCATCTTACTCACAAAAAGAAATAATATAAATGCCATAAAAATAAAACAAAGGAATCACATTATTAAGAAATCATTAGGTCACTTGTTGTCTTCTAAACTCCTTACTACATCTTTTAATTAGTTGCGATTTAATACTAAGGCGTTACGTCTTAGGTGAACGCGATGCTTTCTTCTCATCGTGGCTCCTTACTTCTTTTCTCGATCCTTCCATTGAGATTTGGTTGGTTTCTCCTTCTTTCCGCTTCGATTTCTTAAAAGAATATCCTTGCTTTCGATCCTTTGATGATGTCTACGAGACTCGTTTCCGACATTACCTAAGGTTGGTTGTATAGTCTTTTATGTAAGCATATTCTTCTTTTAGTTTCATTATCAAAAAGCAAGTTAACTTTGTTTTCTTACTAATTGCAACTTACAAGGGTTGTGTTTTCTTAAGGCTTAAAACGGTTTGGAAATCCACTTATTCTTTTTAAGGGTGTAAACTAGTTCTATAGCCATCTATATATCTTAGGTATAGTCATAAAACATGTGGTTTCCCATATATCCCCACTTTCTATAATTCTAGGATTTTTTCTAAAACTCTTATGGCTTAATCGTAAAATTATCCTATCTTTAAGACTTCTACTTATAAACTTACTATTTCTTTCCCTAATCTTGATGCTTTGATAACAACTTAAACTGTCACGCCCCAACGGGTACCCCAAACGTGACAGCCCACTGTACACAATATTAAAACTTAAGAATGACTACCTCAGTCACTCGAAAGCTTCTATATCGGTACAAGGCGTACATTCACATCCAAGGAAGACCAGTGGAGTAGTGCATTTTAAGATATTGACAGCGGAACATACAAAATAACACTTCATTGAAATATAATCTTACAACTTCTAAGGGGCATTCCCTTGATAATTTCCATAATAACATGGTCTTGCTAAGATAAATAAATAAAACTAGAAGATTTTAGAAGAAATCTACTCTAAGACTTCAAAACAGAGTTCGTCCAAAAGCTTTCCAAAATAAAGATTCTACCCGGGTGATCAAGACGGTCTCGGGTGCAAAATGATAATTCTACAATATCAAAATTCTATAGGGGTATAAGCATAACTAGCTTAGTGAGATATTCCTTACGCAAAATTACTTATAACAGGCAATCAACCAAGTTTAGTAATCAAGCATATGAAATGCAACATCCATATGATCAAACATTACATACGACTATCCGGTTTCGTATGTATGATGGATTTACCCCTCCATCGATGGTTAGGTAATGATTTGAACTAGGTCCCAAACGACCTCCTTAAAAGTTGCGCGCGTCTTAGGGTTCCAACGAACCATACTACTACTAATCCTCGGGCTTTCCTTACCCAAAGCGTTTGATCCAGCTTGGCTACAACTTGAGGCCGTATTCTTCGAATGTCCTAAATCCTCAAGATGTAGCTAGGCAGCTTATCTTTCCCGTCCCACGCTGAGGAGTAATAGCAAAATTTTGAAATGATATTCTAAGTGATATGCATGAGCAATTTATTTTATGAGGATTCCACTATGACATTAAATCATTTAAAACGATCAAGTAATCATTGCACACATAGCAATACATACATAGAAACAATTATATCAATCACAGATCAGGTTCCGATATACTTATCGTTCATTGATCGCACATAACAATTCACATACATAATTCCTATGATATCCCACATGCATATCAATTTTATCCTTTCCTAATATCTAGTGCTCTATTCCACAAGCACATGCACGAATACGTAAACGTAAAGGAAACTCACCCGTCTATAGCGGTCTTCTATGAGTCGAAGTAATCCTCGGGGAAGGGAATATCATGGTCCTCGACACCTAAACAAAAGAAATACCCGAAATGAGTATTTCATCCAAGATCTATTCAAACTCTATAATTCTATCTTATTGAATTCATCAAAAATCATATGAATGGAAATCCCAACTTAAAATGGCCATAACTTGCTCATTTTAACTCGGAATTTCGCATATTATATACCGATTTCTACCTACTGGAAAATATCTATCTATTTATAAGGTTATTTTTATCAAAAGAAGTCATTTAGGTCTTGGAATAGTGACGTACAGAATTGATAAGAATTTCTAGATTTCAAAACTCAGGTTTTCAAACTTTTCTCCATCCAAAAATCTTTGTGCCAAAAATATAGATATTTGTTTGGTTGAAAAAATCCTTTAAAAATATATATATATATATATACTCAAATTATATGCATGAATTTAGTGGTGTTGTCTCAACAATGATTTTTGTAAAACAATGTGCCTTAAAGTGAGATTATGCTAAGACTCGAAAAGAAATTAGTTTTGTTTGAAACATTTCCTAAATTATCATAAGTGAGTATTTCCTTCTTTTAATTTCATTTCTTAGTTATTGAGAATAATTAAATTTCAAAAAGTAATTTTAATCTTTTAAGATTCCTACAACTTTATTTCTGGTGGTTTGGAAAAATGTAGTTTTTCTAAACATTTCTTGGTTATGTGTTCTAAAGTTTTTCTAAAGTTAATCCACTTTAAATAATATCAATGATCTTATAAGTTATTTATTATTTTTATTTCCTAAGTAAATCTTATCCTTAGGAAGGTTATTCTATGATAATTTTGTAAAACTTATATAAACCTTAGTATGTTGATGAAAGCTTTGCATATGAGTTTAAGAAAACTTTTGTTTGAACAAAGAATTAAGTTTAAAGAAACTTTCTTATTTCATTGGTTTGAAAATAGATTTTGTAATAACTTTATTTTATGTATTCATTGATAAAATCCCATATAATATTTTTACTAAAACTTGAGCTAAACTTACCTAACTTTAGAAAATATTTGTTAAGATAAAACTCCAAGCCTTTATAGAAAAATAATTTCTTGTGACAAATTTTATTTTTAAAGAGAGTTCCTATATTTATTACTTAAGAAAACTCCTTTTCATTATGGTTGAGACAATATCAACATGTTCATGCATGAATGAGAATATGTAACTATGAGAAATATAATAAAAACAACATAATAAGATAAATGTAATGAGAGTATAAAAGTAAAGTCAAGTATTGGGAACCTTAGCTTCATCAAGGTATCCCGAGACTAAAAAAGACTAGTCCAAAAAAAAAAGGAAAAGGAAAAGAAAAGAAAGAAAATTGTTTTGACTTGATATGGACAAGTCTAAGACTAGAAAGACTAGTCTTGATAATAGCATGAGATAAATAAATAAATTGCAAAGCATGAAGTTAAATAAATAACAAGTGAGCTTATATTCTCTAAAGAAATATATATACATAATATACATAATACTATATAGAAGTTAGATTAGAACAAATAATAATAACAATAATCACAACAACATAATAACAACATAGTAGAAGACATGAACAAAAACAAAACATGAACATATTATTGCTTCTTTAAGAAACATACACTAGCTCATGTTAAGTTAAATGAACATGATGAGTGGATAAGAGAAAGTTTTACCTAAGGTTTATGTGTTTATTAAAGAGGAATAGAATGAGTTGTAGTATGTAGACACCCAATTTTTGCCCAATTAATTAAGGCTTAAATTTATAAAGTTAATTAAACAAAATCTTCATTTTTGTTTAATTAAACTCATTTTTCCAAAAGCCTTAATTAAGTAATGAGTTGGCTAAGTGATCGAGGCACAGGCCAAATGGCCTGTTGGTTTAACACATTGACCCAAATACAAACCCAAGCTCAAAGACCCAGGTTCAAACCCTAGCAAAGGCAAATTTTTGCCTTTTTATCATCTCATATTTTTTGCCTTCTCAAAGTGACTTTTTGCCTTACTTTGCATCAATTTTTAACTGACAAAACATCATTAATTATTGAAATTGATGATGCAATTGCAAAGTAGACATGGAATATGAAAGATCAATACACAATTCATGTGTAAAAACAACCCAAAAGTCACAAAATTCGTGCTAAAAAAATTGGGAAAAAAATACAATTTATAAAGCATTCAATTGCACATAAATGAGGAGTTACAAGAATTGATAAAATTGGATGATTAATCTACCCACATTGAATGATTTGATGAAGAATATGAAAGATTAATCATCAATTCATCAGTTTGAAACAAATTAAACACGAATTTTTGAATTAAATTCGTGCAAATGAAGAGGAAAATCAAAAAATCAATTCGTTTCTGAAACAATATGAAACGTAAAATTAAGCTTGCAATCTATAAATAGAGGGTACTAGGATCAAAAGGCACAACTCAATTTCAAGAAACATACATACAATAAGTTCAATTCGAGATTTTCGAATTTAGAGTTTATGATTCGAATTTTTCAAATTCGAAATGATTTGATCAGATTTGGATCAAATTGAGTGTTTTATTAGTGTTAGAAACAAGTTTTGATTATTTTAATGTACTTGGATTTGATCAAATTAATCAAAATCATCTCTGCAAATTTTCTTTTATTTTTTTAAAACGACCGCCGGCGATCACCACCTCGAACCGCCATCCACGGTGGTTCTGGGCGCGAACCACCACCACCAGCGGACGCGCAACCACCATAGGAGTCGGGCCGACAAGCTTGTGGAGGTCAACAACCACCAAGGACGGCCGAGGAACGCTCGAAAGGCTGCGACTTCATCTTCTTCGCCTAATCGGGTCATATCCGACCCGAAAATCCGAAGTCCAACCCGCCCTGGTCAACGGTCAACGGTCAGCCCAGATCAGACGGCCCAGATTCAATCATCCAAATCAGACGGTCCAGATTTGATCAAGCAGATCAGCGGCCCAGATTCAATCGCCCAGATCAGATGGTCCAGATTTCATCAAGCAGATCAGCGGCCCATATTCAATCATCCAGATCAGACGGTCCATATTTGATCAAGCAGATCAGCGGCCCAGATTCAATCATCCAGATCAGACGGTCCAGATTTGATCAAGCAGATCAGCGGCCCAGATTTAACTATCCAGATCAGACGGTCCAGATTTGATCAAGCAAATCAACGCCCCAGATCGAGTCAAGCAGATCAGACGGCTAGGATCGGTCTTCAGATCAGACGATCCAGATCGCATCCGCTCCATCCAACGGCCCAGGTCAATCCGTATTATTTTATTATTAGTTTATTATATAATTAATTTCAGAAAATAGTAAAAAATTCATAAAAAATCATTAAAAAATTCAGAAAAATTCAGAAAAATCCAGAAAAATCAAAATAATTATTTTTTATATAAATTTTTTTTTATATTTTTGAATATTTTTAATATGTATTTATACATAAATTGCTTTTAGAAATGCGTATTTAATGCATGAAAAATAATTTTAATATATTGTAAAATATTTTGAATATGTTGTGAATTTATGTGATGATTTAAAAAAAATAATAATAATAAATAAATAAAAATGATAAAATTGGATTTTCCAAAACCAAAATTAAAAAAAAAAATGATTTTTGGACTTAGAAAAATATGTTTTCATAAATAAAGAATCAATTGATTAGATCATAGGATCATCAAAAAATGATTTTCACAAAAATATAAAATTTAATGAACTTAAATTGAGAATAGTTCAAAAATTAAAATTGATCAACAAATTAAAGTTCTTTTTAAAAGAACTACGTTTTGTCTTATCTCGATTAGCGAGTACGTAGGCACCTACGGGGCGACAATAAAAAATAAAAAATGAGAAAATATTTTTTGTTTATCATTTTGATTATTTCTATGAAATTTTTGAGAAATAAAAAATATAAAAAATAAAAAGAAAACAAAAAATGTGACTTGTAAATTTTTTATTTGAATTTTTGAGCATATAAAGGATAGATTATAAATTTAAAATTCCGAAAGTGGTAACCATTTGGTTTTAATAGGTTAGCCCCCGAATCCATGATATCTGGTTTTTAAAAAGTTTGTTTTTTTTAAATCAAATTTTTTCGCAGACTAGTAGCTAAGTTAGGATCAACCGACCCATTGATCCTAGCTTTTGTTTTTTTTTCCCGATTTATATCGGGTGGCAACTCTAAATCATTTTCAAAAAATTTAAAATTTCTCTTAACCCCTAGTCGAGGATTCATGTTAAATGGGTTCGGGTTTAATATGAATCGGGTTAGGAGAAATGAACCAGATAGTGGAAAAATCCAGGCTCGACATAGTAATATGTGGGAAAGGGTTTTATGGAGAGAAAAGAGAATTTGGAAAAGAATTTTGAGAGAGGGATTTTATGGAGTGATTTTGGTAGAGTTTTAGTAGGAATGAATTGTGTGAAAGAATGAAGGAAGAAGGGGGTATTTATAGAGTTTTTGAATGGAAATTAGATGTAATAAAATAAAATGAAAAAGAAAAATAAATTGATTGAAGAGAGAGAGGGGAGGCATCGGTTTTGCATGTAGAGGGGGGAAGAAAATGATTTATTTTGTTATTTTGTAATAAAAAGAAGTAATGTGTAAAGTGTGATATGATTAAAGTTGTATGGAGAAGGTAAATTGTAAGGTATAGGTATGGTAGTGTGTAAGAATTAAGTAAAAAAAAGTAGAGATAGATGAATAGTATGAATAGTAGAAAAGTACTATAAGTAGTAGACTAGACAATTAAATACCGATAGTAAAAAAAATATGCGTAAACAGCCTATATCTAATATTTTTAGTTACCGAAAAATTCTAAAACTGATATTTTTGAAAACCTTATATTTTTATGAGTCTATTGGTTGTTGTCGAATATTTCACTATCTAGTGCACCAGGGCACGGTTTTTGAAAACCGATCTCGTTCGGATCCGCAAGACACTAGAAAAATATGAATATGATATTTATAAGCTTTCATATATTATTACGAACCATTATCCATAATTATCTCAATTTCATTGTCTAGGGTTTAAGAACACGGAATGTCGGATCTAGATTCACTAACTAATCATAGAATTAGGTTAACTTTAGGTTCTGGTTTCACTTCCGGTTCTAGGGTTTACTTATATTTATGAAAAATCTAAGGGCTTATACACATTGATAGGTAAACAAGGCGATGTTCTCAATGGCGTAGATTATTTCCAACTCCGACCATTTCTTTTTCCTTATGGGGCAATATCTTATTGTTTGAACAACCTTTGCCCATTTGGTATGTCTCAATCCCTTTTCCCATAGAAAAACATTTCCTTCAACAATCTTGGTCTTCCCGCTAAAGCAAACGCTTCAGAAAGGACTCTAAGTCTTAGCCGGTAGTTGACAAGGGTTTCATTTGGCCTCTTTTGGAATTTCTGTGCCTCTAAGCGGGCTTCACCTTATTACATCTATTCACAAAAGAAAGGGAGTCAGAAAACTTATTCTACCCATGCTAAGACTATCTAAGTCTTTCTTAGTTCCATTCTAATGATTTCTTCCTAAGTCCATTTCTAGCGTTATGATCTAAAATTCTTAACCATGCTCTGATACCAACTTAAACTATCATACTCCAAAGGGTGCCCTAAATGTGACAGTCCACCACACTTAATATTAAAACTTAAGTATGATAACCTTAGTTATCCCAAAAGATTCGATACCGGGTGTAAGGCATACATTCACAATCATAGAGGACCAACTTTGAAACAAGTTTTTTAAGAAGACATTTATATAGCAATTAAGAATAGAAATCATAACATAAATCTCTTAAATATGGAATATAAAGGTCTTACAAAATATCAAATGGGCATTCCCCTATCAAAGATAAAGTCTATCAAAGTCTATTCAGAATAATACATTGGAGATTTACTTAGAAGGCTAAGCCTACTACTAGTTTTTGACTTCTTCCAAAAACTCCTTAGTCCAAAAAGGTAGTACCTGAGAGAAATATCCCTGAGGCGTCAACCATAGATAGGGGTGCTGCAAGAGATATCTATAAAGGCGTAAGCTTCTTGCTTAGTGAGAATTAATTCCACAAATAAAGTACTCAGACAATCAATATTTAAACAAGTTATTTAGACAAACATGAGATGCAATCAACACGTGAGCAAACAATTCATATGATTTTCTAGGAATCATATGTTGAATGGATTTACCCCTCCATTCAGGGTTAGGTGTTCTGCGCAACAAGGCCATAGTTCGCAAATGAAGTTTTTGTAGTTTTTATACGAGCCACGACTAGCCGCTAAATTATAGTTATTTTGGGTGTCCACCTACCATTTATTATGGGCAATCAATTGCCATATAGTAGAATTTCAAGTTCTATGGGCCTTATTACTATGCCCTTATCCTACCAAGGATATAGTAATGAATGCAATGTGACTCACTACGTGTCATGCATAAATCATTTTATTTAAGTACTCATGGCATAATATTAGATATTTTAAAATTGATCATAGGATTCGCAGAAAATCATTCCTCTACTAAATCATATAATGATTTGTTAACAATTTCCGCTTCGATATACTTAACATGGCTTTAATCATATAAGTAAGGCATATGTGCTATCATGTTTTTATCTTTTCCTAAAGTCTAGTGTCGTTAAACTACAAGCAAAAACATAAGTATAAAAATGTAAGAATTTAAACTCAATTAGCCATGACAGTAGATAGCTTCTAGTCAAAGTAATCTTCTAGGTAAGGAAGCACGGACTCCACGTCACATAAAAAAGAGAAATACCTAAAGTGGATATTCCTTGGAAGTTCTACTTAAACTTGTAATTTTATTTCACTAAGTTCGTCAAAAATTAGTGTAAGTGAAATTCCAACATAAAACGGCCATAACTTGCTCATTTTAACTCAAAATTTCGCATAATATATACCGTTTTCTACCTATTTGAAAAAATCTATCCATTTTTAAGACTATTTCCTTCATAAAAGGTCATTTGGGTCTCTAAAAGATACGGTATAGAATCAATACGAAAATCTTAGCCTTTAAAACATGGTTTTTTTTTCTAACTTTGTCTCAATCAAAAATCCCATAGCAAACATATACATATATATATAGTTGAAAAAAAAATCCTTTTAATACATATGTAACTCATATTATACACAAGATTCTAATGATGTTATCTAAACCAATGATTCTTCATAAAACAATCTTGTCTTGGTAGCTGGAAAAAAAATGTGTAGCTTGACAAAATTATTCTAAGTTGTTTAGAAATAAAGCTAAGGATTTTTAAGCCATTAAGTAAGTGATAAAGTTTTACTTTCCTTAATTCCTAAAAGATAATTTTTTATTCAAAAACTTTAGTCTTTCTAAGCTATTCTTCAAATTTTATTCCTTAAGTATATTTTACTTGGTCAGTTGATTTTCAACTTATTTTGGAAACTTGTGTTGGCCTTGGTAAGGATTTTATAATCAAGTTTTAAGAAAACTTATCATAGAAAAATATTTATTAATCTTAAGGTCTTTAGTGGTAGTTTGAAAAAAAAACCAAGAGTTCCTTAGTTACTTTTGTAAAAGCTTTGTATATCAACAATGCTAGAATCTATGATGATTTTTGTTAAAAATCCTTTGAAAATTATTTAGTTGAAATAAAATTCTAGGTCTTAATGAAACTTTATCCTAAATGGTAAAACTACAATATTAAAGTAAGTTGAGCTTGTTTTCTTTTATTTTAAGAAAGAACTTTTTATTCCTATTAAGACAACAATTAATATGATCATGCATGAACAATGAGTATGTAGCTAGTAACATGAAAAAATAATAATAATAAGAGAAATGGAAAATATAAGCATGAGCAAGAAATACATATCAAGTATTGAAAGTCCTAGCTTGATTTCAAGGCTTTCGGACTTAGTCATGGGCAAGTCCAAAAAGAAAAACAAGAAATAAGAAAATCATTTTGACTTGATAAGGACAAGTCTAAAACTAGAAAAACTAATCTTAATATTAAAGCATGTAATAAATAAATGAATTGTAAGCATAAATAAATAAATAACGGTTATATTAGTGAGCTTATATGCTCTAAGAAATATACATAGATACATAAATATAGATAATACAATATAGGAGTTAGGTTAGAACAATAATAACATGTAACATAATAAAGTAACAAAGTAATAAAATGTAATTTATTCATTAACATAGTATTGCTTTATAACATTTAAATGTTTAAGGAACATACACCATTACATGACATGATAAGAAATATAGGGAAAAAATTTACCTAAGATAGAAATATGGTTAGTAGTTAAAGCGAGGTTTTGGTAGTATGGGTGCAGAAGAAATGTGGGAAAATATGGAAAAGTGAAAGAAATTTTTGGAGAGAGGATTTGAGAAGTGATTTTGGAAGAGTTTTGTTATGGTAAATGAGTGTGTGAAATAAATGGAGGGAGAGGGGGTATTTATAGAGTTCTATGGAGGGTAACTTGTATGAATTAAATAAAACAACAAAGAAAAAAATAAATGTGTGGGTATATAGGGGTGTGCCGGCATAAAGAGAGGAGGGAGAGAGAGAGTGTTTTTTATTTGTTTGTATTTTTATTAATTAAAAGTAACAATTTGCAAGGTATGATGTGATTAAAAGTGTATGGGAAAAGTAACAAATAAGAAATAGGTATAGTTTAGTGTAAAAATAGATGTAGAAAAGTAAAGATAGATAATAGTGTAGAATAGTAGTATGAATAGTAGATAAAACAAATTAATACCTATAGTAAATAAAATACATGTAATTAAGCTGTTTGATATTTTTAGATACCGAAAAATTATAAAATTGATATTTTTGAAATCCTTGTATTTTTACGAATCTAATGGTATTATCAGAATATTTTTACCGATCAATGTACCGAGGCACGATTTTCGAAAATTGATCATATTCAGATCTGAAACACACTAAAAATTAACGAATCTGATATTTTTAAGCTTTCTTATATTATTATAAATTATTATCCATAATTATTTCAATTCCGTTGTTTAGGATTACGAGCATGAGATTGTCGGATCTAAATCTACTAGAGTTTGGCATATATTTGTTGATTTAGGTTTCCATTTGACTCCGGTTTAGGTTTAAGCATAAACCATAGCTTAAAATCCAGGGCTTACAGAGAAAATATTATCTAGAGCTCTATTCTCATTCATGCTTATTATCAGTGAGCTTCTAGACAGAGAAAGGAAATATTTTATTTCCAAATATAATCACAAGTGTTGAATTGCTCATCTTGAGCTAAAGTTTGTGGTGATTAATAAAGTGGAGGTGAAGACCTCGATAGAGACAATTAGTAGACCATGAGAGTAGGAAGTGGGCGAACTTTAGGTTAAAAATATTAGCTTGATTTCTCTCTATCCCTATCTATTATTTAACATTATTATATATGTTGTTGTTTGATTTTCTGCTGTTATATTTTTTATTTCGTTTCATATAATCTCAAATTAATCTATTTTTGGACAAATACTCAATTCACCTCAACTCCCCCCTCCTCCCTTGAGTATTCCTAGTGTATATTTTCATAATAAACACTAGGAACTAGAAAATTTCTAAGTCAAGTTAAAATCAACTCACTAGTTAAGAAAACACTTGAAAAGTAATATCATTAAACAACCTAAAGTAACAAGTTTTCAAAAATATAAAGTTTATTTTTATGAAGTCCATGAAATAGGAAATGATATTTAATATATAAAAAGTACTTATTTAAATAAACTAAAAATCTTAGTTTTCATTTCAATAAATTACGAAGGAAACTTGAGATTCTAATCTTTAAATTCCTAAAGGAGATTGTTTTATGAAAAATCATAGTTTTGACAACAACACTTGAATCATGCATGTAATCTAAGTTTATATATGTATAAAAAGGATTTTTCAATTATACAAATATCTATATACTGGTTATGGGATTTTTGGTTGATGAAAAGCTTGGAAAATTGTGTTTTTAGGGTTGGGAATTTCGTAACCATTCTATACTGAACCATTTTGTGACCCAAATAACCTTTTACAATAAAAATAACCTTAGAAAAAGATATATCTTTTTGAGTAAGCAAAAAACGACATATAATATGCGAAGTATGAGTTAAAATGATTAAGGTATGGCCATTTTAAGTTGGAATTTCACACCATCTAAATTTAATGAACTTTATATACTAGAATTAGCAAGTTAAAGTAGAATTTCCTATAGATACTCATTTTGAGTATTTCGCTTATTTAGGTGACGTGGACAATGACTATCTTTACTTGGATAACTATTAAAACTGGTGGAATGCCACACTATGGTTGAGTGCGTTTGTTTCCTACATTTTGTACTTATATTTTTGCTTGTAAATAGTGGCATTAGAATTAGAAAAGATAAAAAGGAAGTGCATGTGTTTTATATACATGGTTGAATTTATCTTAAGAATATCGATGCAAGAATTTTCTATAATCAAATGATTGAATTAGTATAGTATTGATATGTCTGCTAATTGTATGATCACCTTCAAATTATCTAATGTCATGCTATGAGTACTAAATTTAATGGATTCACACACAACATGAAGTGAGTCACATTGTATTCATTACTATATACTTGGTGGGACAAAGGCATAGTAGTGAGGTTAGCAAGGCCCAAAACTCTGCATAACGGTGAATGGTTGCCCAAATGAAATATGTATTAACGGCAAGTAATAGCCCATATGAACTACAATTTAATGGCTAGTAGTGGCTTGAATAAATTACAAAATCCTTATTTGCAAAACAACAGTTTTAGAGCCCGGAACACTTAACCCCAAATGGAATGCGTAAATCCACTCAACATGTGATTCCCGAAAAATCATGTGTATTGTATGTTCACATGTTTGTTACATTTCATATGCTTATTTAAGTAACTTGTTTGATTATTGGTTGAACGAATATTATTTGTGGAAATATTTCTCATAAGCAAGTAAGCTTATACATTCTAGATATCTTTTGCAGCACCCTTATCTATAGCTAAAGCCTAGGGGCTATTTCACTTATGTACCATCTTTTGGATTCAAGAGCTTTTGGAAAGAAGTCGGACTAGAAGTACACTTAAACTTCTAAGTAAAACTCCGGTGTATTTCTTTTGAATCATATGCCTGATGAACAAATATTTTTTTTTTTTTTGTTAGAGAAATGCTCCTTTGATATCTGCAAGACTCCTTATATTATATTTAAGTTGTTATGTTATGATTTCTATTCTTAATCGCAATTATGCATAACTTCTTAAACAACTTGTTCCAAAGCATGGTCTTCTATAATCGAAAGTACACCTTATACTCAGTATTGAAGCTTTTGGGATGACTAAGGTGGGTATACTTAGCTTTAAAATCGAGTGTGGCAGATTCGCGTTTAGGATACCGTTTGGGAGTGACAGCTAAGGTTACTCAAGCATGAGGCAGGTACCATAAGAGAGAAAGAGGGAAGCTTGTGAAAGCATATTCACGCATGATCTCAAAGTAATTATTGTAAAAAAAAAAAAAATTGAGGAGCACAGCAGGCACCTTATGATAATGAAGATTAAATCAATTTTTAAGAAGTATCAAATTCCCATGTTTTTTTTTCAAGAAAACAGAGCGAGGATTACACTAGGTATTGGCGAAGCAAATGTGGGTTCATATCTGGTGGTTTTCTTAGAGGAAGTTCTCAAAAGAAGAGCCATATCAAAAAAGATGCTCAAAATGGCATCTAGAGAATTGCTTTTTTGAAGAAGATCAAGAGAATCTCTACAAGCTTGTCCAAGATGAATCAACAACAAGAAAGCAATCACTTGGCATCAAGGACTGACTACGGAAAGTAGCCGGTTTTTCTTTCCAAGGGAAGAAGACGCCATTTGATAATAGTAGTGAGGATGATGAATTAGCCAATGTGGAACCAATGAAGCGAAACATGATATTTATAGAAGTGGAAGACCCTGATGCACAAAATGTTAAATTGAACGAAGTCCATGGCTTCCATGTTATGCTGGCAAAAACGGCAAATAAAAGTTAAGGATATGCTTCGTTGGGTGGCTTTTTTTTTTTTTTTTTTTTTTTTTTGTCTTTACCTATTTGATTTGTTTATGAATCCCACAACGATAAAGCTAGGATAGGTTTTAAAATACCAAGTCTATATACACCTGCCAATGCTTTATTTTCCCAACTAGACATTATTTGTAATGGTCTAATTGAGGTTGCTATTAGGCCTATCAGTGGGGCTTTACGCTTGAAGGAGTTAAAAATTAAAAATTGGATTGATTCGACCGAGAGACAGTTGGGCTGCATGGGTTGCAGTTGAATCACACAAGGCATCCACTCATGCCAGGTCTTTGTCCATCCACGTTTTAAGGCCAGGCCGCCTTAATGGTCGGTTCCAGTCGAACCAAGATGAACTAGCTGGTTCAATGTAGTCTAACTACACTGGTATAAACATATAACCACCACCTTTCATTCTCTAGTAAATAGCACATAATATCATAGAGCAGAAAAATGTAAATGTCTCCCAATAGAATATAAAACTCAACAGCAAATTCCAATTACAATGATACAAATATCTGCCCAAAAATTTCATCCTACTCATCTCTAGAATGGGAAAATTGCCACAAAAAGATTCTCCCAGAAGGCCTCTGACGTAAATCTAACTCAGAACCTAATACTCCAACAATAACTCACATCACAACAAATAACTCCGCATACGAGCACCATTTGTCACTCCGAGTTTTCAAAAAAAGATAGGCCCGCCTCAATGTTAGGTTCTGGTGGAACCAGGATCGACTAGCTGGGCTGGTCCGGGTTTACCGACACTGACATACACATATAACCAACTCGCTTTCTTTGGTAAATAGCACAAAATATTATATAGCAGGTAAATGTAAATATCTCCCAATAAAAAATAAAACTCAACAGCAAAAATCAATTACAATGATACAAGTATCTTCTGAAAAATTTCATCCTACTCATCTCTAGAATGGAAAAATTGCCACAGAAAGATTCTCCCAGAAAACTTCTGATGTAAATCTAATTCTGAACCAAATACTCCAACAATAGCTCAACTCACAACAAATAACTCTGCAAAAGAGCACCAAAGTTATCGAGCAGCCTGTGCCTGTGCGTGTTCCAGAACTTGACTGACCAGCTTGTAAGTGCGACCAGATAAAGCTTTGGTATGGTCTATCAATTGTTCATACCTGAAAAAGATAAATGGAGTACTCTCAAAATAAAATCAGAAGCACATATAATCAGTGTTGTTGGAGGCGCAAAAGGCGCTCGCCTAGGCGCCCAGGCGAGGCGAGGCGCACGGCAGCGCCTTGCGACGCCCAAGGCGAGGCGCCTTTGCTGAGGCGCGCGCCTGTTTGCGCCTAGGCGCAAGGCGCACAAGCGCCAAGCGAGCGCCTGGTACATTTCATTCCAAAAAAAAAAAAAAAAAAATTCTGGAAACATCGGTAAAGCAATCCCCACAAACAGACAAAAAAAAACCCTACCCCACTGCTGTTAAAACAAAACAAATATAAAAAATAAAGTAACTTTTAAACTAGAAACCCTACCTACTTCACTTTCTTTCTCTCTCACGTTGAGCTTCTCTCTCTTTTGTGCTTCAAAAACAAACAAACATAGTGCTGTCTGCTGTGCTTTGACTCCTCCAGGTATTTAATAAAGATTCCTTTCTTCTTATTTTATTTTGCATGATACAACTTGACCGGTTGGTATGTGGAGTCCACACACTTGTCCAATATGTTTGTTTTTTCTTTGACACTTGCTTTACACTGTTTCTCACACACACACCTTTGAAATCTGTCCGACAGTCCTACTTCCACTTTCTCTCTTACTATATATATTATAAAATACAATCAATATCTTGTTTTTTGACCGAACAATCAGCATCTACTTGGTTTGCGTTTGATTTATTTTATACTGTATATTGTATAGTGAAAATCTGCTACTACTAGGAAAAACAAAAGTTAATATTAATAGTAAATATAAATTTATTAAAATAATTACCCAAAACAAAAAAAGTATAATGCCTAAAAAAAAAATGTTCTTCTTTCTGTCAATTTTAGAATGATAAAATCAGAATATGATAAAGGAAAAATGGAATAATTACTCATAAAAAAAAGGAATAATTAAAATAAAAAAGTATAATTAATATTAATAGTAAATGTAAATTTATTAAAATAATTTAAAAAATAATTACTTACCAAAAAAAAAAAAGTATGATGCCTAAAAAAAAATTTGTTTTTCTTTCTATCAGTTTAGTTATAGAATATAAAATCAGAATATGATAAAAGAAAAATGGAATAATTACTCATAAAAAAAGGAATAATTAAAATAAATAAGTATAATTAATATTAATAGTAAATGTAAATTTATTAAAATAATTTAAAAAATAATTACTTACCAAAAAAAAAATTAAGTATAATGCCTAAAAAAAATTGTTCTTTTTTTCTATCAAGGCCACACACACACACACACTAGTATTGGGAAAAATAAACATATTTATGTTTGTGGACATGTCACATGTGTTTAACTTTAACCTCACTAATGGTAATTTTTTTTAATATATATCTTTTAGATATTGTGCAATTATATTTTAGATGGATTCGGGTAATGTTGGTGGGAGTGGAAGTGGGAACAAACGAAGTGATCCGGGATGGAAATATAATTATTTGGCTGATAAAAATGATACAAATTCAGTGACTTGTATGTTTTGTCAAAAAGTCACTAAAGGAGGAATTTATAGAGCCAAACAACATCAAGTGGGGAACAATAGGAATGCAAAAAAATGTTTGAAGTGTCCTCCAGAAGTGAGAAAAGAGTTGGAGGATTTTATGAATGAAAAAAAAAGTCAAAAAGAACATTATGATAAAATGCCAGATATTGATGACTTTGATAATATCATTGAAATTGGGGATGATGAAGATGTGGGGAAAAATAATAAAGGCAAAGAGAGAATTGGTACTTCTATGGCTTCAAAGAAGAGGGGGCCTATGGATGCTTTTGTATCAATAAGGCCGGAGCATGTTGTTGAGATGAGGAAGAAGGGAAAAATGATACAATCTACTATAAACAATACATATGACAAACAAAAAAGAGAGCAGGCTTGCCAATACATTGCTCGTTTCTTGTATCAAGCGGGCATTCCATTTAATGTTGCACATCTTGATTCATTTAAATGGATGATTGAAGCTATTGGTCAATATGGACCAAACATGAGACCTCCAAGTTATCATGAGTTGAGAGTTCCACTTCTTAAGAAAGAAGTTGAGTATACTGATGGATTGCTTCAAACGCACAAAGATTCTTGGAAAAAACTTGGATGTTCAATTATGTCGGATGGGTGGCTTAGTCGAACTCATCGGAGCATTATCAACTTTTTAGTCAATTGCCCAATGGGAACAATGTTTGTGAGATCTGTGGATGCATCATCATATATGAAAACAGGAGAAAAGTTATTTGAATTGTTGGATAAGTTTGTAGATGAGGTTGGAGAAGCAAATGTTGTTCAAGTAATAACAGATAATGGATCCAATTATGTTTTAGCAGGTAAGTTTTAGTTTTTGGAATCTACTTTATCCTAAGTTTATTATTATAATATATATGTATGGTTTTTTAAATATTATTATTTGTCTTTTTAATAGGGAAGTTATTGGAAGCAAAGAGACCAAATTTGTTTTGGACACCATGTGCTGCTCATTGTTTGGATTTAATGCTAGAGGATATTGGGAAGATTCCACGAGTAACAAAAACTATTGAGAAGGCAATCAACGTGACTGGATTTATATACAGTCATACGGGTCTCTTGAATACCATGAGATCCTTTACAAAAAATAGAGAACTCATCCGTCCAGGGAAAACTAGGTTTTGTACATCATACCTTACATTGCAATCAATTCACAATCAAAAAAATCATTTGAGGGCCATGTTTACTTCGGATGATTGGACTTCTAGTAGTTGGGCAAAGCAAGTGAAGGGGAAAAGGGTGTGTGAAACAATTTTGTCTGTTAGCTTTTGGAATAATGTCACCTATATTCTTAAGGTGATGGGGCCTCTTGTGCGGGTACTTAGACTTGTTGACAGTGAGAAAAAACCAGCCATGGGATACATCTATGAAGCTATGGATAGAGCAAAGGAGAGCATATCAAAATCATTCAATGGTGATGAAGAAAAATATGCGGAAGTGAGCAAAATTATTGATGATAGGTGGAATTGTCAATTGCACCATCCTTTACATGCGGCTGGACATTTTTTAAATCCTGCAAATTTTTATGACAATCCGAGCATGGAGTTTGATGAGGAAGTTATTTCAGGATTATATGCCACTATCAAGAGATTGGTTTCTCAACCTCAAATGCAAGATAAGATAATTTCTGAAATTTCTGTTTATAAGCGTGCTGAGGGCCTATTTGGCATTGATTTTGCCATAAGGTCAAGAAAGACAAAAGCACCAGGTAACTTTAAAAACTGATATTATATGATAGTATTTTATTTAGCAATTGAAACTTTTTTTTTCTCTTTTAACTATACAGCTGAATGGTGGGGGTTGTATGGAAGCTCAACCCCTAACTTGCAACAATTTGCAATTAAAATTCTAAGCTTGACATGTAGCTCATCTGGATGTGAAAGAAATTGGAGCGTGTTTGAGCAAGTAAGCATCGTAAAGTTTTAATTTGAGTGTTATGCTACAATGTTCAAAATATTAATATTATAACCATAATTATTTGCAGATACATACAAAGAGGAGAAATAGGCTTGCTCAAAAGCGTTTAAATGATTTAGTTTTCATTAAGTATAATCAAGCTCTTAAAGCTCGATATGATCAACGCGATGTTATTGATCCTATATCTTTAGATGATATTGATGAAAGCAACGAGTGGTTGATTGGACAGATGGGTGTTGACTCATTTGTTGAGGCGGATGATGACTTGGTGTTTGAGAATGATGACTTGACATGGGGAGATGTTTCAAGAGCTACAGAGTTGAGGAACCATTGAGGAGTACTAGATCTCAAACACAATTTACAGGATCATCAAGTAGAAAAGTTATTATTGATGAGGAGGAAGAAGTTTTGAGTGATGATATGGAAAAAGATGTTGATGAATATGAAAGTAGGGATGATTATTTGGAAGGTGCTAATGATGAGGAAGAAGGGTGAATGAATGATTGAACTTGTCAATAGCTAGTTTTATATTTACTATCTTGTAAAAGTAGATTACTATAATGGTTTAAATCTTAATGTTTTTATGCACATAGTGCTTATTTTGCAAATATGATGCTATATGAATCTAATATTTGATCTATTTAAATAGTTTTTTGTTGGTCTAAATTAAATATTATTATTAAATGTGGATGTTTTTTGTATCCAAATAATATTAATAAATTTTTAAATATTTGCGCCTCGTTTCACTCAGGCGAGCGCTTTTTTTGCGCTTCTCGCCTTAAGCGATTACAAGGCGTAGCGCCTTGAGTGCGCTTTTCGCCTCTGACAACCTTGCATATAATTCTAGGACAATCAACTGAATCATAATCAGCCATCATTGCAATACAAAAAAGCTTACACATTGGGGTGATTTGGTTCCATAACCACAGTTCCCGTCTTTGAATCAATTTTAGCATCTAGCTTTGAGCCCCGGATGAGATTAACAATCCATCTCTCAGCTTCCTCATAATTCAAATTCAACTTTTCAGCAAGAACCCTGCAAAATATGATTATCATTAGCACCTAAACCCAAAATGCACCATAAACAGACATGGAGCTCCGCATATTGGTTTGCTATAACTATAAAGGTAATTTAAAAAAAAAATAGAGCAAGAATTTTTTACCAAAAAGATTAAAGTCTAGTTTGTTTCAAGGTGCAAAGCTTGTGTGGTCTTAATGATGGCAAATAAATCACACTTGACACCTAACGAACAGAGATAGCCAGCATACATGCAAATCTTCGCCAAAGCAACAAAATGGACATGGTTTCTATAAACAAGTATTCTCATAACTGAGAAAGCTAATACTTGGTTTTCCTCAAAATAACAAACACAAATATAAACATACACATGCTTTTTTTTAATTATTATTAGTATTTGAATAAACACACACTTTCATATAAACAACCAACTAAATTCAATTATGCAGCAATATCAGCATTTCTAGTCACTCAGTATATACCCCATGTCAATCCGCCGATGGATACGGCAATAGGTCTCAAATATGAAGAGGCGGGCATTTTCAAGAAACTCATCTCTTAAGGGTACAGTAGAGAAGTTGCCTTCTTCAACTCTTTTACCAAGGAAAGGATCATTAAGAATCACCTGCACATTAAAATAACAACTATGTTGTTAAAAATGAAATCTGAACATGAATAGCATTAGCTGCAGTACAGTAGTGACTTATTCAGTGCTTATTCAATGCATGACAACACTTTCAAAACCATTATTGAAAAATAAGTCTGGCCACACAAAATAATAGACATTATACAGCACCAACCGATTCAGTTCTGTAAGAGGGACAGGCACAGTACTAGCCATAATACACCAAGAACTTCAGAACCACATATTTCAATGTGGAAAAAGTATGGTTCCACTTCCCTCAGAATAAAAGAATGTACCTAATACAAGTTTGAATATATAAAATACCATAGCAGGATGAAGTTTCCATGTCAATACAAAAGTTAAGCTTACCTCTTCACACTCTTTCATTTTCTTTTGAGCCCCATCAAAGTCATAGTTGACATAGACACATGCCAAAAACTCAGTGATGGGATCTTTGTAAGAATGCTGTTCTTGCTGAATGACCTTAATAAAATCTTTGAACTGTGGTCTTCTCCTTTTGTTAACAATAAATGCAGTTGCAAGATAACGCAATAAATGGGGAGCATTTGTTTGAATTGCACTTAAATACCTGCAAAAAAAAACATTATCTCTGTTTTAAAAGGTGTCCAACAAAAGAATACTTATGCAATATAAATAGAGCAAGGACAAGATGATCATACTTGTCCTGGTTAAACAGATCAATGATCTGTGTCCTCCCGTTATCATTATTAAAAAAGATGAAAAGACTCCAATGCATCAACCAAATTCGACTTTGAACCTGGTTCAAGGGCGATGAAAAGCTCTGTGAAAGTAGTCATGGAAATAGCTTGGCTCAGTCAGAATCAATAATTGTCAAAACTTGGATGAGCCAAATCAAAAGTTTGAGAGACCTTAGAGTCAATTATTTCCTTCAGGCGATTAAGTTCCTCAAGAGCAATATCCCAGTTCTGCATCAATATCTCAGCAGCCAACTTTCCCCACAGGGCACTGAGACTCCTCTCTGTGTTTGTATATAAAGCTCTGTACTGAAACAGATAATCAGCAGCACCAGAATAGTTCCCACATTCAAACTGAAACTTGGCATATTGATACAGTGCCTCTATTTGATCTGGGCCAATCTGATAAAAAAGCATACACCCAACCATTCACGTAAGCTAGACATGATTAAGCGCAATGAAAAAATTTTTTGAATGATTAATTAATAACCTTAATGTCAAGAAGGATGTACAACCGTCAATGACAGAAAAGATTTACAAACACAGCTACTCCGAACGCAAATATGTATGCAAATACACTGAAACAAAGCTAAACTCATCAGAGCTCTAACTAAGCATGCAGTGAAAGAATTAGGTCACTAACAAACTAAAAATAAAACCAAAGTTTAAGATAGTGATGGGACGAGAACTTTCAAAAACCAGGTATGCCTAGTAAGAGGGCATCATGAAAATTCACTGAATGGACTTCTACATGGCAATGTTGGTATTATACTGTATATCTTCATAGTGTTTATATGGTCAATAACGTTGTTATAAAATTGCATTTCAATTTACATCTGCATTTTACCTCCTCGAAAAACCAACAAGTAAAAGTAAAAAAAAAAACAACGTACCAGCTAATCATGATATCAATATATCTTCATAGTAAAAATAGGATTCGTTAACCAAGATGAGGTGGGGCACCAAATGCAATACGTGATAGGCAAAGCAAACATGTTTTTTTAACCTTTTTTTTTTCCCCAGTAGGAAAATAATGGCGTTGCACTCAACCCAAAATCATCACAAATAAAAATGAAAGTTCTCAAAGTAAAAAAAAGTCATAAGTTTCTCTCTCTCTCTCTCTTTTTTTTTTTTTTTTTTGGGGGTGGGGGTGGGGGGTGTGGGGGGGTGTGGAGGTGTAATGGGTTCAGTAAAGGGGGGCTGTAAAAGTTTAAATTAAAATATTCTTTGCTTCATTTGCAGTCATGAATCCTAGACCCAGTAAAGTCAATCAATTGATCCTTTTAAGCAAGAAGCAACGATAATGGGATTTATTTACGCAAGCAAGAACAGTTGCACGATTATATTTAGCAAGAATCTTTCTGTATACCCCATAACATTTGGCTGGAAAGACAAGTGAAATACTATTGGCACCTCCTAGCCATAAGAATCTTATATGTCCTATACTCCCTCAATTAGTTAGTATAAAATAAAAGATCTACTGGAACTAGTTAGTTCGCTTTGCTATGCTTTATTATGGTGCTACTGGACTTAGATAGGCTCATACAAGGCTCTACGTATGGCACATGAAACTTGCTTACTTAACACAAAAAGCTCCTATGTAAAAAATTTCCATCTAAATCTTCTTACATTCAGACTATTGTTACTGCAACATCGTCATGCAGAGAGCTCCAGTAACATATCGCACAACACATCTTACATAGCATATTGTCACTTCACTATATGTATTCCTACAGTCAAAAGCAAGACAATCCTTTAAGGCTGGCCTGATTGGTTTAACATCATTGTTTTAACATCAAGTCAATCTTGCACAATTAATTTTTCCAATCAAACTAACCCCCTTATTACTAAGTAAGAATACAACCTTTTTTTCTCTTTTTTACTACCAAAGCCAACTACAAAAATCTTAATACAATGATGCGCCGTTATATAACAACAGCTAAAACGCCATCAGTTTTGAGCTCCAGCCCATAGTTTTTCTGTCACAGGTACACCAATCCATAGAAAAGAAAAAATTAGCGAAACAAAAGCGCACCTGATATTTATCATTAAGCATCTGGAGATTATAATGCTTATCCGCTTTAAATTCCTGAACAGCATTAGGGTTTTGCAAGAACGAAACCAAAGGAGCCGCAGACTCTTCCAGCGCCTTAAGCCTCGCAACAACCTCCGCTCTCCTCTCCACCATATCTGCTCAATTCGCTCGACACCGAAAAACCTAGGCATTAAAACCCTATAAAGTAAGAAATCCTAATCAAACACACACGCATTGTACCTTGAGGAACGTCTTCGGTGTGGTAAAGACTCTTGTGGATGTCCATGGCGTAATCAACCATGTTAGTCTTGCTTAGAAGCTCGATCTTCGATTTCAGAATCTCTTCATCGGGATACAATTGACGCTCTTGGAGAAACTCAAGCAATGGAAAGACCAGGTGGCGGTCGAGATTCGGAGCGATACGCGGTGTTAAATCGTACTGTGCCATGGCTTCAGTTCTCTCCTTCTATCTCCGCTTCTGACGATTGCAGTGCAAACCCTAGCCAACAGCAAAAGCGGAATGCAGAAAGAGGTGGAGATGGTTTCCAAATTTCGGCTTTAGGTTTTGCTTCGGGTGCATTAAACATTGGGCCTAATTTTGAGGTTTTGTGATTTCTTTATGAAGTGAGCGTTTTCTAGACGCCCGGACTAGACCGGCCCAAATATAAATCAACCAAGAATTTCGGTGGTTTGGATAGCTGAAAATCTTTTCCAAAATAACACATTCTATATCTTACTTATAAAGTTATGATCTCGTATGTGTGTGTGTAATTTTGGAAAAAAAATAATAATTAGTAATATCTTTTCATAATAGCTCCTGGATGTTCATAATATTTAATTTTTATCACTTGCATATTTTTAATATTGATTTGTCTTAAATTATATATTTAGAAAAATATCATTTTTACAAAGAACAACAATATTAACAACATTTACAAATATTTTTAAAATGTTATAACTCTTATAAATGGTATAGTATTTTATGTACAAGTATAGAATGAGAATCAATAATCATATAAGACCAATATTTCAAATTAAATAGTAATAACAATAGCATCTTCAAAGCAATTATACACCTTTATTACGTAAATAATCTTTGTAGTTATGGGTTCTAGCTTACACATATGCTAGGCTAGTGATTTTGATGTAAAAATCATGAGTTAACTATATGATTATATGAGTTTGTAATTTTATAAATATTTTCTTAAGTAAAATAGTTGCAAAATTGTTTAGGTGTTGACACTATATAGAATGATAAATTTAGGTATACAATTCTATAATGCTACAATTCTAGCAGATTTATACAATTCTATATGATCCTACTGTCACGCTCCGGAGGGTACCCTAAACGTGGCAGTCTGCCGCATATATCATTAAAGCTAATGAATGACAACCTTAGTCATGCAGGAGCTTCGATATCACATGCAAGGCGTGCTTCCAAGATAGTAGAAGACTCACAGGGGTATTACATTTAAATAGATAATAGAAGCATGCAAGAACTTATATAAATAAACATGGAATATTCATTTGGATAATAATCTTTTACAACTTCTTGGGGGCATTCCCCCGTCTCAAATAGTCTTGTTTAACTAAATCATTAACAAAATATACATAACTAAATCATAAGCCTACTATAGAGATTTTCTTAGAAGTCTACGTTTAAAACTAAATACATATAACTTCTTCCAAAACTCCTAGTAGCTTTGGCTCATACCTGGCATACGAGGCTCCTCGGTGACAACCATAAATAATCATACTGTAACAAAAAACTATAGGGATATAAACAAATCTAGCTTAGTGAGATAATTCCCATCTACAAAACATTTCCATATATCAAACAAGTATTTAAACAATCATATGAGAATGCACCAATCACATAAGCAAACAAAATACACAAGATTAACCGAAAATCATGTGTAGCATGGATTTTACACCCTTCATGTCGGGGGTTGGAGGGTTACAGGCCCATACGACCATCAATATTTATAGATTTGCTGGCTCCTGCTCGCCCTGTAGACTTTCCGGCTCCTACTGGCCCATGTAGACCTTTTGGCTCCTACTAACCACCACTACAACTTCCTTGTTTCCCCATGAAGAATAGTAGTGAAATAAATGTGATTCACAAATATGATATACATGAATCTTTTTCAATAAATTTATTCCATCATTGTTAAGTTCAAGTTGAAGGTGATCAAATCAATGCTCATCATATCATTGCAAGAAATCATAAATTATTCATCAATTCCTCTTTTGATATTCTTAATTTATATTCAACCAATTATAACTCCAAATCGCACAATAATTGTTCATTTATCTTTTCCTTATTTTCTAGTGCTACTACTTACAAGCACAAACAAAGAAATGTAACTTCGTAAAGGATTAACTCACTCCATGTCGATAGCTCCTAATTGAAGTAGTCTTCCGGGAAAGTGATCCTGGTTCCTTCTTCACCTAAACAAGATGAAATACCCACAATGAGTCTTTCATAGAATTTCTATTTTTGAAAATTCTAAATCTATCTTAAAATCGTGGTAAAATCGGATTGGAGGAAATTCCAATTTAAAATGGCCATAACTTGCTCATTTTAACTCGGAATTTCGCATATTATATACCGTTTTCTACCTACTCGAAAAGATCTATCTATTTCTAAAACTATTTTCATCGAACTAAGTCGTTTGGGTTCCGAAATAGTGGTGACCAAATTCACCACGAATTTTCACAAAGCTTGAATTTCTTCTTTTAACAAAAGCTCATTTTAAAGAGATAGATATTATAATAGTTTGTAAAACCTTTGAAATGTGTTTACATATATTTATTGACTCATATCAAATGTATGAAGTTAATGAAGTTGTCTCAAACCATAAATTTTTATAAAAGTAAAGTCTTCTAAAGAAAAGTGGAACTTTTGAAAATTCCTCTTATTTTTACTAGAGAATATTTCAAGTTATGAGTAAATTTCCTTTCCTTAGTCCTTTAAATTCTCAAAGAATGATTTTATTCTCTTAGTTTCTAATACTTCTTGAAAATAACAACAATTCTATCTTTATAGAAATAATTTCCTTGTTTCTTAAAATTATTATTTTCATGAAAGAAATTCTTGTTTTTCAAACTAGTATTGATGAAAAAGTGGAGTTTAGTAAAGCTTTTGTTTTGCTTAAGAATTTCTTCCCATGTTATGTATGTACTGTAAAATTTTCCTATGAACTCCTCTAAATTTCTTAGAAAAGTTTGTTCAGATAAAATCCTTGGTTTTTATGAAAATTTACTTCCTACTTTTAGTTTAGAGAAAATTTCTATTTTAAGAAAGCTTTTCCTTATTTATTTTATTGAGACAAAAATCATTATGTTCATGCATAAATATGAATCATAAAGTTATGAAAACATAAGGAAACATAATAACTTAAAGAAATAAGCTAGTAAAGAAGTAAATCAAGTATTGGAACCTTAGCTTCATCAATATATCCCGGGACTAAGAAAAGACTAGTCTCAATAAAAGAAAAAGAAAATGTTTTGACTTGATGATGACAAGTTTAAGACTAGAAAGACTAGTCTTAAAAACAATATGAAAGTAAATAAATTACAAGGTAGTAAATAAATTGCAAAACAAATGAGCTTATATGCTCTAAAAGATATATATCGCTACATAGATATATTTAGATAATTATATCCATAAAAGCAACATAAAAGAAATTTGATTCATGAACAAAAACAAAGTATGAACTTATTGTTGCTTTCTTGAACCTTCATGGTTTAGAAAACACACACTAAGCTCATACTAAGTAAATGAACATAAAGAAAACTCTAAAGAAAAAATACTTATCAAGACCAATTTTGAGAGAACTTTAAGCGAGAACTCTTGTAAAGAATTTGAGAGAGTAATTTTATTGTGTATAGAAAGTGTGAAAGAAGTGGAAGGAAGAGGGGTATTTATAGGAAAATGTGAGAGGAAATTTGTGTTAATTAAATAAATAAAAAACAAAACAAATGGAGGAGATGGAGAGGAGTGGCTGGCGCAAATTGAGTGTGTGAGGGAGAGAAAATTTTTCTTTTTTTTTTGTATTTTTGTTAATGAAAAGTAAGATATGAATATGTGAAGTTGTATTTGAAATGAAAATTGTAAAAAATATGGGTATGGTTGTAAGAGTAGGTTGTAAGAAAAATTAGAGATGGATGAATAGTATAGAATAGTAGAAAATAGTGTAATGTAAAGTAGACATGACAATTTAAGTACCGGTAGTAAGAAAATACGCGTATAATTGCGATATCTGATATTTTTAGCTACAAAAAATTATGAAATTGATATTTTGAAAACTTATATTTTTGCGAGTTAATGATATATTCGAAATATTTTTACTAATCTGAGCCCCGGACAGGCTTTTCGAAAACTATATCCGGTTGTGCTCAAAACGAATCGCGGTTTAATTAATCTGATATTTTTAAGCTTTCTCAGTTATTACGAACTATTCTACATACTAAACTCTTTTACTTTCTTAGAGTTGCTTAAACGGAAATGTGGACTTGAACAGTTACAAAAGACTAGGGTTTTGTTGACTTTGGGATTCCGGTTGACTTTCTAATTAGGGTTTAAGCTTAATTGATCACAAAACTTTAGGGGTTTACACCTACATTTCTATATGTAGAAGACAAAACCAAGAATTATATATGTAATATGATATTTATTGGGTAAAAGCAAGCTCCATTGAAATAGGTATGAAATTAGTTTATTCCATTCGATCCATTAATTACATAAATGAAGATTGTTGTTATTTATTATAAGTGTCCATAAATTTTCACGTATTCCTCCACATTTGTAACTTTTGGGAGAAAAGACTATCAACATCCTATAGAGAAAGTTATGCTCTCATAGTCATACAGGCAAATCAAGCAAGTACTGATCCAATTGCTTCAAAATCACAAGGCTAACATGTGAGGCTCCATCAAGCTCCATTGTTTATCACTTGTGCATTCAAAACATTGAGATTGACTATTTTTCCTAACCATCATTCTTTCTAAGTGTAATAACCCAAATTGATACAATTCAAATATAATAATCATTAAGTAGATAACATAAAATTTTAAAGAAGTTTGAAGAAAAGTCATAGAAATGACTCCAAATCTCTCTTTTTTTTAGCAATCTAAAAATATTAAAAGATGAACGATTTACTTGTCATTTAAAATTTTGACCTATTATAAACAAAAATTTCAAGATAAATTTTTTCGTATAACTTCTTAATAATTCCCCATAAATATAAAAAACATAAAATTCGAAATATATACATAAATGAATGAAAATGAGATTTTAACTAGATGATAGTAATAATAAAAGTTATAAAATATAACATTCCTTATAATTAAACAAATAAATCATGAATAAATAAATAATTATAAAGAAATGTTACTAAATCTAATGATTCAAATCTTAAGATGTTTCATAAAAATAAAAATGATAAGAAATACCAAATCAGTATAATAAGAGAATAAAACAATGTAATCATATAATACATGCAATAAACAAACATGAAATATGGAAACAATTGTAAATAATACTGACTCTCGAACCATCTTACAATAAAAAACAACATGAAACATCAAGCATATATAATAAATACATACATGCAATAGATAAACTTTATAAAATAATAGATTATCAAAAAATTTAAAATTATAATGAAAGTAGTAATCCCTAGTTTTTGTCCTAAATAGAGTTGAAAAATTAAAAGATTTCAAGGAACTAAAAACCTTGAATGCTTTGTTAAAATAAAACAATTTAGAAATAATTCTCAAGATCTCAAATTTTATTTCCAATTCTTTTGTGTTTGAAATAATAAATATTTTGATAGTATATCGATTAATATTTTCTAGTAATATAATATGTTGTTTTGCATACATTAAAAAGGCTGTGATTTTTTTTATTTTATAATTAAACATTTTTCAAAAGTACCAAAAATTTATCGCAAGCTGTCACAGTGAGTTTAAAGCACGGATATATTGTCATTTCTCTTAGCTAAAGCTTCTTTTTCATTAGATGTTGATATGACAATTCATAGTTAAACTATATTATTTTTCTTTTACGGAAAAAAAAAGTAATCAGAAATTTGAAAGTTTACACAAAATAGGGCGTCGTTGTAGTTTTCAAAAAATCAACACGATATTTTCAAAATCTACTTTTTGAATATCAAATCTTTATTCCAAACCTTCGCGTTTTAGCTTAAAAAACTCCAGGATCGTGTTCGTAAGTTTCATCACCAGTGTTTTGGAAAGAAGAAAAGTGAAGTGATTTCGAAAAGCACGATAGGTATCTTCGTTTGCCTTGTTTTCAAAGATTTCAAAAAGCATCTTTGTTAAGTAGACTAGCGCATGTGCACATTTCACCATTCATATATGAAATATCATTTTTAGCATATATCAAGTTTTGGAAAATTGGAAAACGAACTTGGTTTGCTAAGAAATGCTAAAGGCATATAAAAACCTATTTTGCGAGTTTGTTTAGGCTTAAAATGAAAAATATTTTCTATGTGTTTATAAACAAAAGCTATCTTCTCTCATCTAAATGGAGAATAACATAACATACATATAACATTAGATATACCCTATAAGCTTTATGTTGGATCTAAGTTAGGGTTTAGAATATAGAGTATCCTGTTAGATTAGTGTGTTGTATGTTGTTGCTATGTCAAGTTGTTTTTATGAGTGTTTTGATTCTAGGATATGTTCTAGTGGAGTTGGTAATGTTTTAGAGTAAGTTTAGATGTTGCTTTGTTTGTTGTTGGTGTCGCAGTCAAGTTTTGCCCTCGAGGTAGATCAGTAGGAAACTTTTGAGTAAGTGTCGACGAGTAAGTTTTTAATGCATAATATCTGTTGTGGCCTAACGTCGAGCCTTCAACATGCCTACGATAGGCACTGAATGTTATCACACTAAAAAGAAGTTTAAGTGTTGGATCATAGTGCCTGTTGCGACCTTCGGTCGAGCCTTCGACCTACCCCGCGATAGGCAGTTAGGGTTGTCGTAGCCAAATGAATTAAAGTGCCTAAAGCATAGCTTCCATCACGGCTTAATGTAGAGCCCTTGACGTGCCATGACACAAGCCGTGAAACTTTTTAGCAGCATGCGACCCCTGTTTGTTGAGGCATGACATCGTTTTCTTATAGCCATGTACCTGCGACCCTTCCTAAGCTATCGTCGACCCCAGCCTGTGTTGTTAGCTTTCAGAACTACTTCAATTAAAAGGTATATAGCGTGTTTCTAGGGTGCAAGAGCTCTTGTTAGAGTTCCTTCCCCGTTATGTGTAGTGATACAAGCTTGTTGTTCTATAGGAGCTTTCAATTAAAACCCAGTATTTCCTGAAGACCACTAAGATCTTTAAGTAGGATGCACAAGTGAGTGACTTCAATCTTATCACGATGTTGTGCTTATAACGTAGCCGCACCTTTCTCTATATAAACATAACTGATTATGTATGGGGATAGGGATAATGTATGTTGTATGGTGCTTGAATGTGTGACAAGCTTTAATATCTGAAGTGATAACAAATTTCCTAATGTTGATGTGTAATGAATATTAATGGTTGTCTAAACATTATATGACCACAATAACATGATCTAAGTCCTATCCGACTTTTGGTCTAAAATAGACATGCATTGCACAATAGCACACAGCTTTAGCATTGTACCCATGTCACATCTCAATATTCCATTTCTATGATAATGCCTTATCATGCCAAGAGAGTCCGAGTGGGGTTATCATAGGGTTGTTAGCCTTACAGGAACTCGGTTGACCTGAAGGATGTTGCCTGAGTTAAGGAGGATATAGGGTATTGATACCGAGGAGTTTCTGATGTTTCTAATGTGAAGTTGAGATTATGTTGAATAAGTATATAAGTATTTATGTATGTATACTAAGTAATTTTTAGAAAGCTTCTTCTTTCTTAGCTCTTAGTCTCTTCTAGGCATGCACTACTTGAGATTAGTCCTTCAACCCCCAAATGAGGGCGTAAATCCCCATTGGTTTGGATTTCGATCATCCGAACTGTGTATTACATATGGTTGAGTGTAGCATTGCATATGATTGTAATTAAAACTTATTTGATATTTGCTTGAAGTATGGTTTAATCTTATTATCTCACTAAGTTGTGATGTGCTCACATTCCTACAGACTTTATGTGCTTTCAGGGATCTCTAAAGTGGATCCAGGCTTGAGGTGATCAGATGTAGTAGATCTCAAGGAAAAATCCAGGGCTCAAGTGAGAGTAGAGATAGTTTCTTTTGTATAGTACACCTTATATTTGATCTTGTAAGTTGTAAGTTTGTTAAGAGCTGATCCTTAGTTAAATGTAAGGAAGTTGTTGTTATGAAAATCTTATATGTATATGAAATTTCTTATCTCAATAACCTCACGATCTTGTTCAAATGTCTACATCGTGGAGTGTCCTAATAGTATGGTGCCTGCAAGTTTTATCAAAAAGACTTGGTTGTCTTATTTATATTTCATAATTTTCCAAGTTGTCACAAAGGGCATCAATGCTACTAAGATGCCCAGTGGGGGAGAAAGCCCCTAGATTTTAAGCTATGGTTTATGCTTAAATCCTAAACCAGAAGTCAACTAAAAACCCTAAAATCAACAAACCTATAACAAAACCTAATAGATTTAGATCCGGCAATTCCGCGCTCTTAACCCTTAAACAACGAAATCAAAATAATTGTGGAAAATAGTTCATAATAATATGAGGAAGCTTAAAAATAGCAGATTCGTTAATTTTTAGTGTGTTTTAGATCCAAACAGGATCAGTTTTCAAAATCGTGCCCCGATACACTCAACGATAAAAATATTCTGATAATACCATTAGATTCGTGAAAATATAATATCAGTTTTATAATTTTTCGGTATTTAAAAATATCATATATAGCTTAATTACGTATATTTTTTTTTACTATAGGTATTAATTTGTTTTATGTACTATTCATAGTATTATTCTACACTATTAATCTATCTCTACTTTTTCTGCACCTATTCTTATAATCTACCATACATATTTTCTATTTTTAATTTTCTTATACATCTTTAATCACATCATACCTTACAATTTATTACTTTTAATTAACAAAAATACAAAATAAATCAAAACAGATATCTCTCTCCCTCTTCTTTCCCCCAAACTGGTGCCATCTCTCTCTTTTTCACATCTATTGTTTTTCTTTTTTAATTTATTTTAATCACACAATTTTTCCTCCTCAAAACTCTATAAATACCATCTCTCCCTCCATTTCTTTCACATACTCATTTACCTTACTAAAACTCTCTCAAAATCACTAAACAAATCCTCTCTCCCAAAAATGTCTTTTCACTTGTCCTTACTACCCATTTTTCTACATTCTTTCTACATACATACTACTTAAAACCTGATGGAGTTGTGGCAAGAAGACTAAGAGCAGATCTAATTGTGATGCCACCTGGACCGGCTTCAAGGACCAAAGCTAAAAAATTCAAGGAAGCGATCAACAGGTTGATTTAGAAGATTTAAGAGGAGGAGACACAATTTCAAATAATCTAGAATGAATCCAAGCTAATCAACATTATTAAGGCAAGCTTGGGAATGGATCAGAATAAGTTTGAAGCGAATTTGATCAAAGCCGGTAAGGAAAGCAGCCAACTTTCATTATAGGCTAGCAAGCTGACTTTGAAAACGTTCTCTTTGGCTAACTTATGTAGAACACCGGTGCAATGCCGTCGGCCTTGAAGCTTACATCGGTGGTGTAGGGACTTAAGCTGCCAACTTTGTTTTTATGATTGCCAGCTTTTATTAATTAACAATTTAATTTCTTGTTTATGTCTTTTGATTTGCCTTTGCTTTGTTATATATGTCCTTTGGTTGTATGAACAAACCAGATCATTATGAAGGAAAATTGAGATTATTTCTCTTAGGTTCTTGAGTGAACTTTTTCTGAACTTATCGGATTTAATCCGTGGTATTCAACTTCTCGACTTATCAATCGAACTTTCCATATTTGATTGTGGTATCTTCACTTGATACCAAGGTTCTTGTCTCTCTATAGACAATGGGTCACGGTTTCTATACAAACATGAACGGTTTTGGGAATTGAAATCAAACATACTCGTATCAGGTTACGTTGATAGATTAACATGGTTCATATCGGTTTGGTATCAGAGCCTAGGGTTTGTTAAAGGTTTGCTTATCTTTTCTTTAATTAAAGTTCATATCTTTTAGGGTTTAGAAGTTTCATTTCTCTGAATTTTTGTCAGATCTTGATCTTGATTATCTATCGTAGTAATAAAAAATGCACACAAAAAAAAATTCGTGCAAAAAAAAAATTCTAATTGTTTGAGTTCTTAAAAGATTTGTTATCAAAATTGTCCAATCGATAGGGTTAGTAAACGATTTGTTCCTACAATTGTTCTAAAACTCCATTGATATATCATTTGTCCTGATTTTTGTTTGTTCGTATTCTTTGATAATTTTGGGTTGAATTCTATGGTTAGGTCTTGAGTTGTTCGAATTAGTTCTTAAAGAACTGAAAGAGAAATTTTGAGAGGAACAACATTTTAATTGTGCGTAAACACGAGGGAGAGTGAATCATCTGAAGAGCGAAACATGCCAGGAAGTGAATTGTAAGGAATTATTTTGCTAACGTTGTTTTCTTGCAGGTAAGAAATATGTCTAACTAAGGTGTTTTTGAGGGTGAAAAGGAAGTAGTAAGTCCAAAAATGATATTAGATGGATGCGTTGACCACTGAGATAAGCAAGATGTTCAGGGAAGGAATGGAGGAGATGAATGAAAAGGTAGAAAGAAGTTTGGAACAATCCAGAAGTGCTCCATCTATACATAGGAGAGAAAGACACCTTAGGAGAGGAGTGTGGGTGCAGGAGGAAGACTATGAAGGAATGGGTTCTGAGGAAGGATTTGATAGAGGATCTGTTGGTAGCCATAGGCGATATAAAGGTAGGTATAGAGGAGTTAAGAATCAGGAGGATGATTATTTGGGAAATATAAAGATGAAGATTCCATCCTTTCAGGGGAAGAATGATCCTAAAGCCTATCTTAAGTGGGAGAAGAAGGTTGAATTTGTGTTTGACTGCCATAACAATTCGGAAGCCAAAAATGTAAAACTTGCTGCTATTGAATTTTCTCATTATGTTGTTGTTTAGTGGGATCAGCTTTTGTTGAATAGGAGGAGGAATAAGGATCCACCGATAGAAACTTGGGAAGAGATGAAAAGGGTGATGAAGAAGCAATTTGTACCTTCTTATTCTTACAGAGAATTGTATAATAAATTGCAAAACCTTAAGCAGGATAATAGGAGTGTAGAGGAGTACCACAAGAAGATGGAGGTAGCAATGATTACAGCAAATGTGGAAGAGGACCATGAGGTTACAATGGCAAGATTTTTGGCAGGACCGAATAGGGATACACATTGTAAACCCCCAAATTTTTGCGATCGGTTAAGCTTAAACCCTAATTATTTGGTCAACCAGAAACCTTAAGATCAACAAAACCCTAGTTAGACGTGACAGTTTAAGTCCGACAATCTCGCGTTTATAACTCTAAGAGAATAAGTATGAGATTAGTAGGTAGAATAGTTCGTAATAACATAAGAGAGCTTAAAATTATCATATTAGTTAAACCGCAATTCATTTTAAATCTGATTGGATACAGTTTTTGAAAAACGTGTCATGTGGCTTGAAATAGTAAAAATATTCCAAATATACCGTGAGATGCTTAAAAACAAAAGGTTTTCAAAAATATCAGTTTTATAATTTTTTAGCAATTAAAAATATCATATATTGCATTTATAGGCGTATTTTCTACTACTGGTATTTTATTAGTCATATCTACTTTACATTACACTATTCATTACTATTCATCTATCTCTACTTTTTCTATCACCTACTCTTACACTCTACATACCTATTTTTCTTACTTTTTACCTTTCTCATACACTTTATATTACATCTATCTTACATATTATTATACTCAATTAACAAAAATACAAAAAATACGACTTTCCTCCCTCTCCCTCTAAGTGGCCGGCACCCTCCCTCCTTTTCCTTCACTCATATATTTTTCTTTTTCCATTTATTTTAATTACACAAATTTCACTCCTTATTTTCCTATAAATACCCCCATTCTCTTTCACTTCATTCACACATCTACTACCCACAAATTTACTACAAAAAACTCTCTCAAAATCTCTTCTCAAATGCTCTCCCCATTACTCTCCCAAAATATTCTCAAGCTTTCTTCTTCTTCTTCTTCATACACGTAACCTATTTACACATACTACTCCCATCTTCTCTTTAGGTAAAAATTCTCTTCATATTTTTACTATCATGTCATGTAATTTTACATGACCATGGTGTGAGTTTCCTAAACTTATTGTTATCGAAACTACATTATGTTCGTGTATTGTTCTTGCTCATGAATACTCATTTCTATATTTTTATGTTGTTATTATACTTTGCTCATATTATTGTTGTTATTATGCTAACTATATATATTTATGTATCTATATATATATATTCTTTAGAGCATATAAGCTCACTTGTTATTTATTTATTTTCATTTTTTGCAATTTATTTATTTATTTCATGCTCTTTTAGGACTAGTCTTTTTAGTCTTAGACTTATACTTATCAAGTCAAAACAGATTTCTTTTCTTTTCGGACTAGTCTATTTTTTAGTCCGAGAGCCTTGATTCAAAGCTAAGACTCTCAATACTGGATTTATATTATTTTTCTATAATTTTGCTTGTTATTATTATTCTCATACTTATGCAAAATAAAGATTATTGTCTAAACTACAAAGTTTAAACTATAGTTTTTACAAAAGAGATTTTTGTCACCAAAAGAGAGTTCTAAAAGAAATTTAGAGTTTTTAAATTAATAAAAAGAATCCTTTTTTCTCAAAGCCTTAGGAAGAACTCATTATAATTTTCGAAATACCATTATTTTGAAAGACTTTTTCTAAAACCATAACTATAATAGCAGTAGAGTTGTTTTTTTTTTTTTAATTGAGGAGGATGATTCTTTGCTACAAAAATGTTTTCCTTAAAAACATAATAAAAGAAAATCCCATAAAAAGGAAATATAAGTTTTCAAAGTAAGATTTAAAAAGATTAAAATAATAGTAAAAGGTAATACATAGGAAACTAATAGGAAAAGTGACACTAGTATTAGAAGTTTCAAAAAAGAAAAAATAGAGAAATTCATTTTTATGGAAAAGTCACCAAGGAAGATAGTGAGATAAACATAAAATACTATTTGAAAACAAAAGAATCAAAAGCTTCATTTTTAAAGAATTTACAAAAGAATTCTTTATAAGTTATGATTTTTCCAAACTTCTAACTAACATTGTTTTTACTAAAGAATTTTGGTTGGACAACAAATACTTGAGCATATATGAAATATGAGTTATAAATCTATAAAAAGGAATTTTTCAATCTATATTGATAACTAAGTAATTATCAAAGGATTATTGAATGTTTGAAATGATTGTTTTTGGGATAGGATTTTCGTGATGAATCTTGTCACCCATGTTTTTCGACCTAAAAGAACTTGTTTGATAGAAATAACCTGAAAAATAGATAGATATTTTCGAATAGGTAGAAAACGGTATATTATATGCACAATTCCGAGTTAAAATGAGCAAGTTAAGGCCATTTTGAGTTGGAATTATCTTCCATACGAATTTTGACATTCTTGTGACATAGTTTTGTCAAATTTCAAGAAAGTAATCAAGAAATACTCATTACGAGTATTTTTCTTGACTAGGTGATCTTGAGAAAGAATATCCATATCCCGATGACTATTTTGACTAAGTGAATTGTTCGATCGGCTCTTCCATTTAGAGAAAGTATTGCCATGGCAACGTGAGTTTATTTCCTTAAAATGTATACTTGATTGTGCTTGTAGTGTAGATGCATTAAAATTAAGGAAAGACAAAATGTTATGTATGTAAAGTATGTAAGAACATTAAGAATACAATATTGATTAAATGATTTCTTATCTTAGTATAGAATTTGATATGTTTGAAATTCTTTGATCACTTTAAATTGACAATAAAGATGCTATGATATCTTAATTAAATTGATTCATGCATACCACGTAGCGAGTCACATTGTATGGGGTTATTATCCTTAGGGTGAAAGGATAGTGACACAGTTGAAAGCAATGCTTGGCGGCAATGATCAAAAGCAAATGCTTAGTGACAGGGGACTCAAACAATGCTTGGCGGTAAATCGAAAGTATGGCTCGACACGAGTAGACTTAGTATGCTTGGCGGTAATGATTGAAAGCATGAATTAACTAAGATGACTCAGTCTGAGATTACTTATTATCCTCACCAAACCCCGAATGGAGGGCGTAAATCCATTTAACATATAGTTCTCGAAAAAATATGTCTTGCTTGCCCATATGTATATTGCATTTCATTTGAATAACTTGTTTGAAATTTTGCTACTCAAGTGTTTACTTATGGAAATAATTCTCACTAAGCCTGTCAGCTTATACCCCTATAGATATCTCTTGCAGTTTGACCTTTTTGTGGTTGAAGCCATGGGGACCTTGCACCCAGATATTTCCCTTTTTGGTTAAGGAATTTTAGATGAAGTTTAACATTAGCTTAGATGTAGACTTCATAAAAAATCTTCTTGTAATAGAATCTAGCATATTTTGACGGGAATGCCTCTAAGACTTGTAAGACATTATTTATGAATGAATGAATATTATGATTTCCATTTCTTAATTTGTTATTGTATCTTCTTAAGCTTCATATTTCAAAGTATGATCCTCTAAAATTGTGAGAGCACACATTACACCTAATGTCGAAGCTTTTGGGAATGACTAAGGTTGTCATACTTAAGCTTTAATATTAAGTATGACGAACTGTTACGTTAGGATGCCCTTTGGGCATGACATGCAGAATGTGGTAGAGTTGCAGAACTATATTGAGTTAGAAGACATTGATGTGAATCCGAGACGGTCTTAAAAAATATGATCTTGATCAATTTAGAGTTTTCTGTTGATATGAAATTGCAAATATAAAAGGGATATGAATGAAATCGTCGCTCGATAGGATCCACGAACAACTAAATCAAACTGGTTTGTGTTTGGATTATAGATCGATAAACCACGATCTGCAAAGCACTCACTATCATGCCCCATAGGGTAGTCTAAATGTAATACGCCGCATGCTATATAAGACTTAGGAATTGCTACCACAATCATTCCAAGTCTCGTACAGATGCAAGGAGCACCTTTACGAAATAACCAATAGTCTTTACAAAAATTTAAATACTACATCAGAAGATTTTAAAGAATTCTAGTTTAACCCTTCAAGTAGATTTCCCTCAAAAGCTCAAAAGAAAACTTACGCGGATAAGAGGAGACCTCAGTACAAAAACAGGTGTTCCTGTTAATACAAATATCTATAGGTAAGCTTACGGCTTAGTGAGTACAATCCCAGTATTCATACTTGAAACAAAATATCAACCAAGTTTATTAAACAAGCAAATGGGATGCAACAAGCACATGAGTATACAAGACATATGATTTTCCGGGAATCATATGTTGAATGAATTACGCCCTTCATTCGGGGTTAGGTATTCGGACCATTATGGCAACTACTTCTTTTAAAAACATTTTTATAGATCTTACCGGCTCCTATTCGCCATAAAAAAAATATGTGTTATTATCGGCTCCTACTAGCATCAATTTATGTAGTTATTACCGGCTTCTACTTGCCACAAACATAATATACCGGTTATGCTACCACCACTATCACACACTTGTCCCACCAATTGTATAATAGCGAATGCAATATGACTTCACATATAAAGTGCGTGTATCAACTTTTATTTTAAACTAGCCTTTATATTTCCATTTCTTTGCAAGTGATCAACCAATTTCAAACACTTCAACGTGCTAATAAACATACAATTTATCACAAGCATTTCGTGTCTAGATATACTTAATGTTCTTTCAACATGTTATCAATACATACCTCTTCAATTTTATCTTTTCTTAAGTCTAATGCAACTAAATTTACAAGCACAAGCATAAGGATGAAAAATAAGAAAGTAGAGTCACTTGGCCATGACGATAATCCTCAGTCGAAGTAGTCATTGGGGTAGTATAATCATCTTTCTGGGTTCCTAAATAAAGGAAATACCCAAAATGAGTATTCCATGGAATTTCTAGTCAAAACTTCCAACTTTATTTTCTAGTTGCAGTAAAATTCGTATAGTGGAAATTCCAACTTAAAATTGTCATAACTTGCTCATTTTAACTCGGAATTTCGCATATAATATACCGTTTTCTACCTACTCGGAAAGATCTATCTTTAAGGTTATTCTTATCATAAAAAGTCATTTGGGTCCTGAAACCATAGAGTACAGATTCACCACGAAAATTTATGTTTGCAAAACTAAATTTTGTAAACTTTTCTTTATCTAAAATACTTGTATCAAAATATAGATGTTATTATGGTGGAAAAACCTTTAAAATGTATATATTGACTCATATCATGTGCATGAATTTAATAAGTTCTCAACCATGAATTTTTGTAAAAACAAAGTTTTCTAGAAATTTGGAAAAGTAAAACTTTTGAAAATTTCTACTTAGCTTGTTAGAAAATTTCTTAAGTTATTTTAAGTGAGTATTTTGTCCTTCTTAATTCCATTTCCTTAGTTTGATTTTCTAAGTTTCTTACAGCTTAATTTCTAGGAATTAAGAGGGTATTTTCTAAATACTTTTTAGGGTAGTTAAAATCTATCAAACTTTATACTTTCTTAACCTTTCCTAAAGTTTATTTCATTTAATTAAAATGATTTCCTAAGTTGTTTATTAATTTTATTCCCTAAGGTCATTTTATCCTTATGAAATAAATTTTCTTGGTGTTTTGTTAAACTAGTCTATTCCTTCATATTCTAGAGTATTGGTGAAAAAATGAAGTTCAGTAAAACTTTCATTAAACAAGAAGTTGAAATTTTAATTTTTAAAGAAAACATTTTCATTTTATGATTTTATAAAGTGTACGTATGTATTATCTAAAAATTCCTATGTTCTTTAGTCACTAAAATTTATAATGAACTCCTTAGATTTTTAGAAAAGATTTGCTAAGATGATTCCTAAGTTTTTATGAAAAATCATTTCTTTCATGAGAAAATTTATTTTGGAAAAGAACTTCCATTTAAGAAAACCTTTCCTTCTTTATGTTGTTGAGACAAAAATCAATATGTTCATGCATGATCTTGAATATGAAATTATGAAAACAGAAGAAAGACATATTAAGTAATATAATAATCAAGCTAATAGAAATATCAAGTATTGGGAACCTTTGCTTTATCAAAGTATCCCGGGACTAAGAATAACTAGTCCTAAAAAGAATAAAAAAGAAAGAAAATGTTGTTTTGACTTGATGAGGATAAGTCTAAGACTAAAGACTAGTCTTAAAACAACATGAAATAAACAAATAAATTGCATAACTTGGAAGTAAATAAATAACAAATTAGCTTATATGCTCTAAAGATTATATAAGTACATAATTATATTTAGTTAAATATATATAAGAAGTTAACATAATATCAACAATAATATGTGCAAAACATAATAACAACATAAAAAATTAGAGAAATGATTTTCATGAACAAGAACAATACATAATAGAGTGTAGTTTCCATAACAACAAGTTTAGGAAACTCACACCATGGTCATGTAAAGTTACATGACATGGTAGAAAGAAATATGAAAAGAAGATTTTACCTAAAGAGAATTTTGGAGTAATATGTTGTATGAGTTTTGTGTATGTAGAAGGGAGTTTGAGAGTATTTTGGGAGAATGTTTGGAGAGAGTTTTGGTAGTGAATTGATGGGTAGTAAATGTGTAAATAAAGTGAAAGAGGAGAAGGTATTTATAGGAAAATGAGGAGTGAATATTGAGTGATTTAAATAAAAAAAATTGAAAAAAATATGAGAGTGGGGGGGGGTAGCGCGCACATAGAGAAGAGAGAGGGAGAGATTTATTTTTTTTTATAATTTTATGTATTAAAAGAAATAATATGTAAGGTAGATGTGATATAAAGTTATGTGAAAGATAAAAAGTAAAGATAATAGGTGTATAGAATGTAAATGTAGGTGCTAGAAAAAGTAGAGATATATGAATAGTATAGAATAGTAATAAATAGTGTAATGTGACTAGTAAAATACCGAAAGTAAGAAAATACACGTATAATTACGATATATGTTATTTTTAGTTAATGAAAAATTATGAAACTAATATTTTTGAAATCCTTGTATTAAATCAATCCAAACTTTGTTATCAGAATATTTTTACTATTCCGAGCTCCGGGACACACTTTCGAGAATTGATCCCTTTTGGTCCGAAGGACACTCGAAATTCGCGAATCTAATTTTTTTACATTTCCTTATATTATTACGAACTATTATCACTAATTATTTTAATTTCGTTTCCTTGGGCTAAAGAATACGGGAATATCGAATCTAAATTCTAGGGTTTGAACTAATCTTTTGTTGACCTTTGGGGTTTCCAGTTGACTTTTAATTCTAAGATTAAACTTGAAATTAATCGAAATTTTAGGGGTTTACACTTCGGCCTTAGCCATATATATGACAACTGCAATAAGAAAAAGCTGTGAGGGCGTAAGCTACATTAGCTTAGTGAGTGAATACTTTCATTAGACATTTTATAACAAATCATTCAATCAAGTTATTTATTTAAATTATATGGAATGCGTCAATAACATAAACAAACAATCATATGATCAGCTGGAAATCATATATAAATGGATTTATGCCCTCCATTCAGGGTTAGCATTAACGAATACAGTGGTACTACGTTGAATTAATATGCCGTTTATGGATCACGGGCAACCAACTTACGTTGTTTTCTGATCAATCAGCTAATTTATGTCGTTTATGGATCACGATCAACCAACTTTTAGCTGTTTGAGGATTACGGGTAACCAACATATGCTAATGCTCTTTCCCCATCATGAAGTGATTATGTCCATATTAATTTATCAATCCAATAATTGTTAATATAAATTTTTTAGGTGATCAACCAATCTCGCAGACAATCAATCCTAGAATACTTTAAACAAACATAAGTTAATCACCCAGTTCGATATTCTTAACACAATTTCTCAACTCATCAACAAGCATACATAATCCCTCATAATTCCCATCATGCAATTCCATTTTATCTTTTGTCTCATAACCTAGTGCAACTAATTGCTACAAACACAAGCAAGAAATAAACTTAGGAAGTAATACTCACTTGACCATTGATCGCCGATCTCTTAGTAATAATAATCCGGTGGTAATGAATCATTGGGATCCAAGTCACCTAAACAAAAGAAATACCGAAATGAGTGTTTTAACTCATATCTAATCCATTTTATTTCATAAAAACTATTAAGTTCGTAACTCTCATCATTAATGGAAATTCTAACTTAAAAAGGTAATAACTTGTCATTTTAACTCGAAATTTTGTCAATTATATACCGATTCCTATCTACTTCGAAAGATCTATCTAATTCTAATATAATATCTCAATTTTGAAAAATTGTAAGTCTCAAAAAGATCCGAACAGTTCTGGTCAGCATCCGAACATCCATTTTCGAAATTATTTTTGTGAGGAATTATGATATTTCTACTATCCGTGCCAAATATGCGTGCAATATTAACAAATTACTATCATGAATGGTATGTTATGAGATTTCTATATGTATGTTCTTGATGATATTCTATTAGGGAACATTTTTAGAAAGCTACTCTTCAAGATGCCATGAATACCTAACTTAGCAAGCTTAATTTTGTGGTCTTGACAAATCACACTTGTTTTAGAGATTTCCCTTAATAAAATTTATTTATTCTTGCTAATTTAAGTATTTACCATATCTATTCCTTAAGGTTTTCATTTTCAACAAAAATCCTCATTTTTCACTTTGTAAACAAGTGTTTGAATATTAGCTATTCTTAAATCCGAATTTTGTAAAAATGGTTTTTAAGTGATTTCTTTAAGAAAAACTTATTTGATACTTTAAAAATTAAGGCTCCACTATTCCTATCTTCTAAGGACTTCATTTCCTCAATAAAACTTCCTTTTTGAGTTTGAAAAATAGGTGTTTACATATCCTCTTTTCCTAGTTACGAATTTCATATAACTATCCTAAGATCCAAATTTTCTATTTTGTAAATATTTCTTGTTAGATAAATTTCTCTTAGTAGATCTACCATTAACTTATTAAAATCATCTCATATTGATACCTATTCCATAAGCTCTTCATTTTTTACATAAAAATCATGTTTTGCAGTTGAAAAATAGGTTTTCAAAATACAACTCTTTTTCCATCCGAATTTACAAAAGTTTGTTTTGATGAAACCAAATTTGTTCATGAGCTTTTTGGCTCATCTTCATAAATATCCTAACTTTTAGAAATAACAAAACATTCATTTACATAAGACAAAAATCTTTATGATCATTTATTCATCTTAAACATAATAAATGCATGAGATCTCCGATATCATGTAAAAGAATAGATGTTTAGAAGCTAGATCTAAATGGAATGATCATGTTAGATACATGGAATGAACGTACATTATGATCATGACAAAAAAAAAAGAGCTTTAAACATAAGATCCATGACTTATGATGGCTTGATTATCATATTCTAGTGGTTTCACATCCCTAGCATGAAGCTCATGGGGACTTTTGATGAATCCACACATGAGTGATCTTGCCATTACATGTTTTTGTGGTGGTAAAGTTTAGATCTATACCTATTAAGCATTGTAAGTAAGAGGAGTTGAAGAAAAAAAATGTGTGTGAGTGTGTAATGAGGAGGGGGTGTCATGGCAACAAGAGAGAAAAGAGGGAGAGTGTTTTGCAAAATTTTCCAAAAGTGAAAATGAAGAAATAAAGAAATGAAATGGTAAAGGCATAAAAGAGTTTATATAGGGAATTGGATTAGGGTTTTGTATGATTAAATAAAAGAAGAAAAATAGGACAAAAGAGAGGGAAATGGGAGGGGGGTGGGCCGACCATAAGGAAAGAGGAAGGGGGAGAGAGTTTTGTAATTTTTCAAAATCAATTTTGTGTAATAAGATGTGATAATTTGCATGGGAAAAGAAAATGGTAACGAGTGATGTGTAAGGATGTAAGAGTGGGGGTATGGCTTGTGAGTGTGAGTAGGGTATGGGTTTGTACTTGTGAGTAGTAATGAATAGTAGATTAGACAATTAAATTACCTGTTAGTAAAAAAAAATACGACTATAACTGTAATTTTTATAAACCGAAAAATTATAATAAATATATTTTTGAATTCCTTATTAAATTCCGGTCTTAAGGAGTATTCCAGAATATTTTTCTAATTTTGAGTCCCGAGGCCCGGTTTTCCGGATTGGATCCGGTTGGGTTCAAAACAGATAATTTCCCCAAAACTGGTCTTTTTATGTTTCGATATATTCTTTAGAATTATAATCTAGATCAACTTACTCTCAAAAGTTGTACGGTTTAATTCTTGGTGAAGTCGGACTTAGCGTTTCTAGGTTTTTTTCTAACCCTAGCTATTTCGGTTTTCAATTCGGTTCTCGAATTCCAACTTGGTTTACAAAGAAAACCGACGCCTACACTCATGGTGTCAATGAATCAAGAGATTAAAAAATGATGTTTGCCACAAATCTATAAACATAAGATTTGATAAGAACAAACAATTAAAGAGATGAAAACTAAACTCAATAATTCAAACAAACCACCATAGGGTTCTCACACACAAATGTGCTCTCAAATATTAAATGACCAAAAACTATCTTCATACCAATGACCAAAGACAATATATATATATATATATATATATATAACCCTAAAGAACCTAAAAGACAAAATTACAAAAATACCCCCAAACAAAGCTTTAAAAAAAAAGAACAAATAAAAGCTGGTATGAAAATCAAACAAAGCTGGTAGCTTAACCATGTAGGACGGCTATAAGTCGACAGCCTTTCCTTTGTAGGCCAGCAGCGTAGGGCCGGCTTAGGTCCTCCACCCTGGCTGCTCTGCTCCTTGATCTTGCTCTTTGATGTTTTTCCTTTTTGTTTCCCTTTTTCATGACTTTGAGCAACTTGATCCCTATCATTACCCCTTGGTTGAAGAAGATTCATCCTTGAATCTTGATTCTTCCTTTTTTGAACATCCAGAGTGGTCATCCTGCTAGTCTAAGCAAATAAACTCCTAAAACCTTTGGTTTTCTTAATATGCAACAATTTGGCCCCTGCACCTCTTCAAAACTCATAGGTAGCAATTTGTATGTCTTTTCTTGATGTTGAATAGTATATTCATTTTTATACCCATCAAATAAAGGCCGATGGTCGTACTGCTATGGCCTCCCAAGAATCAAATGTGTAACATCCATGGAAACTACATCACACAATAAATCATCAGAATAATCACCAATGGATATAGGAACACAAGCCTGTTTGTGTACATGAATCGCCTCCTTATGATTAAGCCAATGAAGGGCATATGGACTTAGATGTTGCTTCACTTGTAAGCCCAATTTAGAAAGAAATCCAGCTAAAATCACATTGGCACAACTGCTCGTATCAATCACAGTCAGACAAGTTTTCCCCTTCACTAAACTCTGAATATAAAATAGATTTGTCCTTTGATTTGGATTGGCCTTCTTCTGCTCAAGCAATAATGTCAATGGACCATTAGGCGCATCTAACTCAATCACACCTTCCTCACTACTCTCTTTTGCTTCTCTTCCTCACTTTCAATCTTATCATCTTTTAGAATCATCACCTGCTTGTTAGGACATTGAGAAGCAATATGTCAATGCCCTAAACACTTGAAACATTTGATTTCTCTACTCTTCTTTTATTCTGGAGCTTTTTCTTCAATTGCTTTTCCCTTGTTCTTGTTTTTTCCTTCCTCTTTCTTTTCCTCCTCATTAGATTTATTATAATAATGGGATTTTTGAAATTTCTGTGCTGTTGTCTTTCTACCCTGCTAGCCAATTTGATAACATCCTCAAGAGTTTGATATTGTTGAAGTTCAACAACATTGGCTATATCCAATTTAAGTCCATTAATAAATTGAGCAATAGATTCAAAAGTTGTTTCTTGAATATCACATCTAGTCATCGAGGCTTCAAATTCCTTAACATATTCCTCAACACTCCTCTTCCCTTGTCTCAAAGACTACAAATCCATCAACAATTCCTCTTTGTAATAATTAGGAAAAATCTGCGCTTCATCAACTGCTTCATTAATGCCCAAGAACGAACTTTTTCTTTATCCGCCTTGCGCCTCTCAATTTGCAGTTTATCCCACCAAAGACTAGCATAATCAGAAAATGCTACTGAGGCCATTTTAACCTTGGTGCCCTCATCCCATTCATAACAATCAAACACCTTTTCAACCATTGGCACCAAATCTAAAAACTCTTCTGGCTTGCTACTTCCTGTGAATGGTGGAATCTTTAATTTTATATTTTCAATGCCTTGTCGTCTATCATCCCTTCCATCATGCCTTCTATTTCTTCCACTATTCCAATCGAATTCTTCACTAGAATGTCTCCTATGGCTTGAACCACTCTGGCTCCTTCTATCTCTCACTTCTAATCTCTCCAGAATTCTCCTAACATCATCTTGCATCTGATCTACTCCAGTTTGCAATTGAGTGAATTCTTACCTTCTCACAACATCTCCTTCACCACCACCATCCCTTTTAGCCCTAGGGTTATTCCATTCACGTTGTTACTACCATCCGATGACAACTCCACAAACACCAACAACAACACAAAATACAGTAGCAACCTTAACAAAAGAAATTCCCAAAACAAGAGAAATAAAAAAGAATTTTTTTTAAACCAACCTATATGAAAGCAGCATCGAACAATAATCTCTGCACAACTTTTGCTCTGATACCAAACTGATGTGAATCTGACTACGGTGTTCAATAAAATCTGATCTTGATCAATTTAAGGTTTTTTGGTTGATTAGAAATTGGAAATATAAAAGGGATATGAATGAAATTGTCGCTCGATAGGATCTACGAATAACTAAATCAAATTGGTTTGTGTTTGGATTATAGATCAATAGAACCATGATCTACAAAGCACTCACGGTGTCAATGAATCAAGAGATTCAAAAATGATGTCCGCCACAAATCTATAAACTTAAGATTTGATAAGAACAAATGATTAAAGATGAAATCCAATCTCAATAATTCATACAAACCACCATAGGGTTCTCACATACAAATGTGCTCTCAAATATCAAATGACAAAAAACTATCTTCATACCAATGACCAAAGACAATATATACATAACCCTAAAGAGAACTAAAAGACATAATTACAAAAATACCCCTAAACAAATCTTTTAAAAAACGAACAAATAAAAGCTGGTATGAAAGTCAAATAAAGCTGGTGGCTTGACCATGTAGGCTGGCTAGAAGCCAGCAGCCTTTCCTTTGTAGGTCGACGGTGTAGGGCCGGCTTGGGTCCTCCACGCTGGCTGCTCTGCTTCTTGATCTTGCTCCTTGCTGTTTTTCCTTTTTGTTTCCCTTTTTCATGACTTTGAGCAACCTGATCCCTATTAGACATGGTACATATGACCATTAAAATTGAGAACCAACTCAAGAGAAAGGGTAGTAGTACTTCCCGATTTGATTCTAATGCAGGCTCATCTAGTTACAAGTCAAAATGCTAGAAGAAGGAGGAGAAGCAGCCCATTTCAAAGCCAAAATCCGCGTAAAAACATGATATGACTAGCCCTGGAAACCAAGGTAAATCCGATTCCTCTACTCATAGAAATCGTGATATAAAATATTTTAAATGCCAAGGCAGGGGTCTAGTCAATGTCCAAATAGACGTGTCATGATCATACGTGATGGGGAGTTTGAAACTGAAGGAGAAAGTAAGGATGAAGAAATGCTACCTTTGGAAGATATTAGTGATGAGGAACCCGCTGTGGGTAGACTAGTCGCTGTAATGTAACGTGCTTTAAGTGCACAGGTGAAAGAAGATGCTAATTTGCAAAGAGAAAATATTTTCCACACTCGTTGCTATATTGGTGATAACATTTGTAGTTTAATCATTGATAGGGGTAGCTGCATAAATGTTGTTAGTGCATTCATTGTGGATAAATTGGGGCTTAAAACCACTAAACACATGAATCCTTATAAGTTATGGTGGTTGAATGAAAGTGGAGAAACCAAGGTGACCAGACAGGCTAAGATTGCTTTTCGCATTACAAGGTATGAACATGAAGTGTTGTGTGATGTTATACCAATGCAGGCTTGTCATGTGTTGTTGGGAAGGCCATGGCAATTCAATAGGAGGGTGATGCATGATGGCTTTTCAAATAAATATACACTTGTTCACCATGGCAGGAGTTACAGTCTCAAGCCCTTGACCCCTGAAGAGGTTTATGAGGATCAAATGCAACTGCAACAATTTTGTTGGAAACACCAAGAGAGTGAGAGGCGAAAAAAGAGTGAAGGCATAAAAGAAAAAGAAAATGAAAAGGAGAGGAAGGTTAGAACGAGTGAGAGAAGCCAAGTTGAAAGGGGATCGACTTTGGTAGTGAGTGAAAAGGAGAGTGCAACATTGCAAAATGAGAGTTGTGTGGCTAGAGTAAGTGTTGTGAGGCGAGCATTGGTAATGAAACAGCCTATGCTGTTGATAATTTACATAGAAACTTGTTTGAATACTAACGAGTTACCTAACACTTTGCCTAGTACTGTTGTATCTCTTTTACAGGTTTATGAGGATGTCTTTCTTGAGGAAATCCTTAGAGGATTACCTCTAATCCGTGGAATAGAGCACCGGATTGACTTTGTACCCAGAGCTGCAATTCCAAAAAAACCAACGTATAGGAGCAATCCTAAGGAAACTAAAAAGCTTCAAATGCAAGTTTAAGAGCTGATGGAAAAAGGGTACGTGAGAGAGAGCATGAGTTTGTGTGTAGTATCGGTGATTCTTGTGCCTAAAAAGGATGGGTAATGGAGGATGTATGTTGATTGCCGAGCCATCAACAATATCATGGTAAAGTATCGTCATCCCATTCCTCGCTTAGATGATATGTTGGATGAATTACACGGCTCATGTGTGTTTTCTAAAATTGATTTAAAAAGTGGATATCATCATATTAGAATGAAGGAAGGAGATGAGTGGAAAACCGCATTCAAAACAAAGTATGGTTTATATGAATGGTTAGTTATGCCCTTTGGCTTAACTAATGCACAAAGTACTTTTATGAGATTGATGAACCATATTTTGCATGCTTTCATTGGAAAGTTTGTGGTTGTTTACTTTGATGATATTCTGATCTATAACCTGAACTTGAAAGACCATGTGAAACATTTGAAATCTGTTCATAATGTGCTTTGAAAGGAGAGATTATTTGCTAACCTTAAGAAGTGCACTTTTTGCATAGATAGGCTTGTATTTCTTGGCTTTGTTGTTAGTGCACAAGGAATACAGGTAGATGAAGAGAAGGTCCGTGTTATCCAGGAGTGGCCTAGCCCAATAAACGTGAGTCAAGTAAGAAGTTTTCATGGACTAGCTAGCTTCTATAGGAGGTTTGTGAAGGACTTCAGTAGTATTGCGGCATTAATCACTGAAGTTATCAAGAAGAATGTGGGCTTTAAATGGGGAGAAGATAAGGAGAAAGCTTGCAAGTTGATAAAGGATAAGCTTATACATGCTCCTTTACTTGCTTTATCTGATTTTACTAAAACTTTTGAAATTGAGTGTGATGCTTTAGGTTTAGGGATTGGAGCAGTACTGATACAAAAAAGACGACCCATTGCATTTTTTAGTGAAAAGCTAAGTGGGGCAGCTCTAAAGTACCCTACTCATGATAAAGAACTATATGCATTGGTTAGAGCCTTGGAAACTTGGCAGTATTACCTATAGCTAAAAGAATTTGCGATTCATACGGATCATGAATCTTTGAAGCATTTGAAGGGCCAGTAGAAATTGAACAAGAGGCATGCGTGAGGCATGAAGTATATCGAGACATTTCCTTATGTCATCTGCTATAAGCAGGGTAAGGAAAATATTGCTGCTAATGCACTTTCTCGTAGGTATGTTTTAATTTCAACAATTGATGCTAAGTTGGTTTTAAACATGTTAAAGAATTATATACTATAGACCAAGATTTTGCTTAAACATATGCAAATTGTGAAAACACTGCCTATGGATAATTCTTTAGACATGATGGTTATCTGTTTAGAGAAGATAAGTTGTGTATTTCAGATTGTTCAATAAGGGAGTTGTTGGTGAGGGAAAGTCATAGTGGTGGATTGATGGGTCATTTTGGTGTAGCAAAGACTTTAACTGTTTTGCAGGAACATTTTTATTTGCCTCAGATGAAAAGAGATGTTGAGAGGGTTTGTAAGAAGTATATCACTTGCAGGCAAGCTAAATCCCGAGTACAACCACATCGTTTGTATACTCCATTACCTATTCCTAGTGAGACTTGGGTAGATCTTTCTATGGACATTATGTTTGGATTGCTTAAGAGTAAAAATGGTAGGGATTCTGTATTTGCTGCAGTAGATCGGTTTTCTGAAATGGCACATTTTATTCCATGTAACAAAACTAATGATGCTTCTCATATTGTAGATATTCTTTAGAGAGGTTATTCAACTTCATGGTATGCCTAGAACAATTGTGTCTAATAGAGATGTAAAGTTCTTAAGTTACTTCTGGAAGACCTTGTGGAGTAAATTAGGGACTAAATTAATATTTTCTACAACTTGTCATCCACAATCTGATGGTCAAACTGAGGTAGTATAGAGAACTTTATCTACTTTGTTAGGGGCTATCATTAAGAACATTAAAACTTGGGAGGAATGTTTACCTCATGTGGAATTTGCTTATAACCGTACCATTCATTCTGTTACTAAATATTCACCATTTGAGATTGTGTATGGTTTTAATCCACTGACTCCATTGGATTTGTTGCCTTTACCTGTTTCTGAATTTATTAATTTAGATGGTAAAAAGAAGGTGGAGTTTTTAAGCAAATTCATGAAAAGGTCAGGGTTAATATTGAAAGGTACACAGAACAGTATGCTAAGCAAGCTAACAAGGGATGACATTAGATGGTGTTTGAACAAGGTGATTGGTTTTGGCTACACATGCACAAGGAAAGATTTCCTAAGCAAAGGCGTTCCAAGTTGCTTCCAAAAGGTGATGGTCCTTTTCAAGTCCTAGAGCATATCAATGATAACGTTTATAAGCTTGATCTACCAGGTGAGTATACAGTAAGTGCTACTTTTAACGTTTCTAATCTAAGTCCTTTTGATGTAGTTGATGAAGATTTGGGGACAAATCCTTCTCAAGAGGAAGGGAATGATGGATTTGTGGCAAGAAGACCAAGAGTAGATCCAATTGTGATGCCCCCTGGACCTGCTTCAAGGACCCGAGCTAAAACATTCAAGGAAGCGATCAACAGGTTGATTAAGAAGATTTAAGAGGACGAGACACAATTTCAAATAATCCAGAATGAATCCAAGCTAATCAACATTATAAAGGCAAGCTCGGGAATGGATAAGAACAAGTTTGAAAAGAATTGGATCAAAGCTGGCAAGGAAAGCCGCCAGCTTTCATTATAGGCCGCCAACCTTTAAACAAGCAAGTTGGCTTTGAAAACATACTCTATGGCTAGCCTATGTGGAACATCGATGCAATGCCGTCGGCCTTGAAGCTTACGCCGGCAGTTTAGGGACTTAAACCGCCGACCGAAGTTGTTCTCTGATTTTTATTTGCAAATTAAAGGCCACCAGCTTTGTTTTTATGGCCGATTTAATTTCTTGTTTATGTCTTTTGATTTGCCTTTGCTTTGTTATATATGTCCTTTGGTTGCATGAACAAATCGGATCATTGTGAATGAAAATTTAGATTATTTCTCTTAGGTTCTTGAGTGAACTTTTTCTAAACTTATCGGATCTAATAAGTGGCGTTCAACTACTCGACTTATCAATTGAACTTTCCATATTCGATTGTGGCGTCTTCACTTGATACCATGGTTCTTGTCTCTCTATAGACAACGAGTCGCGGTTTCCATACAAACATGAATGGTCTTGGGAATTGAAATCAAACATATTGGTATCGGGTTGCATCAATGGATTGGTGTGGTTCATATAAACCTCTTTTAAACTATTACTCTTAATTTTCCATCTTAGGTAGATTTCTTACCCATATATTCTTACCATGTTGTGTAACCTAACATGACCATGGTGTAAGTTTCTTAAACATTCAAATGTTATAAAAGCAATACTATGTTCATGTTTTGTTCTTATTCATGAATAAATTACATTTTATGTTATTTTATTTATGTACATGTTATTATTATTGTTCTAACCTAACTTCTATATTATATTATCTATATTTATGTATCTATATATATTTCTTTGAGTTTATAAGCTCACTAACATAACCATTATTTATTTATTTTATGCTTGCAATTTATTTATTTATTATATGCTTCAATATGAAGATTAGTCTTTCCAGTATTAGACTTGTCTTTATCAAGTCAAAACGATTTTCTTATTTCTTTTGTTTTTCTTTCTTTGGACTTGCCCATGACTAAGTTTAGAAGCCTTGAAATCAAGCTGAGACTTCCAATGCTTGATATTTATTTCTTGCTTATTCTTATATTTTTCCATCTCTTTTATTATTATTATTATTATTATTATTATTATTATTATTATTGTTATTATTATTATTATTATTATTGTCATGTTACATCTTTCCTAACTAAAGGAAAATAAGCTCAACTTACTTTAAAAAAATATAGTTTTATCACTTAGGAAAAAGTTTCATTAAGACTTAGAATTTTATTTCAACTAAATACATTACAAAGGATTTTTGACAAAATCATCTTAGATTCTAGTGTCGTTGACATACAAAGCATTTATAAATATAACTATGGAACTCTTTATTTTATTTTCAAACTACTATTAAAAGACCTTAAGATTGATAATAATTTTTTATAAGGAATTTTGTTAAAAAGCTTGATTATAAAATTCTTACCAACATTTTTTATAAGAATAAGGATCAACTCAAGTTTTCCAAAATAAGTCAAGAATCAACTCACTAAATAAAGTATACGTAGAAAATAAAATTCGAGAATAACTTAGAAAGACTAAAGTTTTTGAATCAAAAGTTATCTTTTAAGAATCTAAGAAAATAAATTATATCACATATTTAATGATTTAAAAATCCTTAGTTTTATTTCCAAACAACTTAACATAATTTTGTCAAACTTCACTTTTTCAACCACCAAAACAAGATTATTTTATGAAAAATCATTAGTTAAGACAATATCATTAGAATCATATGTATATTATGAGTTGCATATGTATAAGAAGGATTTTTCAACTATATATATATCTATATATATATTATATGTTTTCTATGGAATTTTTTGTTGATACAAAGTTAGAAAAATCATGTTTTAAAGGTTGAAATTTTTGGTTTTGATTATGTACCGAGTCTTTTAGAAAATCAAATGACCTTTTATGAAGGAAATAACCTTAGAAATGGATATATCTTTTTGAGTGGGTAGAAAACAATATATAACATGCGAAATTCCGAGTTAAAATGAGCAAGTTCTTGCCATTTTAAATTGGAATTTCATTGTATACGAATTTTGATGAACTTAGTCAAATAGAATTACAAGTTTAAGTAGAATTTCCAAGAAATACTCATTTATGGTATTTTTCTTGTTTAGGCGATGTAAAGTCCAAGCTTCCTTACTAAGAGGATTACTTTAACTAGAGGTTTCTGCTACTATGGCCGAGTGAGTTTAAATTCTTATATTTTTGTACTTATGTTTTTGCTTGTAGTTTAGCGATACTATACTTTAGGAAAAGATAAAAATTGATAGCACATGTGTTTTACTTATATGACTGAAATTATTTTAAGTATATCGAGGTGAGAATTGTTAGTTAATCATTGTATAATTTAGTAGAGTGATCACTTTTAAAATATCTAATATTATGCCGTGATTACCTAAATAAAATAATTAATGCATAATACGTAGTGAGTCACATTGCATTCATTACTATACCCTTGGTGGGACAAGGGCATAGTAATGAGGCCTGTAGAACTTGAAAGTCTACTCTATGGCTTTGATTGCTTGTAATAAAATGATGGGTGGACACCCGAATAACTACAATGTAGCGGCTAGTAGTAGCTTGTATAAAAACTACAAAAACTTTATTTGTGAACTATGGCCTTGTTGCCCGGAATATCTGACCACTGAATGGAGGGGTAAATCCATTCAAACATATGATTCCCGGAAAATCACATGTATTGTTTGCTCACGTGTTTGATTGCATCTCATATGCTTGTTCAAATAACTTGTTTGAATATGGATTGTCTGAGTACTTTATATGTGAAATTAATTCTCACTAAGCAAGAAGCTTACCCCCTTATAGATATCTTTTGTAGCACCCTTACCTATGATTGACGCCTCGGGGTTATTTCTCTCATGTATTACCTTTTGGACTAAATTGTTTTTTGAAAAAGTCAAATACTAGATGTAGACTTAGACTTCTAAGTAAATCTCCATGTATTTATTTTAAATAGACTTTGATAGACCATATCTTTTGCTTGGGCAATGCCCCTTTGACTCTTGTAAGACCTTTATATTTCCATATTTAAGATGTTACGTTATGATTTCGATTCTTAATTGCTATATGAATATCTTCTTAAACAACTTGTTTCGAAGTTGGTCCTCTAAGATTGTGAATGTATGTCTTATACCCGGTATCTAAGCTTATGGGGTGACTAAGGTTGTCATACTTAAGCTTTAATATTGAGTGTAGCGGACTGCTATGTTTAGGGTACCCTTTAGGGCGTGACAAAGGGTATGATAGAAGTAAAACATAATATCAAAATCTAATCTAAATTAATCAAAATTGCGCGATGAAAGCATAAGTGAAAGAGTAAATCTTAAAACGACCAAAATCTTTTTATTTGTAAAATTTAAAGTTAATATATAATACCAACTACCAATAGATAACTAATCTTAAACTTTGTTTAGAGTGTAATTTAATAATTAAGCTTCGATACTTACTTAAACTAAGTAAATTAAATTATAGATTATAGATAAATAGATCAACATAATCAAATTAATAAATAGACCTAACTAAAATTGAGATTTCAAACACTTTCCTCATTTAGCCTATTTGCTATAACAATCTTTCCCAACAAATCAAATTTTATTATCCTTTTTCAATTTTCAAACTAAACTTCTTTTCCTTTAAATTCAAATCTCTAAACCCTTGGAAAAAACTAATTCTAATGTTTAAGTAAATTTGTAAACCCTAAACTTTAGTCTATTTCATAATTAAGTTATCTAATCCCTTCCAAACATTAATTTGAACCCCTTTTCTTTTAATCAACAAGTGGCCTAAATTTCTTAAATTCAATTACTTAGATTTATAAAATACTCAAATATAGCCACTTTAATCTAAATTCTATATATTTAACAATCATATTCAATACAACACCATACCATATGAAATGCGTAGATTGGATGACTGGAAATCAAACCAATGGAGATTTACGTCCTATCTTAGGGGTTAAATTACCAGCTCAAGTTATTCAATTCACACCCAAGAAAAACCGAGAACTAAGGAAGGGGGGAATCTTCTCAACTCATTGTTGTTTACACACACACACACACACACATATAAAATATAACCTCAACTTCACCTTAGAAACAACTAAAGAAGGAGAATCTTTTGAAACTCGTTTGTTACTCTCTCTCTCTCACACACACACACACACATATATATATATATCACTAACATAGCCTCCACTTCACTTTAGAACCTTATAAATTCCTTAAGTATTGGCATCTCCTAAACCAATACCCACACAGGCGACATCCTTTGATGACTTTTTAGTTTCTGGGATATGGACAATCCTATGGCATCCAATTAGAGAAACAGATCCACTGACAACTTAAGACATAGAACCGAGATGCTAGCATGAATGTGAACACCATGCTAATGCAAATATGCTATCGTGTAATGCATGATTGCTTAATTAAATAGTCAGATAGTATCAAGTCCATTTATTAAAGTGATCAATCAATTAACATACAATCTTCAACAATCACATTTCAAAGATTACAAGCAATATATGTTCTCTTTAAATTAGTGAGTTATCAACCAAAACAATCACTAAGCAACACACGAATACCCAATTCCCCATACATAACCAATTACGGTTATAATAGTACAGATGCAACTAAATTACAAGTACAAACAATGTGATAAGGTTAATGTTACTTACTTGACATCCAAGCTACGTCATAGAAAACTCTTGGAAAAACCAAAGATTATTTTGTTTCTCCTATGAAAAAAAAATAATAGACACTTAATAGATTTCTTAATATATAGATTTTATCAGATTTTAGTATTTGCACTCATTTTTAGTTCATTATTCTGCGCTTGAGTGAAATATAGACTTACACTAAAAACTTATTTTAGCAAATATACATTTGAAACAACATACTCCCTTTATTATTTAAAGGCTAACAAATTTCAACTATATCTAAGCCATTTACAAGTAATTAAGTCCATTTTAACTTAACTAAGCCAAATTGATTAAAATTAACCAATTTAATTCATTTTAGCCTGGTGAAGTTCATTAGGTCAAGTTGAGCTTAAATTTGTTAACTAACTTATTTTATATCTAAGATTCACATTACTTAAGTCTATGTTAATTTAATCTTAGCCAAGTTTATTAGATTCAATTAATCTAGTTCATTTAGGTTTATTAAGCCAAAAGGACCTCAGATTATTAACTAAGTTAATTTAGATTTTGATATGTATTGGTAGGAATCAAATATATTTTAGGTCTTGATACTTTAAAAAATTTCAAAACTTAAAACATGGAAGTTATAGAACTCTTTTTAAACTTTTCATACTATTTTGAATCACCTTATTCCGAGTTTGGATGAGAAAGCTATGATTAATTTAAGTTAGATTGACAAGGAAAAGAAGGACAAGAGAAGTCCTAGTTCCATATGGGGCGTAGGAAGGGTGGTAGAAATTACTACGCCCCATATCAAGGGGCATTGAAACCAAGTAGAGGGACGAAGACTTCTATGCCCTGTTCTATACCTCATAGCAAGAGGCATATCAATTTTCTATACCCTATAGTAAGGGGCGTATGGAGTCAAGCATGGAACAAAGTCTATCACGCCCCCTATTTCTTTTCTCCATTTTTGCTACTTGTTTATATGTCTTATTTACAAAAAACTCTACCTACAACATCTTAACAACATGATACAAGTTCAAAACTATAACTCACAACTTTTCTAAACTTGTTTTTACTATCAGACATCATCAAACCCACTTCATCATCTTCTTAGTTTCATTTATGCACCAACAACCTAGGTTTCTACATGTCTCTTGTTCACCAATTTTATCCCATACCCATTCACCAATTTTATCCCATACCCAACTCATATCTAGCTCTAATTCATTATGTACATGCATATAACAATCACAGTAAAGAAAAATTCTCTACTTATATGTTTGGTAAATTCAACTAGCTTGTTCTTCACTACTACACCGAAACTTTCACGTGACTAAGATAGTCATTCTTAAGTCTTGATATTATATGTGGTGAACTACCATGTTTAGGATACCCTTCGAGGCGTGACACTTTAAGTTAGTATCAGAGCCAGGTTTAAAGGAATAAAGGTAACAAGAGTGAATCTAGAAAAGAAAAAGGTAGGTAAGTTAGAAATTAAGTAAACAAAGGCCTAAATCTAAATAAGTTAGACAAAGCTTAGAATTTTGTAAAAAGAACTAATGACCTCCCTTGTCTTTTATACCTTACTCTTGGTGAAGTTAGAGCTAAGGCCTAACGATTGAACATGAGGAGTGACGAGACTCTTGTAGACTATCGATTGAAGGTAAGAAGCTTATGTGAGGAGTTTGCCCTAGTAGGACGACCTAGGTCCGCTCAAGAAATGTATAACATGTGGAGAACCGTGACACTATATGGGATTATGTGATTGATGGGTTAAGATATGACACCATAAGACGCACCAATTGGACCGATATGGAGATTATATATGGAATGGAATGGCTCATGTGCTATTACAATCACACTCCTATGCTCCAAGAGTCCACATTCATTTTTTGAAATGATGGACATCCAATCTTCCCCGACTTTCAAACTTGGAATTCCATAGGCCCGGTATATATCTATGCCCACGATGAGCTAGCTGACCACACCGATTGAGGGTGAGCAGATGAAGAGTCTTACTTCTTTTGGTATGAATTTTATCAAAATTTGTGGCTATACCCCGATGAACCGCCTCCACCACCATCATTGAAAGAAGGGAGACATGAACAAGTCGAATGGGGAGAAGATATGGAAGGAGCTAAGGAAGGAATGGAAAGAGAAGAAGTGAACTTAAGAACGGAACCCATAGTGCCATAGTAAATCACGGATGGGATGATGATGTTTCTAACCATCAGGAAGTCAATCTTGATTCCGGATGGCCTGTCAAACCAACCCCAGGTGAGAACATCCCGAATAGAAGTCGATCTCACAACCCAGTTAAGAGATCAAACCGATGATGTAAGGATGGAAGAATCCGATGGAGGGCATGCACTGTGAATGGCTTATGATCAAGGGGAACCTAGCACATCTAGAAGTCGACCCTCCAATAAAGGAAAAAGGATGACAATTCGAAGCTACCTAAGGCAATTCATAGTAAAAAGGCAAAGGATGACTCCTAGCCTCAATCACCACGAGATGACCCCCTCACCATGATGGACAACTAAAGAAGGAAAGAAGGAAGGATTTACCCAAGAAAATCCCATGTGTCCAACTAAAAGTTTGTAACCCAATCGACCTAGGATGTATGATCGATTAGAAGTTTGATATATGTTTTCGTAAAGGTGCTTGATGTTGTTGTTGTGTTTTGAATTTCTCTTGTAAGCTTTGATTTCTTCTATGTACGGGTTTCATGCCCTTGAATACTTTTGATGTAATGAAGTATTTTGGTTTGAGCAAATTTTATTTCTTGACTTAATTACTTAAATTTCTTTTATATGATGTATTTCTTTATATAATTGAACTATCGAAATTTTTGCAATTTCCGTAACTTAACATGTAAAAGACTTAATAATTTGAAACTTCCGTAACAAAAAATTTAAAACAGCCGACCTAGAAGAGGACGACCAAGAGAAAGGCGTGCATCGAATAATTTACTCGAGGAAGTAAACCAACTAGAAGTGGCTCCTGTGGCTCCGCCTTCGAATCCGCAAGGCGATCTACAAGCCATGCTTGGTCAATTAACACAGCTTCTAAATGTGTTAGTTAAGCAACAACAAATAAATATGCTACCACTGGTACCGGCTCAAGCACCACCCTAACAGGCACCTCAAGCATCCGTACACGGACCGGCTCCTCCTGATGCTTAATCGCATACTGTACCTTGTTGCCTCTACTACCATCCCGACCATACAGGACTTCACTTCCAGATTTCATCAAAAGTTACTGTTATTTTGACGGAGCTTTAGGAAAACCGGATGAAGCTGAGGATTGGCTTGCACAGATAGAGCAATCTTTTGTCGCCTATGAAGTTCCCCATCATCTTCGACTAAGCTGTGGTACTTACGTGTTGAGGTTTAATGCTCGAATTTGGTAGGAGTCAAAGAGTCGAGAGTTGCCACCACCCATCACCTGGATATGTTTCGGAATGTGTTTTTGGAAAACTATTTCCCAAGAAGTCTAAGAGTGAGTATAGTGCAGATTTCTTGCACATATCTCAAAAGGGAAGATCCGTAGAAAAACATTTGGACATTTTGTATTCATGAACAGAATAACTTTTTCACGGCTGTTTGGCAAGAATGCAAGTCTCATAAGAAAATAAGGCTGGATCTTTATTAATGAATAAATGTGGATCTAAACGTTTTATATAAAGAAAATTTGGATGACCTAGGCATTTATGCCGTAGAAAAATATAAGAGTTTGACAAACTAGATGCAGCAAAGACGTAGGGATTTTTGTGGTTGTAGGAGATCCAATGAGGTAGTAGAGATCATTTCGTTCCTCAGCATTGCTAATGATCCTCCATGTTGAAGAATCTTGAAAATTGCAACGATCACACAAAAAAGTTACTATACACTATTGATCCTTTGTTAACTTACTCATAGAAAGAAGGTTGTATTGTAAACTAGGAACATGCAAGATAGATTTCAAAATAGGTTCTCCGCAAATAACATCATTGATTCCAACCACAACTGAGGAACTCCTATTGGCTGCAAAAACCTTCAAACTATTAGGGTATTTTCTATAATTTTGTAAAAACATCCATAGAACCAGTCATATGATCAGATGGACCAACATCAACAATCCATTCTCCACATAATTGTTTCTAAGTAAAGCAAGAGGATGAGATAATACCTCATTGTACCATGACTGCTTTAGACCCATTTAATTTATGTTAGGTAATCTGTAGTGAATGATTCACATCTGTTGAAGGGAATAAGGTTTGGTTAGACAACTTGTTGAAGACATACTGGATGACAAATCTTCTATGGTTGGAGTTTGATTTTCCAGCAGGATTGTGCTAGCTAGGATACCATGAAACTGAAAATAGAGAGAACAATACTCATGGAATAATCTTGAAAAAATAATAATATTTGTTGTTCTATATATTATATAACCATATTTACAAAATATATATACTTAGATATGAGATATTTTAGGTAACAAAGCTATACATACCAACCTAAGAGTCAACCCTGTCATGCCCCAAAAGGTACTCTAAATGCGATAGTCTGCCACACTCAAAATTTAAACTGAGGTATGATAACCTTAGTGATTCCATGAGTTTAGATACTAGGTGTAAGGCTCACGTTCACCATCTAGGGGACCTTACTTTGAATCGAAATAGCTTAAGAAGACATACATAGCAATAAGAATATAAATCATAATAGTTATGACCAAGATTAATCTATTACAAAGGCTTAAGGGGCATACCCCTATCAAAACATTAAGAGTCTTTAAGGTCCACAAAGTCTCTTACAACAACATATATATATATATATATATAATTAAGTAGATTTAACTAGAAGTCCATGCCTAACATCTAGGTCCCGACTTCTTTAAAAAGCTCCTTATATTCCAAAAGCTGTACCTGAGGAAAGTGACCTCTTGAGAATAGCCATAAATAATTGTACTGCAACAGGAAACTGTGAGGGTATAAGCTTGTGAGCTTAGTAAGTTTCACTTCCAAATTAAATACTTCATCAAACAATAAGGCAAGCAAGTTATATTAAACAATCATATGAAATGCACAAGCACGTGGGCATACATTACATAAGACTTTTCGGGAGTTTTATGTTGAATGGATTTACGCCCTCTATTCGAGGTTAGGTGTTTTAGGCCCATACGATCATAGATTTAAATTTTTCCCTATCTATATAGTGGTTGATTCAGGTGCCCACCCACTCATTTATTATGTAGTTGATTCAAATACCTACTCCACTTCCATTTAATTTCAGGTGACCCTACGCCAACATTCGAGTTTTCAAGCCCACCCGTTGCTTATCTATTATGTTTTTTTCCTACAAAGGCATAATAAAATATGTAATGTGACTCAACATATGTTATGCATGAACAATTTAGTTATAAGATCATGGCATATTATTTAAGTAAATTATAGGCGATCATAGATATTTGAGACACTTCAATTCTATACTAAATCATACAAATATTTATAACAATTCCTATTTCGATATTCTTATCATCAATTCAACAAGTAGAATTCACATGCATATTCCAATTTTATCTTGTTCTAATTCTAATGCCACTATCATTACAAGCACAATCATAAGCATGAAATTTAAGGAAAGTGAACTCACTTTGCCATGGCACGAAATTCCTCTTAAGTGTAATAGTCCTCGGGAAGGTCTAGTCCTTCTCCCAAGTTTCCTAACAAAAGAAATATCTCCAATGACTATTTCTATGTAGTTTAAATGAAACTTATAAATCCCATTCTAACAAGTTCGTCAAAGTTCGTCTAGGAGGAAATTCCAACTTAAAATGGTCATAACTTGATCATTTTAACTCAGAATTTCGCATATTATATACCGATTTCTACCTATTTGATGAAAGCTATCTATTTCTAAAATTATTTTCATCAAACAAGGTCAATTGTCCCATGAAAAGTAGGGTACAAAATGCTATACGAGATTCCCAACTCATAAATCAAATTCTAATTTCAATCCAAGCATCATTCACAAGCTTTGATAGATACTTAGCTATCATTATACCTTGAAAGACTCCTTTATATACATATATGACTCAATATTATGCATGATTCATGGCTTTTTATCAATCTATTTCCTCATATACTTAGACAATGCTTTATGGGGTTTGAAAGATACTATCTTCTTAAGCTTTATTTCTACCAAGTATATTATATGTACATGCAATATCTACAAGTTATTATTATGAATGTCATGAGATGAGCTATCTATATGTATATCCTTAATGATATTTGATAACAAAAATTCTTTTAGAAAACTTTTGCTTTACAAAACCTTTGAAATTATTTGACTTAAGAAAACTAGTTTTATTTTTTGCAAAATCACGCTTGTTTTTATCAAAATACAACCTTAATTACCTATATGCCTAACACCTTCATTGTTTTAATAAAATTCTTCATTTTGGAGTTGGAAAATAGATGTTTAAATAGGGGAGTTACCTAGTTACGAATTTTACAAAATGTTAAGGAATGAAAACATTGTTTGATCTATATTTTGAAACCTTTCCTTGTTTTAGGATTATACCTTGATTAAATCCACTCATCCTTGCCAAAATTAAGTCTTTATTACATCTATTCCCTAAGGATTCTATTTTTATATTAAAATCCTCATTTTGGCATTTGGAAATAGGTGTTTAAGTGGGGGTTATCTCTAAATCCGAATTTTGAAAGTTATGTTTGAGATTGTTTCTTGTGTAAAACTCATTTAATCTTTCTAAAATTGAATCCTAATCAAACCTACTCCTTAATACCTCCTTTTTTTTTTAATAAAACTCTTGTTTTAGGGTTGAAAAATAGGTGTTCACATATCAACCTTTCCTTATTACAAATTTTAAGTTAGTTGTTGGGGTTGAATCATATTGCTAACATAACTTTTGTGAACTTTTCTTATATTGGAACTATCTCTTAGTAGATCTAAGTTTTACTCCTAAAAACCATTCCTTTATGATACATATTCCCTAAACCCTTCATATTTAATATAAAATACTCATTTTGGAGTTGAAAAATAGGTTTTTAAAATAGGGTTCTTTTTAGATCCGAATTTCCAAAAATCATTTTTGTTGAAACAAAGATAGATCTTGAACTTTTTAACATATCCTCATTATTATTATGCTACTACAAGTTTTTTATGTACATAAGACAAAAAAAGCTATGGCATTTATGAACTCAAAATAACTAGATCTACTATATTATGTGAGTCATGAATGCAAATGCAACATCAACATTATGTAGATGGGGTTAATAAATGAATACATGTACAAAATATCAATAATAACAACATAAAATAATAATATAGCAAAATAATAGTAAAACAACTTAAATAACAAGATCTAAAACATTGTGATGGCAAGAATATCATGTTTAAGTATTTCCTCATCCTTAGCATAAAGCTTATGGAGATTTTGGTGGAACCACACATGTATGATCTTGCCATTACTTGTTTTATTTGTGGTAGGGTCTAGATCTATTACCTATTTAGTGTTTGGAACAAGAAACTTGAAGAAAATATGGTGTGTGTATGTGCGTGTGTATGGGGGAGGTCACGTCATAGAGAGGAAGAGAGGGAGAGAAAAAACAAAATGCAAGAGTTTGTTTAAGAGAGAACGAGAGAAAAATGAAAAGTGAAAGACATAAAGGAGTTTATTAGAGGATTAGATTAGAGTTTAGGTCACGTCATAGAGAGGAAGAGAGAGAGAGAGATGTTTGATATTTTTGTGTAATAAAATTCAAAATTTAAAAGTAAATCAAGTAATAAAAAGCATTGGAAAATAAAATGTAAGGAAAATGATGTAATATTGTAAGAATAGGTTCTAAGGATGTAAGAATAGGGTATGAGTGGTTGTACTTGTGAATAGTGTAATTAGAAATCAAAAGGTAGATTAGACAATTAAATTACTAATAGTAATGAAATTACGAAATAAGGCTATAATTGTAATTTTTATAAACCAAAAAATTATATAACTGATATATTCGGAAGTCTTATGAAATGACGAATCTAGTGGTACTCGAGCCTCGAGACACGCTTTTCAAAGTCTGTATCCGATTGGGTTCGAAATAGGCCAAAATTTTACCAATCTGATATTTTTAAGCATCTTAATATTATTACGAACCAATCTACACTTTCCACTCATATTTCGACTTCTCGATTTAAGAACACGGGATTGTCGGATCTAAATTGCTAGGGTTTCTTAGGGATTTGTTGACTTAGGGTTTCCGGTTGACTTTCCAACTTAGGATTTAAGCTTAAAATTACCCTAAAAATTAAGGTTTTACAAACCTTAATCAGTGAAATAATCAACATAGGAGTCAACCTTAATTAATGAAATATTCTAAATATAGAGGATCCTAATCAATTAGAGATTTTTAACTTGATTATTCCCTAGTTTCGGAAACTAGCCATCTTTCCAACAAAAGCTTCCCAAAAGCATAGTCCCATCTAGATATATGGAGTCCTCTGGTAAAGGAGGAATTAGTCATGCATCAACAAAAATCTATTGGGGGGTAAGCTTAACTAGCTTAGTGAGAATTGATCGTTGCCAACCGTAGCTTTAATAATTTAAATACCTGGTCCTAGTTCCAACTATGATGCAATAGGCAAGTGTACCTATCGTAAACGTAATATACCGTTAAGCACATGGTCGTTCCACAGAGAGCCACTAATTACTAGTACTAACTATGTCCCTATTATCTAACCGTCGATTAAGAATGATTGGATCTATAGATTTTTAACCAATTAACTACTAAAATTATGCTAAACTAATCTAGGCCTACTTTTTACAAGAAACAAGGATTAAATCAATTATCAAAACAACCTAGATCTCATTCTATACCTCTCTTATCATGTGAATCATTGGACTAAAAATCGAGCTTATTGAGTTCTTAAGCTGCAGAGTTCCAAAGTGTAAACTAATAACTTTCTAAAGTTTAATAGCTTATATAATCCTAGATTTATCAATTAGGATCTCTCCTCAACCAATAGCAACCTAGAATCGCATTCAACACATGAATTCATCCACTATTCAACCTAAGTACAGCAGATTTTTGCTATTCTATCTTTAGAATCACAAGCAAATCTCATCCATTGCACAGATCTAGTCACAAAAGCGATTTCTCAATTAACCTAAATAATATCAAACATAAATTCATACTCTGGATATATGAACTTAAGATAATTGTGAAGACCAAGCAATGAAACATAAGAACATCAATATATCTTCATTAAAAACAATTCCTCATCACATGACAAAATGGTTTCAAATGAGATCTAGATCTATGGTTTACTCTCTCGTGATATTAGAAATGAAAATACAAGGAATAAGAGAGAAACCAGAGTTCATGATTACAACCCTAAAAGATTGGATCTTGAATGCTTCAGTAATTTGAATCTCCTTGGCTTGTTGTTTGTAAAGAAATTATAAAGTAAGCTAAAAAGAAAACCTTAACAAACCTCTTCTCTTTATCATAAATGTGTGTGTGTGTGTGTGTGTGTGTGTAGGTACATGACATAGAGGAGAGAGAAAAGTCGGACAAGTGGGCATCTGGCTTCACACGCCCCTTACCATACCTCGTACCAAGGGGCGTGGTGGCTTCTGTAGCGCATTCTTCACTTTGGGACACCCCTTTTTATGGGGCATGGTGTCTTGCCTAAGGTTTGTAGTTCATACACCCTTCACCATGCCCCGTGCCAAGGGGCATGGTGGCTTCTGCTTCCTTTTCCTTCTTGTTTTCCTTGTTACTTTAGCTTGTTTTCTTCACTTATGAGTTTTTAGAACCTGAAAGCAATAAATTAATCAATTAAGTAACAGTTCTAGATGCTTTTCAATCAAATGATAATTAAAAGACTCCACAAATCATCCTAGAATTATGGGTGTCATGAAATTGTCAAGAATATTCCCGGATGAACGTACTCATATTAAGAAAATCAAATAAGATATTAAATAGGCATATGAAATGCATCAAACACATGAGCAAGCAATACATATCGCCTATTGAAAATCATATGTTTGAATGGATTTACACCCTCCATTCAGGGTTAGGTGTTTTGGGCTCTTTAAACCTATATTTGTAATCCAATTATGTAGTTCTTTCGGCACTTACTTGCTCTATCCTTGAATTGTTCTTTCGGGCTCCTATTCACCCATCCTTAAATAGTTCTTTTGGGCTCCTATTCACCCATCCTTGTAGACTTGCGGTTCCTATGAAACCCCACTACTATACACTTATCCCACCAAGGGCATAGTTATCATACGTCAAAGGGTACCCTAAATGCGATAGTCTGCCATACTCGATATTTAAACTCAAGTATAACAACCCTAGTCACTCCATGAGTTTAGACACCAGGTGTAAGGCTCACGTTCAGCATATAGGGACCGTACTTTGAATTGAAATAGCTTAAGAAGACATTTATAGCGATAAAAATATAAATCATAACAATTTTAACCAGATTAATCTATTACAAGATCTAAATGGCATACCCCGTCAAAATTTTAAGAGACCTTAGGTCCTCAAAAGTCTCTTACAACAACATATATATTATATATTATATAAGATTAAGGAGATTCAACTAGAAGTCTATCACCTGACATCTATGTCCTGACTTCTTCCAAAAAAGCTCCTTAAATTCCAAAAGATATTCCTGCGGAAAGTGGCCTATCGAGATAGCCATAAATAATCATACTGCAATAGGAAACTATAGGGGTATAAGCTTACGAGCTTAGTGAGTTTCACTTCTAGATTAAATACTTCATCATACAATAAGGCAAACAAGTTATATTATCAATCATATGAAATGCACAAGCACGTGAGCATACAATACATAAGACTTTCCGGGAGTCCTATGTTGAATGGATTTACACCCTCCATTTGGGGTTAGGTGTTTGAGGCCCATACGTCCATAGATTTTAATTTTTCTCATTTATATAGTGGTTAATTCAGGTGCCCACCCACTCACAAATTTTGTAGTTGATACAAGTGCGTACACCACTTCCATTTTAATTCAGGCCATTCATGCCAACATTCGAGTTTACAGGCTCACCCGTTGCCCAACTATTATGCCTTCTTCCCACAAAGGTATAATAACCAATGCAATGTAACTCAATATATGGTATGCATGGTCAATTTAATTATAAGATCATGACATATTATTTAAGCGGATTATAGACGATCATAGGTATGGCAGACACTTCAATTCTATACTGCATCATACAAGTATTCATAGCACTTTCCATCTCGATATTTTTATCATCAATTCAACCAAATAGAACTCACATGCACATTCCAAATTTTATCTTGTCCTAATTCTAATGCCACTATCATTACAAGCACAATCAGGAGCATATAATTTAAAGATAGTGAACTCACTTTGCCATGGTGCGAAAATCCACTTAATTATAATAGTCCTCGGGAAGATCTAGTCTGTCTCCCAATTCTCCTAATCAAAAGAAATAACTCAAATGAGAATTTCTATGAAGTTTGAATGAACTTATAAATTATATTCTAACAAATTCGTCAAAGTTCGTGTAAAAGGAAATTCCAACTTAAAAACGGCCATAACTTGATCATTTTAACTCAGAATTTCATATATTATATACCGATTTCTACCTGTTTGATGAGAGCTATCTATTTCTAAATTTATTTCCATCAAACAAGGTCGTTTGATCCATGAACAGTAGGGTACAGAATGTTATACAAGATTCCCAACCCACAAATCAATTCCTAATTTCAATCCAAGCATCATTCCAAAGCTTTGATAGATACTTAGCTATCCTTATATCTTGAAATACTATTTTATATACATAATTAACTCAATATCATGCATAATTCATGGGTGTTGGTAAATATATTTCTTCATGTACATAGACAAAGCTTTATAGGATGTGTAAGTCACTATTTTCCTAACTTTGTTTCTACCAAGTGCATTATGTGTACATGCATTACCTACAAGTTATTATTATGTATATCATGAGATGAGCTATCTATATGTATATCCGCAATGATATATGATATCAAGAATTTTTTTAGAAAATTTTTGCTTTGCAAAACTTTTAAAGTTACTAGACTTAAGAAAATTAGTTTTATTTCTTGCAAAATCACACTTGTTTTATCAAAACTCAACCTTGATGGCCTATATGCCCAACACCTTCATTATTTTAATACAATTCTTCAGTTTGGAGTTGGAAAATAGATGTTTTCAGAAGGCTACTTTACCTAGTTACGAATTTTACAAAATTTTTAAGGAATGAAAACATTATTTAATCTATACTTTGAAACCTTTCCTTGTTTTAGAATTATGCTTTGATAAATTTCATTTATCCTAGTCAAAATTAGGTCTTTATTACATGTATTCGCTAGGACTTCTATCTTTCCATAAAAATCCTTATTTTGGCATTTGGAAATATATGTTTACATAGAGGTCATTTTCAAATCCGAATTTTGAAATTTCTATTTGAGATTGTTTCTTTGTAAAACTCATTTAATTTTTCTAAAACTAACTCCTAATCAAACCTACTCCTTAAAACTTCCATTTCTTTAATAAAAATATTATTTTGGGGTTGAAAAATAGGTGTTCACATATCAAGCCTTCCTTATTATGAATTTTAAGTTGGTTGTTGAGATTGAAACATAATGCTAACTTAACTTTTGTAAACTTTTCCTTGTTTTGAAAATATCCCTTAATAGATCTAAGCTTCACTAATCAAAACTACTCATTTATGATACCTATTCCCTAAGCCTTTCATTTTTAATATAAAATACTCATTTTAAAGTTGGAAAATAGCTTTTCTAAATAGGGTTCTTTTTGGACCCAAATTTCAAAAATCCATTTTTATTGAAACTAAAATATATCTTAAGCTTTTTAACATTTCCTTACTATTATCATGCTACTACAAGTCCTTTATGCACATAAAACAAAAACCCAAGGCATTTATGAACTCAAAACAACTAGATCTAGTTTATTATACTAGTCATAAATGCAAATACACTATGATCATTATGTAGATATGGTTAAATGATGAATATATGCACTATACATTAATAATAACAATATAACTAAAAAACAAAGCATAACAATCGTAAAACAACATAAATAGCAAGATCTACAATATTGTGATGGCAAGATCTCATGTTCAAGTGTTTCTATATCCCTAGCTTAAAGCTCATGGGGATTTTTGAGTGGAATCACACATGAATGATCTTGCCATTATATGTTTTTAATGTGGTAGGGTATAGATCTATTAGATGGGTGGAGAAAGAAAACTTGAAGAAAAACAAAAGTGTGTGTGCGCGCACTAGAGGGAGGGGGTCATGGCACAATGAGGGAGAGAGAGGAGACAAAGAAAAATTTTGCAAGAGTTTTGTTTAGTGAAAAAGTGAGAAAGTGAAAAGTGAAAGGCATAAAAGAGTTTATATAGGGAATGGAATTAGGGTTTGTGTAGTAAAAGACAGAAAAATTAAATAAATTGAGAGAGATCATAAGGAGGGGGGGCATCGGCTCCTTCAAGAGATAGAGAGAGATGTGTGTGTTGTGTTGTGTAAGTTTCAAGATTAAATTAAGTAATTTTAGTAGTAAAAGTTGTATTGGAAAAGTAAATGTAAAAAAAATGATGAATATTGTAAGAATAGGTAGTAAGGATGTAAGAATAGAGTATGGGTGGTTGTACTTGTGAATAGTGTGATTAGAAATCAAAAAGTAAATTAGACAATTAAAGTACCGGTGGTAAAGAAAATACGATGAAAATGCTATAACTACAACTTTTACAATCCGAAAAATTATATAACTGATATATTTGGAAATCTTATGAAATTACGAATCTAACGGTACTAATAACATATTTTTAATATCTCGAGCCTCAGGACATACTTTTCAAAGTCTGTATCCGATCGGGTTTGAAATTGGTCGAAAATTTACTAATCTGATAATTTTAAGCATTCTGATATTATTACAAACCATTCTATACTCTTCACTCATATTTTGACTTCTTGGTTTAAGAACACGGGGTTGTCGGATCTAAACTGCTAGGGTTTCCTAAGAATTCGTTGACTTAGGGTTTCCGATTGACTTTCTGGTTTAGGATCTGAACTCGATATTATCCTAAAAATTAAGGGTTTACAATAGTAGCTAATACAATGTGACTCACTTCGTGATATGCATAAATCAGTTAATATAATTCTTGACATTTGATTAAAGGCATTTTTAAGGTGATCACAAAATTTGCAGACACTCCATCATGATAATAGAACACGAATATAATTAACAGCAATTCATGCCTTAATATGCTTAGTATTCTTTCAACCAACATTATCATGCATATTACGTTTTCATCTTTTTCTATATCTAGTGCCTCTAGCAAAAAAGTACATAAAAGTAGAAGATAAACTCACTCAGTCATTCTTACCAAAATCCTTTACTCATAATAGTTCTCTGAATACGGATCCTCCAAAGCTTCATCACCTAAACGAAAGAAATACTCGGAATGAGTATTTCGTGAAAGTTCCACTTAAACTTTCTAATTTTACTCTAGTATTTGCATTAAAATTCGGATAGAAGGAAATTCCAACTTAAAATAGCCATAACTTGCTCATTTTAACTCGAATTTCGCAAATTATATGTCGTTTTCTACTTGCTCGAAAAGATCTATCTATTTCTAAGGTTATTTTTAACATAAAAAGCCATTTAGATTCCAAAATGGTACGGTATAGAATTATCACAAATTTCCGAGCCTTCAAAAATGAAAATTTCTAAACTTTCCTTCCTTCAAAAGTCCATCAACAAACATATAGGTATTTATATAGTTGAAAAATCCTTTTAATTCATATATAAGTCATATTATATGCATGATTCTAATGATATTGCCTCAATAGTGATTTTTCATGAAACAAATTGTCTTAAGAGTTTGAAAAGTGAAACCTGACAATTTCTTTTAAGTTGTTGGGAAGAAAACGAAAAACTGTTGAGTTATTACAAGGGGTGATTTCTTCTTATAATTATATTTCCTTAATTTTAAAAGATAAATTTAATTCTAAAAATTTGGTCTTTCAAGTTATCTACCAACTTTTATTCTCAAGTGGATTTTTATGTAGTGAGTTGATTTTTGCCTGACTTGAATAACTTGTCTAGTTCTTAATTTTTTATTAAAGTGTTGGTGATAATCTTATAAATAAGTTTTCAAGAAAAATTATACAATAAAGAATTATCAACATTAAAGTTTAAATAATAAACTTTTATTTTATTAGTTGAAAAAGAGTATGTAATGAAACTACTTAGTTAAATCTTGAAGAAGTCTACTAAAATAACCCAACCCTTAGGGTGCTCAAGGGCGTGGTTGTTTCACCGTAGCCTCCAAGCAATATGTATAAGGCTTTCCATTATTGAGTGGGTTTCTATTTAAGTTTTAACTTGAGAAATCGTTATTAATTCTTATAAAAGAAATCCGGTGGAGTGTTGTCTATGTTTTTTTTTCATGGTTCTGGTTTATCAAAACCTGTGAATTTTTAAGCCATTGGAGAAAAGATCCTCAAATATCAATTTACAAATATCACCCTTAGGGCCCATCAAATATGCATGACTTAACCGCAATACTTTTTACATGACAAGGCTCAAAAAACCCATGTCTCGTACATTGCTATTTAACCAAGTCATCTCGCATAGCACTTATTCCCATCGTACCAACAACAAAACCTGGAATATTAAAGAATGAGTTACGAAACCCAGTACACAGTAATGCAAGAGCACACTGCATGTCATGCATACTTAGGCTAATATAACAAGCACGATTTAAGTTTAATTAGATTTAAGTCATCACCAAGTATTCCTAGCATCCCAGAAATACAAACATACGTAAGAGTACTTATGCTCCCCCCAAAGAAAAGGGGTAAGGTTCCCTCAGTGGATCACGCCTCGAAGAGAGGGGTTCAATAAGTCCCCAGTACTTATTGGAAAGAAAAGAAAGAAATAGTCTCGTACAGTTCAATCCCTCATCGACAATCATTAATGAGCACGGTCCATTGCAACGCTTTATGCAAGAGCCCACACCCTTGCATAACTCCATTGCAACTTCTCTCAAGCTCCTAATTGATCTTTGGATTTCGGAATCTCCCCTATCGACTAACCATTTGTCCTTACCCTGCATTCCGTGGGGGCCCAAGTGCCTACTACTACCACATCATTCCGGAATTGTGATTAGACTCACAACCCAGTCCGAGGGTGCCACTCCTGGAGTAAGCGGCGAAGCAACATCCAATATTCAATTAAGACAAGTTTAAATTCTTAGTCCAATTATTAAAACTATCCCATCAAGCAACACAAAATTATTTTGTACTTGTTGGTCAACCTGAGCTTTCTATCCATTTCTAAATCAAGGTCCAATAACTGTTCATAATTGAGATTAAAATCAATTTATGACTAACCATCTTTAACCCATTTATCTTGTTTGTCGTACCCAAGTTGTATAGACTTAATCATTTAGTTCAATTACTAGGTTAGGTCCACTAAACTTAATCAATCTAATTCATTTTAGTTCAAAAAGATTCATTTTATACTTAACTATATATACTTAACTAGTAAAATAAATTTTCAACTTTGTTTGTTTACATAACAGCTTGAAAAAAAATGAAATTTAGACCTTGATACTTTTAAATTTTTCAAAAACTTAAATCATGAAATCGTATAAATTTTTTTAAGCTTTTCGTAGCCTTTTGAATCTTCTCAATTCGAGTTCGGATAGAAAAGTTATGATTAATTTACGAAACAGTATTACAAGCAGAGGGAAATATGAGGGAAGCACGGTTGGATGCATACCACTGTGTTTCTCAGTGAATTTTTTCATTGTAGAACACAATAAGAAGCAAGTGGGAAACATGCCCTTGTGTTTCTATCGTGTTTTTTTGCGTTTTGTGCATTTCCTTTGTGTTTTGGTCCGAGAGAAACACGATAGGAAATATGATGTTGTGTTTCTCTCTTGTTGTCCTATTTTTTACTTTTTCTTTGTATTTTAGAGGCCAGATAGAAGCACAGTAGGAAACACGGTGTTGTGTTTCCATCGTGCTCTTCTGGGTTTGTGTTTTTGCGTTTTAAACTTCATTTTCTTCATCAAAACAAGTTTTTAAACAAATCCTATGGTGATTTAATGGTACTAGATCTTCGTATACATGCCTAAACTCAACCACATTCATGTTCCAGGTGCTAAAGCATGATAAATTTGAGATCAAAGCTCAAATCATCTATGTTGGCAGCAACTACTAAGATTATCATGGTTTCATTGAAATTTCCAAGCGTTTCTAGTAAAATTCTTTACTTAACTTACTCTAACATCCATAGCACTACTTTCTACTCATTCCATAATCTTGTTCATAATTTTCAATACATAGCAACATTTATTTCTCGTCAAAGTTAGTTTACAGCATATTTCAAATTGAAAACACGTTTATCTTCCTCTTTATTGCTTCTAGACATGTCTCGTTCCTCATTCTCACAAGTTCACCTCAACAAAGGTCGATTTTTAGGTTTTCACCTCATTATAGCAGCTGTAAGGTGATTCTCCAAATCCAAAACACTTGCAAAATTGATTTTTTTGCTTCTTTCACTTCCTACCAACATCTTTATATTAGAATCTACATCTAAAACACCTTAAACATTGCTTTTTGACACTTGAAATAAGCACACTCACCTCGTTTCAGTTGGGAAAGATAATTCTAGACTCCAAAATCACTCCAACACCCAATTTCTCGCAACCCATGTCATGAACTAATATATCAAAGTCAGTTTTCATGCTTAAAATACTAAAATACTCACATTTTGATGTCTTGAAATTTCATACTTACCTTGACATGAATTTTATTAAGATGGTGGGTCTCCTTCCTCTTCTATCACTACTTCATCCTCTCCATTTTCCTCATGTAAAGGCACCACATAAGCTAATTAGTAATACATTTTTGCTAATCTCATTTATTTAGCACTAAGAAGGAGCTAGGGTTTTAGAACACTTTACCTTAGTTTGTGGAGGGCTTCATGAAAGGGAGGAGGCAAGAAAGAGAAAAGGAATATTTATATGGGTAAGGAATAGCAGAATTAGTGTTTTAGACAAGGGGAAAGGGTCTCCTTTTAGGGTTTTTTCCACATGACATGATCTGGTGCGTCTAATCTCACATATGCAAGACCTTTAGCTCATTTTAAATAGTTTGGGAATCTCTTGGGCTAATAATGATTTAATATATTATTCAGATCTGATTTATTTAAAATTTTGAATTTTTAATACGTGTAGGTTCCCGAACAGGGGTAAAATCGAAATTTTGTAAAACCAAAGCTTCTAACGACATCACTTTGATTTTTCGTACAAAAATTTTCATTTGAAGGACTGCTATGAAATTATAATTTAATTCATCTTGATATTTGAATTGCTTTTGGGTTTTCAAATTTTGGTTTTCGGTTTGGATCTAATTTAGAAATTTTGAAAAATTTAGCAATATAAATTTGTACATAAATCCAATTGGATTCCAATGACCTTATTTAATTTTTTATTTCTGGTGACTGGTGTTTGGATCATTTCATCTAAAATATTAACACCTAAAAATTTATGAAGAGCTTATCTAAATTTTTGAAAAGAAGTGTCAAAACAAAATTCTAAGTCTTTAATGGAAAATTTTTCTAAGTGGTAAAAATTATTTTTATAGTAAGCTTAGTCTTATTTTCTTTACTAAAGAAAGAACTCCTTTTATTTTATTAAGACAACAACAATATGGTCATGTATAAATATAAACTAGTAGCTAAGTAGCATAAATAAAAGTAATTTGTATGAAAGATAAAAGATATAGAAATAAAATAAGCACATAACAAAAATCAAGTATTGGAAGTCTTAGCTTGTATCAAGGCCTCCCGGACTTAGACATGGGCAAGTCCATAAAGAAAAATAAGAAAAATTGTTTTGACTTGATGAGTACAAGTCTAAGACTGAAAAGACTAGTCTTAATAAATTTACATAAAATAAATAAATAAATTACAAGAAATATAAGAGCATGAATAAATAAAAAGTTATGTTAGTAAGCTTATAGGCTCTAAGAATATATATACATAAATATACTTAATAATATGTAAAAGTTAGATTAGGAGCAATAATAAAACATATAATATAACAACAACAATAATAATAATATTTGAATATTGTTAAATAAGACATGATTATATTGTTGCTTTCATAATACCCATGGGTTTAGAAAACATAGACTATGGTCATGTTATGCTAACATAAACATGAAATGGTTTTAGGATTTTTTTACCCAAGATTAAATGTGGGTGGAAGAAGAAATGAAGTATTGATAATTGTATGTAGATGGTAGTTGTATGCGAAAGAAGAGAGTCTTGGGAAGAGAAATTTGGGAGAGGATAATTGTAGAGAGAATTTGAGATAGTTTTATTATGTGTATCAGATGTCTATAAAAATGAAGAATGGATGGAGTATTTATAGGAAAAGTCAGAGGAAAATTATAATTAATTAAATAAATGAAAAAGAAAAGAAAATTGATGGCATGAAGGGGAAGAGTAATTAAAATTAATTTTAGAAGAAAAGTGTAAGAGAAGTTTAGTAATATGTGATGTAGAATTTTTATAGAAAAAAATTTATAAGAAATAGGTATATAGGTTGTAAGAATAGATAGTAAGAAAAACTAGAGATAAGTGAATAGTAATGAATAAAGTGAATAGTAGACTAGATAATTAAAATACTGGTAGTAAAGAAAATACGCGTAAAAGCGCTATATCTGATATTTTTAGGATCCAAAAAATTCTAAAACATATATTTTATGAATCCTCATCTTATTACTTGTCCAGATATGTTTCGAATATTTTTACCATTTTGCGGGCTAGGACACTATTTTCAAAAACTAATCCCGTTTGGGTATGAACAAGCGATTTTTGCAAATTTAATCATTTTAGGCTATCTTATATTATTCTAACTATAATCTACCATTAACTTATTTCTATTGTTCTTAGGTTTCGAGCAAGGGATTGCCGGAGTGAAAACCACTAGTACGTCATGACTTTTGTTGACTTTTGAAGTTCTAGTTGACTAGGGTTAAGGTTTATTCAAATTTTACCCTAGAATTGAGGGCTTACACATTGAGATACTCACAATTTTGTTGATAATGCCAGTTCAAATGATTTGTGCATTCAATATTTGAAAAAAAGATTCTAATCTTCAAATACACTAAATGAAGGGTGAATTTCTTCACATGAGATGTGCTCACATATTTAGTTTAACTGTGAAAGAGGGCTTAAAAGATATTGATGATTCTATTTTTAGAATTTGAGCAATAATTAGATGTGTAAGATTATCCCCTAGTAGAATGGCTAGGTTTAAGAGTTGTGCTGTGAAAGAAGGGATTGAAAGTAAAAACCTTTTACATTTAGACATTGAGACAAGATGGAACTCCACATACTTAATATTGGAGATAGCTATTAAATTCCAAAAGGATTTTAAATTGTCAGATATTCAAGATGAAAAGTTTTTGCTAGGAACTCTGAAAAGATAAAATGAAGGGAGTACTAATTAAAGAAGATTGGAGCATGCATGCAACATTTTGCCATTTTTTAATTTTCTTTTATGATGCTACACTGAATGCATCTGCTCCCTGTATGTCACATGTAATAATTTTGTTGATAAAATTTTAGGGTTTAGTTATAAATTAGAGGGTGATGATTTATCCATTTGATGATGGTTGAAAGGATGAAGAGAAAGCATGATAAATATTAGAGCAGTACCAATAACATTAATGTATTGTTGTTTGTTGTTGGTGTGTTGGATCCTTGTCAAAAATTATTTTTTGTTGAATGGATGGTTAATCATGTTTATGATGATGAAGTTGCAAGTCGGTTAATAGGAAAAAATTGGCACTTTATGGTATGTTTGCTCACTATGAGTCTGTTGTTGAGCCTAAAAAGAAGAAGTGCAATCGACCTCTTGAAAAGAAAAAAACATATCAACCTCAATCACATATAGCTATTTTTATGCAACAAGCCGGAAATGAATCCTTCGTAGAGAAAAGTGAATTAGAAAAATATTAGGAGAAGTGCATGAAGCTTTTGTGGAGGGTGAGCCATTTAATGTATTGGATTGGTGGAAGAAAAATTCAGCTAGATATCTTATTTTAGCTCTGATGGCAAAAGATGTTTTAGCCATTCAACATTAAATGTTGCATCAAAGAAGGCTTTTAGCACAGGAGGATAGGTGCTTGATGTCTTTTGAAGTTCTTTAACACTAACCATGGTAGAGACTCTTATTTGTGGTAGGATTGGCTTAAAGCATCTTTAACTTTGAAGAATTATGAGGAAGAATTTGAAGAACTTTTGGAGATATAACAAGGTATGTAATGTGTTTCTTATTTTTTTTTCTTTTCTAGATTTTTCTCATGTTTATTAGTTTATAGCTTTGTTCTTTTTTTGGGAGGATTTTGTTGATACTATTGCCAACACTTTCCTAGATCTAACATTTGATGCACTTAATCTTGATGATTAAATAAAGGTAATGTATTTTTCAGAACTTTTTCACTACTTAAATGCTAAAAAGTGGTATAATCTATAGGTTCCATTTTGGTATAATATTTAGCATGAGAAAAATTGCCATTCTAATTGTATAGACTATCTTCAAATTGATTAAATGTATGAAAAATGTTTTAGTGTCACATTTTGATTGTTTGATTTGCTTGAACTAAATAGTTAGAGAAAAAACCGCTGCTCTCAATTACTTTATGTTGAATACCATGGCAACAACAAGTCATGATTTCTCTAGAGCGGTACATACATCTTCTTATAATATAGTTAGTGAATTTCACATCAATTTTTCCTCTTTCAATCTCCGTCATTTTACCCTTAAATGTTACTATGCGTATTGTCAATATGCCACTATTGATATTAGGTTGGAATTTTGTTTAGGAAGCATGTGGGAACCTATTGGAGAAAAGGTTGATAGTCTTTTTTGTTTTAGGTAAGTTTTGTGCCATTCTTTACAATGCTTTGGGTTTCAAACAAAAAAAGCTTTCGTTAGAATGCCATAAAAAATAGCGAAGTCTAAAATAAAAACTAGATATAGAAACAAAACTAGTCGGCTTTTATTCGGCTAAGGTCAGGACATTACTCATACATTGCAACATTATTGGTAGTCTTATTCAAATATTAAAACTTTTTTTTTTGTCTAGAAGAAAAGTTACAAAAACTTAAAACATTGTATTTGTCTAATTGAAGTAATTTAATTTATGATATTTCAGTAATTTAATAATATCCTCATGTGTTTTTTTTTCCTTTCTGTAGATATTCAACTTTTCCATTGAATCACGTACAAAAATGATTTACTATTATTTGACTAATTGGGGAGCTGGCTCGAGTAGTTGTAAACCTCTGAAATTTTCGAAACTTTTAGAAAATAATCCGAGGGCTAAATACTGAAACTGAAACCCTAAAATGACCCAAGTTAAAACCGAACTTTAGAAGCCCTAATAAAGATCCAAGGTGAAATTTCATAACCTTAAGAAAAAAGTACCTTCAAAAAGAAAAAGAAATTCATAATTGTTTGACTCTACATCCTTATCCTAAGCAATTCATCTATTTAATCTCTAACATGTAAATCAAGAAGTAGGTCCAAATAATGATCAATAACCAAATAATATGAAATATTTTTAGGTCAAAATTCGACTAGTTAAACGAAACTACTTCTTAACATGCAAATCGAATAACCTCACCAGATAATAATTAATGACAAAATTATAAAACCTTAGATTCTCTGTGAATCTTAGAGTCAAAATTTAAAATTAATACCAAAGGTCAAACTACATCAACAATTAACCTTCAAGGACATTGACTCGATTAGACAATCTATAGAACTGTTAAATGTTAAATAGATTATAAAAATAGAGTAAACTTAATTTTTGAACCAAAAATATAAGTATAACATAAACCCCTAGATCTTGTAACCTTACGAATAAATTGCAAAGCCGAAATTGAAACCGGATCTCGAAGAGTCAACCTAGGTTTACCCTAAGAACTAGAGTATTTAGATCCAGCAATCCCGTGTTGGAAATACTAGAACAATAAAAATGAGTTAACCATAGACTATAGTTCAGAATAGTGTTTTATAACCTAAAAAGATCATATTTGATGAAAATTCGTCTGTTTTGAGCCCAAATGAGATCAGTTTTTGACAACAGGGTTCTAGTACGCAAAACAATGAAAAACATTCTAAAAATCAATCTCGACTCGTGATAAGATAAGAATCGTAAATTATCAGTTATATAATCTTTTGGCTTCTAAAAATATGATATATGGCTCGTTTACACCGTATTTTTCTTATTACTATATTTTATCTGTCTAATCTACTATTCAATTTACCATTTACACTATTAATTACTATTCACCTATCTTTACTTTCTCTTACTACCTACTTCTTATAACCAACACACATATTTCTTATATTTACATTACCAATACTACTTTTTACTAAACTTCCTTTATACTTTACTTACTTTTCCTTACAAAAAAAAATCAATTGTTACTCTCTTCTCCCTTTCTTCCTCTCATGGCTGGGGTACCTCTCTCCCATATCTCCTTCAATTTAATTGCTTTTTCATTTGATTTAAATCATATAAATTTCCACTTCAAAATTCTATAAATACTCCATTCTCTTTCATTCACTACACATTTACTTAAATACACAACAAAACTCTACAAAAATCAAAACTCAAACTCTCTCTCCTCTCCTCCCTTTTCAAAACCGTGACCCTCTTCTTCTTCCCATTCCATTGTGATTTTCACAATTTTCTTTCATCCATCTTCATCCACTTTAGATAAAACACTAAACTTTCTTCATAAGTTTATGTTAGCATAACATGTACAATATGTGTGTTTGGTGTCCAAAACTCTCCATGAGCAAATGCTAGGAAATGGAAATGTAAAAATAACATATTGTTTTTGTTTTGTTTAACTCCATATCAAAAATTCATGTTTATGTTATGTTGTTACTCTTAACTTAACTTTCTATATTCTATTATGTATAAGTATATATATACAAATTTAAAAGCCTATATGCTCACTAATATAATGTCTTATTATTGTTTTTATTCATTGCTTATTTCTTATTTTGCTAATAAATAAAACTAGTCAATCTTTAGTCTTAGACTTGTAATTAATCAATTCAAAACAAATTTGGAGATTGTCCATAATCTAAGTCCCAAAAGCCTTGTACATAATCTAAGAATCCATATTCTTTTTCTTATTTCTTATTATGTTTATTACATGAGATTGGAAATATTCAAGTCTCGGGAAGCCTTGCTAAAATTAAGACTCCCATAATTATTTTTTACTATTCTTATTTTCTTTATGGAACTTGTCTATTTCTAAGTCCTGGGAAGTCTTGAAATGAATATAAGACTTCCATGATTTTTTTTTATTTTGCTTTTCTTATTTTCATGAAATATGTCCATTTCTAAGTTTTGGAAGTCTTGATAACAAGCTAAGACTTCCATATTCTTATATTTGCTCAATTAATATTCTATTTTTTTTTTTTTTCTACATGAGTTTATAATTTGTCTCATAATATAACTACTAAGTTTATATTCATGCATGGCCATATGATGATGTTGTTGTCTTAATAAAATTTCAAAATAATAATATGGATTATTTTCTTTTATGTAAAAATTGGGCTAAACTCTCAAGAAAAAATGGTTTTTCAACATTTAGAAAGTCTTTTCATAAAGATTTAGGATAATTGTTCAACTATACTCTTTTCAAAATGAAATTTTTATCAATTCCTAATGTTGATAATCCATTGATATGCAAGTTTTTCTTAAAAAACTTATTTATAAGGCACATGCTAATATTTTGATGAACACTATGAATAAAATAACTTTTCTAAAACAAACTTAAAAATCAACTCATTGGTTAAAGTCCACTTAGAAATAAAATCGGTATACAACTAAACAAATCAAGTTTTAAGAAGTAAATTCATTTTTATGAAGTTAAGAAAATATAAATAATAGTTGTAATAATTAGACACCTACTTGTAATAAACTAAAATTTAGTTTTCCTCCAACAACCCCATAAAGGTCCATGTATTAAAAATTTATTAATCGATAAAGAGTTATTATGAGAATAAAAATTTAGAATAAGCCATTCACTTAATTTTCCTCATATGCTAAAACTTAAAACATTTTAAAGACGACACAACTTAGAATGACTTTTTTCACAACCACATAAATATTTATGTTTTGAAAAATAATTAGTTAAAAAAAGTTTAATATGAAAATAAAATATTCATAAACTCAAAATAAATATAAAATCATGATTTTCTTTAATTTAGTTTCACATTTTGCAAAATCTAAGAACTATAAGTTTATTTAAGAACCAAACTTAGGAAAACTTCAAGAGAGAATACACTTAGAGTTTTATATCACAAATAAGTAAAACCGTGTCTTGTAAAATAAAGTGTTAAGTAAAAATTTTGAGCAAATATAAGACCATTGAAATTTCAAAATATATATATAACGAGTTTTTATTGTTCAAACGCATGTATACAAAATAGCGAATTTTATCACAAGTCAAGAAATGATTTCTTATAAAGCTCAATATTGTTACGATCCATAAAAAATGTTCTACAAAATTTCTTTTGAGACAAAATCACTAGTATAATGCATATAATATGAGTTAATATCAATACTACATGATTTTAAAAAGTAGAAATAGTTATATGTTTGCTATAATGCATTTAGGTGATGTAAAACTTGGAAAAAAATGTAAAACTAAGGGCTGGAACTTTCGGGTCAGATCTGTACAGACCTATTTCGAAACCCAAATGGCTTAAATGTTAAAAATATCCTTAGAAATAGATAGATTTTTTCGAATTGGTGGAAAATGACTACTAATATGCGAAACTTTGAGTCAAAATGAGCAAGTTATGGCCATTTTAAGTTGAAATTTCTTATTATCCGAATTTTGACGAGAACCAAATAAATAGAGTTAGAAAATTAAGTAGAACTTCTATGAAATACTCATTATGGGTATTTTTTTGTTTAGGTGACAAGGAATAGGAGATTCCTCTTTTAGAAGATTATTACGACTAAGTAGATTGCAATATGGACGAGTGAGTTTTCCCTCATGATTTTGCTACCTTACTTGTGTTTATAGATAATTGCACTAGATCTGTAGGTACAAGATAAAATGGATATGTATAGGGTGATGAGTTTATATGTAAATGTTTCTATGTATGTGTAACAAGGGATGGTTTAAGTATATCGAACTAATAAATGATGGTTTAAGTACAGTATTAATATTATGTATTACTTATAGGTGTTTGATGCTTGTTTGATCACCCTCAAGTGTACTTTGATTATACTCGACCTTCATATAAATTAAATGGATACACATTGCATTCGCTGAGTCACATAATGTGGGCTGCTACTCCTACCCGAGGAATTGGAAGGGCCATAAGTCAAGCTTATTCTTAGAAAACTAAGGCGTACTAAGGATATATCCTAAGGAGGAGCCACATTGATTGATTGCTATCAGTAAGAGGCTTAGAGACTAGTAGTGAAGATAGCATAGATCTTTCGACCTAAGTCTCTAACCCTGATACGGAGAGCATAAATCAATTCTATATATGGTTTCTAAATTACCCATACATAATTATTTATATCATGTGGTTGTTGCATAGTATATAATGAAAATTAATAAACTTGTTTGAAATACGGTATGAATAAAGGAAATATCTCACTAAACACGTTGTAAGCTTGCACTCTCATAGATCTTTATTGAAACAAGTACACTTGTGACTCCATTCGAGGATCAGGACATTAAGGGGATCGTTGGTAAATTTTTAAGCTCTTATGGAAGAAGTGGGAGCATAGGATGAATTTACTTTCTTGAAATTTCTTTATGAGAAAAATATGATATGTTAATATTTTGGAGATTACTAAGAAATGTATTTATGTAGACTTGAAGACGTTAGTGGGGGTATGCTCTTAAGAATTATAATTGATCTTATTTATGTTTAATGATAAGTATTTTTCTTGTCTTATTACTTTAATTATTATCAATATAAATTGCGCTACTCCAATGTATTTCCTTGATTGTGATGTATGCCTTATGCATAATATGAAAGCCTTTGCGTGACTAAGGTAGTCAATTCTAGCTTTTAATATTGTGTATGGCGGGCTATCACATTTAGGGTACTCCTCAAGGCCTGACAGTAGTGAATTGACTATGCTTTATTATTGCAAAAGATTTGTCTATTGTTTGAAACAAATATGGTTGTGACTTGGGACAATGCATTTATTTGTTCTTTTGTTCTTTTTTACTCCATTTGAACATTATGATGATGGATGGGAATGAGACTAGGGGATTTGGAATTTTAAGGAATTGCTTTGCAGGATGTATGTTAAATTGTTAATATTGTTTGAGCTTGCATAACTGATATTAAAGGAGATTTCTAATTGTATAGGGATTGCCTACATTAAGTTGCTTGGATAGCCTTGGATGTCCCATTGCAACGTATTATATATTATATTATTTTATAATTATTTAAAAGGTAGTCTTTTAATCACCAAACCTGGTCTATACTTGAAGAATACTACGATACAAAATAAGAATATGACATAACAAAAACTCTTATACAATTGACATGCACGTGCTTCTAAAAGATAATAAAAGAACAAAAATAATAAAGAAAGACATGTAGAATAATTTAACTTGAGTTTGACCATGGGTTAATTCTATTAAACCATAATGTGAACCAAACCAAATCATTATTTACTAGTTTAGAAATTTTTTATCCGATCTAAACAGTTAAATAAGGTTTGTTTTGAGACAAAAAAAAAAAAAACTGAATCGTAAACTATGGTTTGATTTAGATTTTAGTAGAAACTGCACCTAACTTGTAAACCCCCGAAGTTTTGTAATCAATTAAAGCTTAAACCCTAATTAGAAGTCAATCGGATATCTAAAGTAACCAAAACCCTAGTCTATAGTAACCATTCAAGTCCGGCATCCCTGTTTAAGAAACCCTAAGAGAGTAAGAAAGAGTTTAGTGAGTAGAATAGTTCGTAATTATCTAAGGAAGCTTAAAAAGATCAGTTTAGTAAAATCGCGACTCGTTTTGAACCCGATCGGACACAGTTCTTGAAAAAGTGTCTCGAGACTCGGAATAGTAAAAATATTCTGAATATACCGTTAGACCCCTAAAAATATAAGATTTTCAAAAATATCAATTTCATAATTTTTCGGTAGCTAAAAATATCAGATATCGTATTTATACACGTATTTTCTTACTACCAGTACTTAAATTGTCATGTCTACTTTACATTACACTATTTACTACTATTCTACATGCTTTATCTATCTCTACTTTTTCTTACAACCTTTTCTTACAACCCATACCTCTATTTCTTACTATTTTAATTTCCAATACAACTTCACATCTTTCACATCTTTCATATCTTACTTTTCATTAGCAAAAATACAAAAAAATAAATTTTCTCTCCCCCTTTACTCCTAATTTGCGCCGGCCCTCTTCCTATTCTCTCCAATTTGTTTTATTTTTATTTATTTAATTAACACTAATTACCTCCCACATTTTCCTATAAATACTCTCTCTTCCTTTCACTTCTTTCACACCTCTCATATATTAAAGTTACTCTCCTAAAATTCTACAAGAATTCTCTCTCAAAGAGTTCTCTCAAAGTTTAGTTCTTTTAGGTAATATTTCTTCAAGTCTTCTCTATGTTCATTTACTTAGTATGAGCTTAGTGTGTGTTTTCTAAACCATGAAGGTTAAAGAAAGTAACAATATGTTCATACTTTGTTTTTGTTCATGATCTAATTTCTTTATGTTGCTTTTATACATATAATTATCTAAATATATATATGTAGCTATATATATATATATCTTTTAGAGTATATAAGCTCATTTGTTTTGCAATTTATTTACTTTCCTTGCAATTTATTTACTTCCTTGCAATTTATTTATATTCATATTGTTTTTAAGACTAGTGTTTCTAGTCTTAGACTTGTCCTCATCAAGTCAAAACATTTTCTTTTTCTTTTAGGAACTAGTCTTTTCTTAGTCCCGGGATACCTTGATGAAGCTAAGGTTCTAATACTTGATTTATTTCTTTATTATCTTATTCTTTTAAGTTATTATGTTTCTTTATGCTTTCATAACTTTATGATTCATATTCATGCATGAACATAATGACTTTTGTCTCAACAAAATAAATGAGAAAAGGTTTTCTTAAAAGTTCTTTTCTAGAAATAAAAGTAGGAAGTGATTTTCTTAAAACTTTTCCAAGAAATCTAGAGAAGCTCATAAACGTACATAGAGAGAACTTTTTGAAATAAACAAAGATTTTACAACAACTTCACTTTTTCATCAAATGATAGAAATTCTTTTCATCAAAATAGAATGATCTCAAGAAACCAAGAAATTATTTCTCTAAATATAGAATAGTTATTACTTTAAAAAGTATTGGAAACTAAGCCTAGAAAATAAAAATCATTCCTTAGGATTTTAAAGAGATTATAGAAATAAAATTTAGGAAAAGAAAATACTCATTTTAAATAACTTAAGTATTTTCAAAGCAAAATAAAAAGGAATATTTCAAAAGTTCTCACTTTCCAAAAATATTTAAAAGACTTTACTTTTTATAGTTTGAGACAACTTCATTAACTTCATACATTCAATATGAGTCATTTAACATATGTATATATATTTCAAAGGTTTTACAAGCTATTATAATACCTATCTCTTCAAAATGAGCTCTGGATAAAAGAAGGAAAACAAGTTTATAAAAATTCGTGGTGAATTTGCTCACCACTTTTTCGAAGCCCAAACGACTTATTTTGATGAAAATAAGTTTACAAATAGATAGATCTTTTCGAATAGGTAGAAAACGGTATATTATATGCGAAATTCCAAGTTAAAATGAGCAAGGTATAGCCATTTTAAGTTGGAATTTCCTCCTATACGATTTTACCGCGATTTTAAGAAAAGTTTAGAATTTTCAAGAATAGAAATTCTATTAAAAACTCATTTTGGTATTTCATATTGTTTAGGTGAAGGAGGAACCGAGATCACTTTTCCGGAAGATTACTTTGATTAGGATCTACGACATGGAGTGAGTTAATCCTTTACTAAGTTACATTATTTTGTTTGTGCTTGTAATTAGTAGCATTAGAAATTAAGGAAAAGATAAAAGTATTGTGTGATTTGAAATTATGAATGATTGAATATAAGTTAAGAAAATCGAAAGAGGAATTGATAATTAAATTGTGATTCTCGTATTGATATGATGAAAATTGTGGTTGATCGCCTTTAATTTGAACTTAACATTATTTGGTTAAAAATATATATTGAAATTAATTCATGCATATCATATTTGTGAGTCACATTTGTTTAACTACTTTTCTCATGTAGGGAAACGAGGAAGTTGTAGTGGTGGTTAGTAGGAGCCGAAAAATCTGCATGGGCCAGTAGGAGCTGGAAAGTCTACAGAGCAAGTAGGAGCCAATAAATCTGCAAATATTGATGGTCGTATGGGCCTGTAGCCTCCCAACCCCCGACATAGAGGGCGTAAAATCCATGCTACACATGATTTCCGGTTAATCTTGTATTTTTTTGTGTTCATATGTTTGGTGCATTCTCATATGATTGTTTCAATACTTGTTTGATTTATGGAAATGTCTTGTAGATGGAATTATCTCACTAATCTAGATTTGCTTATACCCCTATAGCATTTTGTTACAGTATGATTACCTTTGGTTGGCACTAAGGAGCCCCGTATGCTAGGTACAAGCTTAAGTTACTAGGAGTTTTTGGGAGAAGTTAAATGTATTTAGTTTTGAACATAGACTTCTAAGAAAATCTCTGTAGTAGGCTCATGTTATAGTTATGATTACTTTGTTAATGTTTAGTTGTAACAAGACTTTTAAGACGGGGGAATGCCCCTAAGATGATGTAAGGAATTATTATTTAAATGAAGATTTTATGTTTATTTATATAAGTTCTTGCTTGCTTTTATTATCTGCTTAAATGTAATACCCCTGTGAGTCTCCTACTATCTTGGAAGCACGCCTTGCATGTGATATCGAAGCTTCTGCATGACTAAGGTTGTCATTCATTGGTTTTAATATTATATGCGACGGACTGCCACGTTTAGGGTACCCTCCGAGGCGTGACACAACCAATTCGTGTCTACCTCTAAGGTTGTTATTATATTTAGTGAGAGACAAAGTTAAAGTCAGGTTATGGTTACATTGAGACTATTAAAGTAATTATTAATTTTATAAAATTTTACTATATGTGGTAAGTTGAATTTTCCATTGGTTTTATATATGACAAAAAAGCCCAGCTCTAAACCCAATAGGATGTTAATGGAATGTCTAAACTTGTGCAGTTGGGTAGGTCAGGTATCCCATAATAACTTGCCTAGTTGTATCCCTAAATGACCTCAACCAAATGGTAATCTTAACCCCTTTGCAAATATATAACTTATTTTTTATTTAAATATTAAAAAAAATAGCTTAGCAGTTAGGTATCCTCCACTCCCATTAAATTTCTCTAGTCCATGTTATTAATGCTGTATTATCAATTCTTCTATGTTAGGGTTACAAACAAGTTGAATTGAGATTGTATAATGTTAGGCTCGAGCTTAACCTTGATTTGAAATTTCAATACTCAAGCTTGATTCAAGTTTGATCGATCTTAAAATTTTAAGTTCAAGTTTGACTTGAAGCGGTATAACATTAACTCGATCTCGGTTAAAAAATATACTTTTTATCTCAATTAAAGTGAAAATAATATTTAACTTTGACTTGAATTTGGTTAGGATCTATATTTAACTCGAGTTCAATTGTGTTCAGAGCTTGATTAGCTATTATCATAGTTTAAATTTAGTAGAGATCGTTATGCTTCTAGAAAAGGTGTGAAAAAGATGAAACCACTCAAAGAGTAAGTTTCCTACAGATGACACAAAATGTTATTAATTCAAATCTAGTAGAGATGCTTGTAGTCATTGCATTTGGGCTCATACGTTAGCCTTTAAGATAAAAAATAGTAAGTGGTACACTTAGAGTTGTTCGACGTAGCCATTCCGATGCTTAAGTCAATTTGCATCACATTAATGTCAAAATGATATGTTATGGTATCCAGATGACATTACCTCTCCAATGTTGTTGGAAGAGTCATTTATAATAGCCTAACCCTTTGTGGTTACGCATGTAGTAGGATCACAAAAAGTGGGTGGTTGATGACAATTACTGAGGACGTGGGCTAGATCCATTAATCCACGTTTAACTGTATCCCACTCTAATTAGTTAAAAGGAATGTATTGTGTGGCCATGGGCTAACACCCTTCAGGGTATAACATTCGATAGGTTGGGTCTCCAAGTTAGAAGAGTCAATATTTCTACAAGGCTCTAGTGAGAGTTGGAATGAGGCGAGCATGGGCTTAACTGGTCAGCCTTGGTATGCAATGAGTAGGACTGCGCTTGGAAGGTCCAATGATCTATATTTGGCCATAAACAACTCTAGAGGTTGATTAGACCCGTAAGCTTATTGAGATATGTATTATAAAGCTTGAGTTTGATTAGATAAATTATTTAAATAGCTTGAATTCAAACTCAATTATTCTCGAATCAAATTTGAGTAAAAATCGAGCTGAATTTAAATAGCTTGTAACTAATTCGATTTATTTACACAATGAGTTATTATGTTATAAGATGGCCTTATTACAGTAAGTCTGACCTCACAATAGACAAAATGTAGTTAGTGTTTGAAGCGTTAGATAGGATCACAACCGTTATCAAGTTCACTTGTTGGCATTGGACGCTTAGTAGTATCAGTTAATCTTTTCCTATATTTCCTTTTGAGCTAATGAATATTTTATTGCCTTGAGCTTTATATACAGACAGAAAAGATAGTGGTAAGCCGTTGCTGTAGTTGCCGAGTGCAAGAAATGTGATGTGCCCCACGTACACAGATCTCATAATGTACGAGCACAATTCGGCCAAAAAACAAAAAAACAAAAAATGTACGAGCACAAGAAATGTGCCCCACATCCACAGATTTCACAGAGGAGAAAGTCAGACCCATTGATTGACTTACCCTTACCATCACCCATCTAATATTCCTAACCCAAAACTCATCTAATCTTCCCAACACCAAACTCAACACCAACCCCAACCCCCAGACATAAGGCTAAGTTGGAGACCTGAAGTTAAGAGGAATGGACTCTTCTTGTATGTAGTTGTAATTCTATGGTCTCAAACTCATGTATCCTAACGCTAAGATGGGGCTTGCTCTCGGACTCCAGCTCAGTATCCCCACACACCAGCCACTCGCCACCACCACCTCCTCTATGACTACTTCTGCCACCACTCTCTCTCCTCGACTCTACTGCAACTCATGGTCAACTCGCCGTTCTTTCAATTCTTTCCGCACTCGTCCACTCCTGTTCTCTCTCCGCATCAAAGCTTCTTCATCGGACGACTCGCCTTCCTTTTCGGGTCTCTCTCTCTCTCTCTCTCTCTCATTTTCCACCTCTCTCCTTTAGAGCTTATTTTACTTACCTTATTAATGCAAACAAAGAAAGCACGCTTCAATTTTTTATTAAGTTAGTTCGTTTCGTTTCATCAGTTCGTTGCTATTGACAGATAACGGAAAATTTCAGCTATTATTGTACTGCGCAAAGTTTTGACGTGCAATATTCTAGTCATTATTGGTTATTTTAGTTAGATAGGTTTTAAATGTGCGGATCATCTGATGCAGATTTGTGACGAATGCATTGAACTTACGGATTGTCATGTTTATGTGCACTTTTTGTGGATAAAAAATAAACAATGCTGATGGTATATACTTCATTACTTTCCCATGGTGTGGTTTTGACTGTTAATAGTTAGTTTACAGTTATTACGGTTGAGGGAAAGTGAAATTAGTTAGAGAAGCGATAAACTGATATACTGTTCTGTACGTTTATGAACTTACACAAACCATGGAATTTTGTAAAAGAAATTATTCAGAAGAGAATTGTTTATGCTGCTTAGCTACTTTTGAGACAATGTATGGTTCTATTTTCTTGACATGGTTAAGTGACATTTGATGCAGATTTATAATTGTGAGGTGAACTTTAGTGGTTTTTTTGTTTATGAACGAATGATGGTTGAGTGTCGTTGCAGCTGGAGGAGTGGAGAATGTGGTGATCGTAGGATCTGGTCCAGCAGGTACACGGCAGCTGTATATGCTGCCCGTGCGAATTTGAAACCTGTGGTGTTTGAAGGATACCAAGTGGGAGGAGTTCCCGGTGGACAGCTGATGACCACTACTGAAGTGGAGAATTTTCCAGGATTTCCAGATGGAATCACTGGACCAGATTTGATGGACAGGTACTTATTGTATTTTATCTTATTTTCTTCCTACCAATTGTGTGTTTGCAGGTAGTGTCATGGTGTTCTTTTGGCTATTTATGATTATTCATTGATTGAAAGATTCTTCTGTTTTGTGCTTAGGATGCGGAGGCAAGCTGAGCGTTGGGGAGCAGAGTTGTTTCAGGAAGACGTGGAGTTTCTTGATGTTAGAAGTCATCCTTTCACTGTGCAAAGTAGTGAGCGTAAGGTGATATACTGAACTGCAAATTTGTCATTTTTTTATACCATTTAAGTGTAGGTCTTGGAAAAATGTTCTAGTTATTCATCCATAACCTATATGTTCTATCATTTTTTTGTTTTTTATTTTCTTTTTTATTAACATGAGTTGCATTTATACGAGACCTGTTATGCAGGCTCTTCAGTTTTCCGTGCCATACCCATGTCCAATTTTTAGTTTTCCCTATTTTCAGTGTCCAATCTCCAACAGGGGTATGGGGGAGAAAGTGAAGGGTCCAGTTAACAGAGTATATGAGAGGTTGCACAATCAGATTCCAATTTGATGATTCCTTGTTGTTGTTTTAGACAAATGGCTTTGTGTTTGACATGTTGATCCATATGTCTTTAAACTTTACCATTTTGGCTGTGATGCATGTTGATTTTGGTGTGGATTATCTCCTAATGATATACATAAGGAAGAAAAGTTTTCATTGTAGTCAATTAAATTCTACACTTGTCAATCTATTTCAGGTGAAATCTCACACTATCATTTATGCTACTGGAGCCACTGCCAAAAGGCTTCGAATACCCAGGGAAGATGAGTTTTGGAGCAGGGGCATCAGCGCCTGTGCAATCTGTGATGGTGCATCCCCATTATTCAAGGGTCAAGTGCTTGCTGTGGTTGGAGGAGGTGATACTGCTACAGAGGAAGCAATTTACCTCACTAAATATGCCCGCCATGTTCACTTACTTGTGCGCAGAGATCAATTAAGAGCATCAAAGGCAATGCAAGACAGGTAAGATTTGATCAAAGCTTCCTAGTCTTAAAAATTTTTCTGCTTTGCTTAATCTTATATTGGTAATTTCATGAGAAGAGAAAAATTCAAATAGCGTAAATTGCTATGTCATCACATCATCTCCAGCTTGATGTTTTATTTGGCTTATTGCAGTGTATTTATAGTTCTCTTGTTTTCCTACATAGTTATATTGCTACATCCCCTGTCAAGAAGATCTTGATCATCTTTCTTTCTTATCACTTTTGAGTGGTCTGTGCATCTGTTACATGTGGTATTAAGATTCTTCCTAGTATAGTCCCCAAGCACACAAGTCGTCCATCTTTAGAGGTTTGGCCTGTGAGGTGCTAGCTTTTTGACATCTTGAGTTTCAAAATTTCAGTGGTCATTGCATTTCTGCCAAAGTACAAATAACAGTCATTGCTTTTCTGCTGAAAAGCAAATCCTATGAGGACTTGGAGCATCTTAGTCCATACAAGTCTGCTGAAAAATAATGATCAAATAACCAGCTCTTCATTTGACATGCATGACTAGTTGAATATGCTCTAAAAATTCTCTTGAAATTTGAGAGTTACTCGCAGACATACATCAGAATGAAGGGTTGGTATATAAAGGTATCTCTCCTACATTCTGGAGATGACAAAAATTAAAATCCAAGTACCTATTCAATGAGGAAGCGACCTAAACAGAACTTGTTACCTATTTGTGCAAGGCGTTTTAGTCAATCAGATACCAAAATTAATGTTTAGCTTTTAGACCCAAAAGCAAAGGATTAGTCAATCATTTCTTCAAGCATGCTACTGGGACTGGATACTGCACCAATAACACTTTGTTCTGCAATCCACTTTGCTGACTTGTGTGATCTTTGGCCTATTTTTCTCCTTATTTTGACTTTTATGATGATAAATTCTATACTGATGAGCTATTTTTAGGTTTAGCTTTCAACTCCTGAATGTTTGTTTAACAGGTTGATTATCGCGAATGTTTCAGAGTGTTCAACAGTCCAAATATCACGGTGCACTTCAATACACAAACTGTGGATGTTGTTGACAATAATAAAGGTCAAATGACTGGTATTTTACTGAGAAGAATTGACACTGGAAAGGAATCTGTGCTCGAGGCAAAAGGCTTATTTTATGGGATTGGCCATTCTCCGAACAGCCAGTTGTTGGAAGGGCAAGTTAAACTTGACAATGCAGGTTATGTGTTAGTTGAAGAAGGCTCTGCAAAGACCTCTGTGGAAGGTGTCTTTGCAGCTGGAGATGTGCAGGTAATCATATCTTCACTTATCACCATATTAATCTTATATTAAATTTTTTTTTTGGCGTTTGTATATTAGTGTGTATTTTTTTCAGGCTACCACATCATTCTGGTTTATAATGGAATACGATTTTTGTTGAAGTGGAAACTGTTCATTATGTGGTAAATACATGGTAACAAAATAAGTAAGAGGAGCTCGTCTGGTATAACACTAGAAAAGGCTGAATTGGATGATTTCTAGACATTGGAGATTGCATTCCTTCAAAGTACTTGTGTTCTCTCCTCAAATGATCGTCATGATGTGCAAACCTAAATTAGCTGGTGGCTTCCGTATGTGCCTACTTAGGTGGTTTACAATGTTGCTGTGCTTGAAAATTAATGGCATAGAATACGGGTATTTGTGGCTGCTTATTGCTTCTTCTTAATCTTCTGCCTAACCTGAGAAGATCTTCCATCTACTCAAACAGTGCTGACATCATTATAGCAATTGTTGGCACTTGCTTTGTTAAAAAACTTAATGTTCCTCCACAAACTTGGAGAAAAATATCATAGATTTTGATTTCTTCTTCTTTTTTACTTATTTATTTATCTTTTATTTCTTTGGGTGTGTGTGGTGTTGCTGGGAAAGGAGGGCTGCGGTGTGGGGGGAGGGTTGTGTGGTTGTTGGGGGCCAGGGTTGTTTAGCAGTGTCCTAGATTTCTCCTATCAACTAATATGCTCACAGGAGCTAGCTTCCTAGATTCTACTAACACCTGGTTCAAACCAATCTGTTTTCACCTTCTTGTGGAAAAAGAAAGACTTACTTTTCCTACACAATGTTAAATAAAGACTCCGAATTCTCTCCCACCAACTGCTATATACAAAAGAGCTAGCTCCCAAGATTCTACTTGCAACTGGTTTTAAACCTCTCTTCTGAAGTGGAAAGAGATCTTTGACTATTCTTAAGATAGAACGAGCTGAAGGTTTTTGCTTTTTTTGCCCAAATCTTATTGAACTTACTATCCCATGTTCGATACCAATGTCAAAAATCTCTTATTTTTAACCCTTCGGTCGTACCAATGAGACTTGAGCTACCATAGTTCTTTCCTGGTTTTATCAATTAGTTGAACGAAGTGAATGTTTGGTGCTATAGGTCTAGACAGAAAATGGGAGACCTTTGGCGTTCAACTTGTAATCCTTTAAGTATCCTCATAATTGTTAGCGGGTAATACTGTGATTTATACTAACTTAGAAAATATCATGGTTGACTTAGCTTATTTTGTTATGATGCCTGTAATTCCATCCTTGGACCCTTCCATAAGTCTTGGTTCATTGTTGTCCTGATGTACATTTTCTTCTAGTTTTACTTCTAATTAATGATTGGGTGATTGTTGTTATTTGAAGTAGCTTTTATGGATTCCATTATATGCATTAAAACTTTGATAGCTCTAAGTCATTTCTAATACAACTTCTATTAGTTGTGTAGTTGTAATTTGTTTGCATCAATTTAAGGAGTTTTCTAGTTTGATACTTGTGCTTTTAGAGACATAATTATTCTTCATGTATTGTAGGACCATGAATGGAGGCAAGCCATAACTGCTGCTGGATCAGGATGCATAGCTGCCTTATCAGTGGAGAGGTACCTTGTGAGCAATGACCTACTTGTTGAATTTCACCAGGTAATTGAATTCATAAAGAACTCGTCTATGACATTTTTCTCAGAAGTACATTACACTGCTCCTTGTCTCTACGTTTGAGGCAGTTTCTCCTCCTCAAGAAAAAGCTGCCTTGTAAATTAATCATATCGTTGCATCTGCATTGTGCTACACTGCAGTAGCTTTCTTTAAAACAAAGGGTCTAGATATTACAATAGTAGAGGAGTTGTGTCGAATTCAGGAGACTGCTGATGTTGATGCATGCTAGATATTACTCTATTTGCTGGGCATGCTCATATCGACAAAAAGAGTGAATAGTTTCTAGCTCTTGTCCATTTTCCTATTTTCCTGTTTTATAGTAGGCATCATAGGAATTAGACAGTTCCTTGGAAGATGAAGGAATATTGTGGAGTTGGTTAGGTTGACATTCACATATGGAATAATCTTAAATCTAGTTTAGTTACAATGGTATCTGATTGTTATTGAAATAAAATATATTTCAGTATGACTTGAATTTTCTGATCTTTCTTTCTTGGAAAGATGTTTAGATTTTGGTGAGGAGAATTGATATTTATAATATCATTTATTTATGTACAATTGTGGAAAGACAGACATGTTAGTGAACACAGATAATTGTTGATATTCTTCTGGGCATTGACTTATGTTTCTTGTGCTTGCAGCCCCAAACTGAAGAGGTTAAGAAAGAACTCACCGACCGGGATGTGCAAGAGGGCTTTGACATTGCAAGAACAAAACACAGAGGCCAGGTGTGTATATTGGATTGGTTATGTTAATAGTAACATCTTAATAGCATCCATCACTATATTTTTCTTACGGTTATTACTGGAAAAGTTAATTTTGATTCTTCTCTGTATTTTTCTTTTCTTTTTTACTTTTTAAAATCAGTATGCTCTACGGAAGCTGTACCATGAAAGCCCCAGGCTTCTCTGTGTACTTTATACAGCACCAACATGTGGTCCTTGTCGAACATTGAAACCAATTCTTGCTAAGGTATAGAAGATCTCTACCACTACCATGTGAAATCTCATCCACGTGTTTAGAATACTGTGACTATGTGTACAAGCTTTATGCCACTTCTCTATCCTTATTCTATCTTATGCAAGAAGCCCTTTTCCTATTTATCCTAGGTGATTTTCGACTTTTGTCGGTGGAATTTTTTCTATTGTTAATTCTGGCAGGATAGTGGTGAACTCCTTTGGGAGTAGTAAAGCTGTTCTTTGGGAATATTCACATCAATGTAAATTTAACATGAAAAGATTTAGGAGATTTCTCTAATTAAATGTTAATAATTTGTGGTAATCTGAATGTGTTCTGTAATTTTTCATATTTCCAATTTGATTTAACACTAAAAACATTCATGTATGCTTTCAGTTACTATTTGAACATTAAATTTCCCTTTTCTTCATCTGCAGGTGATTGATGAATTTGATCAAAATGTACATTTTGTCGAAATTGATATTGAAGAAGATCCAGAAATAGCAGAAGCTGCAGGAATAATGGGTACCCCATGTGTGCAGTTTTTCAAAAACAAGGAGATGATAAAGTATGTTTCCCATTTCCTCTTATTGCAACATCTGCAGCTATGTGGAGAGAGTTTTCCTCATTTTTATCCATGGGATGTAAATGAGTCAAGCTAGCGGACAATTACTTGAGCTTGGATTGATATATATTAGCTTGCTAGGTAGAGCTGGAAATTATGAGTATCTGGTGAATGTATTCATGAGCCTAATCGAGCTCATGTAAAGCTTAAGTGAAATTGAGCTTGCTCGAGATTGAGATTAGGGCTTTATACAAGCTAAATCAAAAGGAAAATATATGGAGGAAAAAAAAAAAAAATCCAATTTCAAGCCTAGCTCAAGCATGGAAATCTGAGCTTGAGTTTTGTGTTGAGTTCAAGCTTGATATGCATATTTTACTGGGGAACACATATTGTGAGGCTTTTGCGATGATTGGTTTGATTGCAATGTTATTGTCCTATCTTATACATGTGCATATTGACTACTCGTTTGCACCCTCATGTGCCAACTTTCTTTTATATCAATACTTTTAGTTCAATCTGGATTCTTCTGTGATGCTACTTCCCTTGCAAAGACTTGCATTTTGCCAATTATTACATGACTTTATTTCACCTTTGCATGACTTGGCTATTCTATGCTCTTTAAATGGTCTCTTCTGATTTTGCAGGATGGCATCAGGAGTCAAAATGAAGAAAGAGTACAGAGAATTTATTGAATCTAACAAATGAGAGCAGTTTTGTGCTAGTGTCTGCTGCTGCCCCTCAACATTTCATACACTTTTGTTCATTTAAAAAAATGGCTCATTAATAATGCCTTCTCTTTTTGCATCTGGATCTTGTATTCATTAAGCAGGCAATGGAACATCGATGCAATTTTCCGAAATGCATTCATTAGGTTTAATTTCTAATTGTTGTGTAATTTCTGCGGAGCAACTTTAGCCAGGAGACCACGGCTATGTGACTTTTTCACTGCAAAGTAAGATACAAAATGAAATCAATTCTGAAGGGCTTATAATATAATGATAGGGTTCTTATATAAAATAATTTCCCTCATTTGACATCCTTTAATATGAAAACGAGAAGGGGACGTAGATAGCTCCCTGTAATGGTTAGAGTAAGGTGATGTAGTTGATTTTGGAGGTCTGGATATTCATTTTAAGCCTATAATGTTTATATGATAACTTATAGAATGATCTGAAAATTTGTGTAGTTTCCTGGAAGAGCCAGGGAGTCGACTAACAAAAGGAAGCAAAAGTGATAAAAGTGATTGCATGGTTAAGTGTACTATAGAAACTTTATGCACTGCAAAACTTTATGCAAACATACCTTAGTGCATCATGGTTCAAAGATCTAGCAAATCAGTTAGTGTCGATTGTATCTTAGCTAGCTCGTCAAAACTATTTTAATTGAGAGTGGTTGAGCAGAATCAATGTATTGGAAACAACGGACAACCAAAAGGGTGAGGAAAGAAAAGAAAACCAAAAAGTGTATAGTTTATATTTGTAACTTAAAAGCTAGGGTTTCCACTCTTCTTCTTCTTCTCTCTCCTTTTTTTTCTTTTTTATTTTTTGGTTCCTTTCCTCTGATGGCCGGATGAGCTCGAAGTAGTCTATTAATAGCTTACGAGTATACGTATATTTTTACATGTTTAAACCTGCTTCATGTGTTTTTGATGTTTCATTAGCACATTTGCCTTAGATCACAAACAATCCGAGAAGCTTAGGTGATGGGTACAAAGCAAGGACAATTAAAGAAAAAATGCACATAATTTGATGTTCTTTAAAGAAGAGTCGAACCAGCTGCCAAATAAGAGGTAAACTTTGGTGCAAGCTTCCGTAAAGAAATGCGAACAAAGCCATAACATTTCTTTGAACCAAAATAAACTTGATCTGTCACTCCTTCCCTTGTTTGGATGTTCGTCCCACCGGAGCAAACTCCAAGGTTTCCATTGAAAGAAATAGGTGAGTTTGCCACTATATACATATACATATATATATATGTATATAAAGTGATCTTTTTTCGGGCAGAAGTAATTTGTGAATTACATCATAAATAAAAAGATAGGATATTGTTTCGATCATCAACTCATTTGATTTCCGAAATGGCACAGTGAAAATGTGATTTATTAATCACAGCCTCAACCTCAGTTTTCATTTTCAGCTTGCCAACAATATTGGAGCTTGCGTATGCGATTTTCTTGATAGAACGCAGAAAAATCACGGCTTGCATTTGCAAGTCTTATGGCAGTATCAACACTCGATTAAATGCTATATCAAATACGATCATAGTGAAAATCGCCTATAAAAAGTATACTTAAACCAGAAATTGTGCAACTACCTACCTAATTAAAGCAATGTCCTTCGTATACAACACGACCTCCATTCAAAATTTTAAACACACCACATTCTCCATCTAATTGTTCGATACACCACAATCTCCACTCCAATTCTCAACACACCATGTTGACCATCACAAGTATTAAATCATCATAAACTCCGTAAAGATTTTCAACTCACCATAATATCCAACACTCCATAGTTAACTATAATAATTACATGAAGTATTTCCAAATATGAAAAAAAATTTCGTCCCTTCATCAATTATTACATAATCAAAACTTAAAGCACATGTTTCATATGAGAGAAAGTATAGAAGTAACGTTTTACTTCATGTCATCACGTACGTTTCATGCGTATCTTGTGTCTTGCATGTGACTTCGATGTGTAGACAAGAAGATGGCACTTGATGAGACGACTTAAAAAATGATGGAGAAGAGGAACAAACAATCTTGACATCTTAAATGCACAAGTGACAGAAAAAAGGAAATAAAGGAGCTTTAGTAGACCCTGTGTAGTTTTTAAGCAATTGGAGTGATAATCGCTTAAGTTACTTGTTTGAACCTTGAGAACCTTGAGAGTAGAGTTTCCTATATGGAACATTGTTAATCTTTTCCGTCCAAAAGTTGGAAATAAGAAGTGGTTGAATATTTATATGCACTTGGAGTGAATGACGACCGTTAAAGCATCTTAATAATTGACGGAAGAGATGAAGTAAACACAATTCATATTTATTAATGCGAGAACCTTCGCAATCACGCGTGAGAACCCTTTTGGATATTATGAACCCCCAGCACAGTAATACGAAAACCCACGAATTCTATCGATAATCAATCCCTAAGATGGATTAGAAATAGGTTTGTCTTAGTGTTTGATCTAAACAGATAGAACAAGGTCAGCCCTATCTCCGAAACACTCCACAAAGAAGGCGATCAAAACTCCTTTGAATGTTCCTTTAGCATGTATTCTAAATCAAGAACACAAAGAATTCAAGCAAAAGCTTTGGTTTTTCATTCAACAATAATCTATATTGTACAAGGACCCAAATAGGGTTTATATAACTCAAACAATGAAAACAAAACATCAAAACAATGAATTAAATACGTTCTAAATGTTGGCTGGCGGCCAATCAAAGATGGCAGGCGGCCATGGGCATTCTGGAGCAAAATTGTAAAGTTCGAAAAATTAGCCAGGGGAGTCATGGCCGGCGGCCATGGGAGAATGGCTGGCGGCCATTCTTGCTTCTCTGCACAAATCAGCTTTCCTTGGCTCTATTTGATGATTACTTGAAAAATGTTGAAGTATACTTGCTCCATCCTTGTTCCAAAGCCTTGATAACCTTGTGATTCATCCTTGGCATGCTCTAATAAGCCTTGGAAGTGATTATTGTAGGCTTGTTGAATCTTCTTAGCTCTAGCTCTTGTGATTGGTCCTTGAGGAAAACTTATTGGACTTGAATTTCTTTGAGTTTCCATGGTTGCCACTTGGTCTTCATTTGATTCGGATCTAAACTTTGGACCGTTGGCTCTTCTGTAACATTCAAAATCCTTTAATCTCTTGTATCCCAAACTTTAACTTGTGATTTCATGATCATAACTCCCGTCAACAAGCCTTCTTTTCCTTTAACTGGATTATTGATCTTGAACTTGATGGGCTCAATTGATGATGCTATATGGATCACATCATTTATCAATAAGCTTACAATGGTCAAGACTAGTAGTCATTCTCCTTCGTGCATGGGTCTACTTGAGAGAAATTGGTTGTGGTGAATTGATTCAAAAATCTATGCTCCAAGCCCATCAAGCCAAATCACCTCAAGTCATCTAAATAAAGGAACCGAATTCGTTGGACCTTGTGATGTGCCTAGGAGGACAAGCACTAGGACATCACAAAAGACAAGGATAACGTAACAATGAATCTTACATATCTTAGAAATCACGCTCAAAGAAGGTAAAAAAAGCATATAACACTCACAAGAAGTTGATATTACTCACAACTACTTATTAATGTTTGAACTTGCTATAATCTAAAGATTGATAAGAGTAAAATTCGCCACAATCATAAATGATTGATAAGAACTAGGGTTTTCTCAAAGAGAAAAAAATTTTATTCATAAAATCAATTCTTTCGTTACATCAACAAGACTTTCTATTTATACTAATTCTTGACTTGAAAATAGGAAAGATAACCAAAGACAAGAATAGGAAAGTAACAAAAATATCGATCTCTATTAGAACGGTAAGATAGGAAAGTAACTAATAAAGGAAAGATTTAAATCTATCCAATAATACAATAGGAAAGTAGATTTAAATCTATCAAGTCATTTTGATTCATGCGCCAAAAGCACTGTGGACTGATCCATGAGTAAATCTTGATTTAAGTAATACCACATCATCTACTATTACTAATTAGGCTCTGTCGAGTGCATGGTTGAGGGCTGACAAAAGATGTGTTAGAGCTCAACCAATTATTTAGGCAAACAGACTTATTGACAGTCCCTGTCAAGGGCATGGTCGAGGGCTCAACCACGGATATTTTAGGCCTTGACCAATTTTGTTGTAAATCCCTAGATTTTATTATAGGTTTTATGCATAAACCCTAGAAGTCAATTGGACTCCTAAGTAGTCAACTAGGTCATTAACTAGCTCTAGTGAATCTAGATCCTGCAATCCCATACTTGAAATCTTAAAACAATAGAAATAAGATAATCTTATATTATAGTCTGAAATAATGTGACATAACTTAAAAAGATAAGATTCGTAAAAAATTCATTCATTTCGAATCCTAATGATATCGATCTTTGAAAATAGAGTCCCGACACATGAAACTATGAAAATAATCTAATAACATATTTATAATCGTAATAAGATGAGGATTCATAAAATATCAGTTTCAAAATTTTTCGGTACCTAAAAATATTTTTTTTACTACCGATATTAATTTGTCTTGTTTACTATTTGTTACTATTTCATTATCTTTACTTTTTCTTACTGCCTATCCTTACAGCCTTACACACTTATTTTGCACATTTTTCATTTCCAATACTAATTTATACATAACTTAACTTACAAATTACTTACATTTCATTACAAAAATACACAATAAATCAATTTTTTCCCTCTCTCCTTCATGTGGCCAGCACCATCCATCTCTCTTTATCTATTTTATTGCTTTTTCAATGAATTTTATTCACTCTAATTTTCACTTAAGAACTCTATAAATACCTCTTTTCTCCTTCATTCCTTACACATATTTTCCAAACCATAACAAAATTCTACCAAATTCACTTTACAAATCATCTTTTCTCTCTAAATTGCCTGAAACCCTCATCCCATTCCTAAACAATTTTCCAAAATTTTTTCTTTCATTCATCTATCATCCATCATCATATATCTTAGGTAAATATCTAAACCCTTTGTCACACCCCAAAATGTACCATAAACGTAACAGTCCGCCACACTTGATATTAAAGTTTAAGTATGACAATCTTAGTAATTCTCATAAGCTTCGATATTAGGTGTAAGGCGTGCTCTCACAATTTTAGAGGATCATACTTTGAAATATGAAGCTTAAGAAGATACGATAACAAATTAAGAAATGGAAATCATTCATTCATTCATAAATATTGTCTTACAAGTCTTAGGGGCATTCCCCCATCAAAATACTATAATCTATTATAAGGAATTTTCTATGAAGTCTACATCTAAGCTAATGCTAAAGTTCATCTAAAAAAATTCCTTAACCAAAAAGGGAAATACCTGGCTGCAAGGTCCTCATGGCCTCAACCACAAATAGCTAAACTGTAAAAGATATCTATAGGGGTATAAGCTAACAAGCTTAGTGAGAATTATTTCCAAAGATAAATACTTGAGTAATCAAAATCAAGCAAATTTTTAGGCATCCAAGTGATATGCAACAAAAACATGCGCAAGAAAGACATATAGTTTTCCGGGACCTATATGTTGAATGGATTTACGCCCTCCATTTAGGGTTTTGGAGAGGCTAAAAGATTATGCTTCGAGCCAATGGCTGCTAAACATTGTTCCTTGTTAGTATGCTTCTAGCTTAGAGTCGATAAGTATCGTCCTAGTATTTTGCTTCGAGCATAATGCCGCTAAGTGTTTCTCTTTGTACCATGCTTCTAGCTTAAAGCCGATAAGCATTGTTTATGGCCTTACAATCGTACCACTAAACTTTTCCCGCAAGATTAGTGATCTCTATATAATATGATCTACTATGTGATATGCATAAACCAATTTAGTTAGAATATCATAGCATAATTAATGTCAATTTATGGTGATCATAGAATTTCAGACATATTGAGTTCTACACTAAAACAAAACGATTACTTACAATCAATTCCTGTCTCGATATCCTTAGAATTCTTTCAAAAATATTACATACATATCAATTTGCCTTTCCTTAATTCTAGTACAACTAAACTATAAGCACAATCAAGTAAAGTAATTAAGGAAATAAACTCACGTTGCCATGATGATACTTTCTTCTTACGGATGAGTCGATCGATCAATCCACTAATCAAAGTAATCTTTCGGATATGGATACTCTTCCTTGGGATCGCCCAATCAAGAAGAATACCCACAATGAGTATTTCTTGTTGATTCTATTGTACTTTGTCAAAACTATGTTATAAGATCATCAAATTTCAAGAGGCAATTTTAACTTAAAATGGCTATAACTTGGTTATTTTAACTTGAAATAGCGCATATATATACCGATTTCTACCTACTCAAAAAGTTATATCTGTTTCTAAAACTATTTTCATCAAACTAGGTCATTTGGGCTCCGAAACAGCCACGATCAGATTCACCACGAGATTTCCCATCCCTAAAACATTTATTTCAAACTTCAAATCATCCACAAATCATTTGATAAATACTTAGTTATCTATATAGTTGAAAAATTCCTCTTTATAGTTACATAGCTCATGTCTCACACATATGCAAGTATTTGTTGTCCAACAAAACTTTTTAGTAAAAACAATGTTAGTTGAAGGTTTGTAAAATTATGGTTTATAAGAAATCCTTTTTGTAAATCTTTCTAAAAATGAATCTTTTGTTTCCTTTAATTTTAAAAGTATTTTATGTTTACTTTACTATTTTCATTGGTGACTTGTCCATAAATATGAATTTTCTCTATTTTTCCTTTTTGAAACTAGGGTCACTTTTTCCTATTTTTATACATTTTCCTTTGACTACTATCTAGAAAATTTTGGTTTTAAAAACTCTCATTTTCTTTTTATGGGGTTTCCTTTATATTATGTTTTTATGGAAAACATTTTGATATTAAAAGTCATCTTCTTTTGGAAAACGATTTAATAGAGAGACGATTTAAGAAAAAGCTTTTCAAAATAAAGGTAGTTTCAAAATTATAGTGAGTTCTTCCTAAAGTTTTGAAAAGAATGGATTTACTTTTATTAAATCATAAACTCTAAATTTCATATTGAACCATTCTTTTGTGAGAAAATCTCCTTTTTGCAAAAAAGCTTATTTGAAGCTTTAAAGTTTAGACAACAACCTTTAGGTGTATGAACATGAGAATAATAGCAAGCAAAAATAGAATTATAATAACAATATAATTAAGATAACAAAATAAAGTCAAGCATTGGGAGTCCTAGCCTCTTCAAGGCTCTCGATACTAAAAAATAAACTAGTCCCAAAAAGAAAAGAAAGTAAAAGAAAGGAAATTATTTTGACTTGATGAAGACAAGTCTAAGACTAGAGACTAGTCTTAAGACATCATGAAATAAATAAATAAATTGCACAACTTGAAAGTAAATAAATAACAAATGAGCTTATATGCTCTAAAGATTATATTTAGGTACATAATTATATTTAGTTAGATATATATAAGAAGTTAACATAATATCAACAATAATATGAACAAGATATAAAATCAACATAAAAATATAAATATGGAAGTTCATGAACAAGAACAATACATGAACATAGTGTAGCTTCCATAACAATAAGTTTAGGAAACTCACACCATGATCATGTAAATTACATGACGTGGTAAGAGAGATTGGAGAAGATTTCTTACCTAAAGTAGGAATGGTAGTAGTGTTGGTATGAGTAGAAGAGAGTTTTGAGAAGAAATTTTGGGAGAGTGTTTGAGAGGAAATTTAGAGAAAATTTTGGAGAGTAATTTTGTAGAAGTGAAGGTGTGAAGAAAATGAAAGAGGATGGGGGTTATTTATAGGGAATGAGGAGTGAAATTATGTGATTTAAATAAAAAAATTGAAAAAGAAATATGGAGAGGGAGGAGAGAGAGGGCACTGGCCAAGGGGGAGAAGGAGAGAGAGAGACGTGATTTTTTTGTATTTTATATATTAAGAGTAATAATATGTAAGACAGATATGATATAAAGTTATGAGAAAGATAAAAAATAAAGATAATAGATATGTAGAGTGTAAGAGTAGGTGGTAGAAAAAGTAGAGATAAATGAATAGTGTAGAAGAGTAGTGAGTAGTCTAATGTAAAGTAGATGTGACTAATAAAGTACCGGTAGTAAGAAAATACACGTATAAATGCGATACTTGATATTTTTGCTTACTGAAAAATTATAAAACTAATATTTTTTAAAACCTTATGTTTTTACGAGTCTAACGGTATATCCGAAAAATTTTTACTATGCCAAGCCCCGAGACACTTTTTTCGAAAATTGTATCAGTTTGGGTTCAAAACGAATTGCGGTTTTACTAATATGATATTTTTAAGCTTTCTTATGTTATTAAGAACTATTGTACGTACTAATATCTTACTTACTCACTTAGGGTTATGAACACGGGATTGCCGGACTTAAACATGTTACATCTAACTAGGGTTTTATTGATTTTAGAGTTTCCGGTTGACCTTTCGATTAGGGTTTAAGCTTAACCGATCGTAAAACTTTAGGGGTTTACACCCTCTCTATTCTTCATGTTAACATTACATAAACACCTTGTTTTTTTTTTAATTTCTAAAACGCCATGAGTATTATGCTAGGGGAGAAATTATGGAAGACAACAACTTGTTCATGTCTTAAAGACTAGTCATTCTAGTCTTAGACTTGTCCCCGTCAAGTCATCAAGTCAAAACATTTTTAGGACTTGTCCATAATCTAAGTCTAGGGAGTCTTTACATGAATCTAAGACTCCCATGATTTTCTTATTATTTTCTTGCTTTTTTTTTTATGGGACTTATCCATCTCTAAGTTTCGGGAAGACTTGAATAAAAATCTAAGACTTCCACAATTTTCTTCTTTTTCTTTTCATTAAGCTTTCTTATGCTTTTCTTTTCTTTTTTATGGAACTTGTCTAATTCTAAGTTTCGAGAAGCCTTGATGCAAGCTAAGACTTCCAAATTTTTGTTCTTATGTATATATGCTTAATTAACTATCTATGTCTTTTATTTTCTATATGAGTTATTCTTTTTTCATAACTATCAATTCATATCTATGCATGATCATAATATTATTGTCTTAATAAAGATCTCAAAGAAATATAAAGGAGTTATTCTCTTTCTGTTGGTCCCGAAAATAATTAAGAAGTGGGGTTGAATTGATTATTTCAGAAAATTCCAATTTTTCTTTTAAATAATGTCCCCTTTGATTTTAAGATAAGAGAACAATATGAACAATTAAACTATTATAAAATAAATTACTGAAATATAAATAGAGAAGGGATAAGAAGATTAGGCAGATATTTATAGTGGTTCCGCCTTGTGCGTCAGTCCACTCTTCCAGCTCCACGCCAGGGATCCCGTTAACCTACGGGTTGTGTTTCACTATATCAATAAATCCAAAAATTACAAGATAGTGCAATTCGCTCTGCTCGATTCACACTGCTAACCTACTAGCTTTAATCGACCTACAGAGTCTGACTTGTAACTGATCTAATTATCAAAGAAGGTGTCGACAAGATCCTTCTATTACAATAAAAGAATTAAAAAAAAAAAACGAAAGCAAAAGATGGATTGCTGAAGTTTCTGATCACAAGCAAAAATTTGATGAATGTTGTCGTTCAAGAATTCTCTTTTTCTTTTTCAGCTGAGTGTCACACATGGATATATTTCATTCCGAAGATCTTATATATATTTTCTTCCAGACGTTTAAAAAATATATCAAGGATAAGGATTGCTTCCCAGATTCTCGGCTTGCAAAAGATTTGTTCTCATCTTCCAGCTGATTTGGACGTTTAAAAATTTGTTGAAAGATAACTATTTCTTCCAAAAATATCGCCAGCAAAGTATATTTAATCATGTCCTTTATTTGATAACAACCAATAGTTATATCTTCTTCAAGATAAAAAATTGTTACGAAAACTTCTAATATCTCGGTAAATAAAAATTATTGACCGTATCCCATAAAAAAAAATATCAGACGTTTATCCAATCGAGATATTCTTGAATAAAATCTGGAAATCAAAAACCAAATCTATTGAGGTAAATCTTCTATTGCCGTGATATTCTCGATGATCCTCCTGTTAGAGATATATTTGCAAAAATATTTTTGTGATATTTATAACAATAAAAACAAACTAGATAGAATCTCACGAGGATAGGAATAAATAAGCTAGTGTATCTAATTCATATATCTCTTTGACTAATAATCAAAACTCTAGGATATCTTTCTGTTTTACACCTATATCCTTATATGACCAATTACAAAAAATCTTTAATCATTTTCATAAAATAATTCTGATATTTCGTAAAATATTTCTCACATATATTTGATGTAATAAGAAAATATTCAAGATTTATGGAACACATCAAGTATATTTCAAAAAATATAGTTGACTTATGGAGCTAGATCTTGAAAATAGTTCAAATTCCATAAAATAAATCAATAAAACATTTCTGTCAGTCAAAACTTCTGAAATAAGTTCTGGAGTGTTTTTCAAAGAAAAATTCTTCGATTAAGTTATTTTGAAGGTTCTGAAATAACTTCTGATAGACTTATTTTTCATCGCTGAAGGATCGCTGAAGGTTTTCAAATAACTTATGACTAACGTATTTCTTATTTTCCATTTCCATTTCCTAAGGTTCTGAAGATACTTCTGATTAACACCATCAAACCTTAAGCATAACTTCTGATTTTCCTTCTTTAATAAAATTTGATCATTCAAAATAAAGATTCTGAACTATAGAAAATCAACTAATATTTCAAACAGTATTGAACATATTCGAAATTAATAAGATAGATATACTTCATCTTTTGTTATAATCAAAATCATATTAGAAGAGTTCCAACACTTTCATACAACTAAACTCTCAAGAAACATGATTTTAACCGTTAGGGGAAATTTTCACTAAAACGTAAGATAATGGTTCAAATGTGTTAGTTCTAAATTGTTAAAGTAAATTTTTATAAATTCTAATGTTGATAATTCTTTGTTATGCAAATTTTTCTTAAGAACTTACTTATATGATTTATACCAACATTTTGAAAAAACACTAAGAACCAAATAATTTTTCTAAATAAAGCTCAAGAGCAACTCACTAGTTAAAAATCCACTTAGGAAATAAAATTAGTAGATAACTGTAAACTCCTAGATTGTACAAGGATTAGAAGTAAACCCTAAGAACCAAAAGTCAAACTGGAATCTTAAAGTTAATATAGTTCTATGTTAAGTCTAATGAATATAGATTTGATAATCCCGCACGCGAAACCCAAAAACAATAAAAATGAGATAAATTCAAATTATGTTTAGTAAAATTAGTATAAAACATAAAAAAATCATATTGGTAAAAAATTGAATTGTTTCGAACCTTTATGGGATTAGTTTCTGTTTCCGAGTACTGATACGCAAAATAATGAAAAATTTTCCAATAATCATGTTTTACTAGAAAAAGTATTATGAATTTCATAAAATATCATATACAAATTTTTGGGGTCATAAAAGCGTCAGATATAGCTTATATACACGTATTTTATCGTTATCAATAACTTATCTAATATTTTACTATTACTATTCATCATTATTTTCATAATTTTTCTATCATTACTTATTGTCCTTTACTACTTTTACAAGTTACATCCTCACATATCAAACTTGTCACTTTTCATTTGATTTTTCTCTCTTTTTTCCTTCTTCCGTACTCTTTCACGTGAAGCTTGATCTCTTGCTGCAGCTGTACTTTTTCTTTTATTTTTCAATTATTTTTCTAACTTTAATTCACCAAAACTTCTCTATAAATACCCATACACATTCATACTTCTTACACTTTACAATTCCCATCAAATTGTCTCTTTTCTCTCTTTGTCTTGCTGCAACCTTGTTGCTCATTTTTCTTTTTAAAACAAACACACTTCTTTGATTAATCTTTTCAAGATAAACATACTTCTCATACATCTATAATTAGTATAGGTGTTGTTTCATGCATTATCCATGGAGAAAAATCTCCCCATGAGGCATTAAGCTAAGGGATGATAATGCAAAAAATGAAACCAACAACATGTTATGTTTACGATCATATTGAAGTTATATTCTTATTGATATATTTTTACCATCTAATCTAACTTTCTATATCTATAAACATGATTATATACATACCTATATTTATTTGAGCATATAAGCTCACTAATCTAACATTTATGTTCATGCAATTATTTTCTCTCTTGCAATTTATCTATTTCTTGCAAATAATTGAGACAAGTCATTCTAGTCTTAGACTTTTCCTCATCAACTCAAAATAATTTTCGTCTTTCTTTCTTGGACTTGTCCATTATCTAATTTTGGGGAGTCTTGACACAAATCTAACTCCCATGATTTTCTTGTTTTATTTTCTTGCTTTTCTTTTCGAGACTAGAAAGTTAAAACTTTCAATACTTGACTTTATTTACATGTTCTTTTGCTTATATAATTTTCTACTTCTCTTATTTTTCATATAAGTTATTATTCTTTTGTTATGTAATATAGTCATATGCTCATGATCATGGATAATCACTATGTTGTTTTCAAAATAAAAGGAGTTCTTTTCTTTTACTAAAAATTTGAAACTAAAATCCTTACAAAAATTTTTAGCACTTTAAGAAAAGTTTCCATTTAAAACTTAGGATTATAATTCAATAATAGCCTTTTAAAAAATTTAAATGAATTCATCATTGACTTTAAGAGTTAATGTTATGTAAAGCTTTTACAAAACATAGCTATTAAGTTATTTTACTCTCTTTTTCAAGATAAAATAAAATTATTATTAAAACTTAAGGTTGATAATTCTGTGCTATACAAATTTTTTAAAAACTTACCTAAAAGAACTCATATTGACACTCTAACAAATACTAAGAGTTAGACAAATTTCTAAGTCAAGTTAAAATCAACTCACCAATTAAGAAAAACCCTTAGAAGAATAATATAGTTAAACAACCTAAACTGACAAGTTTTCAAAAATACAAAGGCTTATTTTTTAGTTATGAAGTAGGAATGATGGTTGAAATATAAAAAAGTACTCATATGAAATAAACTAAAAATCTTAGTTTTCATTCAATAATTTACAAAGGGAAATTTAGGGTTCTAACCTTTAAAAAGAAGATTGTTTTATGAAAAACCATAGTTGGACAGCAGCATTTGGACCATGCATGTATTTTTTTTGTGTATTTGCTATGGAATTTTTGGTTAATGAAAAGCTTGGAAAAAATATTTTTAAGGATGGAATTTTCGTTTTAATTATGTACCATACCATTTTGAAACCCAAATGACTTTTTATGACAAAAATAACCTTAGAAATAGATAGATCTTTTCGAGTAGGTAGAAAATAACATATAATATGCGAAATTCTGAGTTACAATAAGCAAGTTATGGCCATTTTAAGTTGAAATTTCTTGCCATCTGAATTTTAGCGAAAAAGATAAAATAGAATTAGATGGTTAAGTAGATCTTGGATGAAATATCCATTTCGGGTATTTCTTTTGTCTAGGTGATGAGGACGAAGACCTTTTCTTTCTCAAGAATTACTTCTATTGATAGAGGTCGCCATGGCCAAGTGAGTTTTCCTTTACATTTTATGTATTCGTGCATGTGCTTGTAGAATAGAGCACTGAATGTTAGAAAAAGATAAAAATTGATATGCATGCGGGTTATCATATGAGCTATGTATGTGATTCTTTATGTGTGATTAATAAACGATAAGTATATCAGAGTTCAATTAGTTTATTAATATAAATTGTCTCTATGTATATTGTTATGTGTGCAAATATTGATCGATCGCCTTAAATGAATTAATGTCGGATTGGAAATCCCTTAAAACTAAACTGCTCATGTATATCACTTAGAATATTATATTCGTATTTTGCTACTACTCCTTAGCGTGGACTGAAAAGGTAAGCTGCCTAGCTACTATTAATGATTGTGCCCAAGGCCAATTAATAAATATTGTTATTTCATATATATTTTAATTTATACGCATTTTTATTATAAAGTTTGGATGTTTACTTTATAATATAATTCATGAACAATCTATTTATTCTTGGATTCTCATTATTGTGAAATGATGATGAATTAAATCCAGTATGAGTTTTATTTGATGATCATGAGATGTTTATGAATTAAACTCATAAGTATATATTGGAGATCTATATATATTGGATTGACCAGCTATGAGATCACTACATGGACCAGAGTCATAAGTGTTACGCCTCAAAGGGTACCCTAAACGTAATAGTCCACTGCATGCCATATGAGACTTAGGAATCACTACCACAGTAATTTAGAAGTCTAGTATTTGATGCAAAGCATACCCTTACGACAATAAAATACTTGAACAATTGGAGATAGATAGTTTAATTTGATAATAAATGCATAAAAAATACAAACCATTGGTATTCTGGATCATTTACATAAAAACTAAAGGGCATCCCCCCACAAAAATTATAATATGTCTAGGTAATAGTTTTTGACATCAACTCGAGCATTTAAGGTTTCCTATGGAAGTCTATATAAAAGCTAAACATAAGCTTCTAAGGGAAACTCCTATTCTTGCTTGCTTTACCTGAGTTGTTAAGTTCTGGGTTGCAACCACATATAAGGGAACTGCAACAAAAAGAAGTTGTGGGGGTATAAGCTACACTAGCTTAGTGAGTAAATACTTCCAGAATATACGTATCCAACAATTTCATATAATCAAGTTAATTTAATCATCCATATGAAATGCAACAACAACATGGGCATACAAGACATATGATCAACCAGAAATCATATGCTGAATGGATTTGCATCCTTTGTTCGGGGTTAGTAGATTAACAAATCCTGTGGTACTACTTTGAATTTACTGTATCGTTTTACGACTCATGGGCAACCTATTTCATTCATACCGTTTATGGATCACGAATAACCAACATGATTAAATGCACCATGCCCAACATGAAGTGATTATGTCCATATTATTTGTTAATCCGAGAAATCATTAATACAATTTCATAGGTGACCAAACAATTTGCAAACAATTATAATTATGGCATATGGACATTCATCAATTAATCACCCCGTTTTGATATACTTAACGCATTTTTCTCAATACATCAAGAAAGCATACATAATCCCATAATCGCCCATCATGCATTTTCATTTTTGTCTTTGCCTATCATTCTAATGCAACTACGAATTACAAACACAACACGGAATTGTAAATAGGTAGTATGACTCACTCGGCCATGGTCATCAGTCATTAATTGTAATAATCTGGAGGCAAAGAATCCTCCGATTCGAAGTCACATAAATGAAAAAAAAAATACCTAAATGAGTATTTCAAACCATAACTAATTCCAAATTATCAAATAAAAATTTTCAAGCTCGTAATTTTCGTAGTTAGTGGAAATTCCAACTTAAAACGGCCAAAACTTGATCATTTTAACTCGAAATATTGCAATTAAGTAGTCAATTTCTATCTACCTCAAATGATCTATCTAATTCTAATGTTATTCCTAAGTTTTGAAAACTTTTAGGTCTTACAACGCTTGGATCAGATTTGATCAGTAGGTAAAAATCATGTTTCCAAAATTGTTTTGTGAAACTTATATTATTTCTACCATGTATATCAAATGGACATGCAATATTATGAAGTTAATATCATGAATGACATGTTATGGGCTATCTATATGTATGTTCTTGATAATATTTGGTAAAGATAATTTTTAGCTAAGTTTCACTTTGCATAAACTTCAAAAATACTTGAGTTAGAAAAACTAGCCTTGTTTCTTGAAAAACATCTTTGTTTTTATTAAAATAAGGCCTTGATGACCTATATGCCTAGTACCCTCATTATTTTAAGAAATTTCCTCATTTGGGTGTTGGAAAATAGATGTTTAAATGGAAGTCTTGCTTAGTTATGAATTTTACTAGATTTGTTGGTGATGAAATAGAGATTGATTTATGTTTTGAAACTTTTCATTTGTTTTAGAAATATCCTTTGATAAAATCCATTTGTTCTTGCCACAATTAAATTCTTACTACACCTAATCTCAAAGGCTTCCATTTCTCAATTAAAACCCTCTTTTTGGAATTTGAAAATAGGTGTTTGAAAAGGCTCTTTTCTAAATCCGAATTTTGTAATTTGTTTTTGAGATTATTTCTTGGGTAAAACTCATTTGATCTTTCTAAAATTAAGTCCTAATCAAACCTATTCCCAAAGACTTCCATTTTTTTTTTTTTAATAAAACTCCTATTTTGGGGTTGAAAAAGGCGTTTACATATTAACTCCTCATAGTTACGAATTTTATATTCTTGTTAGAGTTGAGACAAAGTTCTAATTTAACCTTTGCAAACTTTTCTTATATTGAAAATATTTCTTAGTAAAACTAGATTTAACTCATGAAAATCATTTCTTTATGATATCTACTTCATAAGCCTTTCATATTTTATATAAAATACTCATTTTGTAGTTGGAAAACAGGTTTTGAAAATGAGCGCCTTTTTAAATCAGAATTTAAAAATTTATTTTGGTGGAAACAAAAATAGATCTTGAGCTTTTAGTAACAGCCTCATTATTACTATCATCCTACAAGTCTTTTATTCACATAAAACAAACATTTATGACATTTATATACTCAAAACAAAATAGATATATAATGACATTTATGTTATAGATGCAAATGCAAGATAAAACATTATGATGATGAGGTTAGTAGCAAGATATATTCACAAAAATATTAATATGAAAATGTATAACAATAATATAGCAAAACAACTTAAATAAAGAGATCCACAACATTGTGATGGCATGAATATCATGTTCAAATTTTTCCACATTGTCACCCCCAGAGGGTACCATAAACGTGGCAGTCCACCGCACGTAATATTAAAGCTAATGAATGACAACCTTAGTCATGCATAAGCTTCGATATCACGTGCAAGGCTTGCTTCCAAGATAGTAGGAGACTCAAAGGGGTATTACGTTTAAGCAGATAATAAAAGCATGCAAGAACTTATAAAGGTAAACATGTAATAATCATTAAGATAAAAGTTTCTTACAACTTCTTAGGGGCATTCCCTGTTCTAAAAGCCTTGCTTAAACTAAGTTATCTTTAAAACATACATGAATATAACATAAGTCTACTATAGAGATTTTTTCTTAGAAGTCTACATCCAAAACTAAATATCTAAACTTCTTCCAAAAACTCCTAATAGCTTTGGCTCATACCTGATAAAAGGGGCTCCTTGGTTCCAACCACAAGTAATCAAACTGTAACAAAAAGCTATAGGGTATAAGCAAAACTAGCTTAGTAAGATAATTCCCTTCTTCAAAGTATTTTCATAAAACATATAAGTATTTTAGACAATCATATGGGAATGCATCAATCACATGAGTAAACAAAATACACACAATTAACCGAAAACCATGTGTAGAATGGATTTTATGCCCTCCATGTCGAGGGTTTGGTGGTTACCGGCCCATACGACCATCAATAGTTGCAGACTTACTGGCTCCTACTTGTCCTGTAGACTTTCCGACTCCTACTAGCCACAACTACGACTCCTCGTTTCCCCACACGAAGAATAGTAGTGAAAAATAAATGTGACTCACAATATGTTATGCATCAATCGTTTTTAATATTGGTTTATTTAATTATCGTTGAGTTCAAGTTAAATGTGACCAAAACAATAGTCATCATACCATTGCAAGAAAACATAAGTTATTCATCAATTTCTCTTTCAATATACTTAGCTTTTATTCAACAACCACATCATTCAATCATGAATCCAAATCATACCACATTTATTTATTTATCTTTTTCCTTACTCTATAGTGCTACCACTTACAAGCACAATCAAGGAAACGTAATTAGTAAGGGATTAACTCACTCCGTGACGATTGCTCCTAGTCGACATAATCTTCCGGGAAGGCGATATCGGTTCCTTCTTCATCTAAACAAGATGAAATACCTAAAATGAGTCTTTCATAGAATTCATACTTTAAAAATTCTAAGACTATCTTTAATTTGCAGTAAAATCGGATTAAAGGAAGTTCCAACTTAAAATGGCCATACCTTGGTCATTTTAACTCAGAATTTCGCATATTATATGTCGTTTTCTACCTACTTGAAAAGATCTATCCCTTTGCAAGGTTACTTTTACTATGAAAGGTCATATGGGTCTCAGATTAGAAGGGTATAGATCTAATATGAAAATTCCTTTCTTGAAAAACAATATTTTCTAATCCTTCCTTTACTAAGGCTTGTTTAATTAAAACTTAAATGTATATTTTTGAAAAGAATTCCTTATGTATATAAATAGACTCATAATTTATGCATGAAGCTATAGGTGTTGTCTTATTTAATTTATTTTCTTAAAACAACCTTTTCTAGTGTTTGGAAAATTTACATTTTGTTAGACTTTACTTTATGTGGGTGAAGTAGATTATAAATTTTTGGATGATCAAAATCTAATATACTATATTTTGATTCTTTAGTTTATCAAAAGTGAGTTGAAAATAAGTTTGGTCTTTTGAGGTTATTTACAAAATTTATTTCTAGGAATTGAAAAATAGAGTTTCTAAAAGTTTTCTTTAGTAGTACTTGATGAGTTTATTCTTTGAAAATTTACTTTCATTTTCCTTATAAGTTGATTTTCTTGAAAACTTATTTAGCTCTTGGTTTAGAAAATTGGTAAAAATAATACCAAGTTATTATTTATATATCAAGACTTATTTTGTTATTTGAAAAAAAAAATATCTTTAGACTTTGAAGAAACTTTTTTTATTAATAGTTTAAAATTTCATGATGAGTTTACATAAAATTTTAAAAGAGATTTATTTGAAAATATTTTTCTTTAGAAAAACATTGATCAAATTTTATTCTTTCATAAAAAAGATCCATTTTTATTTGGACAACAACTTATTAGCCATGTATGGACATGATCATATAGTTTATGAAAGCTAAAAATATCATAAGATAAGATAATAAAGAATATAAGAAATAGATAGGCATAATAATAATTATCAAGTATTGGGAGCCTTAGCTTCTTCAAGGCTTCCCGGGACTAAGAATAGACTAGTCCCAAAAAAAAAAAAAGAAAATTGTTTTGACTTGATGAGGACAAGTCTAAGACTAGAAAGACTAGTCTTAAAACAACTTGAAAGTAAATAAATTGTAAGGTAAGTAAATAAATTGCAATAACAAATGAGCTTATATGCTCTAAAAGATATATATAACTATGTAAATATATTTAACCAATTTTCTTGATTGGTTCAGAAACTTGAGAATTGTTCTCAAGCACGAAAAGAAACTTTATGTCCTTGATGAGCCCATTCCTGAGGAACCTCCTGCTAATGCTCCAAGAGCTAAAAGGATGCTTATAGGAAGCATTCTGATCACTCTTTGGAAGTAGGATGCCTAATGCTTGCAACCATGAGTCCAGAACTTCAGAAGGGTCTGGAAAACATGGAGGCTTATGAGATGACCCTTCATCTTAAGGAAATGTTCCAGCAGCAAGCTAGGCATGAGAGGTATGAGACTACCCAAGCCTTACATTCTTGTAAGATGGTGGAAGGAGGTTCAGTGAGTGCCCATGTCCTAAAGATGAAAGGCTATATTGATCATCTTGATAGGCTTGGTTTTCCAATAAGTCAGGAATTTGCTACTGATTTGATCCTAAATTCACTGACAGATAGTTATGACCAGTTTGTCATGAACTATACAATGAATAATATGGACAAAACAATCTCTGAATTGCATTCGATGCTCAAGACTGCTGAGGTCAATATCAAAAAGAAGAAACCCAGCAATGTCTTGATGGTTCAGAAAGGAAAAGGCATGAAGAAGAAAGGTAAAGGCAATGCTAAGGCTAAGAAAAGTTCAAAGCCTAAGCCCAAGCCTAAACCAAAGGCAAAGCCTCCTAAGGAAGGAGTTTGCTTTCACTGCAATGAACCAGGTCATTGGAAGAGAAACTGCAAACTCTATTTGGAAGATTTAAAGAAGAAGAAGAGTAGTGAGACTACTGCTTCAGGTATTTATGTTATAGAAATAAATTTATCTACTTCTACTTCTTGGGTATTAGATACCGATGTGGATCTCACATTTGTACAAATGTGCAGGGTCTCAGTAGGAGTAGAGATCTGAAGAAGGGCGAAGTCGACCTACGAGTTGGAAATGGAGCAAAAGTTGCTGCTCTAACTGTTGGGACTTATGAATTGATTTTGCCCAGTGGGCTTTTGTTAGTGTTGAACAATTGCTTTTATGTTCCTACTTTGAGTAGGAATATTATTTCTGTTTCTTGTTTAGACAATGAAGGTTTCTCTTTTATTATTAAGAATAATAAATGTTCTATTTATAATAAAGACATGTTTTATGCAAATGCTGATTTACATGACGGTCTTTATGTTCTGAATCTGAAACCTGATAACAAAACTATCTATAACATAAATACTAAGAAACTAAATCCAATGATTTAAATATGACCTACCTATGGCATTGTCGTCTTGGTCATATAAACGAGAAACGCATATCAAAACTCCATAAAGATGGAATTTTAGATTCATTTGATTTTGAATCATTTGAAATATGCAAATCTTGTTTATTAGGCAAGATGACGAAAGATCCTTTTACTGGACATAGTGAAAGGGCAACTGATTTATTGCATACTGATGTATGTGGTCCATTAAGCGTTGCTGCAAGAGGAGGTTATTTGTATTTCATCACATTTACTGATGATTTCAGTAGATATGGATATGTCTTTTTGATGAGGCATAAGTCTGAATCATTTGAAATGTTTAAAGCTTTTCAGAATGAAGTACAAAATCAGCTTGGTAAGACCATTAAGGTACTTCGATCAGATCGAGGTGGCGAATATCTAAGCCAAGAATTTAATGACCATCTTAGAAATTGTGGAATAGTTTCACAATTAACTCCACCTGGAACACCACAGTGGAATGGTGTATCAGAAAGGAGAAATAGAACCTTACTAGATATGGTTCGATCTATGATGAGTCAAACAGATCTTCCTCCATCCTTTTGGGGCCATGCCCTAGAAAAGCTGCATTCACGTTAAATCGTGTTCCTTCTAAGGTGGTAGAAAAGACACCATATGAGATATGGACTGGAAAAGGCCTAGTCTGTCTTTCCTCAAGATTTGGGGTTGTGAGGCTTATGTGAGACGTCAAGCCTCAGACAAATTAGGACCTAAATCAGATAAATGCCTTTTTGTGGGATATCCAAAAGAAACCAAAGGATACTACTTTTATAATCCCTTGAAAACAAAGGTTTTGTTGCTCGGAATGGTATCTTCTTAGAAAAAGAGTTTATTGTGGAAGAACCAGTGGGAGTAAAGTAAATCTTGAAGAAGTTCAAGATCCACAAAATAGTGTAATACCATCACTGGAAAGTCAACAAGGCACACAGTTACCTGTTGACCCTCCACAAGTAACACAAGACCCACGCAGGTCCGATAGGGTACGACATCAACCTGAGAGATATGGATTTCTCATAACAGATAGTCGTGATGTGTTGCTCATAGATCAAGATGAGCCCACTACCTATCAAGACCCATAATGGGTCCAGATTCCGAGAAATGGTTGATGCCATGAAATCTGAATTGCAATCCATGCACGACAATCAAGTATGGACTTTGATTGATCCACCTGAAGGTACTAAGACCATTGGGTGTAAGTGGGTTTTCAAAAAGAAGACTGATATGGATGGCAAAATGCATACCTTTAAAGCACGACTAGTGGCAAAGGGCTTCAAGCAAACTCATGGTATAGACTATGATGAAACCTTTTCACCAGTTGCTATGCTCAAATCCATCAGAATTCTCATTGCCATTGCTGCGTATTATGATTACGAGATATGGCAGATGGATGTCAAAACAGCGTTTCTTAATGGAAACCTACTTGAGGATGTGTATATGACACAACCTGAGGGTTTTGTTCATCCTGAAAATTCTGAAAGGTTTGCAAGCTTCAAAGATCCATTTATGGATTGAAGCAAGCATCTCGGAGTTGGAATCTTCGTTTTGATGAAGCAGTCAAAGAGTTTGGATTCATTAAAAACGAAGATGAACCTTGTGTTTACAAGAAAATTAGTGGGAGTACAATTGTCTTTCTAGTGCTATATGTAGATGACATATTACTCATTGGAAACGACATTCCTACCTTACAGAAGGTCAAGTCTTGGTTAGGAAAGTGTTTCTCAATGAAAGACTTAGGTGAGGCTGCCTATATTTTAGGCATTAAGATCTATAGGGATAGATCTAGAAAAATCATTGGCCTAAGTCAGAGTGCATATATAGACAAAGTACTGAATAGGTTCAGTATGCAAGATTCAAAAAGGAGGATTCTTGCCAATGTCGCATGGTATAAATCTCAGCAAAACTCAATGTCCTATGACAAAAGATGAGCGAGATCGCATGAGTAAGATTCCTTATGCTTCAGCTATTTGATCAATCATGTATGCCATGTTGTGCACTCGACCAGATGTGTCATATGCATTGAGCATAACCAGTAGATACCAATCAGATCCCGGTGAACCTCACTGGACAGCAGTCAAGAATATTCTTAAGTACTTAAGAAGAACTAAAGATGTATTCTTGATATATGGAGGATTGGAAGACGAGCTAGTTGTAAATGGTTACACAGATGCAAGTTTCCAATCTGACAAGGATGATTTTAGATCGCAATCTGGATATTGTCATTTGATATTATATATATATATATAAATAGAGGCATTTCTTTTGTATTGTTTGCATATTTACTTTATAATAGAAATCCATGAATAATTTATTATTCTAAATGTTCCTAGATGCTCATTATTATGGGAATGATAATGAATTAAATCTAGTATGAGTTTTTATTTGGTAAACATGGGATGTCTATTTGTATGGTGATACAAATGAAACTCATAGGCACATATTAGATGACTGTGTGCTGAACTGACCCACTATGAGATCACTACATGGAATATTGTCATAAGTGATTTTCATAATAACTATGTCAACGTATCCTTAGACCTGAAATCACCATAGGTTCCAACATGAGAAACGTTATGTTTCAACTCAATCAAACGTTATCTTTAACCGGATAATTATAAAGGTTAAGTTTGGGCATAATGTATATCATGTAGAGGAAGTTGAGTGATTAAGATGGGATTTGTCCCTCTCGTTATGAGAGAGATATCTCTGGGCCCCTCGATAAGTGAGACTGAAAATGCATGGCCGTGCTCAAATGAATTGATAAGTGTTATCAATTTCATTTGTTTTATCAGTTCACTTAGAGATCGAGAAACAACAAGATTGAATGATATAAGAATGACACTGTCCATGTCTTATATTCGATCTAGATATCGCGAGATAAAAGGATGATGACATAAGTTATAGAACAGGTAAAATCGGATCACCGATCTTCATTTGATTTGGGTAAACATAATGTCTTGCTAGAGGCCGCTTATGTTTTGTTTACTGAAAAATGGTTTTTAAGTTAACTGCCAATATCAAATGAACCTACAGGGTCACACACAAAAGAATAAGCAAAAAAGGATTATGGATTTTAGATATATGTGTGATTTGGCCTAGTGCAAGTGGGAGATTGTTAGTGATTGTGCCCTAGGCCAATTACTAAGTATTGTTATTTCATGTACTAGAGGCCAATCACCAGTTAGTGATTTATTTTTAAAAATCCAATGGGAAGAATAAATAAATTATTATTATGAATAATAATTTACTATCACTACCAACCCTAGTAAGATTAGGGGCATTATTGTCAGTGCAAAATACTGACATAATATAAATAGGTGTGATAGTGTCTCATTAGGGTTAAGACTTTTACTGTCACATTAGACGGCAGAGAAATTCTGTAACCCTAAAAGAGAAAGAAAAACTCAGATCTTCCTCATCAATCTAGAAAGGTTCTAGATTGCGCTAGCACGCAAGAAGTGATTCCTTTTTGGGTGGCTTGTTCGTGTGGACTACGTAGAGGGCACAACGAAATCGTGGTGTCTTGTAGATATCGCAGAGTTTGATTTCAAATCTCTGATACAAATTGCAAGGTAAATCAAGAATTTATTCCTCTTATTATCGAATTTAATCAAAGCACATGGATTCCGTTTTAGGGTTTTTTAATTTTCCGCTACAAATTTTTATGAAAATTCACATAAAAACCCCACACTATCTCCATGTCAAGTGCCATCTTGAGACCCATGATGCAAGCCTCGTATTCTACCACATTATTAGTATAATAGAACGTCAATCTTGCCAACGCGGGGTATTGATTACCATCTGGTGATATTAAGACTGCCCCAATTCCACATCCACATACATTAGCTGCTCCATCAAAGTACAACTTCCATTTAGGGGTGAACTGTTCTGATTCTTTATCCGAATCTACCAGCAATATGCTTTCATCCAAATTCAACTTCTCCATCAATCACATTATCTTCAATTGGGTTTTCAGCCAGCTGATCTACAAGTGCCTGACCTTTAATTGAGTTCTGATTCACATAAGTGATATCAAATTCTGATAACAGTATTTGCCACTTAAAAATTCTCCCAATTAGTCCTGGTTTTTGAGCTAGATACTTCAAAGGGTCATGTTTCGTGTAAATCTCTATAAAATAATACAATGTATATTGTCTAAGTCTGTGCATGATCCACACCACGACACAACAAGCTCTTTCCACTTCGGTATACTTTTGTTCACCTTCACTAAATTTCTTACTCAAATAGTAAATAGCTCGTTCTTTCCCATCTTCATCTTTCGATCCAAGCATACCTCCCATTGATTCAGGAAGTATCATCAAATATAGGAAAAGAGGGCGACCAGGTGTTGGTGCTACTAACAATGGTGGATTCATTAGATATTGGTTAATTTCATCAAATGCTTCTTGACAATCTTTATCCCAATGTATAGCTGCATTTTTCCTCAACAACTTGAATAAAGGGCGACATTTATCGGTTAATTGTGATATGAATCAAGCAATGTAGTTCAAGCGTCCTAAAATGCCCCTAACCTCTTTGATCGTCTTTAGAGGAGGCAATTCAAGTATGGATTTTACCTTATCAGGATCAACTTCTATTCCTTGCTAACTGACTACGAATCCCAGCAACTTCCCTGAGGTCACGCCAAACGTACACTTTTCAGGATTCAGCTTAAGATGGGACTTCCGTAATCTATCAAATAATCTCCTCAATATTTCCACATGATCCTCATCTTCCTTAGACTTAGCAATCATATCATCCAGATCTACTTCGACTTCTTGATGCATCATGTCATGGAATAAAGTAGCCATCGCCCTTTAATATGTTGCCCCAGCATTTTTAAGTTCGAAAGGTATGACTTTATAATAGAATGTTCCCCAAATAGTAATAAAGGTTGTCTTGGTTTTATCTTCTTCTGCCATTTTAATCTAATTGTATCCCGAAAAGCCATCCATGAATGAAATTATCTTTGGGCGTAGCTTAGTTTAGATTGCGAAAGTCTACATAAACTCTAACATTTCCATTCTTTTTAAGTACCAGGACTACATTGGCCATCCATTCAGGATAATCGAATACCTCCATTACCGACTTCTAATAATTTCTTCACATCTTCTTTAATCTTAAGCAAGATATCTGGTCTAAATCACCTTAATTTTTGCTTCTTTTGTTTGATATCTGCTTTAGTCGATAATTTATGAACCACTATAGAGGTCTCTAAACTAGGCATATCTTTGTAGGACCATGCAAACACATCTAAGTAATCAGTCAATAATTTTATCAATCTTTCTCATTGTTCAGCGGATAAGGTGGTGCCTATTTTCAAATTTTTAAGGCTCATCTTCAGTTCCAACATTTACTACTTCTGTGGGCTTACTGATCTCAATTCTACCTTGTTCATATTTTTGCTAACTTTTCTCTATCCCAGTGTGATCACTAATATCACCTTCGACGACTAACACAGTAGAGCCAGAAGTGATATCAGTATTTTCGTTATCTATCGGCGCAAGATATCCCTTACTTTCACCGTTATCATCAGATCTGAATAAAGGCAAGATAAAGAAAAAGGAAGAAAAGTGAAGGAAAAAAGAAAGTGATGATATGGATAAAAGAGATAATATAGAAAAGAAACAAAGAAATTTCATTAATGAATATGACTCATGGAGTACATTTTATTTGAGCAATTGATAAAAGAAACAAAACATAAAAACGCTTCATGAATTCAACCCTTACTCAAAGATAACCCTAGAGTTAAGGGGAATAGTAAACCAATTATTCAACTCCTGAATTGGATGGGAGCTGCAAGAAGACTCCATAACTGATGCAATGTCCAGCTTCTGGACATGATAAGGTTGTGGGAATGTGACTCTGATGTCTGGAGACTCAATAGGGGAATTATACCATTCTTCTCCTCTCTTCTTTCGGCTTTCCTTTTCATCTCTTGTATCTCAGCCGGAGTAGAACATATCCCAGTCCAAATGTCCCTTTTCTTGAATCATATTGGCTTCTTCAAAAATTTGTAAACCAAAGTCTTCGGATCCTTCATCGCCAAAATAAGGTATAGCAGTGTCTTCAATGATAGCATGATTTTGTTCACCAATGCTGTAACGATTTGGCCATTTGTTATAAACTTGACCATCTGATGTAGACTAGAGGGTATTGCCCAGCTGAATGGATCCAAGGCCTTCTAAGCAACAAATTGAATGATCTTGGTATGTCTAGAACTTGAAATGGAATAGTAAAGTATTGTGGCCCAATAGTAACTTCCAAGTCTATTTCTCCTGATTTTCCTCTCTTGGATTCGTCAAAAGCTCTAACAATTGTGAAACTGGATCGAAGATCAAATGCATTGATTCCAAGTAGGTTCAAAGTGGCCAATGGACAAACATTCAAAGATGACCCATTGTCAATGAGGACTCGGGCTACAATCAATCCATTACACTTAGACATTATAAATGGGGGCTTCGTGTGTTGAGTGCCTTTAGGTCCAGAAAGAGATTTGGTCCAAAGCAAATACAGAATTCATCACATGTTCTATTGTTTTAGTTGCAACACCTTCGGAACCTTGATTTGTTGAAGTATCTTAAAGAGGGCTTGCTAGTGTTTTTCAAAAGTCAATAATAAACCCATCAAGGATATTTGAGCCGGGACCTTAGCAAGTTGATCGGTAATCTTATAATCACTCATCTTCATAATCTTGGTCAAGACTGTTTTCTCATCAGATTTCTCCTCCTTTTCCTTATCTTTTTTCCGTGGGAAGAATTCCTCTGTCGATGTTTTCTCTCTTTCGGGTTCTAGGGCTTTTCCAAGTTTGCCGACCATGGACCTGGGAACTTGATTAACAGCTTGATAGTTGAATGGGGTAGCTTTATAATCTTTCGATGCAATGGGTACAAGGAATTGATACCTCATTGACTTCACCTTATATGGGGCCTCTTTCTGCTCCTCTTGACATTGGATAACTACCTTTTTTGAATCGAACTGGATCATTCCAATAAAAGGCTCAGATTCTTCAATCATGATCATGTTGATCGTGGGCCCATGATTCGGGAGATTGGTGTTAACATTAGGGGTTGGAGTTTCATGAAATCCAGTTGGACCAATTTAGCATTAATGAGGTCTTGAATCTTATTCCGAAGCCTCCAACAATTGTCAGTAGAATGACCCTTGCCCCAAATGATAATCACATTTCTGCTCGGGTTAAAGTATTTGGGCTTGTAGTTTCTCTAGGTGTTTCAAAGGTGATTAGATTGTCGGCTCTAAGCCGAGCTAGAACTTGGCTAAGGGGTACGGGAATTCTGTAAACTGTCTTTTGGGTCTATTGAATGGTTGGTTTTTGGGATTGTGGTTGTTGTGACTAGGTAAGGGTTGATTAGTGTTTGGGGTTGATTGGTAGGTAGGATTGAGTAGGTTTAGTGTATGGGGTTGATTGGTAGGCGTAGGATTGAGTAGGCTTAGTGTATGGGGAGCTGACTACACTGACAGTAGTCCTTTCCTTTGTTGTTGTTGAAGTACTTAGAGTTTGTAGTCTTTTTCTCCACATGGATCTTCCCGGTAGTAATGGCATTTTCAATTCTACATCCAGCCAATACTATCTCGAGAAATTAGCAGTATGTCCAATGAGATGGGTAAAGAATGGTTCTTCCAAAGTATTGATGAAAGTAAAAGTCAAATCCTTCTCTGGATAGGGGTAGATACCATAGATGCCATTGATCTCCACCTTTGAGCATATTCCTTAAAACTCATCTTTCTTCTTCCTCATATTGCCTAAATCCTACATAGATGGAGCCACTTCAATATTGAACTTGTATTGATTGTAGAAAGCCTTAGCCAATTTGTCCCAAGTATTAATCTCATCAAGATCCAATTGAGCATATCATGTTAAAGCTGGACCGGTAAGGCTATCTTGGAAAGTCTGGATCATAAATTGCTCATATTGAGTGTACTGGCTCATATTCCTCTCATAGAGCCTAGTATGCAACTTTAGGCAACCACTACCATCATACTTTTCAAATTCGGGAATCTTGAACTGCTCGGGGAAAGCCCCAGCTTCGATTGTAGGAAAGTTTGTGATTCCAATTTGATCAAATCCTTCCATTTTCTCAAAAGCTTTGAGTTTCTCATTGAATTGAGAGGAAAGCCTTCTCTCCATCTTTTTGTTTGGAGCCTCAATTTCCTTCTTAAGGCCGGAAGATTCGATCTCGATAGTGATTTGTAGCTCATGATTAATTACTTGTTCCTCAATGGCTTTACCATCTCTCTTTACCCTGGAATGTCCTTTGGTAGTATCTTGAGGGGCCTTTAAGTTTTGTGTAAGAAGATTCATTTGCTCGGTCATTCGAAACACCATTTGTTCTGAAGTAGTGAACCTTTGCTCAGAAATTGGATGGGAAATGCCAGAATTATTATCGTTGTTGCTAGCCATTCTGGATTTGGAACTAGTGATGATTGGACTTCGAATTAGGTCGGACTGTTTAGGAGCTATCTTTTAGAAACTGGACGAAAATCAAAAACAAAAATTCCAAGTTTAGAGAAAAATATGTATATTTATATATATAATTATTTTTTTAGTGAAAATCTTATTATTTATTTACAATTCTCAACAAAACGAGAAAACGGTTAGTGGTAAAAAAATATACACAAAAAGAAGCAAACGGTTAGTGAACAAAATATATACAAAAGAGTTATACAAGAACATATAGAGACAAGAAAAGAAAAGCGCATGCGTATGCAAATTTAGATGATGAAGAAGCTTTGTGGCAAAAACCATTTTATTTTATTAAAGCTGAATTTATTCAAGGAGTCAATACATGATCTAATCATGACAAAACCGAAAAGCTAAACCAAGAGACTTTAAACTTAAACCAAACACCTAATCTTGTTGGGACACACTAAACGGTCCTTCAGCTCCTTGATAGTCCTTTTCGCCATCCGTAGTTGAGCTTCAAGTGCTTGAACCTTGGCTTGAGAACTTTGAACTTCCTCTTCTATCTCTCGCTCCCTCTTCTTCATTTCTTGGAAGAGAACCTCCACTTAGGCTTTTGTCAATTCCATATAAAATGTGTCTCCGGTTGGGAGTGGTAGGTGGTCGACTCAACACCTTGGGAGCTTGAAATTCCAACCCTTCTACCTTTACCCTTTGGTTGAGGATGTATTCTTTAGTGGCCTGGTATTTCTTCGTCTCAGTATTGATGTGTTCTATCACGTCGATCAGCCTGATTTCTCTTGTCTCTCATTTGGCTTTTATCATCCCTAGCTTTCCCTCTCTTTGTGCCAAAGGAACGTCAAGGTCATCATAATCCATATTAACCTCCTCTAATGATAGCTTGCTAGTTATATCTTAAAGTGCTCCATATTGTCTTATCACATGAGCCGGATAATATCCCGTTAACCTGGTCAAACCAATCAAAGGAACTGCTGCATACTCCGTGCATCCGGTTATTGCCGCGTGAGAATGGAACCACTTAGCAATCCAAAGGAATGTGTGAGCCTTTAGGTCTTGGAGTAAATGCACCCACTCATAGGTTCTTAGAAGATCTTGAATGCAGACTCTTTCACTAAAACTCAAAATAAGATCATAACCGTCTCTAATATGGCAAGCTGGACTCAAATTGCTTCCATAATCTTTAATGTGGCTAGCAAACTAAACTATCAAAAGTGCCATACTAGACTTGAACTTCCCATGGCCTCTATTGTTCAAGTGGTTGAGAGATCTATTTTGTTCAGCGAGCAAGGTCGGGATATAAGACTTTCCTGCCAAAAACTAGTCCACTAATTCCACCACATGATAGTGGATGAATAGATCCCCATTCAGGAAGAGGATGGTACCAAATACTACGGCTATAAAGGCATTGATGCTATTTCGTTCCCATGCTTCTACACTTCCACAAAAGATGGACTTATTGTCCTTATAACTATTTGGAGATCCAAACCATTTGAACAAGTCAGAAAGCCGAATGGAGATCGAATTGCAATTCTTAAGAGCTTTAGATACATCGGTCCTCTTAATCCCTAAAAAGGAGTTAAACAAATTGATCGGCCCTTTACTAAGTTGAGGGGCATATATTCCCTCATGAGTTGATGGAGCTTGAAGAAGCCTTGTGCATTTCTCAATAGTAGGACTTAAAGTGTGATCACCAAGACAAAAGACAGCCTTGTCAATATTCCATAAGTAAACTAAGGCCCTAAAAAGATGAATGGGGACTTAGACTTGTACCTTTGGTAGAGAAAGAATAGGGCCTAAATGGTCTTCAATGAATCCTTTTTGTCTTGGCTTGAAAGTTTGTAACCACTTGTTCAAAATGGGTATCGGACTAGTAGGCTCATGAACATGGATCTCCGGAATAAGACAGGCCCACATGTTGCCACTACACATACTGCTTGCCATACTTCCTAATCTACATATTACAAAAGAGATATGTTACAACACGATATATACATTTACAAAGGACAAAGATGAGGTTACAAGGATTTACAAGACATATTTATATAACAGATTACAAAGGAAAGTTAACTCCTATAAATTCAGTTTTGGTTTTGTTTTGTAAAAAGTTTTTGAAAAACACTTTGATGGTGGCATGCTTGATCATCATCATCTTCATGTAGTGAATGCAAGAATGGTGGGTTCTAAAAGTGGCCCAATTAATGGGCCGTGGGCCACATTAACCGGAGTGGGAGGCTAATTCGTGTCCCGAATGGTAGGTAACTACAACACCCGAGACCTACTAGTGCCTCCTGTCCTAAGTTACCTAAGGTAGCTCGAGTTTGACCACATCTAGCACACATTTTTCTTAAATTCAACCTTGCCCCTAGTTTGCAGAATTTTTTTTTCTTTTTTTCCTTTTTTTTATCTGCATCACTTAAACAAAAAGATTAGTACAACTATTTACAAATATACAAGATATTTATATAAGAAAGCGATTTAAATATGAAAAGCATAAAGTGACTAGCCCTCTAAAAAATTATCCCCAGTAGAGTCACCAAGTTGTCAAGCTTGGGTTTTGATTTCCGGTTCGATTTCCTTTAATCCGATTCGTACTAAATCCTAACCCATTCAATACGAATCATCGACTAAGAATTAAAGAAAATTTTGAATTTTGAAAATATTTTGGAGTCTCTACTCGACTAAAGTCGAGAAAAAAGATAAATAAAAACCAATGGGTAGGTTGATTTCGGTTTTGCTACTGATCCGCGAAAAAATCGTTTTGAAGATAAAAACCAGAAATTAAGTTGAGTTCGGAGGCTAACCTATTAAAACCTAAACGATTACCACTTTAGCTTTCCAATTTTAAATTGCTTTCTTTTAGACCTTAATTTCAAAATGTAAACTATTTACAACGCTCTAACTATTTACAAATATGTACAAATTTACTTAACCTAAGAGAAACAAACAAAATCACAATAATAAATTTTTTTACATATTTTGAGTCGCCATTTAGGTGCCTACGTACCCGCTAATCGGGATCAGATCATACGTAGTTCTTTAAGAAAAATTTAGTTTGTTGGTTAATTTTAGTATTTTGAAATCTTATCACTTTAAGTTCATTAAGTTTTATGATTTAATAAAAATTATCTAATTTGATGTGATTCTTAAATCTATCAAATTAATTTTGAACAAATTTATAAAAAAAAAAATTTCTAGATGTCAAAACAATTTTTTTTTTTAAAACAAACAAATCATCATAATATCAATCATCACAAAAACTCATGTAAAACTATCACAATTATTTATAAACACAAACTTCACACTACTATCATATATTAACATCAAACAAATATTACTATGATTAATATTATTGAAACTTCAACTAATTTCACTTATTAATCTTTTTCTGCGAAAACATATATTTATTATTAATTATATATAATCTATTATTATATATTATTATATTATTATATAATATATACATATACATATATATATGGTAAGGAACCTAATCTAGATGAAGATGGCTCCACGTGCGGGAATTGAAGACGACCAGGGATGAAGACCGTGACAACGTACAGATGATTGACGAGCGGATGAACGAAGGATGACTCGCGACGACCAGGATCGACGACAATGATGACTAGGAGCAGCCCGGCTCTAAACCCATGAAAATTTCAATAAATAATTTCAAAATGAACTTCGAAAATAAACCCTAAAAATCACTCCAAATTAAAACCGAATTTTGACAAGTCTTAAATCACGAACGAATTCAGAAACTTCTCAATCTTGAGAAAATGAAAATCCTTAAAAATAAAATAAGAACTCAGTGGTCATCAAATTCAAAACCACGACGCACGAAAAATTTCATATTTAACTCCGATTTATAAAATCGGGTAATATAAAACCCAAAAACAAATTAATAAAAAAAAGTAAATAACGATTAACTTTCGGAAATGAAACCCAATTCAAGAATTTCGAAAATGTTAAAAGATATTAAATACTTACAAAAATAAATTTCTCAAATTAAATATGTTGTAGAAACATAGATATCAGTTTCCAAATTGACAAGGATCTAAACCGGAAAAATCACCCGGAAACCCTAATCGGAATACAATAGGTTAAGTCCAGCAACCTAACGCCCTTAAACCTAGAGGCCGAGGTGTAGTTTAATTAAGTAGAATAGCTCGTAGTAATATAAGTTTGTTTAAAAATATCAGATTGGTAAATTTTTGACCTATCTCGAACCCATTACAATACAGACTTTGAAAAGCGTGTCCCGGGGCTCGAGATATCAAAAACATACTATTAGTACCGTTAGACTCGTAATTTTATAAGATTTCTAAATATATCAGTTATATAATTTTTTGGGTTATAAAAGTTACAGTTATAACCTTTTTATCGTATTTTCATTTCTACCGGTAATTGATTAGTCTTTTGCACTATTCATTTTATTTCATTACACAATTTTATTACTTTTATAATGTATACCCCGGGTTTCCTAGTAATCAAGTAAACTTCGGAAACCGGAAAATGAAACCCTAAACCGGTTTAGTTCAAGCTCTGTGAGAAAGACTTAGAAACCCTATATCCGGCTTTTCCTCGGTTTCCAAATAAGAAACTTTTATAAGAAAAATTAATTTTGAATATAGTTCTTGATTATATTTCGAAACAAGAAAAGATCAGATTTTAAAAAAATTTCAATTCCGGGTCATCCCGAGACCCATTACAGAAAAGTGTGCCCCAAAACTAGAATTTCAAAAATTTGCTTGTGAATATTCATTAGAATCGAAATAAAATAAGGATTTCAAAAATATAAATTTCATAATTTTCCGGCTTACGAAAAATACAGTTATAACCTTCTTATTGTATTTTTCTTACTGCCGGTAATTAAGTTGTTTTGATTACTATTCATTACTATTCACAAGTACAGCCTATGACTACCCATTTGTACACCCTATTCTTACAACCACTCAATTCCACTTTCTTTTCCAAAGACTTTTGTCTCTTAATTATTATTACAAGTTTGGCATTAATGTACAAATCAATCAAACAAATCAATCAAAAGAAGGAAATCAAATCCCCATTTTTCTCTTGCATTGGTTGGCGTGAAACCCTCCCCAACAAGTTCAAATTTGCAAATTTTTTTTTTATTTGTTTTATTCCAATTTAACCTAATTCCATTTAATATATAAGCTACTTTTTCTTTCTCTCACTTCATTCTTTTATTTTCAAACTTTCCAAAAAGGTAAAACACTCTCTTTTTCTCTCCTCTCTCACTCCCTCTTTGCCACGAGCCTCTAGTGCTCGTACACACACACACAACTTTCTTTTATCCTTCATTCATCTCCTATTTTACTTTAAGTAAATGAATCTTGCTTCATATATCCTTAGATCTTTGTAATGGCTAGGTTATTCTTGGATATTTCCAACTAAATGTTCCCATGATCTCTTGATAGGGACAAGGAAATATCAAAACAAGAATACCAAACCATCACTAGTAGATCTTGTATTTTAAAGAGCTTTTAAGGCACAAGCTTTATGATTTTTCATCAAAAAGTGTTTTGAACAAAGGATCTTTTATAAAAGGTAGTTTTTATGTTTTCAAAACCTCTTTAAGCACTTGATATAGTAGATCTATCATTTTTCTACTCATATTCATGTAGGTATTTAAGATCTCATCTTCATTTTAAGTTTATGTGCATTAATGATCTTTAATGCTTTTGTCCTTAGTAAATAACCGTCCTAGTATATAGATCTATAGGTAGATGAGTTAATAAAACCAAAAAGGAAAACACTTTTCAAGAAATGAGTTAGCGTAAATTTGGATGACTTGAGAAACCTAGGTTAAAAACCCTTTTATCAACTTCTAAACATATATTTTTTCAAGAAAAATGAAGCCTTTAGGTGATAGATAATGTTTGGTAATATTTTTCATGAGTTTAGATGAGTTTTTACTAAAGAAAATATTTGAAACAAGAGATGAAGTCCAATAGAAGTTTTGAGTTAAAAAGTCTTGTAGGCAAATTCGTAATAATGGATAGATGGTTAGAAAACACTAATTTTCCAACTTCAAAAATAGTATTTTCTCAAATAAATGAAGTCCTTAGGGTATAGGTAAATCAAATACTTAAAGTTCTAAGTATAAAATGCATTTTTCTTAAAAGAATCAACTTGAAAATGAAGTTTTCTAAATTCAGATTTTTGGAACCACCCTAGTAAAAGACCCACTTAAAAGTTTACAAATGAAGATTTTATTAAATAAATAAAGGCATTAGGATATAGTTAATATAAGGGCCAAAATTTCTTTAAACAAAGTGGAGTTTTCCTAAAGAAAATCCTTGTAATAAGTAAGTGTGACCAAGTGTAGTAAACTTACTTGTTAAACAATAGCATTAAATGGTTTTCTAAGAAAAAGTTTATTTAAATTCTTTGGGTCTAAAAATTTATAGGAACTTAGGCTCATTTCAGTTCATATCATGGCATTCATGATAGGGAAAATCATTCCCATGGCATTTAGTTTCATTTTGTACTCAGGAATCTCAAGTGCATTCATGAAAATCGTATTATCGGAATCTATATAACCGCTGTACAGATCTGATCCCTCATTTTTGAGGCTTAGATATTTTCAAAACTTGATTTAAACTTCATATTTAGAAGCTCTTCCGAAGTAGATAGAAATCGATATAAAATTTGCGAGATTCCGAGTTAAAATGACCAAGTTATGGCCGTTTTAAGTTGGAATTCCCGCTTAGGACGCGAATTACGAATTTGATAGTTCGTATGAAGTCGTTGGATTAGTTTGAGTTGAAATACTTATTATAGTATTTCTTCCCTTTTTAGGTGATCCCGAGTTCGACGATTCCCTACCACCGGATTATTATTACTAGAAGACCGGTGATCCAATGGCCGAGTGAGTTCATTTCCTAAGTAATTATGCTCATTGAGTGTGCTTGTAATTGTAGTAGCACTAGACTAGGTAAAGATAAAATGGTTGATGAGAAATGAACTTTTCCTGTTGAATGAATGATAAGTATATCGAGACGAGACTGGTTGAAATAATATTGTATGAGTTAGTATAGACTTGGATTGTTTGAAATGCTCTATGATCGCTCTTAAATTACATAATGAACTTGCTACGATTCTATAAATAAACTGTATATGCATATCATTTAGTGAGTCACATTGCATTAAGAGAATGCTTTTGGTGGGAACAAAAGTATGATTGGGAGGCAGCGGGTCTTCGTTAACATTAAGGATCTACAGGGTCACTTAAGTTAACGGGCAGTGGAGTAGACACTATAAACCAATACATATAAACAGGTAGAGGACCACCTTCGTTAACATCAAGGGCCTATGAGGTCACTTATGTTAATGGGCAGTGGAGTAGACACTATAAACCACAAGAGAAAATATTGGAATTGTGGTTGCATGTTCATGGACCATCCCAAACCCCGAATGGAAGGCGTAAATCCATTCACATATGGCTACCGGAAAGTCATATGCTTATATGTTCACGTGCTTGTGCATTCATATGATTGTTTAAATAAACTTGTTTGTATATTTTACAATTGAGTATATTATTGTGGAAATGAATCTCACTAAGCTAGTATAGCTTATACCCCAATAGATGTTTAAATGAGCAGGTTATTCCAAGAATGCTAAGTGGGGACCGAGTTGGTTGAAGCCGAGAATGATTTCGGGATTTCGGCAAGATATAAGAATGCTTGAAGTTTTTTTGGCTAAGCTTTACGATTTGCTTTGTAATAGCTTTATGTAGTAAAGTCTTAGGATGAATGTAGTTGAAGTTTGATGAATTGTATTTTGAAGTATAGGGTTTTGTATTTGGAGTATAGTGGATTGTATTTCCTTTACATTGTTACTCAATTGTATCAACATAAAACGTATCATTCCGATGTGTCTCCTTTATGTGTTAGACGCCTTGTACATAATATGGAAGCCTTCGCATGACTGAGGTGGTCATTCTTAGGCTTTAATATTGTGTACGGTGGACTACCACGTTTAGGGTACCCTTTGGGACGTGACACCGGCGATGGCAACAGCAATAGTGGAGGGTCGACGATGACGTGGCAGTGGACGACCAACGAAAACAGATTGGCAAGGATGGGAGATAATTGATTGAGGGCTTTTAAAGTCCTCACAATTCCGAACAAATCGATGTAAATTAATTGTTCTAATTTTCCCTGCAAGACAAGAAATTTGACGATTAGAATTGAGAACCCTAAATCAAGAACAACTTAAGAACGAAAATCCGAATTAAAATTAAATTGGATAGAGTTTTGAGAAATTAGACCTTCCTCCTCTCAAAACAAAAGATGAGAAGGGTATTTATAAGCTTTAATTCAACCAAAACTTTCTTAATCAATCAATCTCGAACCTAAGGTTTGTAAAACACGTTTTGGGAAAAATTTGAATAATCCGAGTCAAAACTGATGTAATTTTTCAGTTAAATGCAATAAATGACATGTACCTCCTATATTGTAACGTTCCAAATCATTAAATAGTCTAAAAAACAACTTTCACACGTTTTTAGATTTTTTGGAAAGTACCAAAAACGAGTTTTTCCCAAATTTGAAGTCCATATTTGAAAGAGTAATTATTGATGAAAACATATGATTTTTATACCAAAACAAACTATTCCATGCCTAGTTTCCAAATCTAAAGGTCCGGAAGTGGGCCGAAAACGAGCTCAAAATGGGCCGGTCGGGCTGTCCAACGAAGAAGAAGATGAATAGTAAATTATTTTATATTTTATATTTTCATTTTTTTCAGATTATAAAACTATATTATATACATGTATATTACATATATTATATTTATTTCCTTTAATTTGATTTATTTTTCTTAATTTTTATTTCTAATCATAATGCTCAAAAATCCAAAGAAAAAAAAAATCCTTCAATTTAGCCATATTTGCACTAATACTAACATAACAAATTGATAAAAATAAATTGTCAAAATGAGGCGTCTACACTATGGAAAAGATTTAAGTAAATTTATATGATGAGATGGAAGAGAAATTTATGTGGGTAGCAAAGAAGAAAAGAACATTTTATCTCGTAAATCCATTCTCGGACTCCTCTTTTTCTTTCGAGCAAGAAAAGAAAGGAGGGATTTTTTCACCTTATAATCCCCTCTTACCTTTCCTTTCTTCTGATCAAGATGCCGACATATCTTTTTTTTTTTTTTTTTCTTTTCATAACGATGGGGTGCATATGTCAATTATTCTATCCCATACTGTGTTTGGATAATTTTGGATATCTCTTGATTTTATTAAATGTAGACAATTTTTAGTGTAGGATTAGTGTTATATATCGTATAAAATACACACACATACCATATATCATAAATATACAACAATGTTGATTCTATCTAGTTTATCATAAAAATCGTATACATTTGTATCAGAACCGAAGGTTTATCATGGTCGTTTAATTTTCCTTCAAATATTACATCGGCCAATAACGGTAAGGAAAAAAAATTATCAATAATATTAATGTATCATATGTTCCGCAAAACGTAAATATAAATGCTTTTTAGATGAATGATGCATTATTTTTAATTTTTTTTTATAAAACTATCTATATATAATAATTTTATTAATGTTTGTAGTTTTTATACCCACTAATTAATTTCCACTGCCTATTTATTGAAACTGCTACACGAGCATGTGTTTTCTGGGTAACGCGCTAAAAATAAAACAATCCTGGAGCTAAGCTGAGTAAACCTCCCACCTTGCAATAATAACGTCTTGTCGGTGGATTTATTGGAAGCTTCTGTGAAAGTATGAGCACGTGTTCCTTGCCTTCCGCAATTTCATTGAGACTCGCAATTTTGTGGCCTTCGTGAACCAGCATCAATATCTAATTGGGAGAACTGGCTGTCGTCTCAAAACTAGTTTCCTTTACTAGTTGACTCCTAACAGCGGTAAATTTTGATAGAAAATTACCTTATATGTACCTCTTTATAGTTTATAAAAAAAGCATTTTCAAGTTGTATTTTACTCTTTTATTATTGTAAAAAAGATTAAAGGATAAAAATTAAAAACACTTTTTTATTATATTTTAAAGGTAAAATAGTCACCTGAGGACAAAAAACACTTACTTGAGAAAAAATTAGTGTTTTTTCAAATACACAATTTTAAAGATGAGAAGATTAAGTACACTTGAAGCAAATATAAAGGAATTTATTTCCCTATTATCCGAAATTTCACATTACTATCAATTAGTGGCATCCTTGCAATAGTTGAATTTCTTTTTTGGTTTATTTTTATTTTTATTTTTCAATGCTAGTAGATGCTCGGAAAACTTATTAGATATTGGAAAAATCATCTTTCCAACATATATTTCTTTTTCATAACATGTATAACCAACATTTAATGCGTAAAAAAATTTTATTGGAACTTTTTATCAAACCCGTGAGGTTGGCGTTTCTAAACAAATATCATTCCTCTTTACCATTCTAAATTTGTTAGTCTACCATTAGCAATCTTAATATCCATAGATATCCACTTCCTAGTTAATTAAAAATCCTCAAATTTGTTATTTTTCTACTATTCTCACCATTGTGTTGGTTGACATATTTATACACTGTATCTATAGATGCAAATGTACTTCTACAAACCTAGTTTATATATAGTTAATGCAATCTCTATCATCAATTCACCCGTGTCATTACAAATATAAGTAGTTACTAAGCTCAAAATTACTTTATAATAATCAAAGCCTAAATTTGTTTTTAAACCCTATGTTTGAAACTCATAAACTTCTCCTTCAATTTCAACCCTACACAATTTATCTTGACCAAAATCCCCACAACCAAAACTTCATTATCATCTAATCCATCTAAAATGACTCCCAAAACCAACTAGAACTACTAAGTGAGTCTTAAATCAAGAATCACAAACTTGCATTTTCTTCGTTCTTCTAGAAAACCTTTCTTGCAGTTATCATATTATTGCAAAACCACCATCAAACCTTTAAGGAAAGGATTTAAAACAAAAGGCGATGGCAGCTAATATTAAGGCGTCCTAATATATCCAAAACATCGCAAAAAGAGTCTTGGGTTTTATTTCACAATTTACTCTCCAACAATGGACCACTTATTACCAACAGAGAGAGGAATGCACTAGAATATCATGATTAGGCTTAACATTTATATTGTGATTTTGATTTTTACTAAAATTTAATGACATTACAATCGAAATTCAAAACTGAATCCTAAACTCTTGTCATACCATAATCAAATAGTAGAGAATCGCTTTCATAATTTAAAGGAATTTCCTAAGAAAAAATTTTGTTTTTATTTATGGAAGGTGCGATTTATATGTATTTGTGGAAAAATTATTATGTTAGATCCTAGAACTTGTTATTCTAATGTAATTCAACATTTAAAAACAAATTCAATGAAAATATTTCCCTAAAAATTACCATTAAGAACACTTAGAACAAATCATAATAATCTAGCATTAAATTGGATGGGCCAACTCTAAATTAATTTATTAATGCCTTAAATTTTGTTGAAGAACTCTTAAAGACCCAAATGAAGACCTTAGAAATTAGTTTCGACTAAATAGGCAAAAGTAAGTAGACAAACAAGAGAAAACCAAGTTGAATTAAAACAACAATTCATCTAGTTCAATGAGCTATTAGATCGACCATTCAATCGGTTTAATGGCATTCAACCACCACTTTACCCATTTGACTTATTATCTTTTCTAGTCTAACCGATTATTGTTATTCTTATAGTTTCCTTCTTTAATCAATTTATTGAAGCCTATCCGACCAAAATCAAGTATCTATCTAGCCAATTAGTCAAGTCAAAGCCAAGGGCCCACCACTGCATATTGTCTAAAGAACTCAAGGTACATCTAGTTGTAAGGTTATAGAATCATTTCAAGATATGTTTCAAGAACATGCATGGTTATTGCGAAGCCTAAATGTGATTAATTAAGTTCATCACGAGCAATAAAAGAATCTAAGTTCAGCGTACCAGAATGCTCCACTTGAACACTAAACCAGGGCATTCGAATGGACCAAAATGATCACCAATTCCATCTAGACGCATTGGCATTTGGACGGATCAATAAAACCACTGAAAAAGGTTACTTTTGGGATTTGTTTACATTATTAGATTTTTATTTTTATTGAATTTGCATCACAACTTATCAGTATTAGACCAGTATCGATTTGGTTTGATCAATTTATGAGTAAAATTATCAATTATTTTATCAATATCATATCTGTATTGGTTCAGTATCGAATCAATATTGGTTCAGTTTAAAAACAAAACCAAAACAAAACCAAACCAATAATCCAAACTGGTCCTAAATTCTACGAATGTATAGGATTCTTTAGTATAAACTTATTAAGAAGAGTAGACATAGCAATATGGAATGATATATATATATATATATATATTGTTTTCTTTGCCCAAAATATATATAGATCTTATAATATGTATATTATAAACATAAGGTATTTCAAAATGAATATAGTTATACTATCAACAAGAATACCGTGAAAGAAACACAAAGCCTGAAAGATAAAATCACTCTATAAACAAAGCATATGCCTTAAAATTCCCCTTTGAAACATTATTTCTAAACGTATAAAATTGGAAAAGTAATATAAGTAAGGTTGCAAACAAGTTAAGCTACTTATGAACTATTTGACCGTAACTTGATTTAAGTTTGATAAGTAAATAAGTTGAGTTTGAGTTAAAATAATGTTTCTTTATTTAAACGAACCAAATTTGAGCTCTGATTAGAGTTCAAGAGCTGGTTTTATGTGCCTTCTTGTTTGAACTCTGAGTGAACTAGTTTAGGCTCATGAGTAGAATTATGAATTATATATATGAAATAGCATATGTATAATATATTTAAAATTATTTTGTATTTGATATAGATATTTCATAGCTCTAATCTTTTTTAGGTTCAATAAAAATCAAGATATGAAAAATTTAAGTAGAATTTTGCATTATTAATTATACTTCATTAATCATTTATTTACATATTATGCATTTCTATATTTACCATAATAAACCTAACTTTATCATATTTATGGTTGCACACAAGTCAAGCTACTCATTACCTTCTTAAGCTCAACTCACTTAAGCTCGGTTCAGTTCAAGCTTGATTTGTAAACAAGCTAACCAAACAAGTTACATAAGAACCTGAATTTCAAACTCAATAAGAAGTTTAGTTTGGTTCAACTCATTTGCAGCCCTAAGACTTGTTTACTTCATTATATAGAATAAGGAGAGAATTGAATATCAATTCAATAGGAGTATAACAGGATCATAATTACTATTATTATGTAAAAATAAAAGAAGTATTTATTGGAGTAAAATGTAAAATATCTATAATATTTTTGTTTTTATTATAAAGTAAGGTTAATTGTACATGTGACATTTTTAAGACTAGGTATCTATTACAAAGTTGAAAAATGACCATTGAATGACAATTTATGGTATGGTGATATGAATTGTTATTCATTATTTTACGTAGTAGTAATTTATTATAAATTGTCATTTTCATCAACTGAACATCAGTTTTATGTATAATAAGGAGGAAGCGAATGCTTTTTCATCTCAAATGAATGGGTTGTAAATGTTAGGGGTGGGGACGGATCGGTTTGATTTTTTTTTCTATCTCAAACCAAACCATTAAGTTACGGTTTGGTTCGGATTATAAATTTTTTAAACCATTAAATAACAGTTTGGATTACGATTTAAATCAAAATTCTAACTAAAAATTTGTCTTATTCTAGTTTTTTTACATTTGTGTAGATTCTTAAATATTTATATCATTTTACAAAGTTGATATTATGAGCCATAACAAAATACTTTATAAATTCATCATACTTTTAATCTATAGTTCTCTATAAAATCAATTATCCACCAATAAAATACATTCACTAACCAATACATAATAAGTCATAATTTATGATTTTTAATATAACAATCATTGTCAATTATCTACCAATAATTTAGCTAAAATAAAAAATCATCTATTAACAAAATTCATCAATGAATAAAATGACCAGCTGACAAAATATATTAAACAATTAATATATAATGAAAGTTTATAACTGAATAAATAAATTTCATACTTTACAAAGTTAAAAACTATTAAAAAAAAACAACAGTTCATCATCAACAAAAAATTACATATCATGAGCTTAAAAAAATTTAAAAAAGGACAAGTTGATTTTAATTAATATTCACCAAATAATAAATATCAAATTAATCATATAAACATATAGTGAAATATTATTATATTTTTCTAAAACGGTTTGGTTTGGTTTATGGATTGGTTCGAATTAAAAAATTTCAAACCAAACCATGAAAAAAATCATATTTTCGGTTTGGATTGGTTCAGTTACGGATTGATTTGGTTCGATCGGTTTTTTTGCCCACCTAGTAAATGTATAAAAGACATCTACTTATCAATGTGTACAAGATATATACCAAACTTACATTAGATTTGGAATTAAATTTTCAAACAAATGTCCAAAAGCCCTAATATTGAATCGGTCAGCAAGCCACAAGTCTATAAATGGATTTGCGTATTGGACCACACATGGACACATTCATTAACGAATTCAAATTAGTCTGATTTATTTATTTATTTTGCCATTTGTCTGAGTTATTTATTAATTGTGTTAAGTTTTGCAATACAAATAGACTTACAATTGTACTACATCGTGTCTAAATCAGTGAGTCGAATGCCATATTAATAACATTAATATTTCTCAAATTAGTTTGGTATGAATCGAATTAACAGGTTGAATGCCACAATATCAATAACATCCCGTTTATCGGCCAAAAAAAAAAAAAAAAAAAATAACATCCCGTTTCGTAAAATTATTATAAAGTTCTATTCTTAGCGTGCACGAGATTCGTAAATCGTAATCTGATTACGCCGCATTTTTTAAAGCCAGCGTCCTCGACGGAAAAATTAACCTTTTCTAAGGCAGCAAAGAAGTGCAGCCTGGATAGTGGAGAGTCCCGTTATTCCAAATTCCAATTTGAAGAGTTGAAAAAAAGTGGGGGATGAAGTAAAAAGTAATCACACGAAGAAGCAAAGGAAATAAAAAAAAAAAAAGCAAGTAGCTGTACTGTCTCGCGAGCCGGTCATGTGGATCATTCAACCACAAACCCCAAAGCGAGGAGAGAAAGAAAAAAAAAAAAAAAAATTAGAAAAGCCCACCACAACATTACACTACATCAGTACAAACTGCGCAATAACTTTAGTCTTTAACCACACACATCGCAATCACATCAAGATTCACTCTCACGTTTCACAAACTCACACCTTCAAACTCGGAACTTATTAACGACTTAATATCATGAGCATTCTTTAAAAAGCACAAAAACAGCACTTCACTGAGAACTGGGCATGGGATTACTCCTAGTCTTCTTCCCTGAAGAAGGCAACAACACTCCCGCACCGCCCACCACCACTGTTAACAAAGCTAAGCTTCTTTCTTCTTCTTCAAAGTCCATTTCACTACCCTTAGAAGAACAATTCCTAAACTCCTTGCAACAGCACAATCCACATCTCAATTTGTGCCTCCTAGTTTTCATCACTCTTCTTGTCTTCTCTCTACTTTTTGAACCACAAGTATTCATCTTACTACTAACAACAATGCGAATTACCAAATTTCTATCCCATTCACGCAGATTCTTACCTCAAACCAGTCCGAAGCTCAGTAGCCAGCAATGCTCAATCTTTGGTTCTTAAAATTTATGGCAAAACAAGTTGTTGAAACCCACGATCGGCAAAAGGCCCACTTTGCTTTGCAAAAAATGGAACTTTGCATCGACGAGGTACAAGGGTATGAATGACCTTATAGTTGCTCATGTTGTGGAAAGTGTCGGTGAGGATGAGTTAAGGTATTTTTTCAGAGGATTACATCGGTCTAGTCTCATGTCAAGAGCTGATTTGATATTTATTTTCGGTTCTTTTGTTCCAAGCTCGGGTTTTGGAGCGATAATTGAAGAGGAAAACGAGTTGTTTTAAAGCTTTCTGCAGCAAAATCACAAAATCAGTGAGAATGGTTCGGCTTTGAAGTTGTCGTCCGTTTTCGACGCTACCCAGTTTGTGAAATCATCCAAAAAGGACAAGGAAATTGGGGAGCCCTTGTGGGGAAAGAGAATCCGTAGTAATTATAGCGGGGCTGAAAGTGAAAAAGTGAAAGCGAAGCTGAGCCGACTCGGTTGAGTTACGGGTCAGTGGTGAGTTTCGATTCGAGTGAGCTCGACCCGGAAAACATACTTGCCGGGTTTTTAGGCCGTCCCCATGAGTTTGAGAAGATGGGCGTGTTATTCTATGCTGCTCGGCGAGTTAGGCGTAACTTTAGGCATATTTTGCTCGTGGATGTGAAAAACGTGGCGTTACTCGGTGACCCACTCGGACGAGTTAGGAACCGGTCGCCCGAATCAGTGTATGTTTTAAACAAGTTAGATGGAACGTCCAAGCATGGGAAGAGGAACTCGGACAGAACTCAGTTGAATTCCCCAGCGAGCTCGGGGATTATAATGGGAGGGAGTCGGGGTGTTAGAAGACTCGCGGGGGCGATGTTAACCGAAATCGTCCGAGTTGCGATGCAACAGCAACACAAGAAAAAGAAACTCGGTCTCGAGTCAGCTGTGTTGAGTCAACTAGTGAGCAATGAGTTCATTTTGAAGAATGTTGATTTGATCACATCACTGAGTCAACACTTGTACAGGAGTGCGGTTATACAACGCAGTAATAGTCATAATGATCTTTATTCTATTATTAAGAAGCATATATGTTCATCGGAATCAGATTTTCTGTTTATAGTGATTGTTAGCAATATAAATTAATTAATTTCAAAAAAAACCTCAAAGGTAATAGGAATTATAACACTAGAAGTAGATACGTTTTCATGATCTTGTGTCGGCTATCTTTTCCTCCATTTTCTTTTATATTTTGTTCTTTTTCCTTTCTTTTCTGGTACCGAAAAGTTCACGTGTACATAGATTATGCAATAAAAAAAGGTTTGTACTGGCATATTTTGGTCAATTTATTTATATTACATCTATCTTTGAGCATACGTTTATTTATTTAGTATAAACACTATTTAATAGGCTTAAAAGGGAAATATTTTTTTGTCTATGGAGAGATATATAACTTGTTTAGCTGTTAACAAATGCACATTTTACATAGAGGGTCGGTCAGGGTGACGGTGAGTTAAGAAATGGAGAAATCAAATCAATCAAGAAGGTTACATGACGCATTTACTGGAGAAATTATAACCTTTTAGACTGATTTATTAATTTCCCTTAATTTATACCTCAATAATACGTGTGTGATATACTATATTATGTGATCCGGTACTGTGGCAGCTTTTGTAATCCAAATGGTATTAGTAATGCCTTTTTCATTTGATGAAGCTAGCTATCTTTGTTTTTTTTTTTCGAACGAGCTGATCATCGTAGTTTGCATGATGTTGTATTTATGAAACGAAATCATGTTTATTTGCCGACCAGGGTATTAGGTTGTCTTAACTAGTTTTAAATCATGTTCTAGGCGCTCTCTCTCTCTCCAGTGGCAAAATCAGGGTCGCGCTCTATGGAGATTGGAGAGTGCACCTCCACTGATTTCTTTAGGATAAACTGAAAATTGGTCATGCTTAAGCTAGCCTAGAATAGAAAGTAGCTAAATTGAAGTCTATTTAAAACCTTGACCTCTGTAGTATTGAGATTATTTTTATTTGGCCATCTTAGAAAATAAAAAAAAAATAAATTAATACAACTTAGATAAAAATAATTGTATAAGTACCATCACGATAATGCGATGTAAGTTTTTAGTGTTACGTATAGTTATCGTGTGTTTATTTTTAAATTGTGATAAATATTTAGATGTGTATTACATAACCAATATGCGATATATATTCAAAGTACATTACTATATTGCACTTTGGATATGCAAATGTTGGTATCACATTTCTACATGTAATATTGTGATTATAATTTAATAAATTTTTTCGTTAATATTTTTTTGTATTTTTTTCTTAATATTAGTAGACATGTTTTTCACTTCAATTTTATTATTTGGTTGAGGACTTCAATTCTCTACGGTATTAGTAAATAATGGAGTATTAGTTGATGCAATTATCTTTAAATAAATATACTATATATCTGTATATATAATATTTAAATATAAAAAAATTTTAAGCGGAGGATGCAATATCTGAATTATAAAATGGTTTTTACATTGCAAGAATACACAAAGTATGATGATTTTAGGACTATCTTGCTAATCTCCTCATCGAATCATGGAAGGACCACCCAAATTTGGCTACACTCTCCATTGAGAGTGTACTAAATAAACTTGTGAGGCTCTTGCGGTCCCACATGCGGTACTGCATAGGGTCCCACAAGCTTATTTGGCACACCCTTAATGGAGGGTGTAGCCAAATTTAGGTGATCCAAGGATCACCCATCTATCTCTTCGAATCATGATAGTTACAAATTAAAGAATACGTAAAATTTCTTTAACATCAAATTCAGTCTAGCTAGTGCTTTAAGAATGTATTTTTAATATTTAATAAACTTAGAAAATCACAATATACAAGTTAATTAAAAGTCACAAACCATTATTTGATATATATATATGTGTATGTATGTATGTATATAAAGTGGAAGGTTATGGACTGATCCGCTGCCGACAAGTGGGAATTTATATATAATCTTTTTTTTTTTTTTGTTACTACTGTTTGCTTACTTCATTTGGGTGAAAAGATGGAAGATGTTGTGCATCTTTAAAACAGCGGGGGTCATGGAGGGAATGTGAGGCAACTAATTAATGCCAGTGCGCGTAGGGAGGAGTGAATTGCATTGATTACCCATGTGCTACCGGATACCGGCCGATCTTTCTCTCTGCCTTCTCTTTCTTTCTGTTTTTAATGCTTGTTCCGTCTTTGTTGTCCCAACCTCCAACAAAAGCTAACCTTTTATTTACTCCTAAGGCGCCACCATACGTGTTATTTACCAGTTACCATCCTATACTCTCCATTTTTTCTGCACGGGCTAATTATTAGGAGGATATATAGTCATGCCAGCCCACGCTTGGTGGACTCTATGTCTTTTATTCCTCCTAGGCATGGTCACGGTTCGATTCCAAATAGAAATTGAACCAACCCATTTGGTTTCTGTCATGTCCTAAATAGTACCCTAAGCGTAACAATCTGTCACACTTAATATTAAAGCTTAAGTATGACAATGATACAACTGTCAGACCAACACGTCAGCATAAAAAGCCTAGTTGGCTTAAAGACTATATATAACAGAAATACATGATTTGTTTGTATTGCAACAGAATTAGATAGTGACAGTTGTAATAACGATCTATAGTTGTAATAGTAGTTAGACAAACAGATCTCAAACAGACTGGAAACAGATTGTAAACACAGCTGTAACAGCTCATCATGAAAGTGAAATAAATAAACGAAACAGGGAAAAGGATGGACTTATTCCCTTGCAAGTAATGAGATCTGAGTTTTAGGAGAGTGGCGTCTCGAACCAGCCAGTATCATTGATGTACCTTGCATGTTCATCAAACAAGATCTGATTAGTAAAGTTAGAAACCCTAATAACGAAATAGAGAGTAAACAGAGAGAGTTTGCTTACCGATATTGGCTGCGTTGAGGAATTAGGGTTACGAAGTTACACTGGTTATTTGTTTTAGTAGTGGACCGGGCTTATTCGAATTAACCAGCCCATCATTTGGTGCTCTCGTCCCTGATTCATCCTCCATTGTTGAATTCCTGTTACTGTTGCTGTGCATCAATGGCACCTGACACAAGAAATACTCTATTAGAAGAAAGATTAGACAAGTTTCAACAACAATTAAATCAGGAATTGGATCAGAAAATTTTTTTTTGATGGATTCTATTCAACAGAAATTGTCTACATTGATCAATGAAGGAATCAGACTCATTCTCCTCCTTTTGTTAATGAATCATCATCTTCCATCAACGAAGGCAACGATCTGTTAAAAGGCATCAAACTAGAAATTCCCAAATTTCAAGGGGAAGATGTTCGTGGGTGGATATTCAAAACAGAGCGATTTTTCACTTTTCATCATATTCAGGATGAACAGCGTATTACAATTGCTTCTTTTGCTTTAGAAGGTGATGCTTTAGACTGGTATCAATGGATGTATGATAATCAACAGTTAAATTCTTGGACCAATTTCAAGAAATCTCTTCAGGATCGCTTTGGTCCTTCATTATATGAAGACGTTCAGGGTCAACTTTCCAAATTAACTCAAACTACCACTGTTTCGGAATATCAATCTCAATTCCATCATCTTTCGAATCAAATAACTGGCTTACCCAATTTTTTCTCACCAGTTGTTTCATTTCAGGTCTTAAACCTGAAATTAGGAGAGAAGTTCAAGTTGCAAAACCTTCTGACTACTTCATGCAATGTCTTTGGCCGCATTTACGAGTCCAAATTTACAGACACCTATAAACCAATCCATTCTCACCATTTATCCAAACCAAATTTTTTTTCTAATTCTGCTAACCTTCAGTTTTCTAAACCTATACCTAAATACACATCCATTACCTACTGCTACTGTTTCTTCTTCGAATACACCAAAATCACCATTCCGATAAAAAGTTGACTCCTGAAGAAATGGTTCAACGAAGGGAAAAAGGTTTATGCTATAATTGTGATGAGAAATATCATCGCAATCATAAGTGTAAATCTAAATTTTTACTCTTGATGACAAATGATGAGGAGGATGATATTCACACAGTTCAGGAGGATATGATTGCTTCACATATCGCTTCTGAGGATACAGGGCTATCTGAGAACTCAGGGATGATTAGTTTGCATGCTTTGGCTGGGATGTCTATCCCAAAAACATTGAGATTTCAAGGTCAGATTCACAATCACAATTTTTCTATTTAGTTGACACTGGTAGTACTCATAACTTCCTACAATCTAGAATAGTGAAACATTTGAATTTGACTGTTTTACACACTGTTTCACTCAATGTTATGATTGGTGATGGGTCCAAATTGGTATGTGAAGGTCAATGTCTGGATGTTCCTCTAGTTATTCATGGAATTCAATTTCGTATTCCATTTTATGTCTTCCTATTGAGGAGCTGAGATTGTTTTGGGAGTTCAATGGCTTAAACAATTGGGTCCTGTGACTATTGATTATAATGAGCTGACATTATCTTTTGTTCATTGGGTGAAAGGGTGTCTTGTCAGGGGAAACTTCTTTTCCCTCAGTAATTACTGCAAATCAATTGAGAAGGATGTTCAATATGAATGCAGTAGCATACTGTTTTTCTTTGGAGGCTCAGAAGGAGATTCTGCAACTCAATTCACCAACAACACTCCTATTCATGAAGTGTTGGGCAAATTTGCTAAGCTTTTTGAGACACCTTCATCATTGCCCCTTTACGACAAATCCAACATAGAATTTTTTTATCAGAGGGCACTCACCTATAAATGTTAAACCATATAGGTACCCTCATTTTCAAAAGAATGAAATTGAGAAGCAAGTAAGGGAATGTTGGATCAAGGTCTCATTCGGGACAGTATTAGTCCTTTCTCTTCCCAGTGTTATTGGTTAAGAAAAAGGATGGCACTTGGCGTTTTTGTATAGACTATCGTGCTTTAAATCAGGCTACTATTAAGGATGAATATCCTATACCCACTGTAGATGAACTGTTGGATGAGTTACATGGTGCCTCAATATTTTCTAAATTGGACTTGCGATCTGGATATCATCAGATTCGCATGCATGAAGGGACATTGGGAAAACGCTTTCAGAACTCATGAGGGTCATTATGAATTTCTTGTAATGCCCTTTGGTTTGAGTAATGCTCCTGCTACTTTTCAAGCCACTATGAATAATATTTTTAAACCCCATCTTCGAAAATTTGTTATTGTTTTCTTTGATGATATTTTGGTTTATAGTTCATCAGTGGAATTACATGTTCAACATTTGGCAGTGGTGTTTCAGATTCTATTGGATCACAGTTTTACTTAAAACAAAGCAAATGCTCTTTTGGTCAATCTACGATTGATTATTTGGGACATATTGTGAGTAGTAATGGGGTGGCACCAGATCCAGCAAAAGTTGAAGCAGTAAAAAATTGGCCTCAACCATCCACAGTAAAGGAATTGGAGCTTTCTTGGGGTTATCTGGATATTATAGAAAGTTTATCAGAATTATGCCTCTATTGCAGGACCGTTGACTGATATGTTGCAAAAAGATCAGTTTTCATGGACTGATGCTACTCAGGCTTTTGAGCAACTTAAACACACATTGTGTGCGGCTCCCATATTAATGCTACCAGATTTTTCACAACCATTTACAGTGGAAACTGATGCATCAGGAGTGGGGATAGGTGCTGTTCTCCTTCAGCAGAATAAACCAATTGCATATTTTAGCAAGAAGCTTCCATCACATTTAAGGAAAGCCTCTGCTTATGTTAGAGAGCTCTATGCAATAGTTGAAGCTGTAAGAAAGTGGAGACAATATTTGTTGGGAGTTCATTTTTCTATTAAAACTGACCATCGCAGTTTGAAAGAATATTGACTCAGACTATTCAAACTCCAGAACAGCACAATATCTTTCTAAATTGTTGGGCTATTCTTATTCTATTTCCTATAAATCGGGTCATGAAATATTGTAGCCGATTCACTTTCCAGACAAGTTGATGAACAGGGCCATTATTATGCTTTTTCAATGCCTCAATTTCGACTTTTTGAGGATATTAAGCAAGAATATACAACTTTGCCAGCTTTTCAATCTGTAATGTCTGACCTACAGAATGGCAAACAAATGAAATGGATCTTGCAGTGGAAGAATGGCTTATTATATTTGGGGACTCGTATTTTTGGTGCCTCAATCCAAAGTCATTCCTCTTCTACTCCAAGAATTTCATAGTTCACCTGCTTCAGGTCATTTTGGTGTACTTAAGACCTATAAACACCTCGCTGCGGATTTTTTTGGGAAGGTATGAAAAAGGATGTAGAGAATTATATCAGAAATTGTACTGTTTGTCAACAGGTCAAATATTTGACTAAATCACCAGCTGGATTGCTACATCCTTTACCTATCCCTGAGCGAGTGTGGGAAGATGTTAGTATGGATTTCATAACATCTCTTCCTAGGTCTCAAGGGTTTACAGTAATCTGTGTGGTAGTCGATCGACTATCCAAATATTGCCATCTTGGATCTTTAGGATCTCATTTTACTGCGGCTCAGGTAGCTACACTTTTATTCACATGGTTATTAAGCTACATGGTTTTCCACGTTCTATTGTTTCAGATAGAGATCCGATTTTTACCAGCAGATTTTGGAAGAATTGTTCCACTTAAGTGGAACTAAGTTACACATGAGTAGTGCATATCATCCTCAATCGGATGGTCAGACAGAGGTGTTGAACAGAACAATTGAACACTACCTCAGGAGCTATGTTATGGATTATCCAAAGGAATGGGTTCGTTTTTTGCCTTGGGCAGAGTATGCATATAATGTCTCTTTCCATGAAGGAGCACAATGTACCCCATTTGAATTGGTATATGGAAGATCACCTCCTTCCATACCAGCATATGTTAGGGGCAATTCACTATTGGAAGCTGTAGATGAAGATTTAATGCAAAGGGATCGAGCTCTACAGTTATTGAAGGACAATTTACTCAAAGCCCAACATAGAATGAAGCAGTTAGCTGATAAACATCGTAGTGATGTTTCTTTTGCTCCAGGAGATTTAGTTTATCTAAAGCTTCATCCTTATAAACAGAAATCTCTTCATTCTGGGTCCATAAACTTTCTAAAAGGTATTATGGTCCTATCGAGTTATTAAACAAGTTGGAACAGTAGCATATCAACTCGAGCTTCCTTCTCATGCTCGTATACATGATGTTTTTCATGTTTCATTACTCAAGAAGCTACAGGTGTCTCAAAACCCTCTTCCCAATTACCTCCAGGGTCAGATAGTGGTCACACTATATTACAACCACTTACAATTTGGATTCTCGAATCTTTGTTAAACAATCAACAGGTGAAACAAGTATTGGTTCAGTGGGTCGGTTTACTTCCCGAAGACACTTCTTGGGAAGATTTTGACCAATTTAGACAGATTTATCCAGATTTCAACCTTGCGGACAAGGTTGTTTTTCCAGATGGGGAAATATGATACAACTGTCAGACCAACACGTCAGCATAAAAAGCCTAGTTGGCTTAAAGACTATATATAACAGAAATACATGATTTGTTTGTATTGCAACAGAATTAGATAGTGACAATTGTAATAACGATCTATAGTTGTAATAGTAGTTAGAAAAACAGATCTCAAACAGACTGGAAACAGATTGTAAACACAGCTGTAACAGCTCATCATGAAAGTGAATAAATAAACGAAACAGGGAAAAGGATGGACTTATTCCCTTGCAAGTAATGAGATCTGAGTCTTAGGAGAGTGGCGTCTTGAACCAGCCAGTATCATTGATGTACCTTGCATGTTCATCAAACAAGATCTCATTAGTAAAGTTAGAAACCCTAATAACGAAATAGAGAGTAAACAGAGAGAGTTTGCTTACCGATATTGGCTGCGTTGAGGAATTAGGGTTACGAAGTTACACTGGTTATTTGTTTTAGTAGTGGACCGGGCTTATTCGAATTAACCAGCCCATCAGACAACCTTAATAATTCCCATAAGCTTCGATATTAGGCGTAAGGCGTACCCTTACAATATTTAGAGGACCATTCTTTGAAATATGAAGCTTAAGAATATGCAATAACAAATTAAGAAATGAAATCATAATATTCATTCATTCATAATAATTATCTTACAAGCCTTAGGGCATTCCCTCATCAAAATATACTAGAGTCTATTACAAGAATTTTTTCTATGAAGTCTACTTTTAAACTAATGCTAAACTTAATCTAAAATTCCTCAATAAAAAAAGAAAATACTTGATTGCATGATCATAATGTGCAGATTTTTAATCAATAGTGTATCGGATGCGTGTGTAATAATAATATATCGGTGAATACGAGTCAAGTCCATAGGGAGTGAGGACTAGCATTCAACTCTATTAATCCAATTCATAGCTAGGCAAATCAAAAGATGTTTCTCTTTTTGTATTTTCTTTGAATAAAACTATAAAGAAACAAGGATTCCAAACACCTTTAAATGATTAGGTTTAGAGGTAACATATCTGAACAATCAATCAATGTATGCTATTAACCAAATGCAATTGCAAATCCAAACTATCAATGGATTTAGTTTTTAAACAATTCAAGCACCAGATAATAACTTCTTTTTCCAAAGTAAGCTATTACCCTAAATTAATCGATCAATGTTCCTTATTCCTAGAAAAATGATTAATCGACTAATCTATTCAATTACCAATCCCTAATTGAATCCAAATCCATATCCCTATGTAATTTGTAATCCAAATTAGATTTTCACAAAATTGATTAGAAAAGAATTTTCCAATTCCAATCCTAATCTATCATGAATTCTAGATCTAATCCAAAATCCTTGATATGTGAAATAAAATTAACAAATTGAATACAGACAATTGTTCAATCAACAACAGAGATCATCAATCATATAAATCAGATCTATACCTCAAAACCAATTTAAGAGCAAGAGAAATCAAGCATCAAACATCATCGAATAGATGGATATAATAAAAAGAACAAAATACATGTCAAAGAAATCCTGTTCTTGAAATCCAAATCTAAATAACGTTTTCCACTTGAATCCCGGTGTGGAATCCTTATTCAAATTAACAAGAAAAATTAACTAGTGTCTATGCCCTAATCTAATTCATCAATTTCATACCTCGAGCTTTTCTTTTCTTTTTTTTTTTTCAACAAATGATAACATGATGAATATATATGAAGGGTTACAAGGGAGTTACGTCGGCATGGAAGGCCGGCGGCCTTTAATGTGAAAAATTAATTTCTAGGAGTAACAATAAATATACATCGTCTTCAACACCGGCGGCCTTGATTTCTCCCTGTGCCAGCGTATCTTTAAAATTGCAGAAGCTGGCTTAATTTCTTCTTTAATACGAGCAGTGTTCAATCTAGCTTTAAAGATTTGCATTCTGTACATGCGCAACACCGGATCAAAGCTAGCGCTGTAGCCAAGGATTTTGCCAGCGTATGTATAAAAATTTGCAGCACTGGTAAAGATTTCTTCTAAGTTGGCAGCGTATCTTTCTTAATGGCTTGTGTACTTCTGTTTTTATCCAATATTGATAAAAACTTCTCCAATTTGCATGTATTTGATTCATAAGTCCTCAATGACTTGAATTAACATAATAAACACACTTAAGTGCTATTTCCACTTGATTTCTATAAAATCTATAACAAATTTATCATGATTTGTTTAAGGAAAATTTAGTGAAATACGACTTTATTAACCCCCCTACACTTGAACTTTTGCTTGTCCTCAAGCAAAAAAATAATCTCAAAGTTGAAATCTGTCATAGAATGTACAACACTTTTTGCATAATCAAAGTTCAAGCATCGTTCTTTTTCATTGTACATGACTTGCATTTCTTGTGCCTACTGCTCAAACCAAACTAGGAACATGTAATTAGATTACTAGAATTAAAATTTAGCAGCTAATCTAGACAAAACAAATTTTAATCCTAGTGTTTAACAAAAGAATATTCCATCCAAAAGTAGATACACAATCCATTAAGGAAAAACACTCATTTAAACTTCACTAGACATTTAACAAATATATAATCTTAGCAACACCGAGTGAAAGCATATGGTATCCACTCCTTCCCTAGATTTCTCCCTTTTTATTATAAGTCTTATTCCATTTGGAGTTTTTGCATTCATTTTCTTTTTCTTTCATACAAGCACTTATTCTTTTTCTTTTCCTTTTTTTTTTTGAACTTTTTCCTTTCCTCCATTCTCGTTACCGTGAGTTCATTGAGTCGGTACATCCCGGGTTCATCACCCAAGTGATTAGGTTTTAAAGGACCCCTAAGAACTCTTCCTCTCTTTAACATTCAAGTTTGAATACTCATAACTCAAATACGTGAGTCATTGGAGTAGAGGCTATGTTTGTTTCTTCCTTTCTTTTCTTTTGAATGCAATACTAATTTAAGACTTTTTTTTTTTATAAAGGATCACTGAGAAAAGAATTTCTTTAACCTCTTTCACTAAGTGTTAAAATATTCTTAAAAGAACACAAAGGTTATATACAAGCTAACTTTTTCCTATAAGTAAACTTGTTAATTTTTCACAAAAGGACTCAACCTATTTTCAAATTCCTAATTTTAAAGCTAAATACAAGGTAAGTTTGTTCCTTAAAGATTTCACTACTTAATTTTAACCAAGCATTCTAATCACATCAGTAGGTGATTAAGGCACTTAGCAAGTCAATTTACATTCTTTACATAGATGTTATTCATAATTCTTTGTACAATCTCAAGATTTCATGAAAAAAATTTGAAAAAATGTGGCCTAAAATTACCATATTATACTTAAGGACAAAAAATTCAAAGTGTCCATACAACCATTCAATTCAGATGCAGATGTCACATGTAAAAATTTAGTAATTTAATAAAATCCAGACATCAACAACAGTCATACTCAACTCCATTCTCCATTCTTCATTCATTATCCCTTCCCCCACACTTAAAATAAACAATGACCTCACTGTTCCTAATCAGCTCAACAATAGGAAAGAAATAAAGAATTAAGAGAAAAGGAATAGGTACTTCCCTGGTTTTGAAAAATGAATGCATGCGATTTCCAACCGGTACAGCAAAAGAGAAGTTTTCATTTTAAGTCCATCTTTGAAGTTCATTTCTTGTTGTCTTCAATTAATCTCTTTAGCTCCTATTTTTTTTTTTTTATCTTATCTGCATAGTAGGGCACTGTTACGCCCCAAGGGGTACCCTAAACGTAACAGTCCGCCACACTCAATATTAAAGCTTAAGTATGACAACCTTAGTCATTCCCAGAAGCTTCGATATTAAGTGCAAGGTGTACTTTCACAAATTTAGAGGGCCATACATGGAATTATGAAGCTTAAGAAGATATAATAACAAATTAAGAAAAGAGGATTCATAATATTCATTTGTTCAAATCTTAGGGGCATTCCCCAGCCACAAGTAACTATAATCTATTATAAGAATATTTCTATAAAGTCTATATCTTATCCAACACTAAACTTCATCTAGAAATTCCTTAACTAAAAAGGAAAATACCTGGATGTAGGGTCCACGTGGCCTCAACCATAAATGGGTAAACTGTAAAAGATATCTATAGGGGTATAAGCTAATAGGCTTAGTGAGAACTATTTCCATAAATAAACTTCTTGTGTAATGAAATTCAAACAAGTTATTTAAGCAGACAAATGAAATGAAACATTCACGTGGGCAAATAAGCTATATGGTTTTCTAAGAACTATATGTTGAATAGATTTACACCCTCTATTCGGGGTTTGGTGATATGTAACCTCAAAACAAGTAGTTTTAGTTAAAAAAAAATTATGCTTTCGATCAATAGCATATTAAGTCTACTTGATTTGAGCCATGCTTCTGGACTTCCGCCAAGTATTTAATTCCATGTCGCCAAGCAATCGCTTCCGATCATAACCGCCAAGTATTGCTTTCGACCTGAGCTACCATCCTTCTCACCCAAGAGTAATAACCCAATGCAATGTGACTCACTTCGTGGTATGCATAAATCAATTTATTTATAATATCATGGCATAATTATTGTCACACCCTGAAGGGTACCCTAAATGTGGCAGTCCGCCGTACACAATATTAAAGCCTAGGAATGATCGCTTCAGTCATGCGAAGACTTCCATACTATTTACAAAGCGTCTAACACATGGAGGAGACACATCGGAGTGATTCATTTTATATTGATATAATTTGAGTAACAACATAAAGGAAATACAATTCACTATACTTCAATTACAATTTATCAAAAGATTTCACTACATAAAACTATTACAAAGCAATTCACAAGACCTAGCTAATATCTTCAAGTGTTCTTACTTCCTGTTGGAATCCCGACGTCATATTCGGCTCGAACCATCTTGGTCCCCAGCATCTCTCATCAACATGTTTATTCAAACATCTATTGGGGTATAAGCTACATTAGCTTAGTGAGAGTTCCCTTAATTTCGTACTATAACAAGCAAGTTGTAAATCATCCATATGCTATGCATGAACAAACACATGAGCAGACAATTATGTATGGGTATCTGAAACCCATACACATAGTGGATTTACACCCTTCGTATCAAGGGTTAGGGATGGTATTGAAAGTCTACACAACTGCTGTTAGTCCCTAAGCCCCTCAGGCTCATAGCACTCGACTCAGCTAGGCTCATACATGGGATGCATCCTCGATGCGTTTTAGTTCCCTATGAATGAACTCTGATACTGGGTATCATTCTCTAAACGAGTCATCGGACCATACTGATCGACCTGCGTAGGAGTAGCACACTACCAAATGCAATTTGTCCGATGCGATGCATGACCAATTTATTTTTGCTTAGGTCAAATTATTCATACATTCTTTAGAGTGACCAACTAATAGCATATACATAAACAGAAATAATATGAACAGTGTAGTTATCCAATTGAATTATGGTTTCGATATGCTTTAGTATTCTTTAGCATACATACATCAAAGTCTCACATCTATCCCATCCCCATTCATATCGGTTGATAAACTCATAATTTATACACTTTTCATCTCTTATTTGAGAGTTAATTGTGTTTATGCTTGTGAAAATGTGAAGAATTGGTACTTTGATGTGTCAATTTGTGCTAATTTAGGTTATAGAGGACTTAGAGGATCAATTATTGAAAAAGGAATGAGTTTTGAGCTTGGAAGCAGCATTAAAACAGAGCAAACAGAGTACAATGTAACAAACACTGGCAAATCCAATTACAACGCCGCTGGCGTTACTAAGCTAAATCAAGGATTATCAAAGATCAAGCAACGCCGGCTAATTCTTGTTCAACGCCGTCGGCATTACAAGGCATACGCTAGAAAATTGAAGATGAACACTGCCGGTGTTAAAATCGGCATATGAATTTCATAAACCATGAAAGCTTAACGCCTAATTTTACACTGGTGGCATAGAATTTAAGATGCAAGCGTTGGGAGTGGAAGTTACAAATGTCATAGATGTTACTCTATTTAAAAAGAGAATAGTCGAAGGGAGAAAAGAGGGAGACAGGAAAAAAAAAAAGATAGATTGACCAGACAGTTTCATATGTTCTTAGAATAGAGAAAAATATAGAGTTTTCAGCCAAAAACCCAAGATCTAAACTCAACCAGCGTTGTGAATTCTCATGAATTTCTAGTATTGTGGTGTGAATCATTCACCGTGAAGTAAATTGCACGGTTAGATTGTCTTTTTCATTCAAGTTTATTTGTTTACATTATCTGATAATCTTGTATTGTCATAATGAGTCTAGTTCATATAATTAATTTGTTCTTTGTTCACAAATCCATGATTTGCTAAATTTTAATTGTGGGAATGTAATTAAATCTGAAATTTGCTAATACGATGGTTGAGATCGATTATATGACTGTTAGAACTTTGTAAAATTCATGTTGTTTTCTTATAATTATCCTTGTATTCGGAAAAATCTTGGTTAATTAGAATTAGAGATTACTCGGAAGAGAAATCTAATTTCACTGGAGCGCATTAATTATGATATAATAACAAAATGAAAAAGTTGAGTTATTACATTTGATTTAGGAACTATCCATGTGTTAAATGCGATATAATTAAGTTGGATTCTTACTAAGGAATTAGGAGAAATACAATTTAAGGTATTAGGCAATTAATGAATAGGGAGGTTCTTAGTTGTAAATTTGATTCCTTTGATAATTCAAGTAACGGAAGTTACGAGATTGTCCTAAGGTTAATTTGATAGTTTCACTTGAATTTGCAAGAGATCTAATAGTCAGTATAACTTATATTCAGCTTGTATAGTAAAAACTAAGATTTGATCTTTGTTCCCACTCTATTGTCATATAAGTTCCAAAGATTAAGAGTATTCGAGTAGATTAAGTAAATTTTATTAGTAGATAAAGCAATTTTTGTAAACAATTTATCTAAATTCTTTTACCTAAATATTAAATTGAACCAACAACAGTTTAGTGCTTAAACTTTCCTCGTGGGAACGATACTCACTCATCCTTTTACTACTTGATTCGATCCAGTACACTTGGTGGAGATTTCACTTCTATAAATATAAGATAATTTTCAGTGGATCTAGTTTTTGGCACAGTTGCTGGGGAAATGTTAATATTAAACAAATTTTGGTTCTATTAGTAGTTTAGGTACACTTTACGGTTTTGTGTGTTTTCTGTTTTCTTTTCAGGTTTTATGCGAAAGAGTAAAAGTCTGGAACTTCTACCCATCGATCCAGAAATTGAACGCACTTTGCTTTTGCTATGAAGAGGAAACAGAATAAGAGAGCAAGAGTTAAGAGAAGTAATGGCAGAAGGTGATAATCAGCATCACAATCAAGTTCAAGCTCCTGCTAGAGCGCTGAGGGATTACACAATACCAACTGTGTCGGGTTTCCCTATCAGACGACCAGCTGTTCAAGCTAATAACTTTGAGATAAAACCTGGATTGATACAAATGGTCGAAGCTCATTAGTTTGGAGGATATCCAAATGAGACACCGGATGATCACCTTGCAAAGTTCCTCCAGTATTGCAACACCATTAAGATGAATGGTGTAACAGATGATGCAATTCGTTTGCAGTTTTTCCCTTTTTCATTAGCTAGTGAATTTCTGAGGAGATTTTTCCCAACAGCAAGGTTGAGAAATGAAATTACAAATTTCACCAAATTTCATGGTGAATCCTTATGTGAAGCCTGGGCTTATCATGGACTACCTGAAAATCTCCTCATAGAAATCTTTTATTTGAGCTTGGATGAGACTTTAAGATCTTTGGTCGATGCTGCTTCAAGGGGTGCATTGATAGGAAAAAGTTATGAAGAAGCTAGTTCATTGATTGAAGAAATGGCATCCAGTGCTCACAATTGGAGTTGTGAGCGGACAAAGTTAAAAGTAGCAGCAGTTTAAGATAATGAAGCAATGTCTAAATTGACCACTTAAATTTCTGCTTTGACAACATAGGTTAGTAAACTTACCTCTTCAAATTTTGTTACTCCTAATCAAGTTGTGTGTTGTGAAATCTGTTCAGGTCCACATACTTTTAATGAGTGTCCTCACAGCAATTGTAAAGACCCGACTCTAAATCCCGAGATTTAGAGTACCGAGTCCCCAACTACATATAATGTTTTCACATTATATGTAAGGTTGTCCTAAAATTAACAATTTACGAAAATTGTTTGATCAAATCTATTAAAACTTTATAAAGAACTTTTAACAAAACAAGATTGCTAATAAAAACAATCTATACATATATTTACATCATATGTACAATGTTTAGTGTCAATACAAGACACTACAAAAATTACAAGTTTTCTTAAAGCAAAAAGAACCCGAGGAGATCTTAAGGTCTTTACATCTTAGGCTTATCTATCAAGCCTTCTATACAAATACTTTTCCTTTAACAAAAGCTCCTCCAAAAATCCAAGGTGTTCGAGTCTTATTTGTCCCACTCATCCATGAATTTCTCAAAGTCTGACCCATAACCCAAATCATCATAAAACTCGTCTCCATTACCTGCAAAGCAGCAAAAGTGAGCCAAAGGCCCAGTACATAATAACAAAATGCAAGAACAAGTTATCAAGCCAAACTTAAATCAAATGGAATGCATCAATAGACAAGTGATTATCTTATTAAGTTTTCTTTTACAAAATAGCAGGAGGGTATTCAAACCCCGGGATCACGCTCTGGGAATTTAGGGATCCTGAATAACAGCAGTTGCTTAGCAGGTTGATATAAGAGTCCGAATACTTATATCTCCTATATCTATTTCATAAAGAAAATAGCTTCATTTAGGGTTCAAAAGTCGTTGTTCGACTCTACTTAAACTTAGTCCATAACATGAGCCTAGTTCACAAGTTCCCATAAACTTTGAACTAAACAATGGTATTTCCCCTTAAGTTTAAGTAAACGTTACTCAGATACTATTCCCCCTATCGGCTACCCACTTAACCAAAAAGAATCGCTATTGCATCATAGCTTACAATTACATCATGGTAAAGTCATTGCATCATGACTTGGTTAAGCGTCCAACTAACATGTCATTGCATCATGACAGGTTTGTTGCTCCTCGGACCAGATTAAATAGCGTAATAGACATCTAGTTCATCAAAACATTAAGCCGAATCGAATTAAATCAAATTAGGAATGCTTAGTCCTAACAAACATCAATCAAGCTATTGCATACCTGAACCCGATAGTATGTCACTATAATCACTCGGTGAGGAACTAACCAAAGAACCTTTAACTGAAATAAGAATGTCAGAACAATTAATAATTGAATATAGATTTCATATCCATATATATATATATATCACAATCCTAGATTAATTATACAAGGGGGTTAAATAAACTTTGCATGTAGTTTTAATATCTAATTCATGCATAAAACATGTTTATCTAGCTTATATATTTATTAGGAGATCATATATAAAGTAAAGATTGAAGATTGAAGAAGTTTGAATTTGAAAAACTCCGGGGATACGCAGCCTTCCTACGCTGGCAAAATTTGAATGAATGTCGGTAGCGCTTCACCCAGCGTTAAATATTTTGATTATGTTCTAATCCGACACTGTCCATACGCCGGCGGTTTTGAAGCCCTAATGGCCGGTGTACATTTTGAATAATAAACGCTGGCAAAATTTTCTTCAAAAGCCGGCAGTGTTCAAAGCAGCTTTAAAAAATCGATTCTGTTCACTTCCAACTCCACCTCTACGCCGGCGGCGTTGAAGTGCCAGATGCAAGTGTACATTCAAAATAGATCTATTCGAAAAGAACTCATTTCCCTGTTTTTCACATTGTAAATTTCTAACCTATAACACTTTTAATCCTTCTTCAAGTTCATTTTTAGGTTTACATACTATCTCCTATCTACACTAGTCAATCCTAGTAACTTAGAACATTAAATCAACACACTAAATCACTTCAAATCCCATTTCTGCTCATCCTCAACTTCAACTACTCAAATTATCCTTATTCCTTCCCAACACTCCATATAACTACCACAACACATAAACAAATTCACACAATAACAAAACATAATCCAACCTAATTTCAATGCATGAACAAAATAATTTATATGACATTAAACTCATTCTATCCAATATCTTATATAGATACTATAAGAAAGGAAAATAAAACAAAAGACTATATTATATTAACTTACATAAATAAGCCTTGTCTTGGAGGGAGTTTTGATTCAAGAAGCTTGGTGTTATTCTTTGATTTGGGCTTGAACTTGAGTGAAAGAAAAAAAGAAAAGGAAAGAAAGAAAATGGAAATTCGTATGGAATGAGAGGGCTGCCAAAAGAGGGCTTAATTAAGCAAATTTTGGACTTATGATTATCTTAAGTTTGACTTTTAAGGCATATTAGACATTAGGTTAAATTTGGGTTAATTTGGGGCTAGTTGAGTGTAATTTAGGCATGAATATTGGGTTTAATTAAGGAAATTTTCTGTCAACTATTCCTTAAGCAAATCAAAAGTTGATTTTATAGATTTAAACATAACTTAACATATTAATGTATAAAAGACACAAATATTAATTATACTATACACACATTAATATATATATATATATATATAACAATTAGATTAATTTCATTACATATGCAAAATAACACATATGAAATGTTCACATTATACTAACTTAGACTTTAAACTATTACCAACCCATCTACTCAAATATTAATATTACCAAACATAACTCTCATAAATCAACATGCTCATTTAGTTCAATAATTAAGACAAATAAAACATATACATGGAAGTTAAATGGAAATTAAATTTAGATCATTTCAGCAACTCTCCAGCGTCATCAAGTGGGGAGCAAATGAACTATGTTGGGAACTTCCAAAGAAGCAACTAAGGACCTTTCTCAAACACCTACAGTTTAGGATGGGCCAATCATCCAAATCTGTCATGGAGGAATGATAATAATGTTTATAGGCCACCATTTCAAAGACAAGGTCCGATGAGAAATGCTCTACCACCACCACAATATCAATCACAAAACCATCCTTCTCTTGAAGATATGATGAAGAACTTCTTGCAAAAAACAAAGACATTGATTAATAATCAACAAGCTACCATCAAAGATCTTCAAGGACAGATTAGTCAAATATCTCAACAAATTAGTAGTAGACCATTAGGATCACTACCTAGTACTACTGAAGAGAATCCTAAAGGAGTGAATGTTATCACTTTAAGGAGTGGTAAGGAGGTGGAAGTTCCTGATAGGAAAATTGAAGAGAAAGAGGAAGTTCAGGTTAAAGACAAGGGGAAAAGGAAACTAGAGGAACCAATTCAAAGTTCAGAATCTGTGAAACCATATGTTCCTCCAGTTCCATTTCCAGGAAGGTTGAAGCAACAAAAGCTGGATGAGCAATTTGCTAAATTCTTGGATGTGTTTAAGGATCTTCAAATAAATATTTCTTTCTTGGAGGCTATTCAAGAGATGCCATCTTATGCTAAGTTCATTAAGGAATTATTATCTGAGAAGAGAAGGATAGATGGAAGTGAACCGTTTGTATTATCTGGAGAGTGTTCAATGATACTTCAGAGAATTTCTAGCTTACCTGCCAAGCAAAGAGATCAGGGAAGTTTCACTGTACCTTGCACTATTGGTAATATTCATTTTGACAAAGTCTTATAGATTCTGGTGCAAGTATCAATTTAATGCCTTGATTCCATTTTTAGGAGACTTGGACTAGAAGATTGCAAGGAAACACATGTTACCTTGCAATTGGCTGATCAAGTGTCAAATACCCTAAGGGTATAGTGGAAAACGTCCTGGTGAAGTTCGACAAGTTTATATTTCCAATGGATTTTATAGTCCTGGAAATAGAGGAAGATAGAGAGGTGCCTATGATCTTAGGCAGACCATTTTTTGCAACAGGTAAGGTCTTGATAGATGTGGAGCAAGGTAAGCTCACTTTACGAGTTATGAATGAATATGTTACTTTTAATGTTTATGATGCTATGAACCAATTCGATGACAATAGAACCTGTTTTACAATAGATATAATTGATGAGCTTGTGTCTGAATCGCTGGAAGAAGAAGTAGGAATTGACACCATGGAGTCAGTTTTGAGAGACTTAGATGATTGGAGTGCGGAAGAAGAGGAACAAGTTAATCTAGAGGAAGTGTTTGAAATTAGATTGAGATTGTATGAGGAGTTGGGAACCAGTGAAAATAAAACCATTCCATCTTTGACACAACCTCCGACTCTAGAGTTGAAACAATTGCTTGACCATTTAAGGTATGCTTATCTAGGTAATGAAGAAACTTTACCAGTTATTGTTTCATCATATTTGTCAGTGAATAGGAGGAAAAGCTGTTGGAAGTGTTGAGAGAACATAAAGAAGCAATTGGCTGGATGATTGGTGATATCAAAGGAATTAGTCCTTTGATTTGCATTCATAAGATCTTAATGGAGGATGAGTGCAAACCTACAGTGCAACCACAAAGAAGATTGAACTCTACTCTTAAGGAAGTAGTGAAAAAAGAGGTTTTGAAATTGTTAGACGCGAGAATTATCTACCCTATTTCAGATAGTAAGTGGGTAAGTCATGTACATGTTGTACCTAAGAAGGGTGGAATTACTGTAGTGAGGAATGAATCGAATGAGTTAATCCCTACTAGAACAATTACTGGGTGGCGAGTGTGTATTGATTATAGGAAACTGAATGATGCCACTAGAAAAGACCATTTCCCTCTTCCATTCATTGACCAAATGGTTGAAATACTTTTAGGACATTCATATTACTATTTTAATCAAATCCCGATTGCACCATCTGATCAAGAAAAAACTCCTTTTACATGTCCTTATGGCACTTTTGGTTTTCTTAGTCTCTACAATGCACCGGCCACTTTTCGGAGGTGCATGATGGCTATTTTTTCTTATATGCTTGAAAATTACATTGAGATTTTTATGGATGATTTTTCAGTTTTTGGGAAATCTTATGAAGCATGTTTAGAAAACCTAGCTAATGCTTTAAAAAGATGCAAAGAGACCAATTTGGTTTTAAACTGGGAAAAGTGCCATTTCATGGTCAAAGAGGAAATAGTCTTGAGGCATAAAATTTCTGAAAAAGGGATTGAGGTAGATAAATCAAAGGTAGAGATCATAGAGAAACTGCCACCACCAACAACTGTAAAAGCTGTTAGAAGTTTTTCAGGACACGCTGGCTTTTACAAGAGATTCATTAAGGATTTCTCTAAGATTTCCCGACCTTTGTGTAACCTTTTGGAAAAGGATTTTGTTTTCATGTTTGATGACAAATGTGTGCAGGCTTTTAACATTTTAAAAGAGAAGCTCAGTTCAGCACTAGTGATTGTAGCACCAGATTGTGAGCTTCCGATGTGCGATGCTAGTGATTATGCAGTAGGAGCAGTGTTGGGACAAAAGCGAGGTAAGATCTTTCATGTAATTTACTATGCAAGTAGAACACTGAATGAAGCCCAAAGAAATTATGCAACTACTGAGAAAGAACTTTTAGTAGTGATTTTTGCATGTGATAAATTTAGGCCTTATCTGATTGGTTCTAAAGTCATAGTTTACACAGATCATGTTGCTCTGAGATATCTATTTGCTAAATCAATGCTAAGCCTAGGTTAATCCATTAGATTTTACTATTGCAAGAATTTGATCTTGAAATAAAAGATAAAAAGGGAATAGATAATGTGGTCACTGACCATTTATCACGTTTGGAAAATGATTTATCAAATTTGCCAATCAATGAAAAGTTCCCAGGTGAGCAATTGCATGTAATAGAAATTCAAGGACCACCTTGGTATGCCGACATAGTCAATTATTTGGTCAGTAAAATCATACCATATGGTTTGTCCTACCAACAAAGAAAGAAGTTTTTCCATGATGTGAAATATTATTTCTGGGATGAACCATATTTATTTAAACAATGTGCTGACCAAGTATTAAGGAGATGTGTGCTAAGACTGAGCAAACTAGTATTATTGAACATTGTCATGCAAAAGAGGCAGGTGGACATTTTGGAGTCGAAAGGACTGCAGCTAAGGTATTGGCTTGTGGAATTTATTAGCCCAAATTGTTTAATGATTGTAAAAATTTCATTATGACTTGTGCTCAATGCCAGAGATCAGGCAATATATCTAGGAGACATGAATTACCTTTAAACAACATTCTGGTGATAGAACTTTTCGATGTATGGGGGATTAACTTCATGGGTCCTTTCCTTTCATCCTTTTCTAACAAATATATACTCGTAATAGTAGATTATGTTTCTGAATGGGTTGAAGCTATTGCTTTGAAAACTAATGATGCCCGAGTAGTTTTAAAGTTTTGAAAAAGAATATTTTCACCAGATTTGGGGTACCAAGAGCAATTATAAGTGATGGGGCTACTCATTTTTGTAACAAACAATTTGACAAACTTTTGTCTAAATATGGAGTTGTTCATAACATAGCTACCCCTTATCATCCCCAAACGAGTGGGCAAGTGGAAATCTCCAATAGGGAAATTAAAAGATTTTAGAAAAAACAATTAATGCATCGAGAAAGGATTGGTCCTTAAAGCTTGATGATGCATTATGGGCATATGGAATAGCTTTTAAAACTCCTATTAAAATATCTCTGTATAATTTGTTTTATGGTAAATCTTGTCATCTCCCAGTAGAGCTTGAGCACAAGGCATATTGGGTGATAAAGTTTTTAAATTTTGATAGACAAGCTGCAGGAAAGAAAAGAATGCTTCAATTGAATCAAATGGAAGAGTGGAGGAAAGAAGCATATGAGAGTGCTCGCATTTACAAAGAGTGAGCAAAGAAATGGCATGATAGAAACATCTTGAAACGATAATTTGTACCAGGACAAAGAGTTTTATTATACAATGTTCATCTTAAGTTGTTTCTAAGGAAGTTAAGGTCAAGGTGGCCTGGACCATTTGTCATAAATCAGGTTTTTCCTTATGGTGCTATTGAGTTGAAAACTCATGATGACCGAACTTTTCAGTTAATGGTCAATTACTCAAGCATTACTATGAAGGAGAAGCTAATGATAGTGAAACCACTATCATAGGGAACAAGAATTAGTGAAGGTGTGAAAGAAGTTGAGCTAAGCGACTATAAATCTAAGCGCTACATGGGAGGCAACCCATGAAAATAGTTAATAAATTTGGTAGGGTTTGTTTATATATGTGTTTGTTTTGGTTTGTATATATATATGTATTAGTTTATGTTATGTGTTGTGTATAATTTATATATGTGTATTTGTTTGGTTTGTATATATATGTGTACAGATCTATTCATGTGGATGTGCAAAGCAATGTGTACAAATGAACTTTGAGAATTGCTGTAAATATAGCAGGGGAGGTTCAACGCCAGCTTTTGGATTTTGAACACTGCCGGTGTTCAAGCCGTCATTAAAGAGGCCAGACACGAATTCCTTAACGCCAATCTTTGAGGAATTAAACACTTTTTTGGCAGTGTAAAAGTGGAGAACATTTTTTGACATTTAAACCGTGTTTGGAAGGATGAATGTTGCCGGTGTTGAAAAAAATTGATTGAAACTATAGTTCAAAATTTCTTAACGCTGGCAAATGGAGACCATACGCCGCCAGCATTGAACTTACTGATAAATGCCCAGTACTAGATTTCTTAACTTCGGCAAATAAGAAATGTACACCGCCGGTGTTCCCCCAAGCGTTCATGAGCTAAGAAGGTAAGTTTCTAATGCCGACAAAATTTTAATGTACGCTGCCGGCGTACTTTTTGAAAAAGCCGACGTTGAACTTGCAACTCGTATTTAAGCAGGTTCATTCTCTCTCTCTCTTTCAGTATAACTCATTCTCTCTGAAAATCTCTCTCGCACTCTCTCATTCCTCTTCACACATTTTGGTTTAATTCAAGTTTCACTTGAGTGAATCACTACACATCCATTAACCCATCGCAGCAAGGTAAGTTCTAACTCTCATCTTTGGTTTATTTCATTTTATTGCAAGATTAAAATAGAGATGAGATGATTTAGAAATTTTAGAGTTTGAACTTGGAGAAAGGGGTTTGCATGATGGATTGGATGTGTTGATTGGAAATACGGATGATTAGATCACAATGTGAAGTGAAGATGAAATTGGTTGATTGGTGTTACATGTATGAATCTTTGATGGTGGCGTGAATTTTGCTTGTGTATGATTTTGGTAGCAAGAGTCTAAGGTTCATGTGATTCGAAAATTGGGCTTATGGTTGTAATAACTATAGAAATGATAAACTCAAGTTTTCATGTTCTTAGAATGATTTCATTGTGTCCCACATGTCGAATTTGCAAATTAGGGAAGCAACCAAGATGATTCATGCTTATACATGTTTTTACATTGAACATGGTTAGAGAACTAAAATAAAAAGTTTTGAAATTCCAAATTGTTTAAAACTTTGTTCTATATATTTGAATCATATTCTCTAACGGCCACTTCAATGTTGCCAATGTAAATTTCAAAATTGCAAGTGTTGAAAAGATCAATGATGTAAATGCATGAGATTGTAGTGCTTGAGAGATCTAAATCATGTAAAAGGCGTTAAGCAAATAACATGAGCCAATTAAAGGATTATTTGAACTTGTTGGAGTGATTGGACATGTTATATTTGTTTTGTGTTATTTTTGCTTTAATAATAGTTGTTATATAGGATAGCACCAAAGCAACAATAACGTAAAAAGCAAAAAAAACAGCCTCAAAAAGTCAAACTATAAATGTTCTGTCTAGTCAACCTTACGCACAAGAATGAAAACAGAGATTGTTGAAGAATAAGTTCTTAAATAGTCATTATTTGGATTGGAGTGTGATGGAAGATTATGGAATGCATGAAACTTTGCAAAGCTTGGTAGTAGATAAAAGACGGTTCAAGGTTTTTGATATGAGGGAACTAGCATATAAAAAGTTGGCTATTGAGTTTTTGTCGACAATGAGATTTAACAAGGATAATGATGATGATGATGAAGATGAGGAACCTAAGACCACTTTTCAGGTGCATGGTGAAGTGAGGAGTGTAACTTTGATAAAATTAGGAATTTTGTTAGGATATTATGAGAATGAGAATGAAAATGCCAGATTACAAACAGATTGGTTGACTGAAGTAAAAATGGAAGAATTCTGGTTTGAGTTAATTCATCCAAAAAAAGATGCTTATGAACCTTCAAAATCTTTAAACTCAAACTTCAAACTTACATCACACCAGCTGCTTCATCACATTGTAGCTCATACCCTCACTTGCAAGAAAACAAGTCATAGTAAAGTTACTACTTTTGACATGTTTTACTTGTATTGCCTAGTTAAAAACTATCAAGTAGATTCGAGAGTTGAAAGAGGAAATTTCCTTTTAGGGCAAGCTGAGGACACTAGGACAAAATTAATTTTCTGTGGAGGGTATATTACTAAGCTTTTGAAGGTAATGGGGGTCTTTTAAGAACCTATTAATGATGTAAAGATCCTTAGCAAAAATAATTTCATCTGGACCTTTTAGATCATGGGGATTAGAGAAAGCACAAAGAGGGGTACAACAATTAGATGAAATTGAAATTTCTGACACTCATCCTTCAGTTCCACCAACAGATCTACCTTCCACATCATCAGTGCCACAGCCTCTACAATCTTCATCTCAATCAGTTAAAGACAAACTTGATAAGCTGGAGTATGAGATGAAAGAATTGAAAGAAGAATTTCAATAGGAGAGAAGAAAAAATAAGAAATTCAGAAGCACATTGATTAGTGTGCTCACATCTGTTATTTCCTGTTTTAATCTAGCTGCTGCATAGGAGATAAAGTGCAGCACTTCATCTAAGGAAAGCAAATCCAGTTCAGAAACATAAAGCTAGAGTTCCTGCTAGCTTATCATGGCTTTCCTTTTGTTTTCTATGTTTATTTCTGTTTTCAACTTGTATTTCAAGGCAATTTGTGGGTAGACTTACTTCATTGCACTGGATCTATATTTTATTTTGTTTTCTTTATTTTTGTTTGTCTTTGTTTTGTGGAACAAGGTTTTTGGCAAAGCTAGTATCTCACATTTCTGCTCTGCTTTAGTATATGACCATGGAATTGGCTATCAGAGAAGTCCTTTGTATCTTAATGTTGTTTTAAATTTTTTTTTCCAATCCTTTTTAGTTTTTGAGCATGACAAATAGTGAGGACACTGTTTGATTCAAAGTGTAGGGAAGGGATTAAATATAAAAGATGAAAGTGTAGTATGACTTCTTATGCATTTAAATACTACTTTTTGACATATGGAGTCGATTTATAAACTCACACTTGGAGAACTTGTCCTTAAAAAGCAGAATGAATGATTTGGCAAAATTAAGGTTAAAATTTGAAATGTGTAAAATGACTTGCTTAGATGCCTTACTCACAAGCTAATGTGATTGGGTTTACTTAGTTATATTTAAGTAGATAAATCTTTAACAAGCAAATTTACCTTTTGTTTAACTTAGGAATTAGAAGTTTAAAAGTTGATTGAGTCCTACTGTGAAAAATAAACAAGTTTACTTCTAGGGAATTTTAGTTTTTATGTAGTCCTTTTAACACTTGGTGAAAGAGGTAGATGAAACTTTTAACTTAGTGATCCTTCATAAAGAGTCTTAAATTAGGAGCATTCAATTAAAAGATAAAAACAAACATAGTCCTTACTCAATTGACTCAGGTAATTGAGTTATGAGTGTCTAAATTTTTGTTAGAGTGAGGGAGAGTTTGTAGGGGTCCCTTTAAAACTTGGCCACTTAGGTAATGAATCCGGGATGTGCCAACTCTAGGAACTCACTTTAATAAGAAGATTGGGAAGGAAAATTAGATGAAAAGAAGCGGGCTACACCCCGTCTGGAGGAAATGATAAGATGGAGGCAAAAGCCTGCCCCTCTGAATTCTTCTAAAAGAAAAACAAAAGACTTTGAATAAGGAAAAAATCTAAGGAAAAGGTAGATACCAAATGCTTTCATTTTGTATTGCTAGGATTGAATTTTGGCTAAAAACCTAGAGAAGTTTAAATAGGTATTTTTCCTTTTTGGACCGTGTGTTTACTTTTGGATAGAAAAAGCTTAAGTTAAACATTAGGATTAAAGTTTGTATAGTTCAGATTTGCTATTTAATTTTGATTAAAGTAAGCTTATCACATGGAATAGTTTGGTTTGAGTTGTAGGCACTGAAATGCAAGTCGTGGAGTTAAAGAAAGAAATGTATGTGTTATATTTCAGATTTCAAGTTTGAATTGAATTGTTTTGCTTTAGGACAAGCAAGAGTTCAAGTGTAGGGAAGTTGATAAACTCATAATTCATACACTTTTCATCTCTTATTTGAGAGTTAATTGTGTTTATGCTTGTGAAAATGTGAAGAATTGGTACTTTGATGTGTCAATTTGTGCTAATTTAGGTTATAGAGGACTTGGAGAATCAATCATTGAAAAAGGAATGAATTTTGAGCTTGGAGGTAGCATTAAAATAGGCAAACAGAGTACAATGTAACAAACGCTGACAAATTCAATTGCAACACCGCCAGTGTTACCAGGTTAAATTAAGGACTGTCGAAGATCAAGCAATGCCAGCCAATTCTTGTTCAATGCCGCCGGCGTTACAAGGCATACGCCGAAAAATTGAAGATGAACGCTGTTGTATGAATTTCACAGACCATCAAAGCTTAACGCCTAATTTTATACTGGTGGCGTAGAATTTAAAATGCCAGCATTGGGAGTGGAAGTTACAAACGTCATAGATGTTACTCTATTTAAAAGGAGAATAGCCGAAGGGAGAAAAGAGGGAGACAGAAAAAAAAAAAGAAGATAGATTGTCCAGACAGTTTCATATGTTCTTAGAATGGAGAAAAATATAGAGTTTTCAGCCAAAAACCCGAGATCTAAACTTAACCAGCGTTGTGAATTTCTCTTGAATTTCTAGTATTTTGGTGTGAATCATTCATTGTGAAGTAAATTGCATGGTTAGATTGTCTTCTTCATTCGAGTTTATATGTTTACATTATCTGATAATCTTGTATTGTCATAATGAATCTAGTTCATATAATCAATTTGTTCTTTGTTCATAAATCCATGATTTGGTAAATTTTAATTGTGGGAATGTGATTACATCTGAAATTTGCTAATACGAGGTTGAGATCGGTTATATGACTGTTAGAACTTTGTAAAATTCATGTTGTTTTCCTCTAATTATCCTTGTATTCGGAAAAATCTTGGTTAATTAGAATTAGAGATTACTCGGAAGAGAAATCTCATTTCATTGGAATGCATTAATTATGATATAATAACAAAATGCAAAAGTTGAGTTATTACATCTGATTTAGGAACTATCCATGTGTTAAATGCGATATAATTAAGTTGGATTCTTACCAAGGAATTAGGAGAAATACAATTTAAGGTATTAGGCAATTAATGAATAGGGAGGTTCTTAGTTGTAAATTTGATTCCTTTGATAATTCAAGTAACGGAAGTTACGGATTGTCCTAAGGTTAATTCTGATAGTTCCACTTGAATTTGCAAGAGATCTAATAGTCAGTATAACTTATATTGAACTTGTTTAGTAAAAACTAGGATTTGATCTTTGTTCCCACTCTATTGTCATATAAGTTCCAGAGATCAAGAGTATTTGAGTAGATTAAGTAAATTTTATTAGTAGATAAAGTAGTTTTTGTAAACAATTTATATGAATTCTTTTACCTAAATATTAAATTGAACTAACAATAGTTTAGTGCTTAAACTTTCCTCGTGGGAACAATACTCACTCATCCTTTTACTACTTGATTCGATCCAGTACACTTGGTGGAGATTTCACTTTTTTAAATATAAGATAATTTTCAGTAGATCATCGGTTTTTATCTTTTTTCTATAATTCTAATGCAACTATCTACAAGCACAAACAAGGTAACAAAATAAGAAAAAAACTCACATGTTCATCGAACTCCGGTCTTTTAATCATAATAGTCGGGTGGCAACGAATACTCGAAAGCAAAGACACCTGAGGAAAGAAATACCCAAATGAGTATTTCAACTCAAAACTAATCCATTCTATCTCATACAAACTATCAAATTCATAATTCTCGTCCTACGCGAGAATTCCAACTTAAAACGGCCATAACTTGGTCATTTTAACTTGGAATTTAGCAAATTATATACCGATTTCTATATACTTCGAAAGATCTATCTAATTCTAATATCATGTTTAATTTTTGAAAAATTTGAAGGTTCGAAAAGATCTGATCAGTTCATATCAGTAGCTAAAACAATTTTAGAAAATTGACTTTGTGAAAGTTCATGAAGTTTCTACTATCCAAAGCAAGTATTCATGCAATATGAACAAGTTAATATCATAAATGATAGGTCATGAGATATATATATATATTATATATATGCATGTTCTTGATGATATTTAATAAAATAAATTTTTAGAAATTTTTTTCTTTGCAAGACTTTATGAAAAATCATCTTAGAAAGGCTAGTCTTGTAGTCTTGACAATTCCCACTTGTTTTTAGAAAAATTCTTTGATAAAATTTATTTCTTCTTGTTAAAATTAAGACTTTATTATGTATATTCCTTAAGGCCTTTGTTTTCAATAATAATTTCCATTTTACACTTTGTAAACGTGTTTTTAATATGGTTTATCCCAAAATCCGAATTTTGTGAAAATTGTTTTTGTGGCGATTCCTTTAAGTAAACTCATTTGATACTTAGAAAATTAAGGCTCAACCATACCTAGCCACTAAGGACTTCATTTCTTAATAAAACTTCTATTTTGAGTTTGAAAAATAGGGGTTTTAATACCATTACTCCATTATTACGAATTTCTTAAAATGACTAGTAACTCAAATTTTCCTATTTTATTTCTACTCGTTTTACATATTTTTCTTAGCAAATCCCATTTCAAATTATAAAAATCATTACTTGATGATATCTATGACCTATATTCATTTTTCATATAAAATACAAGTTTTGGAATTGATAAAAGGGTTTTTAAGGCATGGTCTTGAAAACCACCCAAATTTCATAAGGTTAGAATAAAACTCAAATTTTATACTTTGTAATCTCTTCCTATTTTGAGAATCTATATTAGTAGATTTACCATTTACTTATAAAAAACATCTCCTATTGATACCTATTCCATAAGCCTTTCATTTTTTAAACAAATCCTTCATTTTGGTTTTGAAAAATAGGTTTCCAAAATTGGTCTTGAGATTTGAATTTACAAAAATTTTTTTTGGATATATCTTTTGATAAAATCCATATAAACTTATGAAAATTCATCCTTTACATATCTTATCTTAAGAGCCTTCCATATCTTGAATAAAAACTTCTTTTTTAGTTGGAAAACATGTTTTTAAGTTATGCCTTTGTCTAGATCCAAAATAGAATTTTGTTTTGAAAAATAATCTTTCGAAATCACCTTTGAACCATATAAATGAAGTCTTGATGATATATACCCATTAAGTCTTCATTATTTCAAGTAAAACTGCCATTTTGACACTTGAAAAGTGGTTTTTTTTTTAAATATGGGTCTTGCCTAAATACGAATTTCACCATTTTTATTTGAGTTCAAAACCAAGGTCTACACTTACTATGAACATAAATATAAAAGAAATCCATGGTAGTAAACTATAAACTCATAGATCTAAGCATAAACATAATCAAAGTTACATAAAAGTTAGATCTAAAAAATATAATCACTTTTAGCAAGAAAATAATAATATCACTAGAGAATAATCATGAGTAGGATAAGTGTTTCATTTTGGCATCATCATCCTTAGCTTTTAGGCTCATGGAAAGTCATTTGATGCATGAAACTCTCACTATACTTCACTTAAATCAATTATGGAAGCTTTGGACAAGAGTTTTTACCAAAGGATCTTGAAGAAATATGTGTGGGAGCTCATTATTGAATAGGGGCAGCAAGCTTCTGTTATAAGAACAAGAGAAAATGAAGAGAGAAAGGAAGAAAATAGAGAGGAAAAATATAAAGAATGATAAAGGTTTAAATGTGTGAATGAGAGAGGGTATAAATAGAAAGATAAAAGGATTTAAAGACACTTTAAATGAGTAAAAAAAAAAAAAGAAATGGCATCACTTACTTCCCTATTGCTGGCATGAATTGTTGAAGAGAAAGGGAGGGAGTTTGGTTGGTTTTTGACTTGAAATTGTAATGTGTAATTAATGTGTTGCTTCTTAAAGGATTCTAATAGATTTATTTTAATCAAATTGGGAGTATTTCAAAGGACAAAAGGCAGCTAAAGAGGTAAAAAAAATCTACCATGAAGTGATATATGAAGTGTAGAAAGATTGAAGTGAAAAAGAAGTAATGTGCGAAAGTGTACTAAAGGTATGGGTTTGTAAGAGTATTTTTATTAATAAATAAAATAAAATAAGAAAAAATAGAAAATGAATTCCAAATTTTTGTAGCATAATTTTCATAATTAAAATAATATAATTAATTTATTTATTTTAGTGAATTATCAAATAAGTTACCCGTATGATCAAAATACGCTAATATGAGCTATAATTGATATTTTATAACCCGAAATAATTCTAAAAAATTATTTTATGAATATAAAAATATTTTCAAATATTTTTAATTATTAAATTAATTTATTTTATTTTTAGTATCGGGTCTTAAACAAAAACTGATCTTGTAAAAACCCGAAACGAACTAAATTTTAGAAAAACGGAATTTTCTATGATATATAAAATATTTACCTAAAAATATAAGGGTTTACAAGAATAGTAAAATTGTGTGATGAATAGTAGTGAATAGTGCAAAAGACTAGTTAATTATTGGTAGTAAAGAAATACGAATATAATCGCAAAATTAGATATTTCTAGTTATCGAAAAAAAAATTATAAAACTGATATTTTTGAAATACTTATGAAAATACGAGTCTAATTGTATTAATGGTATATTTTTGATATCTCGAGCCCCGAGACACGCTTTTCTAAGTCTGTATCCAAACGGGTTCAAAATAGGTCAAAAATTTACCAATCTGATATTTTTAAGCGACCTTATATTACTACGAGCTACTATCCACACTTAAACCACACCTCGGCCTCTAGGGCTAAGAGCGGGAGATTGCTGGACTAAAATTATTATATTCCACTCAGGGTTCCCGGATGATTTTTCGCTTTAAATCTTTGCAAATTTCGAAACTGAGGGTTTCTGTTTATACAACACATTTAGTTTGAGAAATTTATTTTAAATTTTATTTTTGTAAGTATTAATATCTCTTAATGTTTTCAAAATTCTTGAATTGGGTTTTATTTCCATAGGTTAATCGTTATTTACTTTTTAATAATTTGTTTTAGGGTTTTATATTACCCGATTTTACAAGTCAGAGTTAAGTATAGAATTTGTCATATGTAGTGGTTTTGGATTTAAAGACTGTTGAGTTCTTATTTTATTTTTAAGAATTCTCACTTTCTCAAGATTAAGAAATTTCTAGATTCATTCGTGGTGTTGGACTAGTCGAAGTTCAGTTTTAATTTGGAGTCATTTTTAGAGTTTATTTTCGATGTTTATTTTGGAATTATTTACTGAAATTTTCCAGGGTTTACAATTATTATCAAATTTAAGGTGATCATAGAATTTCATATAAATCAAGTGCTATACTAAAACAAATATTTAATCAATTTCGGCCTCGATATTCTTAGGATCTTCTCAACAAATTTTTCGTATACATATCAATTTGTCTTTTCTTAATTCTAATGCGAATAAGCTACAAGCACAATCAAGTAAAGCACTTTAAGGAAATAAACTCACGATACCATGTCGACACTTCTTTAAACGAATGAGTCGTTCACACAATCCACTTAGTCGAAATAATCCTCGGGGTATGGGTATCCTTCCTCGGAATCACCTAGTCAAGGAAAATACCTAAAATGAGTATTTCTTGATGACTTTCTTGAATTTTGACAAAACAACATCATAAAAACATCAAAGTTCGTATAAAGGAAAACTTCAATTTAAAATGGCCATAACTTGGTCATTTTAACTCGGAATCGTGCATATGATATACCAATTTCTACCTACTCAAAAGATCTATCCATTTCTAAAACTTTTTTTTTTTTTATCAAAATAGATCATTTAGACTCCGAAATGTGGTGATCAGATTCACACGAATTTTCCCTAACTCAAAAGCAATTTGTTTCAAACACTAGATCATTCAAAAATTAATTTAATAAATACTTAGTTATCTATATAGTTGAAAAATATTTTTCATAGATACTTAGCTCATATTTTATCCATACTCAAGTTTGTTGTCCAACCATGTTTCTTGGGTAAAACAATGTTAATTAAGAGTTTAAAAAACTATTAGTTTACATAGAAATCCATTTTGTAAATCTTTTAAAATGAATATTTTGATTCTTTTTTTTCAAAGAATTACTTTATGTTGTCTTACTATTTTTCTAAATGACTTTTTGATAAAAATAAATTTCTTCTTTTCTAAATTTCAACATTAGTCTACTTTTCCTATTTGTTTTCTTTGACTATTTATTTGAAAAATCTTGGTTTTGGAAACTCTCATTTTCGTTTAAGGGGTTTCCTTATATTATGTTTTTATGAAAATATTTTAGTACCAAATTCATCTTCTTTTAAGAAAGCAAAGTAATATAAAAATGATTCAAAAAGCTTTTTCAAGATAAAAGAAAATTTTTAAAATTGTAATGAGTTCTTCTTAAACTTGAAAAGAATAGCTTTACTTTTGTTAAACCATAAAATTTATATTTCATATAAAACCAATCTTAGGTGATAAAATCTCCTTTCTATCAAGTATTATTGAAGCTTTAAAGATTTTGGACAACATAATGGGCATGATTATGAAAAATAATAACAAGAAAAATTAACATAAATAATAAATAAAGTCAAGTATTGAGAGTCTTAGCTTCTTTAAGGCTCCCGAGACTAAGAAGTAGACTAGTCCCATAAGAAAGAAATAAAATAAAAGAAAGAAAAAAATTATTTTGACTTGATGAGGGCAAGTCTAAGACAAGAAACTAGTCTTAAAGCAATAAGAAATAAATAAATTGCAATGGAAGAAATAAATAAATTGCAAGTAAGCTTATATGCTCTAAAGAATATATATGTAGATATATAATAATACTTAGTTAGATATAATAACAATAATAATATAAACAATGTAAAATAACAACATAAACATAAATAGATATTCATGACCAAGAACAATACGTGAACATAGTATAGCTTTCATAACATTTAGTTTTTGGAAACTCACACCTTGGTCATGTAAGGTTACATGACATGAGAAGAAAGAACTTGTAAAGAAAAGTTTACCTAAAGAGGGTTTTTGAAGTTTTATGTGGTAATGGGTTTTGTGTTCGTAGAAAGTGGTTTGAGATTATTTGAGAGAGTTTTGAGAGAGTATTTGGAGAGTATGTTGAGAGGAAAGTTTGAGAGAGATTGGTAGTAAATTTGTGGGTAATAATTATGTGAAAGCAGTGAAAGAGAAGGGGTTGTTTATAGGAAATGAGGAGTGAATTTTGTGTTAAATAAAAGAAAAATAAAACAAAATGAGGAAGAAAAAGGAAGGGGGGGGGGGGGGGGGGTGGGGGCCATGAGTAATGAGAGGGGAGAGAGAGTTTTTATTTTTATTTTTGTTGATTAAATGATGTAATAAGTAAGGTAGATGTGAATAAAGTTATGGAAAAGGTAAAAAGTAAAGATAATAGATTATGGCATTGCAAGAGTAGGTGTTAGAAAAAGTAGAGATAAAAGAATAGTGTGGAATAGTAGTGAATAGTGTAATATAAAGTAGATATGACTAATAAAGTACTAGTAGTAAGAAAATATGCGTATAATTACGATATCTAATATTTTTACTTACCGAAAAATTATAAAACCGATATTTTTGAAAACCTTTTTTTACGAGTCTAACGGTATATTCGGAATATTTTTACTATTCCGATCGTCGCGACACTTTTTTCAAGAACCGTATCTGTTCAGATTCAAAACGATTTGCGGTTTTACTAATCTAACCTTTTTAAGCTTCCTTATGTAATTATGAACTATTCTACACACTAATCTCTTGCTTACTTTCTTAGGGTTGCTTATACAAGATTGCCGGACTTAAACCATTTCGTCTAACTAGGGTTTTGTTGACTTTAGGGTTTCTAGTTAACTTTCCAATTAAGGTTTATGCTAAACCGGTCACAAAACTTTGGGGGTTTGCAAGCACACTATCAAAGCAAGGAAAAAGAAAAGATATTAATGGATAGATAATAGTGGGTTGTCTCCCACTAGAACTTGTATTATAGTCTCAGCCTGACTTTTGACTTTCTTCTTCAAGGATATCAAATTCACTAGTCTTCTTATCCTTCATTTTCTTGCAATTTTCTACTCTTGCACTCTCTAATGCTGTGTTTGCTTTGGTGGATTTAGGGTTCTTTTTCCTTCTTTTTCATGATATTCACATTTAACTCTTTGTTTCAAACCCTCAGCACAATCTTGCTATTCTTGACATCTACGACAGCTTCAATAGTGGCCATGAATGGGCGGTTAAGTATGAAGGATCTCTGGATTTTTTCATATTCAAAAAATAAAGTCCAACTGGAAAATGAACTTATCCCTTTTAAAAGTATCCTCAATTACCCCTCTTGGCCTTTTAATTGAGTGATCAGCCAATTGAATTGTCATCTCAGACTTTTGAATTGCATCTCCTAATCCTAATTTATCTGCCACAGAGAAAGGAATTAAATTTATGCTTGCACCAAGATCACAAAAGCATTCTTAAATTGAGTATCTCAATAGTGCAATCAATGTGAATTTTCCTGATAATTCAATTTAAGGGCAGTGCATCTTTCAAAGCTTTAGTACATGCCTGAGACAACATGACTGTCTCTCTCCCATTCATATTCCTTTTCTTGCTCATCACTTCTTTCAAAAATCTTCTATTGAGGTGATCTTCTAAAATTTCAACCAGAGGAATATTAACTTCAAGTTTCTTAAACACCTCCAGGAATCTTTCAAGTTCTCATCATTTTTCCTCTTTCTTGATCTTCTTAGAAAAGGAGTTGATGGTACATATGATCTGACAATAGGTTCTATGACAACAAGAGTGTGCTCCTATTGTACCATATCTTCCTTCTGAGTTGATGTAGAAGCCAAACTTTCTTCAGTCTCAACCTGCTTGCTTGTCTCTACTTTAATCTCATTTACTTCAATTAGGGTAAAAGGCTTCTCAAGACTCGCAATATGCTGTCCTAATTTCCCAAACCCCTCTAAAGTTAGGTTTGGAAGCTTCTCAATTGTTGATTTCCACGTTGGCTTTTCTTCTTTTGTTTCAACCTCTTTGACCACTGAAGAATTGCTGTTCAAATTTTCTGCACTTGACACAACTTCTTTCTCTTTCCCTTTTTCTTGCCTTGGATTGTCAATTGGGGTGTCAATTTTCTTTTCATCACTAGAAAGCTTCCAATATGCACTTGTGTTAGCAAATTTAAAAATAGATGAAACCAATTCAGTCAGATCTGCTACTTGAGTCTCTAATTTTTCAATTACTGCTTGTTGCTTCTCAAACTTTTATTCCCATTTCTTCTCTAAACCTCTAACAATCTCTTCAAAACTTTTCTCTTTATTTGGATATGGAACTATGAGGATAGAAGAAGAATTGACAACTATCTCTTGCCTTAGAGTCTCACAAGTGTGGTGATATTCTTGATTTGACATATTGGGATGAAGTTCTAAACTACCACCTTGACATTGAGAGCTATCATGTGATCCATTGCACCTCATACAAACTATTGAAGAAGAGAAATATGGATCAACATATGGGTATCCTATAAGTTCTTCCATTTTTCCAAATGATATTTCAACAGGCATTCTCATCAATTGCCCTCCAGTAGCTGACTCTAGCATCATCTTATCATGGGCTTCTATTCCTCTAAGGAATACTAATAGTTGAGACCAAGTAGGTAATCCATGATAGGGGCATTTATGCATTAAATTGTGATATCTTCGTCATGCATTTGACACAGGCTCTCCCTCATATTGCTTGAAAGAAAATATTTCTTATTGAAGCTCTTTAGTACAATAAAATGGGAAGAATGGTGCTTGTTGACTATCCATCTTGATATTTAACAAAAACTTCATGCACCCGAAAAAAGCAAAAGAAAAGCGAGAAGATTGTACAAATATATAGAGACCTGTATGTACAGATAAAGAAGAAAGCGATTTTTTTTTGAATTTTTTTTTTAGATTTTTCAAATAAAGCCTAGTCTACAAAAGTCCTGAAATTGAAAGTAACACCAATCACTCCCCGGCAACGCGCCAAAAATTGATTACGCTTTTTCATTATATGCTTTTTAACACTCTATTTAGTTATATTCAATTTCCTTTAAATGCTCATATCTTTAACCAACAGTGTATCGGGTGCGTGTGCAGTAATAATATGTCAATGAAATACCGAGTCAAGTCTACAGGGAGTGAGGATTAGCTCTCAACTGTATTAATCCAATTCATAGCTAGGCAAATAAAAAGATGTTTCTCTTTTTGTATTTTCTTTTAATAAAACTATAAAGAAACAATGATTCAAAACACCTTTAAATGATTAAGCTTAAAGACAATAGATCTAAACAATCAATCAATCTATGCTATCAACCAAATGCAATTGCGAATCCAAATTATCAATGGATTCAGTTTTTAAACAATTCAAGCACCAGATAACAACTTCTTTTTCCAAAGTAAGCTATTACCCTAAATTAACTGATCAATGTTCCTTATTCCTAGGAAAATGATTAATCGACTAATCTATTCAATTACCAAACCTTTATTGAATTCAAATCCATATCCCTATGTAATTTGTAATCCAAATTAGATTTTCACAAAATTGATTAGAAAAGAATTTTCCAATTCCAATCCTAATCTATCATGAATTCCAGATCTAATCTAAAATCCTTGATATGTGAAATAACATTAAGAAATCAAATATAGACAATTGTTCAATCAACAACAGGGATCATCAATCATATAAATCAGATCTGTACCTGAAAACCAATTTAAGAGCAAAAGAAATCAAGCATCAAACATCATCTAATAGATGGATATAATAAAAGGAACAAAATAACCTGTCAAAGAAATCCTGTTCTTGAAATCCAAATCCAAATAACGTTTTCCACTTGAATCCTGGTGTGGAATCCTTATTCAAATTAACAAGAAAACGTAACTAGTGTCTATGCCCTAATCTAATTCAAGGAGCAATGGAAAGAATTCTCAATTTCATACATGCGACTTTTCTTTGTTTTTTTTTTTCTCAACAAATGACAACATGATGAATATATATGAAGGGTTACAAGGGAGTTACGCCGGCATTGAAGGCCGACGACCTTTAATTAAATTTGACTGGCCTTTAATATGAAAATTAATTTCTAGGAGCAGCAATAAATATACCTCGTCTTCAACACCGGTGACCTTGATTTCTCCTTGTGCCAGGATATCTTTAAAATTGCAGAAGCTGGCTTAATTTCTTCTTCAATACGAGCAGTGCTCGATCTGGCTTTAAAAATTTGCATTCTATACACACGTAACACCGGATCAAAGCCAGCGGCGTAGCTAAGGATTTTGCCAGCGTAAGTATAAAAATTTGCAGTATTGGTAAAGATTTCTTTTTAAGTTGGCAGCGTAGCTTCCTTAATGGCGGGTGTACTTATGTTTTTATCCAAAAATTGATCAAAACTTCTCCAATTTGCATGTATTTAATTCATAAGTCCTCAATGACCTGAATTAACATAATAAACATACTTAAGTGCCATTTCTACTTGATATCTATAAAATCTATAACAAATTTATCATGATTTGTTTAAGGAAAATTTAGTGAAATATGACTTTATTACTGCAACGTCCCTGTGGCCTCAACCACAAATAGCTAAACTGTAAAAGATATCTATAGGGGTACAAGCTAATAGGCTTAGTGAGAATTATTTCCATAGGTAAATACTTGAGTAACAAAATTCAAACACATTATTTAAGCAATCAAGTGAAATGCAACAAACACGTGAGCAAGCAAAGTATATAGTTTTTTGGGAACTATATGTTGAATGGATTTACACCCTCCATTCAGGGTTTGGTGATGAGAAATCTCAAAATGAGTCGTCAAGCATATTAAGTTTACTCGGTTTGAGCATGCTTTTGGATTACGCCAAGCATTGGTTTATTTCCATGTCGCCAAGCAATCTCTTTCGATCATTGCATCTAAGTATTACTTTCAACCGTGTTACTATCCTATTCACCCAAGGATAATAACCCAATGCAATGTGACTCATTTTGTGGTACACATGAATCAATTTGTTTAGGATATTATAGCATCATTATGGTCAATTTTAAGGTGATCATAGGATTTTAGACATATCAAATTCTATACTAAGACAAGCAATTCTTTACAATCAATTCCCACCTCAATATTCTTAATGTTCTTTCATACAACTTTACATACGTAGCATTTTGTCTTTCCTTAATTCTAATACGTCTATACTACAAGCACAATCAAGTACACAATTTAAGGAAATAAACTCATGTTGCCATGACGATACTTCTTCTAAACGGATGAGTCGATCGATCGATCCACTTTGTCAAAGTAATCTTGGATATGGATATTATTCCTCGAGGTCACCTATTCAAGAAAAATACCCATAATGAGTACTCCTTGACAACCCTCTTAAAATTTGACAAAACTATATCATAAGAACGACAAAATTCTTGTAGATGACAATTCCAACTTAAAACGGCCATAACTTGGTCATTTTAACTCAGAATTGCGCATAAAATATACCATTTTCGACCTATTCGAAAAGATCTATCCATTTCTAATACCACTTTCATCAAACTAGGTCATTTGAGCTCTAAAAAAATGGTAATCAGATTCACCATTAAATTTCCCATCCCAAACGCATTTGTTTCAATCATCAATTGATCAAAAATTGCTTTGATAAATACTTAGTTATCTATATAGTTGAGAAACTCCTTTTTATAGATGTATAGCTCATATTTCATACATGTCAAGGGGTTGTTGTCCAAACAAAATTCTTTAGTAGAAGCAATGTTAGTTAGTTGAATTTTAGAAAAGTCATAATCTTCAAGAAATCCTTTTGTAGCTCTTTAAAAATGAAGCTTTGAACCTTTTTTTTTTAAAAGAGTGTTTTATATTTATCTTACTATTTTCCTTGATGGCATTTCTTTAAAATAAACTTTTGGTTTTCCTTTGAAACTTCTAACACTAGAGTCACTTTTCCTTTTAGTTTTCTATGTATTTCCTTTGACTATTATTTTTAAATCTTAGTTTGAAAACTCACATTTTTTTTCATATTATGTTTTTAAGGAAAACATTTTCATAACAAGGAAGCATCTTCCTTTTTTTTAGAAAAAACTCTATTATTTCTAAAGTTATGGTTTTTAGAAAAAGCCTTTCAAAATAATGATATTTCCAAAAACATAATGAGTTTTTCTAAAGATTGAGAAAATAGACTCCTTTATTAATTTGAAATTCTAAATTTCTTTTAGAACTCTCTTTTGAGTGACAAAATTCTTTGGTAAAAAACTATAGCTTAAACTTTGGCGGTTTAGACAACAACTTTAATTTTGCATGATATGAGAATAATAACAAGCAAAACTATAACAACAAAATAATAAGAAACATAATATAAGTCAAGAGTGAGAGAGTCTTAGCTTTAAATTCAAGGCTCTTGGACTAAGAAATGGACTAGTCCGAAAAGGAAAAGAAAAAAATTGTTTGACTTGATGGACAAGTCTAAGACTAAAAAACTAGTCTTTAAATAGCATGAGATAAATAAATTGCATTGCATGAAAATAAATAATAACAAAGTGAGCTTATATACTCTAAAAGTGTATATATTATATATTCATAAATATATTTTAATTAGATATAGGTAATATGTTAGAATAACAACAATAATGTAAAAATAATAAACAATA